>JACSVZ010000009.1:34932392-35561767 GCA_014706295.1 Lycocorax pyrrhopterus obiensis | reverse complement strand
GCTATCATATAAGCACAAAGCCAATTTTATCTCAAAATAAAAATAATACTGGTGTTCAGAGTTATGATTTCCACAGGGGAAAACTCAATGAAAATCTATTCTCCAGTGGCATGAGAAGTACTGACACAAATCCTACATACATATGGATAATTTGTAGTAATCAGACATTCCAAGCCCTTGCTTGAAAATTATGCTCTAGAAAGTATATGTACACTTGTTCAAAACTCCAAAGACATATTTTGATTGCTGATAAGTTCATTAAGAGACTTGATTGCCTTTATATAAAAAAAATCACTAAGCTGTTTGATGCTTAAATTTGTAATCTAAATCCCAATCTGTAATCTAGTTTTACCCTTCTCAGGGTATACCTAGATCATACTAAGAATTCATCCCCCTTGTATTCAGTGGTGCATATTTTATTTAGCTAAAAGATGCTTTGACTTGACCCACCAGACTTGTCTGGAGTACAGAGGACAACCATTCCCACAATTAATGCCTTTTGCTCCTTTTCTTAATCCTTTCTCCAGACTTTACTCAATAAGGATGTAAATTACATTCTTAGTAAAAAAAATCAGAACTGATCTTTTCCAGTGGCCACTACGTTTCTGAAGGGCTGTCAGGAAAAATTTTGTTTTATTCAAAACAATACATGGAAATTTTGTTAAAAATTTGTTAAAACAGATAGTAAAATATGATTGAAAGTCTGCAAAAATTTGAACTGTCACATCTAGCAGTGGTCAAAACAATCTGAAAGATGGTAAATTTGTTCTATTTCCAGAGTATTGATAAAAAAAAATTGAAGCCCAGTGGTTCAAGCAATCATTTTTTGTATAAATTAATAACTGGTTGCTTTTGTCCCCTTCTTCAACCATGTTTTAGGACAAAAAGAGAAGAAACTCCCAAACAAATGTTACTGCGAGGGTTTGTAGGATACCTGACAACTAAAAAGTGCATTTATCAGAGACATACTTACCTTGCATATCAGAAAAACACCCCACTCGAACCTTCCAGACATCATCAGAAAACCTCAGAAATGTTGTTATTCAGAAGGGAACACTGGAAGTGGTCTTTTCCAATGTCCCACACAAAAGCAGAACTATTGTCATGCTAGATCGGGTCACTCGTGGTTTCGTGTAGCCGAGTCATGAAAATTCAAGAACAGAGACTCCACAGTCCCACAAGGACCCTGTTCGGGTGTTGCACTGTGCTCTATGTAATTTTCTTTTTTTTTTTTTTCTGATGTCCAGTCTGAGACTCTCAAGCTGCAATTTGTGACAGCTCAATCTGCCACTACTGGATCTTCTCCCATTTCTCTGTGCCCCACCCAACCTCGGCAGCACCTGGGGTGGCCTCACCCTGTGCAGGGGTGGGATGACATCCCCCCACTCTCCCCCTCATCCGGCTCACGGTGTGCTGATTTCTCAGCACGAGCACACCATGAGCTCATATTTAACCCCCATCAGCTGGGACTCCCAGGTCATTTCCAATAAGTGTGTTCATCCTCCAGTTAAATAATTACTAATTGTTTCCTACAGCTATTCCCTCAGGGTCTTCCACTGCTGTGGCACAGAACTGAGCCATATTAGATCCCAGCAGAGCCACCATGTCCACTCATGGTCACAGGGCTCTTAGACCTGTAGTGATACAAGGTTACAGTATAATGGCCTATAAATTTTAAAGCACTCCCTATATTGCAAAAGCAGGTTAGTTCTTCTTCTGTTCCTTAGACAGACAAAAGATATTTCTGGCAGAACCAGGTTTGTTTCCTTAAATTTTGCTTTCCATATGCTCAGAATAGTTATTTAGTTTGTCTCTGGTACTGAGGTGGCCAACAATGCAGTGCTATTTCAACTAATGGAAAAAGAGAAGTACAAGGTATGAAAACCTTATTCTAAAAATGAACGAAGCAGATGGGATATGCAATTCTAACTCAGTCCATTTGCATGTGTTTGTTGGTTGCTTTTTTTTTCCTCTGTTTCCTTTCTCTTTCTTTTCCTTTTTTTTTTTTTTTTTTAAGTTCTAGTAGATTTATCTACTCGAAAAGGTCTGCTTGCAGCAGAAAGGAAAACCAATTCTTCCAGCTTTAGGGCAGGAAAGTGCATAGCTGCTAAGGAAGAGAAGAGATTATGCACATAACATCCTCACCTCCTACATTTGGCAGCTCCCTCTGCTTGGAAGCTGTCACCCCAGGCATCCAGCCCAGGGTGTTCTAGTCCTAGATATCCTCCTTGTACAGTCTCCCACTTCCTGGAGATGAACCAATACTTTGTGTTTGACTCCCCCCATCAGCTTCAGCTTCCCTCATGTCCCTAGCTAGCAGCATCAGAGACAGCTTATTCCAAGTTGGAACCTCCTGCAGCCTGTGTTATCACTGTATTTAAAGGGTAACGGCAGTAGCAAGGAGAGAAAGAGAAAGGAGAGAACACAAGGACTCAAACAGCCCATGCACAGGTTAAAAACACCTCTCTTCCCCACCTGTGAGAGAGGAAAGGAATGGTTTCCTCAGCATCCCCTAATGGATGTGTGATGTCTTGAAGGAAGAAGCAACAGGCAATGCCATATTTCAGATATCTACCCAAATACCAAGGCAAAAACATTAAAAGCTGAGGAGTCAAGTCAACACAGCAAATCTCCATATAAGCACACAGTTAATTTTTAATATAAAACTTCAAATTCAACTTTGCAGATGATAAATTCTGTCTGTAGATAACTAAGATAATGTGCAATTGGAAGGGCTTTGCAATTCTTTTGGTCATTGACCTGTCTTTTAGGTAAGAAAAAAAATCTCTTCACCTCAATCAAAGCTTCATGAAAGTTTTCCCATATTTCTTTTCTAGACTTCCAGTGCACACCTCACCATGGCCAGTTATGGTCAGCATACAGGAGGGACCAAGATGTGTATGTTTTGGTCTTTAACCTTTAACTGGTTTAACTTTAAACTATTTACAAATCCTGGTGACAGAAGATAACAGAAAAATGTAGAGAAAGGGAAAAGCTTCTTGCAGCTTCCTCACGTCATGTTTTCTCTGCTTGTGTATGTGGAGAAATAAAAAAAAAAACAAAACTATCCATGCCTATCCATTACATTTTGAGCTTTCCCACATGGGTACTCCATTTAATATTTTCAAGTGCCAATAGCCTTTTCTATCTCTGCAGCTCCCTCCAAGCATTAGACTGAATCACAAAAAAATATTTTTCAATGATTGATTGTAGTAAAAGGGCTGTTGAAGAGCATGTGTGAGAAGAGCATCACAACACCCTCTCAAGGCCCTTGGAGGGTGCCTTGAGCACTGTAAGTTAAAAGAAGAGGAAAAATAACCCTGAGCGACCGTGTTACAATAGTCGTTTCTTCCAAGGAGTGCTGAATGTCTATATCATCCTTCCTTTCCTTCTCAGTTTAGACTTTCACACACTTTTTTTTTTCTCCAAAGATTATCATCAGTTAACAGGCTTATTGCTGGGGAGGTTACTTTAAAGAACTGGAGGGACGTATGACTACTTAATTTTGGTTAAATCTGGATCTCTTGATTTACTTTTGCAACCACAGAACAAATTGACAAAGCAGAAAAGTAAATGCAAACAAAGAAGACAGCAGCCAGTGTCACTCTGGGTCCTGTGGGATTTTCCAAATTGCTAAAAGCTGTCACCATAGCCTGAACTATCAAGTGTGAGGCACATGCTGTTGTTAGTTGTTAAATTTAGTGCCACTAAGGGCTACTCCTAAAAAAAGCCCCAAACACAAACAACCTACCAGTGTCTAAAGCAGTCAGCATCTAAAGCAGATATTAGTAGAGTGATTTCCTTGGGAAGAAAGAGTAGAGCACTAAGACGATTTCTATCTTGAGTATCATGAAAGAAAGGACTTATCATGAAAATCAAAATATCTCAAAGATTCATGGACTTGTCTCTATGTCCCAGCAGAAACCACCGGTAATTTGTGCTGGGCAGTTGAGTGCTAGCTCATGACATATTTGTTCCTCCTGCCCCTTGATTCACCTGGTAACGTGCATTGACCATACAAGTTGACTGCGGCATACCGTAGGTTTTAATATTAATTTTATATTCAGCAATATCTATCATGGCTGAGGATGTGGTTTAGGTTTCCAGTGTCAAGAGAGATGGTTCCCACCACTACAGAATACAGAGCTAGTAATCCACACAATATTATTCATCATGGAAGTTGCATCTCAAGAGCTTTGGCACAAACATTAAAAATGCTGCATACGTCAGAGACACCTGATATTTGAAGAAACCTTCCCAACAGAGAGAGGTGCTGAGAGCTTGGCTGAAACAAAAACCCTCTCAAGGTGCTGGCGTGAGAGGGTAGAAGAAGAAATGGCAAAAGCACTGAACCTGATACAGTGGGATGTGGCAAGGGCTGAGTGAGAAGGGTGAGAACAATCCCCATCCAGATACAGAAGTGTCCGTAAATCAAAGTGTGAGGATACAACACACACATCCCCCATGACCAGGACCTCACCAAGAGGTGCCAGCTGTGAGATGGAGTCGCTCAGGAAGTCTAGGATTCCTCAAACATCTGCTGGTGCCATTAAGAATGAGAAGTAAATCCACACTGGCATTACGTGAGATTTATTTTTCCACATTAACCCCAGCAACAACTGCCAAGTTTTTTGCTCGCTTGCCACACAAGTAACCACTGAGTGGTGTAAGAATGGGAGCCAGATGAGAAACTACATGTAGAAAAATCAAGATTAGGACAAAAAAAAAGCCAGTAAGTGGCCAATGAAATAAAAACAAAGAAATGCAGGGGGAAGGAAGGCTGCAGAAAATGCATTCAGGCTTCTCTTAAGCTACTGCTATAATGACAGGGCATGTTATTGTTTCTACAATATCTTTAAGTTACAGGTCCACTCAGAGTAGGAGAATACAGCTGCCTGTTTTACTAGTGTACTTGTCTTTATTCTGTTGAAAACTACATTAAAGTTAGGGAGCCATCACCAGGGGGTTGATGAACAAGACTCACATAAGTGCCAGCTAAATAAAGAATAAGGGTGTCATCCCCACCACACAGAACATTGTAGCTATGCCACATTTCCCCTGTATTCTCCTGATCTCCTCCTAAGACCCTTTTGTCCAGATGAGAACTTGAGAAGGGTGTGCAGTGAGCAATACCTTTATTTCCTTGATTATGAGGATTTGATTACAAATACCTCTACATGAAATGTTAGCGAGGTCCGAGAGGGAATTAAGTCCCTTATTTTTGCAACAATATGATCCACAGTGCTGAGTTAAAAGCTACATTAAAAAAAAAAAAATTCTTCAAAGACAAATGTCGTTTGTTTTAGCGCAAATAGTCCCTCTGCCACAGGATCAAGCTCTGTTCAAAGCAGAGGGAAGCTCCTGGGTGTATCCTGTGCTCCTCTACGCATACTACATACGGATGTCCCAGCCGTATTGTGTCTTACAGTTTAAGCAACACCTAAGTGTCATAGCTCTGTGATGCTTATTTCTAGGCCATGCTGGTTTCTTTGTGCATCGTGAGTTAGGGTTTCATAATCATTTTTTTCAGCTCAAGTCTGCAAACAAAATCTGTCTTTTGTGTTGCTGGTCTTCACTCCTCCTTTCCCCTTGGCATGGCACTGTCTATTCTTTTGTTCTTCATATCTAGAAATGAAAGAGCCTTGAAACTTTTTGACATGTTTAAGAGCTTACACCCCTTTGTTTTATGTTACAAGAGTAATGCTTTTCTGGCAATACTCGTACCCAATTTTTAATTTTTTTTTTTAATTTCTTTTCAGGTTGCCTGAAGGATGCAAGCAGGCTTAGGTAGGAATCATTCATGAGATAACTGACTAAAATAATCACAAAGCATTTTTTGGTAAAAGACAATATTCACTGAACAGATACCAAACTACATTTTTATATCATAGAAGAAAATTCCTTTGATTAAAATCAATACATGATTTCCTTTGTGAATGTCTATTTATGGAGCCTTTGTAGCTTCTTCTTTATATATCTGAGTGAATTGATTAGTTCTGTATAGCATGCATCAAGTTATGCAGAGTTTCTTCCCACCTTTGCAGCTTGCATAACACAAAGCCTCTGTAGGACACATAATTATGGACATTAAAGTGTGCTATACTCCTTTTCTGCCTCTGTAGCAGACTAAAAGAAGGCTACAAAATCACAGCAATGTCACAATAAATGTTGGTTGCCTTTTCTTCTCACTGTTAGGGGTTTTTTCTCCTAGTCTGGAGGACAGTGGTTAGAGCTGCTCACCTATGTGGTGGCCGGTGAGCCTACGTTACAAGGGACAAAGAGAGTCCGCTGGTGGGACAAGTCCCTAGTACCAAAACAACCTCCTCAGGTTAGGGTTCCAAAAGGCTTCTCCCACGATGCATTGCTCTGTTATGTTAATCTATCCCAGTTCTGCTTCCCTGGTTGGCCCGTGGCCCCTCCACCTCCTTGTCACCTTACATGTCCCATGCTTTAGAAGGATCTCCCCTCCCTGTTCTCCCCATTGGCCTTTGCCCCTTGCCACTCCCCCAGAGCTTCCCCATTGGTCTCTGGTGCTCTTCATTGTTCTGGGTCTTTGCTTCTAGAACCCTTCACGATGTGGAAGGAACGAACTGCTCCTATGGAAATCTATGCAAAGATCCTTCCTTGCCTCTTTGTATGGATGCTGAAAAAGCTCCAGCAGAGAATTTCTTCAGCTCTCTGCAGCATTTTTGTGGGAGTTCTGTCTTTCCTGTGCAAGTAACTCAAAACAATGTTACAGTTTTGTAAACTTCTTGCAGCTGCAGGTTGTTTTGCAGAATTGTTATGGTTCTAACTAGAAAAACATTCAGAGATGGGTGTCTTAGAACTTGACCAATCCCCTTAAGGGGTGGATGGCAAAAACCAATTACCTTATGCCGCTTAATACACTTTGCGAACTAATATATAAAAGCCTTCTGAGAATTAATTAAAGCACTTCCATTATCCCTGAGCCTGGACTTTGCGTTGTTTCTCTACTCGTCCGTGGGGAAAACAGCAACATCTTTGCCGCTGACCTGCATTACTGAAGCTATCCGTGTGTTTGTGAGTGTGTGTGAGAGTATGCAGCTGATCCTGCTGAGAGGCTTTGTTTTGGAGACACCTTTTAGAGGTCACTACACCTCGCGCTGCAGCACAGAAGCTACAGAGCCAGAGAGGCAGCGATACACCTACACATGTTGTGAAGGCAGTGTGTTTTACCAAGATGTTTTGGAGAAACCCTCAAGCAACAGCACACACAGTCAATGAAGTGGCTGTGTAAACTTCTCTTGATCTGAGTCTGGGTCTGATCTTGACCTGATCTGGGTCACCTGGGAAAAGACCGGGTGTAAAACACACCCCTTGCCATGATATGAACATGACAAAGTGATGTTATACTGCATTGTGCTACAGACCAAAGCAGGACCTCTGGCATAGCCAGACCACAGATATTGCAACTGTGGCAGCAGGAATCATGAAGAAGCACTGGATACAGCTTTCTGTCTTCCCTCATTATCCAAAAAAATGGTTCTGCCCCCTGAATACACGTTCATTTTTGAGCCAACTTGCCAAATCTAAATGATGCCCTATTTCTATTCACAAGCTGTGATGTGACTGCTCTAAGTTTCAGCACCACATCCCTGTAGCAATTGGGATATGCAGTAAAGGGCATAAAATAAAAATACACTATTTTCACCTTATTTTAAGGCTTTTCCCAGAACATCCAGGAGCAGCAATTAGAGCCACCATTCAGCTTCAGCAACAGCAAGTTGATGTTGGTGAATTAAGTAAAGTAGTCTGATGATGCCAGTGATTATATTAATCCACTTGACTGAAAGAGGATTCATTTCTTGAATGAGATGAAGATATGACTGGATAGTCATTTATTGCTGGGTTAGCAAGGAAAAGTGACTGCAGAGTAGTACCAGTCCTTGGAAAGCTCTGTTTAAGACAAAACTTTATTAATTGCTTCAGACATTTGTCTTGCATCAGATTTCTAATTTGGAATGTGTCATCGTCACATTCCAGTTGTACCCTTATCAAACAGGATGTGTGTTTGCAGCCAAGAAGCTAAAAAGTTATAGGAACTTAGATGGAATCTCATGTTTCATTTCTGCATATGAAATTCTTGTTTGGATAAGCTACAGGATTCTATTCCAAATCTCTGAGATCTAGAGAAAAGCACTTTAAATGTATATACAAATATACAAATCAAAATCAATAACCTACGTAAATTCTTGTCTCAATGAATAGACATTTCCACAATGTTGCTAAAGGAGAAGATATCAAGAGGATGGATCAAAGGAAATTGAAAAGACGTGGTGCTGCAATTCAGTGTTACCAGAAAACATTCCAGAATGAATTAACCTGTAAATAAATTGTTTAAATGACAATAACAGCACCTTCACTCCTGGTTATATTAGTATTGCTTCTTAATGATCTTATTCATGGACAAATTTCACACAGATGAAGAGTTTCTTCAATGCTAATATCAAGACTTTTCATGTTTACCTCCTTGTTGCTGCAAAGCTCCAGGTAATTCACAACTTCTTTCTAGCCTAATGCACAGGATTGTCTAATTTAATTAAAAGACTCAGAGAAGGAAATTAAAAAGAGGACATTTTAAGGGCCTATCTTGTAAGGACTATGTAATTGAGAAAGAAATGGAAAGGATCTTATCTGGGTATGAAAGAGCCTTGTACTTCATGTATTTTCTGTCCCTTGGGGCCGTGATTAAAGCCAAGATCTACTAACCTTGCTATAAACTCCATACTTATTTTGATTGTCAAAAACAATGATACAAAAGCAAGTTTTTTGAATCAGTTACAGGCTATAGATCCTAAAGAATTTAATAAATATTTAAAACAAACATATTAGCCAAAGGTAATACCAGTTAAATTACAGGTTTCCTAACATGTCTCCTACTGAATATGTGAGTAGGTGCTGGACTGGGATCATAGTCAGTTATTGGGGAAGCCAAACCAATTAAATGCAGGATGGAATTTGTTTCTGCACTCTGGAAAGCACCAGGGTTGCTTCTCTTAAGAACAGGTACATGACAAATATGAACCTTCATCTTCAGAATGTGCAGCTACCCAACCACCAACAGGCTTGGGATCATAAGTCTAGAAAATATTTTAGCTGTGTTCTGTAATTTAGTGACATCATTTGGTTACACTCAGAAGTCATTCAAGAAATTTAAAAATATTTTAAATTCTCAGTTTCAATGAAGAAGAAAAATGTGTAAAAATAGAGTAAGTGTGCTAATATACATGTGTTTCTTACAGCTTTTGGATCACCTCACTGATTTAACTGAAGTATGTAATTTTGTGATAATCAGAGTCTAAAGAAACAGGATGTGATCATAACTATCACCCACACCAATCAATTAACTACTTTTTCCTCAGTATCCTCTTCTATTCATAACCCTGGTTTTGACTAGAAGTTTTTAAAGAATGTTACCACTCATTGGCAGAGCAAAAATTAGCTTTTAGTGACAGAACCAGTTAAAAATACCTTTTTAATTTATAACCTCAGTAGATTTTTCTTCCCTTGCTTTGCAACATAGAAATGTGTCTGCAATAAAGAACATAGAAAATGTAAAATGTGCAATACATAAATAAATAAATAAATAATGTATAAATAAATAAAATTTATATTTGACTTGCAAGGGTACATTTCCTATATTTTTTCATAGCATCCCAGAAGCAGAAGTAGTCTAAATGATAAAACAATGGTGTGGGGTTCTTTCCCAAGACTGCAAGCAAATTGTTGCTAGCATTTCTTAGATTAGGACTATACTGAATTTAAGTAGTCTTGACCTAATACATACCAAAAAATCCCATCAATTTTACTGTCCCTGACTCCACAGAGGCCAGACATGGAGCAGGTTACCCACAAATTACTCCAGAGTTTACCCTGAGTCCCACTGGATGGTGCAAGCTATTTGAGTGGTGACAAAGCGATTTGAGTGGAGGGTGGGATTACCCAGGACAACCTGCTGGACTGCTCCAGCCTCCAAACTGCATTTCAGCAGAGAAATAAATGAACTTGCTGGGTCACATGTACGTGTGTATGACTGCCTTCACTTTTACATTCCATTATTCTGATTTTCCAGAAAGAACCAAGGCACATCCTGACTATCTTTGGGGTTTGGTGACCTATAGCTCTTCCCTGACCTCACTTAAATGATTTTCCTAACAAACGCCTACAGTACCTTCTGCCTAGCTTGGTTATACTAATAATTGCACATTTAAAAAAAAAAAAGAAAAAAAGAAAAAAAAAAGAAAAAAAAAGAGGTTAGAAATGGAGGAACCTAGGGAAAGTTGGTCAAATGTTGAGGAGAGATCTGCAATTTGCTATACTATTTCCCAGTCTATGTATGACTTATTGGTTTGTGTAATCAATACACTGTGATAAACCTTCAAACGGTTTAATTTTAAGTTATTCCATATGTAGGTTAAACTGTATGTATCCCATCATTTACTCCTTTTGTATGCATGCTGAACTGTAAAACATTTAATAATATATATGGGAAGTAAGCCAACTCTGACTGGCATAGAAACCCTGGAGATTGGTGAATAATAAATAAAACCATTTCTTCTCTGTTAGTAGCATGTGTCCTGGCTTATTGAGTCCTGCACTGATGTATCACTTTTAGGAATTCACTTTGTCAATCAAACTTAAAAATCCTTCCTAAACTTTCCCCCAGTCTTTTGCAAAAAAACAATAAGATAAAAACTTCCAAGTCTGAAATGAGACCTCTTCTTACATCTCCTTGGGGGGAATCAAAGGCTGACAGTCTGAATGTGCAGCACGCAAGAATCACAATATGGAAATCATGCCAAAATGTTTAAAAACATAAAAATAACAGATAAATAAGTAAATGGAATCTGCTGTCTAATGCAATAACTTGGCACCAAGTCAATTTTAACCTTTCAACTTTTTTAATTTATGCAGCAAGGGATTCTGAAAGTACCACAGAGAAATTATTTTTACCCATGGAGAGAAGAAATGAAAGAATTTGAGATTCAGGTAGATACTTTCTACTGATCCCTGGTCAGTAGGAACACTGTGAGATCACAAACCTTTTGACAACTACTGGTGAACACATGGAAGGTTGGAATTAAAAAGAGATAGACAACCAAATTCTGTTTAGAAGCTAAAGTAAAAGTATTGCCAAACAGAGGTGCTGAAAACATTCATACCTATTTTCCTGAACACCACAGAATAACACGAAAGTAAATGCCACCACGACCATGCTCCCAAGAAGGTGAAGAACACAAAAGATCTGTTAACTTTCCCTGTTTGCTTTTTTTTTTCTCCCCTGGAAACTCTTGGAATAATCACTGTGTTTTCCCTCTGCACCAAGACAAAAGAAAAGAGAGGCATAAGAACAGTGGCCAAACCCAAGCTCAGGCATCCACCAGAGGAACACCGTGCTCCCATTCCTTGTGGAAGCATCATGCAGGATACAGCAGCAATGGAGATTGAAAAGCATCACAGCAACACCACGGGAATCTGGGCACTCCAAAGGGCCATTCACAGAAGGAGCACAGCTGATTTCCAATTATTTGGATTCTTGAAAAGAAAATTATTTCACATAGGCACTGCCATATTGACATAAATTCATTTTTCATCTCAAAGTTTACTTTTCCTAATTTAGTCATGTTCTTTTTTCTCCAAACCTGCAATCTCCTAAGGAACCCTGTCATGCAGAAAGTTCTCATACCAGGGCTGTGCTGCGGAGGACAGTTCTGAAAGAAGCAAGACCTTTGGTACAGATTTGGGGATGCTGAACATCCCCAGGATCGTCCATTGCCAAATGACAGGGAAATATCTGCAAAGAAAAGGGTTTCAAAATAGAAATACAATCCCTACAGCTTTCTGTGTCAAAGAGAACAACTGGCACAATATTCCTTTTGCCATCTTAGAAGTGGAGGAGGAATTAGCCTTTGAATTTGGTTTCTGAGAAAGAAAATAGGGCATATTAAAAAAAGGTATAAAATCGGAAAGCACTGGGTAAAGCACCCCTATGTGCCTAGAAATTAGTAAAATTAGTGACATAATATAAATCCTCTCCTGCCACTGGAAATATTAAAAGAAAAAGGCTGAGCCAAGGGAGAGGAAAGGAAGCGGATGGCAAACTCAAAACCTTCCAAACATAAATCAGCATCTCAACAGGAGCGTGTGTGCTGTCCATCCATCCAGCAGCAAATATAACAGCAGTTAAAAAGGCCAATTAGACTGAACAAGGACGCTCAGAATGATCAAGGGAGGAGTGCGAGCTGTGCAATATCAGATACAGAAGGGAATGGAAAGATTACAGGATGAAGTTGAGAGTGTACAAAAATGATAAGAAAAGCAAAGGTGGAGAATGAAAGGAAGATTGCACAAGATGATAAAGATAAATAAAAAGACATTTTTCAAGAACATATAGTCCAAGAGGTCAGCAAGGAAGACAGAAGGTCCTCTAAGAGATGGCACGGGTAATTTATTGACAGCAGAGGTAGGAACTGATAAAAAAATATATAAAAATGAATTCTTTGCCTCACTGTTCACAAAGCAAGCTGGGGGCAGCACAGCAGAAATAGACGTACTGCACATTTCCCAGGGGATGAAAAAGACACACTGAAGGAAATTAAATCACTGTAGAATAGGTGATTGCCTATAGTTTGACAATGCTCTGGACAGACAGGGCTCTGCCGTGTGTAAAGAGAAAATCTTTATTACAATGTACCTAAAAGCCTGCTTGCAAAGCAGCAACCACATCAAAACACAGGGCCAAATTTGGGCCCCACGTTTATGAGCAGTTCTCCATGGATGAAGCAGAGCTACCTGAATGGATGTGGGCAGGGATAAATTAATTATATGAGCAGTTTAAATTAACTCATCTACTGTCTTTGAAATCAAACCAAGTACTAGTGAAATTAGCTTTGAGAAATATCAGAAAAGTCCCAACAACAAGCAAATTTATCATCGACAACCTGAGTGAACCTGAACTCCAAATCACACCCCTCTTACTCTTGTAAATAACCCTATTAATTTAAATTTAATTATTCACACCAATCAGGCGAGGAAGGAATAAAATTTCCTTTTTGTTCATTACATTTAATCACCTGATTTCTTTCTTTTCTCGTGTATTAAAAGAAAAAAACTAAATCTTCAGAGAGACACAACCTCCCAAGGCTTGGCTGTGCCCCCCCCCCCAGCTCCACAGCCCCTCTCCAGTGCAGAGAGCCAGTGGCTCTGGCCCTGGAGAAAGGACAACTTGCAAAATTCCGAAGGCCTGAGTACCTCATTTCATAAATCAGTTAAGGAGCTAAGTGAAAATAATGCCATTGTTTATCGCATCACTAACAAACCTAAGTGCTTAAAGGCAAGCAAATTAATATTAAGGACATTCATAAATCTCACCCAAAACATATATTATGCCAATTTACAGCGGCTGAGAATCCAGCCCTTTACAATATAAAACATACACATGTTGTCTTATTCAACAGAGTAGTCCCAATTCTAGTGTAAAAATAAACCTTATTCTGTATCAGTGCAATTTCATATGCACAAATCTTTCAGAAGGAATTTCAATTAAGTTAACATTATGTATGCACCCATTACTGGCACACAGTGATTGGTCTCTGACAGAAGGGAATGGACGTATACACTTCTAATGTACTGCAAATGAGCAATGCTATATATTTCTCCCTTATTCTTTACGAATAAATAATGTTTCCAAATGTAAGTGATTTTAAGAGTCACTTGGTTAATCCATTAACTGGTGCTTCCAAACAGCAACATCCTTTAGAATAATACAGGTTTTTTGGACAAAGAAACAAATATATTGAAAATCCCAAGAGGGTGATGGTCAGAGTTAAGGGTATGGTGTTTACATAAATTCAGCATGTCTTTCTGCTTGATCAAAATATAACTTTAGCTGTGTTCCGACTAAAATGGATTATGTAATTAACTGTTCCTTTTTAAAATTACTTTACATCTTTAAATGGTATGATAGATAAGTTTCATAGAACCCATTAATGATTTACGAGATATATTTTATTTTATTAATAAAATGCTTAGCGAGAGCTTAATCTCTCAAAATTTAATACAATGATGCATGTGCTTTAAATTAAGTCCATGGTTAAATACTCTGATGCATCTTGGTGCAAAGGTTCACCTTGCAGGACTGAGTCTACATTTATGTTTTGGGTAAAAATAAATTAAATGTTTTACACCACATGTACAAACAAACATACACACACACACACACAGAGTAAGGTTTGTGTATATTCACTGTATTTCTGTAATCTTTTGTATATGACATTCCCTTTTCCCAGATATTTACATTAAACAGATGGCACACCCTTTACTGCAGTTGACCACAATTTGGCTGTTTACTAAATATTTTTTGAAATTATAGATTTTTGAGGATCACTGTCTTGATTTAGAATAGATTAAATATTTAGAAAGGCAAGCCATGCTGTGATTATTATAAGCAACTGTTATTTTTTTCTGTGCAGGGGCATCGTGCTTATCATTACATATTAGGTATCTTGTAATATATAATAATATGGCTAATATTCCCTCAGTATGAAGTTAATTAAATAATTAATTAAATTAATCATCGTCACACTGCTAGCTAAAATTCCATAGAGTGGCATATTTTAAAAACTCCAGTTTTGTTCAGTGCCTTGCTCAGAGAAAATATTTTTCTCTCCCAACCCTGAATACAAGCATCCTTTAAAAAAATTCACCAGCATCGTGCAATAAAATGAAAAGCAAGTTCAGCTTAAATAAGTCTCTTTTTACTAACTAGTATATTAAATGTAGCTTTTAATTATTGGGTTTGATTATTTTTGAAGATTTTTGTATTTAGATGGCACACACATTTTCAATCATGTCTTAATTACTTTTAAAAATGCTGCACTGGCTTAGGGACAAGACAGATAACTTGTTAAGCATTTGAAATTTCTGAGCTGTTTTCTCAGTTCTGGCAGTCAATACCCAAGTCCAGATTGTAACCTCCTTTCTGCCTCCAAAGCCTGCCTTGGCTGCGTGTCCAGTGAGGGATTATGGATTTAGCAAGGAAGGTAAGTGTGACTACAAGCATTGGCTCACCATCTGCTCCCCAGCAGAGTTTGGGCCAACCTGCATAGCCTGCAGCAAGACCAGGGCACTGTTCTCAAGCCAGCCCTTTCCAACCTGGCTCAAGAAACACATCACATTCAGTCAGATGATTAGGTCTAAGTAGTCCATATGTAACAGAATATTTTTCCTAAATACCAAAATGAAAACAAAATGAATGCCATTTTTTTAATTCTCCTTCCTCGATACATCAAGTTTTACACAAATAAATACTCTCTTAAGGTTTATGCAAATTATAGAAAAATAAAACTATGCATTATTTAGCAGTTCTCCTATTTCAAGATCTAACAGACTTTATTCACAGCATGTTTTTCCCTAGTTTATGTTGGCCTTCTTTTCTGATTCTACTTTTTAATTCATCTTTTTAAATTATTCCTTTTTAAATCATTATCTTATGTGACTTCATAGATTTTCATGTATTAATCTATTATTAATTTTTTTACCATAGTCAACTTAATCTTAAATTGTTTAAATCTCTTTTAAGTGTAAACACTTGAACATGGACAGTTTTTAAAAATATGATGCTCTTTAACATTTTGGAGCATTTCTATTTGTAGCTTGTAACCTTATTCAAAAAGTTCTTGCTAAATATGTTCTCTCCTATTATAGGTACTTTTGACAGAATTATCAAGTACCACATGTGACAGGCAATAGTACTGGTTAAGGGAAAGGGAAAAAAAATCCCACACATATTGAGAGGGGGATACATTTTGTGTTACTGAAAAATATGTTTGTATTTTACATTAAAACCTGACATCTGCTTGGTGAATATAAATCTAGATTAATACACCCCCCTCCCCTTCCTCCTTTTACTCATTCAGTTTTCTTTATGCTGATTCAGGTTAAGATTTTTTATTTTCCTGAACAGCTACAAAGAATGCTGTTAAAAACAGCATTTCCCTCCCTCCAGTACAGCCCTGAACATGAAAATAAGCTGAACAAACATCTTGCCCTTTTTACTTAAACTGTTGTCTGCCCGACTGCTGAATGCACACAGAAAACAATCTAAAATTGTATAACCCATAATAGAGTATATTAAATTACAACATTGGTCAGTAATGGAAACTTATTCCCAGATATGAATTATTTACAGCCCATTTAAGTAATCCATATTCAGGTGTGGCAATGAAAAAAAAAAAGTGCAACATAAATCTTTAATGTTGACCGGTTGAGAGAGCAGAGCTGAGGATTACAGACATTTTAAAGGGAAGGGGGGAAAAAAAAAGCCTCTGACCGGATTGATAGAGCCTGTTCAGTGGCTTACTGCACCAGCGTGCTAATAAATTGACGGATGGCATGTCAGGGGTATGAGTTGAAATCCCAGCATTTCTAACTAGGGTGGGATCTAATATCAGTGCACCAAAATAAAGAGTTTCTGGACCTTGATGTCACAGGACATAGTCTGTGCCTCATTTACTATATCCTGTAGGTGCCTGGCATATGTTATTGCTACAGAAAACCCAGCGTTTTCTGCTTTAACCCCGTAACTGTATTAGTAATTTTTCAAAGCCACTCTCGATGTGTGTTCATTTTCCTACAAGCTGTCATTTTACTTTCTTATAGTTTATATTTACTCTCTCTTATTGCTCAGCCATCAGAGCCTGTGCAGCCATCACAGAGACACTGTCCCAGTTTCCCTGCGAGAGATACTGGGCATTCCTCACCAAAGCAAGAATTAAACCCACAAATTCTGGGAAACGTTGCCAGGTACAGTTTTGTTGTTGCTAGCATTTCCTAAAAAAAAAAATAAAAAAATCAGACAGCTCGGGCTCTCCTTATAAACAATATAGCAAAAGATCGTGGTGGGGAAAAGCTCTCACAACTGCAATTTCTTTTGTTTCCTGGAGCAGTACCTATATTAATTCATCTTACAAAGATCATTGCTCAAGAACTAAATTTTGCATACATTAGAGAGCAGAATTAGCATCGCGCTGTGTACAACGTTCCAGGCTAACTTCTCTCCAAGCAACCATTAAAGGTCATGTTTTGACGACTGAATGGCATGTCGGCACCTTGGTTCCCCAGAGAGGCATTCCCCAGGTACATGCAAAAGGTTATTAAATTACCTTCCAAGCAACACTATCTCCTCGGATGAAAATAATTACAGGCTTTTAGAGGCATCAGAATGCTTTCTATTTTTTTAAATAAGATGAAGATGCAGTACCTAATGACCATTTTTGTGTGTGACTCATAGAGCCTGTCAGCGGTGACAGGACAAATGAGCATAATGGCATAGCTTAAAGGGGAAAGGTTCATTTTAAATAGTGACAAATAATATTTAAATGGCATTGTTGGAGACCCATCATGCTTGTAAAATGTAGTTTGTATCTCTTCTTCATCCTTTAATTTCATCACTGTCAAATGGTATTAGCTGTTAATATGCAACATCAGGTGCAGATATAATTTTTAACTATTAAATGTGCCTGTAACTAAACAATGCATCTTGATTGTTCATATATTTTGTGATAGAATAAATAACATATTTTATAATTCACTATTTTCTCTGCCAAATTGTTTTGCTGTATCTATACTAAGGGAGCATGAAGGGACTAAGAATGGTTTAAAATATGATACCTTGAACAAATTTCTTCTTGCCAACATACTGAAATGGAAATGACTTTCTTTTTAGACTAATGTAATTCACAGGTTTGAAGAGCCACAGGCAAGATCCTGAGATACGGTAAATTGGTCAAAACAGACCTGGGCAAACCAATACAGGCACGTATATATTGTATACATGTCAATAAAAGCCACTGACAAACTTAGTTGCCCTTACAATTTGGCCCTAATAGAAAATGGTTCGAGTCTGAATCCTCCCAGTGCTTGTGAAATGGCTTCGGGCACAAACAGAAAATGTTTATTTTAAAATCCTGAGCAGCAATCATTAGGCAATCTACCGCAGATGTGAATTCTCCAGCACTATTGCAAACACACGACTTGGAAAAGTTACTCTGAAGTCAACCCCGTGTTTGCTGAAATGACTCAAGTGGATGTAAAGTCACGACACCACAGGTAATCAAATGGCATCAGAATACACTTGGCTGGGAAATCGCAACTTCTGGAAGTCAAACTTTCAGGAAAAAAGCTCCTAATTTTTTAAGTATTTTTTCACAGCTTCATCATGTTTATTGCTATATTATTTTCAGATCACTTTCGCCAAAAATGTAGACAGTTTAGGTACCTTTGAGTTGTTAAAAGTTATAGCCAATTTTCTGAAAAATTATACCAGCTAAAAACACAACATTAAATATTTACCCTGTTGGATGTTAAAAAACGCTTACAATGAAAAATGTTCACATATTGACTATTCAAAATGGCCTTCACTTTGAAATTGTGAAATGGAAGGGATTGCAGATGTACAAGAATAAATATAAAAACAAATGAGTTGACTTGAAGTGTTGCCGGCTTTCATAAACATGCTACTGCAATAACATGTGACATTAATATTTAATTACAAAAGCACTGCTGCAAAATCTTTGAAATTAATGTTTTGCAAAATTAACATTCAGTGCACAGAAGCAAAGTCGTTCCAGGCGCGACTGTGATTAACAATGCCATTCACTTTACATATTATATTAATATATTATTCAAGCTAAGAATTAACACCTCCTAATTTAAATAAGGTGCTACATATCATGATGAGCTAAAATGCTTTTTCTTAAAATGGCCCATCTGATTTTAAGCAATCTGTGTTTATCATTTAATATTTTGTTATTGAATACTGTTCTCTGTAAAAAAAACTCCTTGTACTTTAATTTCAAGATGAAGAGATCTCATTAAACCAATGCCATAAGATTCAAGGATTACTGAGCCAGTGGAGCTGTGTTTGCCTTGCTGGTCTACCAGGTATCCCTCTTTTATTCCCAGGCATCAATATTGTCATCCCCTACCTGGAGTACCTCTCTAGTTTCCCTGATGTCTATGAAAAATATAAAAGCCGAGCATTTTCTTTCCTAAACTGTTGGCTGGATCTTCAACTGCTACAAAGGATTATAAATTCTTTTGCAGCTACATTGATTTACATCAGCTGATGATATAGCTCATATTGCCAGCATTATCACGTTGCTAGTACGTTTTGGGGACGGCGATTTCTTGCTGCTCTGCATTCTGTGCTGTTTCTCATGTGTTGTAGGAGGGTAAAGACAAACCAAGGGCTCAGGGGAGGTGGCGAGTCTAACGCTCTGCCTATCTCACGCAGAGCTTTCTCGCCCTCCAGCTCTACCTTTTAGCGTACAGGAATTCAGGCTTGTATTGGATTCTCTGCGTTTTGAACTACAGAGGAGAGCAGCTTCTGGTGGGACGAGGCGAAGCAATCAGGCCTGGAGGACTTTAAATGGGTTGACATATTCTCCAGCAGGTCAGAAAAACCAGTTATTTTTGTTTGAGGGAAATACTGATGAGACAGATGGGTACATCACTTTGGTTTAACCACACAGAACTTCATTTGCCATCTTTCATCTACTGTAATTGTTCAGTTTTCTTGTTTTTAAAGCAGTGAAGGAACACATTTCTATGTTATTGCTCACATAACCCTCTTTTAAAGACCAGTAGCAGTACTCAAAAGCCCATGATCTATTCCTCATATCAATAGTTACAAATTCACTGTCTATAATTTCACGTTCATTAATTATAGAGATTAGTTGCCACACACAAGGATGGAGAACTACTTGCTAGAAATTATGCCTGTACAACTTAAGCATCTGTGTTTAGCTATCAAACTTCCCTTATTGTTAGACGAAACCCATGAGCCTACATATCTCCTCCTCAAATTATGCTTAAAAACAAAGCAAACAACCTCTTAAAAAAAATCTGACAAAAAACAATGAAGGAAATCAAACATTTATTTATAGTCGTGCATGAACCTAAAGTTGGTAAGAGTAAATTGTTGAAAATGTGGTCTGCAAAGTATTCAAGAGAACAGGAATTTAGTTATAGATTAATTTAAAAATATATGGAAAAGTTAAAACCATACAGGACATTTAGAGGATAAGAACTCCTTCAGTCCTTCACTTGCCAATATCTTTAATAATTTAGGCTGCACCTTTGCAGTGAGCTAAAGAGAGGCAAAAGAGGAGTGAAATTGCTGTCTGACTCCACAGGAGGCTTCTGTTCCCGGATCTCTTCCTACCTGGATCCGAACCAACATCCTTCTCCAAAAGGGAGAGAGAGAAAGTTTGGTCCACTGATTTTATCCATAGATCCTGGTGCTCAAATGATCCCTCCTTCTTTCATGAAAATAACGTGAAAGCATTGTGTATATAATATATATCATATATCCTTCTATGTCTTGTTTGACAGAAAATTAGAGTATGAAATAATGACAAGGTATTGTCTTAATGACAGTAGAAACAAAAAAAATTAAACTCCAGATTTCTCCTTATTCCTTAAATTATCTTAAATTGAGATATCACTGAGGACATTTAAATATGATAACACCACAATCTACCTTAGTCTACCTTGCTAAATATCCCTTTCTTTCTAAAGAACCCCCTTATCAGACATGACCAGCTGTGTGCTCAAAAGATCTGAGTAAAGGTTACATACCATCCACTGATGGGCCTACATTTTAATATTTTATCTAAAAAAAATCTGCTCTGTTCACAACAGAAAATAATGATTCATCTAGTGTTTTCAAATATTTTATCTGAAGTCATCATATTGAAAGGCCTGCTTTTATATTGGACCAAAAAACCTGAACAAAACAGAAACAGAAGTAACTTTTCAACTCAGAAGTGGGTGGTGGAAAACTTATTAGTGTCGACCTCTCTGAAATCTTCTACTCTCACACCTAAAAAAAAAGTTATTATAATAAAATACTGTAGAAATCAATGAGAAGCAGAGAGCCTTTTAGCAACTGCTATATATGGCATCCAAGTTTATGGTAGAATCTCCTTCTATTTGAATAAAACATGGCATTTCAAAATAAATTAAGAGAAAACAAAGGAGATGAAAGTGGGAATATCTTATGACCTTCTTGAAAAATGTTATTATTTTTTCAGTGCAGGGAATATTTTCAACACCAAAGCTCAACATCAAAATATGGATATGTAATATTCCATTAACTTCTGATAATGTACGCTCTATGTATTCACAAAAGCACACAAAGTCCTTGAAAATTTTACATTTTAGTTGGGGAATAGTCATTAACTCAGTAGAACTATCATTCTGTGGCCAGTCTCCACAACCTTGGGAAACAATGGAAAAAGTGCTAGAGTTGAGAAGAAATGGGAAGACACCTCAGGAATCAAGAATGTCCCACATTGAACTCCACGAGTCTGACTTGTCCTTGCTTTCCTAGAAACTCAGATCTAATTAGGCTGGGTTTGTATTTTTCTGGAAGACTGAATTGGTCTGTTCACCTTTATCCTAGTTTTATCTTCATGATCCAGATCCACCCAGAAACTCAGGTAATGGGCTCTAATGCTGATCTGCACAACAGTCAACCCACAGAGAAGAGGGTATTTTACTGTGCATAACCTGGTTTAGCCAAAAATCAAGTTCCATTGCCTAACTGCAAAGGTTGCAGAAAAGAAATGCACTGAAATGTTGTGGAATGAGCCCTGCACATCCTGAAAACTCGTGGATGTTTAGATGCAGGCAGCCCATCACAGGGCTGTAAAAGCTATGGGCATGCCCATGATGTCCAGCAGATGCAATGCCATGAAAAGGCATATTTTATTTCAGGCCCTGCACAACCCTATTTTTGCTGCAATTCCTCCTCAGCCAGGCAGCAGTTTCCTTCCTCAGGGCTAAAAACCCACCACACCTTGCAGGAGATTGCCATCACACCACTACTGCAGGGGGACAGGCTCTGCAGAACCAAGTCCTAATGGCCTTGTAGAGAAATGTACACTTTACCTACCTGCTCATGAGCTTTTCCTGTCTCTCCTGCCTTTATTCACTACCTCTAGCTTAGCTCCCTGAGCTCAACTTCACTGCACCAGCACCGATAAGAAAAATATTTGTGCAACTGGTATCCAACACGCAGATAGCTCTGCCTACTCCTTTCCTAGAAAGGTGCACGTAGAAAGTAACCAAACAAACAAAAAAAATTGAAACAGCATTTCTAGCTTCTTTCTTTTTTTTTTTTTTTTGATGAATTCTCTCTCACAGTAGGTCCAACACTGGACTAAAGAGGCTACAGCCTCCTCTGGGTGGTTACCAGGTTTTCTGCCTTCACTGACTGCAAAGAGGTTTGTACTGCATAGAGGCTTTTAACTTCTGAGCAGATTTCATCTCAGAATTGACTTTATTCCTATTTAGTGGCCTCAAATTCTTACCTGATGAAGCAGGGATCTTTTATGTCATTTATAAATATACCGCATCTATAAAATTATACTTTTGAAATTCATGGTAGAAGGAAATAAAATTTTGGCTCATTCAGGTAGGAATCACCATTCCTGTCTTTATCTTAGCACTGTCTTCTCAAAATGTTGTTTTCTGCACTGTTGCTATGAGTACATCAGTAGAGGTTTTAACTAAGTTCTTGTTAATAAATAGCAAAACCATTGGCTGACAAAGCCCACATTGTTTTTAATGAAATAAGACTTATTAATAATCTGGTGAGCCAGGCTGTCTTTCACTCGCTATACCAGTGAAATTCCTTGATGGATTGGCTTAAGTAAACCTTGTCTGGCTTTTTGATCAGTGTAAAATCACAAAATTTGGCACAAAATACTGTAATGTTTTAACCTAAAGGCTTTATTTTAGACACCTGAAGTTGCTGAATGCCAGCACTGCAGCAAACAGAAGTAGAACCGGTATTTATTGAGAAATGGGACAAGTTATGACACTTTTTGTAGGAACCACCAGTGATATATGAAACAAAGAAATCTCATCCAGTCCATACATATTATAAATAGAGCCATGCAATAACCAGGACATTACCAAGAAAGAATCAAACAAAAACTAAAGCCAGAAATACACGCTCACCTGGGGGTCGGGGACTGTCTGAATGCTGCAAAAGTAAAATTCAGAGGATTTATTATTGATAAGTAAAACGGTGACCTCTCTGGTCTTGCATGTTTTGTGATGTAACCTGTGATTTCTGCCAAGCACTTATAACAGTTCTCATCACAACATGAACTGATAGTGTGATATGTTAACATCACCACTAATGCACGCCAGCATTACACTTCTCTTTCTTCGGTTAGACAGCTTTCCTTCAGGCCATCAGACACTGGAGGTCTGCACAAAAATGTACCTCTTCAAAGCAAGCAAATCCCCACGAATCTGAGCACAATTAAACCAGTTCTACTTAAAACGGTTTACTGATTCCTGGTTTTCATTTGGAATCGGGCAGACACTACAAAGTTCAGATCCAATTCCAGATTTTTAAATTGTTTAAAGCCCAGTAGCGTCTACATTTGCTGTCTCTTTCAGACCTATCTAAAAATAACATTCAGCAAAAGAAAGGAGATAAAAAGTAAGAATTTTAATATCCTGTTTTGCCTTTTTTTCTTTATTCCTTTCTAATATCAGATAACCTAATAATACAACACATAATAAATATTTAAGGGGAAATAGCAATGAATTTACATTGTGCTTTCTAAAGTCTCTTCTTGAAAAGCTGATTACTCACAAATTGTAATGGGTTTATTGTACAAATTTTATCTTTCTTTCATGAGGTGATTCTGTAGCCTTAGTATTCACTTGATTCCCACTGATTACCATAGAATATGTACAAGAGCAACAGTAGATGGGACAAGATGGAGCTATAGAAATATTCTCCTTTTAGGTACACGCACATGCTTCAGGTCCTAAAAGTATAAACATGTCTTAAGATGTGCCCTGGTGTCCTCATTACCAGCCTCGTGAAAATAAACTCAGTGAATGCATAGATTGCCAAAGCATTGGGCCAAAGGAGCTTTCACCTTGTAAAAAAACAAACAAACAAAAACCAACAGCACAGGATTGCTTTTCCCTTCTTTCACCCTCCCCCGTGTTACTTAGGGTGGTTCCTCAACTCCTTCAAGAGCTGAACCCAAACATGCACAGCAAACAAATTTTTAATGTTTCTAATCTGTTACTGGCATTTTCTTTCCACCTGGGAGGGAAACTTGGATGGTTTAATGGCACTGGAGCCATTGGGATTCCTACCTGGCATACTACCTGAGAAAGACTGTGGGTTTCTTCTCCAAGAGCAGTTCCTAAATCCTTGCTTTTCCCCTTGTATTCCTTCCTCTTTCCCTTCCCAAGCAGCCAATTCTCTTAATCATGCATCTTTCAATTCCCTTCCAAGGGTCAAGTTGGCCCTTTCATTGTCCTCTTGGATAGTCAGACACTGGGACTTCCTATCTCATTTCTTCTTGTAAGAGGCACCAAACATTTATTTTCCCCCTAAATGCACCCTTCAGTGTAATATGGAGCAGACTACTCATCTGAGGAGACACACAAATGAAGGAGAGCACTACAGATTTTAGGGGTAAGTGAAGAAAACCACATAGGATTTCACATGGGGGGAGGAAAAAAAAGAATAATCTCTTTCCTTATGCTACAGGCATGCTCTGACAGTGATATGTTCAGCATTTCCCTGCACACGGAGGGCTATAAAAGCATTAATGCACACAATGAAGAGAACGGTTTGCTGTGGTTCCAAAGCATGGTTAGAGCAGCACATCAGTTAATCACACTTTGCACACGTAAAAGCAGAAACACCATCATCATCTGCTATAGAAACCGACGAGAAACCCCTCCTTGCAGCATGCACCTCTACTCCCAAACCCTATTCAGAAAGAGTTAAAATATGAAATAAAATTATAAAGGCACCAATGATATTTTTATAACAGAGCTATCGCGAGTAAGCTGTATTTTAGAGAAACACTGCACATTTTGATGACTGTCAAAATTTACATAACTTACTCTACATGAATTAACTATGAGGTATAAAATGCAACTTTGGCTAAATAAACCCTCAGCAATTGTAAAGCAGTATTTCAAGCACCGCTAGAATAACAGCAGACTGAAAGATTAAACAAAAAAAGATGAATATTGAGCGAAGTGGTCTCCCCAATATTTAGTTATTGTTGTGAAATAAATTAAACAATCGGGAAAGATAATCTTTAGAAATACAGATGATAATTCTAGTTGCTATAGTACTTTTTATTTTTATTTTTAATGGGTGTTTGTCAATTTAGTGCCTACAATCAAAACTCTGACATATTAGGGTAATGAACTGGGTCCGGGAATTACCAGAAAACACATAAATACTTGAATTTCTTGAAAACATGAAGTGTTAAGAGAAACAAATTCCAGTCTTTAACATCTGTCCTACAGATTCTTACCATTTATCTGCTGATCAAAATTTCGAACGGTGCCAAAAAAAATCATGAAGTCAAAAGGACTTGGTGGGGGGAATCTTTGTTTCTCTCTAAAAGCCTAAAAGTTATACTCAACTGCAGCACAAAGAGTAAAGAGGTTGTTATTCATATTAACTACATTTACATTCCTATCGCAACATCCAGAGAGCTAATAGTGGGGTTATTAACATAACAAACGTAAATGTTCTATATAAATAATACTGTTTCAGGCCAGCAACCGCTCATCTGACAGCATTTAGGCACAGGCTCAACATCTGTTTATGAACACTTTGCCTAATGATATCATCAGATATCATTAAGTGCGGCAGAATACAGCACAGAGGCAGGTGCAGCTGCCTTCAGTACCCATCACAGAGGAAGAAAAGAGCTGCATTCCCGATCCGAAAACCCATCATTAGGACAATTTTCTTCGACAAACCAGCCCTGTGATTTCAATCTGTATATCACCTGTAATTGTAGTTTTTAGCAAGAAGCTGATTCTATACATTTAGCGACGAATCACGTTGATGGCCTGAATACTGGAAACACATTTGTGCTACCAGCTGCGGCAGCTTTTTTTAGAGCCTGTGTTAACAAAATACTGCTAACAAGGCAATGCTTGGAGTGCAGCTTTGTTTCTCTTTCTTGTTCATAGTGTTTAGATGTGCATAATTATGGAGATTAGCAATTGATTGCTTCTCAATAATAATTGATTATTGGTCACTGAACCTTCCCCAAAGCACTTCGCTGAAGGTGAGGACAGGTGATAAGTTCATTCTCAGCACATCCAGGAAACCGAAAGGAAAGGTCCAAAAGAACCTTCGATTTGTACATCAGTTTCCATGATAAACAGACCAAAGGAATAATAGAATATCCCAAAGCCTCGTTTGCCCGGAGGCAAATTGTAGAGATCATAGCAAGCCTGCAGAATTCTCCCCGTGGACTGTGTAAGAAACATACATCATTTTTATATATGTCAGTTGTTCTTTGATTTGAAAATATTTCTACACATTTAATTTATCTTTTTCAGTCAGTTTTCTTAAATTGTACAATTTAAGGCTTATATCAAAGAATGAATATCATTTCTGAATACCCCGAAAATGAAACAAACTAACAAAATAATGCAAGTCTCTTTAGCAGAAATGTACAAATATTGAGGCATCTATTGTCACTGACTTCAAAATCACTATACCCTTTTGATCTTCTTTAAATCCATCAAAATTTTGGTCTGTAGTGACTGCCTTGATGCAACGTAACATAATGTTGGGAATATAACACGATGCCACAGCTAAAATTTAAAGGCGAATGCTCTTATTTTTGGCTTAATCACCCACTGTCAATTTGGACAGCAAATATCCAATTTAAATTTATTGGAGTGCATGGAAGCCACTCAGACAATAAAGTATCCGTAGCGTTTGTAAAATGGTAAACATCATTTCTTCTTGGCTGTTCAAAAGTATTTTGAACAGTCGAGACCCATTTTTCTAACCCTATTCTGTTTACAGAAAAATGTAATTGTAAGCCTGACATATCATACCATCCATCTTTAGCTAACCTTCTTTTTTCTTTTTTTTTTTTTTTAAATGAAGAATTTTGCGAGGACATGCCTCCTCTCTGGCAGAGCGAACTTTACAACCTGATCCATGAAAAATGCAGCTTGTTTAAAGTTAGCCTGCTCCATTTCGAGAAGACTTTTGTGCTAAAATGAGAAACAGATTGCACAATTATGATTCAGAAGGAAAATGCCCAAGATAGAGGGCTGGGGTTTAAGCAAGAGGAAGCTCCAGGACCAGAGTCGGGGCTGCTCAAAGAAGTGCTGCACATCATGAGTGTGCAGACTTTTAAGGGGGTCTCGGTCAGCATTTTTGTTGTTTTCCTCAAAGGCAGCAAAATGGTAGCAAAAAACTCAAATTAGACATCACATGCACGACCCAACCCAGCACCAAGGGCTGTTCAGTGCTCACTCCCAACCACTTTTTACCAGCTCCTGCATGTGGACTTGAAAGAATAGAGAAGGTGCTCAAAACAGAATATTTTAGGTGGCAGCAGGTATTTTCGGGAAACTAGACAAAAATGTAAAAACCGTGGATGTGCTGTGTCTGTGCCCTCTACAGAAGGAGCTTTCTTTCTAAAGCAGCTTTAATTCAACCTCTGTTTGTGCACACAATTAGATGAGGAGATAATTTCCAAGCACAATGACTTGCAGGTGCAAATAGTGATATAGATAACAAACTATCTGATCTGTGGGCACAGATAGATAGTTAGACATCTAGAATCCTTATGTGCAGCCATAAATAATTGCGTCCTCAATTATTTATACAAATAAAGAGAGGAGGCCAGCCTGGATGGGGGGGAGAATTGGAGGGAGGAAAAAAAAGAAAGAAAAAGAAGCAGTAAAGCAAACCAGTACTTGATGCAGAGCAGGCTATTTTTGGTCCTAAACCCCAACATTTTCTAAATACAGAGGCAACATTAGGATTTTGTGTTACTGCCTCTCTGATGCCAGACAGGGATCCCTCAAATTTTACATACCAGGCCTTTTTTGAGTTTGAGACTGCTGCAGGATTTGCACCAGAGCAGATGAAGTGATGTAGTTTCTCTTGTGCAAAATGAAGGTATGAACCAGTAATGTAAACAGTGAATTGCTTCAGCGAGCCTGATGGCTGGGTGAAAATGGTTCCTGCTACGTTTTGCATTAGTTTTTAATGTGTCTGTTAAACAAGTAAATTGATGTAGCTGTAGAGATGGCTGACACTTTCCTCCTCCAAAAGCATCCTCAAAACATCCCTTTTAGAAGAGACAAAGGCTAAACAGATTTTTTTTGAATTTGGGGAGAATCCTCAGGAATATAAATGCAAGTAATATTTATATTACAAAAGTTATACTATCATATGTGTTATAAATATATATACACAAACTATTATAAACATTGTGAAGTTTGGAAAACAAAAAATTATTTTGAAGTTTGCATAATGACTGTGTTCATTATCCATTCCCTACATGCATATATATCTATATCATCTATATCTAGTCTATATCTATCTATCTTTCATCACATGGACACATACAGACATTTTACATAGACTCCTGCCTCATTCAGGGCACCAATGATTGGTTTGATGCAAAACTACCCAGTCTTTCGTTTTGCTGCTCTCTCATTAATGTGCCACAGTACCTAGGTTCTATTAGGAATTATGCCAGACCCACTGGAAACAAGAGGGTGTCATTCCTTCAGCTGAAATGTCCACAGAGGGAAATTTTATGAGCAAAAAGAATAAGATCAGAAATATCTACTAATTTTGTGCAGCTGTGCTGTTGCTTCTTGGGGTCTCAAGTCAGACCTCCAGTAAACGAGGATTGTGTCAGTAGTGAGAAACCATATAGACAAAAGCAAGGACTGGGGATGGGAAGAGCACTGTGAGAGAGGCCTGACCCAGCTCTGCTTTCCCTATCTCAACTTGCTTTTTTTCCTGCAGTCCCCTTACGAGTTCCTTGGACACTTTCAGAGTACGGAAGACACAGCCAAATCCCTGATTTACCCAAAGGTTATTTTCTGGTTGATGAAGGATGTAGGAGTGCTCCGATAAAAGCAAAGAGTGATCCCATCATAGAAGGCTCTCTCATGATACACATACATGTGTGCAGTGCTCATCTGAATTCGTGTAGCTCTGATATTTCCTAACTGCCTTGTACAACGCACTATGACATTTCCAAACACTGTGTTTGTGATTTATTTTCTACCCTATGGCACGGGCTGAGAGGCTGTATGGTGCACTCTTCTTGCTCCCCCACTTTTTTCTATTCAGCCATCCCTTCCTTAATCCTTTCTCTTCTCCCTTATCTTCTTCTCTTCTCCTTTCTATTAATAAGCTTCCCCATGCCGCTTCCCTAAACTTTACATTTATCCCCAGAATAAAGGATTGAAACAAAAAAAAAAAAAATAGCTAAAAAATGATGTCTTTAATTGTTTAAGTTTCTCCTTTGTCTTAATTACATATACAGCTCTGTTCAGATGGCAATTACTCAGGGTAAAGAAAGTCTTTGGGCTCTAAATGTATATCTTAAAAGTGTCTGGCATGTTTTATGTCTTACTATTAGATAAAAACCACATATAAATAACAGTAATTTTATTTGGGTTTATTTCTCATGTTATGCATGCAACTACTACTTGTGTGAATGTGTTGCTATGACAAAAGGCTTTTTTCCCTATGCAAAAAAAATTTGCTTTGATATCAACAGAAATGGTTGGAGAGGAGCATCAATGGATCAGGTTCTCTTTTTTAATTGATAGGTTATTGTCCATCATTCTAGGGCAGTCCACTTAAAAACATGACTGACCATTTGCAGCATTTGCCACCTGCTCCTGGTACTTTACAATATTGACAGATCAGAGCAAAGAACGTGTGCTGGGGACATATTCATGGTTACTGCTGGATTTCAGTCTTATATTCAATTTTAAGAGCAGGTTGGAAAAATGTAATCCAATTACTAGACATTCCTAGTTTAACCTCTTTCTACACAAAATCAAACTTATTTTTTTGTCTTCCAGGATAAGGCTGGCCTCAAAGGAAAAACATAGTGTAATTTGTTGAAAATTTTCAAGCACAATATCTGATATGTATGTAGTTCTCAAATATGATATCGTTTAAAGGCAAAAAAAATGTTACTCAAAAACCCATTATCTTAGACAATAGTACAGACCTGAGGAGGGTCTGATAATGACTGTAAATAATGAATTTGACTCAAGATAGCATCCATGGCTCAAATTCAGAAGAACTGCAACCTAAAAATATATTTTTGGATTTTCTTTTGCATTAAAGAGAATAAACCACCTTTATTTTTTAAGCAAAACACTTCTGCTTGTGGTAAGAGTTTAGAAAACATGAAACCAGCATTAACCCTTAAAGCAGCGTCTGCCCAAATTCTCAAAGCTTAGAATGGAATCTTAAAAGTTGTGACTGATTTACCCCTTCCAGTGCTCAGTGATAAGCAATTTAGACACCTGTTAACAATGATTTAATTGCAACATTATCGTCCTCTCCCTTTTCACATCTTTCACAACGATTTCAAGAGGACATGGAGAATCTCAGACCTGCAGGTGTCCTGGCTCTGATACACCACTCTTAGCAGATATGGGGTGATTTCTGGAAGGAATTACAGCATTCTGGTACAACCTAAGGGAGTTCTGCTCTCCACCCAAAGGTCCAGCCTTTCTCCACATCCCAGACAGAGCACTAAAATCCTGTCTACTCTGGCTCTGCCACAAGCCTGATCTCTCTGACAGAAGCAATGGCTCCTTTTATTTTTCCAAGGTTACCTATTAATGATAAAAGCAGCATGATGTCGGACACAGGTCATTAGATGTGTTTCCAGTCTTTGCTCTTCCCCACAAATACTGAAATTTCTTTTTCCGAAGGACAGGATTCTGGCATTAGGATGTGAACCTGCTGCTGTCATAGCTCCTGGACAAGCCCGTGGTGGCTCAGCTGAGCTCCAAGGACAGCAGTAGAGCTGGGGTTGCCTCACAGGGACCACCCACCCACCAAAACAGCATTTCCCAATCTGCTGCAAGTATGATCTCATTTTCGTTCTCCAAGTACCCAGCCTTGCCTTCTGGAAAGCGAGTAATATTTTTTCCTCTATTCATCTTAATTTTAGCTCTGATATTGTTAGCTACAACTTGAAATAGGAACAGAAATTGGACAAAACAAGATCTTAACCTTGACTATCTTGAACTTCAAGTGGTTTTAAAACCATAGTTGAGTCAAATTTGGATTTCCATAGGAGCTGCTAATTACTTATACAAAATACGGGGGTGTCATCACACTTAGGAGTATCACAGTAACAGATCTGACAAGATATACCATGTTTCTCCTGAGCAGCAATCCCTTTGCAGAGCTTTATAGGAATTTTACGTTTTAAATCATGAAAATTTTTAGGCTTTATGCTCCATTAGATGGACATGGAGAAAACAGAATGAATGAAGTTGGATTAAAATGGCGGAAGGTGATGTTAATTGGAATTTGAACGTTTACATATTTTTCTCATTACTTTTTCCAGTAATATTTCTTAAAGGAGGCAATACATTGTCAATACAAATTCTCAATAGGAATGTGGCTTAATACCATGCAATTGGCTTTTTATCAAATTCCGCTGGAGCAACTTCTCTGCCATCTGAGCAGGTTTTTTGCTAAATGCCACTGAAGTGGCGTCACTTCAAAACAACACTAGGCAAGGTTTTGTTTGGTTTTGTGCTTTGTTTTTAGCACCCAAGTGGCTTGAGCAGAGAGCACCACTGCCAGGCAATAATTACAATGAGGTGAGGTACCTAGAACTTACCATGGGCAGACAATGAGAGATTCATGAATCGTGCTCTTTTTCTTTTAGAAATATAAAAATGTCTTGTGTTTGAGACCAACATCCATGTAATATTGTGAAGTACTCAATAACAACAAACTACCATATGTCACGCAACCCTGCCTACACTATTTAAAAACCAGTTAATACTTTTTCATTTACTGCTATGTACATGAAGGGAGGAGGAGAAAGCTGTAACTATCAAGCTCTTTTTCCTATTCTTTCAGAAATTTTAGGTTGCTGTAGTAATCAAACACAGTAATATTTATTCATGAGTACATTTGAAAATAACCTACAGACTTTCAACAGCTATATCAGGTAGTTAAACATGAAGTGCCCTCAAATACAGTTTCATCCCTGGTTTCCTTTGTGTACACTCAGTTTGAGATAACCATATTGGATTGTATATAAATTAAGTTTCCTATCATTTAGCCATAATTTAACATATTTGACAAATCCATAAAGTTAAAAGACATTATGGTACCTATGCTATTCAAAATGATCCACTTGGGAGGAACCTGCTCTGTGAAGAACAGATTAAAGATGGCATTTTCATCTTTTATTGAGAATTTCTCATGCTTTATCAATTCAACACTAATTTTTAACAGCAGAGTAAATATTCTATGTATCCTTACTAAGTAGTAAGGCTGGGTCTATGGAAGACAATGTAAAACCTTGAAACTAATAAAAACCGCTTCCAAAATGAAGGCTCAAAATAATTCATTGCGAAAAAGAAAGAAATAATACATGTATCTTTGATTTATAGCAATCGTGTTTTGAAATAACCTTAATTTAATAGATAAAATATACCTATGATTTTGTAAAATTGTAAAGAGATACTACAGTTTTTGTAAAATTTGATGGGAAGATATGTTATCTATTGTTTCCACTTCTAATATACATGTGTAAAGCATTTACTAGAGTACTGCTTTATAAACAGCACAAGATGGAAGTATCTGAACACTTAGGTTGTCACCTTAAAACAAACTGTCACACATTTTTCTTCACACATTTGAAACCCAACTTATCAACCTTAACAAGTGTTGTTATCAAAAGAATTTTGGTGCCTTTGTTCTTTCCCTTTTGCAAGTAAATTACACTTTTAGGATTTATTAAGACAAGAAACAATTTTTGAATAGCAGGTCAAAACTCTCTATGGAAAAATTCTCATTACTTTCTAGCCTGAAGCAGTATTTACCACTCCAACTTATCCATCTTTTTCCTGTTTTTTATATATCTATATTTCCAGAATCTTGTTTCTGTGCCTAATGCTATAACATTGCAGCAGTTTGTTCAAAGCAACACTCTTATTTTTGCTCTTAGCCGGTGCTATACAAACCCTGATCAATTATTGAAGTGTAAGCCCTGAAGTAACACAGCCATTACTGCAGCAGGCAGATAAAAATGGAACACTTTTAGCTACAGTATATTTACTTTAGAGTTTCAGCAAACAAACCAACAAGTTAAAATACCTTGTCTTTCACTTTGTTTGATGTACTAATATTTCCTGCATGTTCAAAAGTCTTTCTTTTAAAACAAAGTTACTGAAATGTTATGGCTGCTTGTTTGTGAGGATACCTAAGCTTAAATATTTGCATGAAACAGCCTTGAGATATAGAAAAAGCAGCATTAAAGTAGTACAAATCTAATACAGAAACTGCTATCTGCAGTGCCATAAGAGCCACAGTTTTTTATGAGCTGTCTGGTATTTAAGTTCGCCAAACTGCAGAGCCTGCATATTGTAATGACATTAAAAATGATGCTGGGAGGTATCTTAAACAACAAACAACATCGCTGAGGAAAGTATTCATTAAAGACAAGAAAGAAAAATCAAATTAGAGGTGTTGGAAATTTCTCATGGAAATCAACTGCTAATCACTTGTGGACTTTTCTCCTTCTGCAGCTCACTTCTCTCCACACAAAGGAGTGCCCAAGATGCAGTTTTTTGTTGAAATGCTTTCTTATGTAATTATACGGAGTCTATTTCATAGCGACGCCAGTTCAAGACTACAACTATTCATCTTCTGATGGCGCTGCATGTGCATCTGCACACAAGATATAATGTTTTTCAGTTTAAATGTCTGTTCTGGGTTTTAAGGACTAAATGATAGTGAAGATGACTGGAAACGTTCCAGAATTTCCTATATAAACTGCTTAGAAAAACCAAAAATTAGTACTTATGCTACAGAACTAATAATGTTTGACATTTGCATTTTATCACTTACGGTATGAAGAGCGGGAAGAACTTGTCCCAGGAAGTTTGGGGGAAAACGATAAAAACTCAGTTTTAGAAATGGATGTTTAAAAAAAGCCTGTATAGTTTTTGCTCAGTTTTCAGCTGTTCTTTTTTTCCAGCTCCCAGAGGAAAGCAGGCCGCGTGGCTCACAAACACCATACGTGAACAGCTTAGGAGAAGTGATCTCATGAATGCATAAGTGTGTCACCACGTCCCACGTGGAGGCATGTGATAACTGGATATAGTAGCCATGAGTAAAAAAAGCTCCCTGTACTTAGGTGTTCTCACAGGTTTGGACAAAAACCAAATCCAGTATCATGATGAGATGTTTTTGGTTGGTTTTTTTTTACTCTTTACAGGCAAGAGTGAGAAGTGGCTGATGGACCTGGGGTTATTCAGCCTGGAGGAAAGGAGGCTGAAGGGGGACCTTCTCACTCTCTGCAACTCTCTTACAGGATGGTGTAGCCAGTTGGGAGTCAGTCTCGTTTCCCAGATAACAACAGAGTGAGAGGAAACAGCCTCAAGTTGCACCAGGGGAGGTTTAAATTGAATATTAGGAAAAATTTCTTCACTGAAAAGGTGGTCGGGCATTGGAAAAGATTACCCAGAGAAGTGGTGGAATCATCATCCTGGAGGTGTTCAAAAAATGAGTTGATGTGGTACTTGGGGACAGGGTTTACTGGAAGACTTGGCAATGGTAGGTTAATGGTTGGACTCAGTGTTCTTGGAAGTCTTTTCCAACCTCAGTGGTTCTATACATTTACATCCATGAGGACATTCGCAAATATTTTCACCAACATTGGCTGCACTACTGGTTCACACAAGTACTACGTGTGGGGCTGATAAGCAGATATCACACCTTTTCCTCAAACATCTGAACTCCCCCAAATTTATTGTGTCTTTGAAAACAAAGGAGGATCTATTCCTTCGCAGCCACAAAGACAACAAAGCAGCTAGTGTCATCTGCAAATCGTGGGAACCTGGGGCTACTCTGGTCCTGTTGAAGGCTGATTCCATTCCAGCTGATAGGAAGCAGCCAGGCAGGAACTGTCTCCTTGAGCTGATATGCACAGATGAGCTCTGCTCTTACCACACAACTTTATGCTCATTTCTGGACATGAGATGAACAAAAAACCTTCAAATATGGGGCAGCCAACACAAATACATGTACACATAGACATGCACCCACACAGAGGATGTAGAAAGTACAATTGCAAGTTAAAAAAACCCACAGACTATTTTTAAGCTGCATCTATAGGCAATTACTAACCAAGCCAAACTGTGTCTTTTCACCCTTCATTTCAATAAACCTTATATTTTAAAAAATGGAAATCACAATGAATGTAAACAACTCCTTTATCTTTCACTTTATTTTTATAGCCAGTACATCTGAGCCCGGTAACATATTCAAGGTATGCCTCAAACACTTGGAAGCAAAAACCTTTTCATTTGAACATTCGATTCACTAAAAGTGAGGTAGCCAATTTGTTGTTGCAAGCGTCTGTGCTATTATTTTTAGAGCTTTCTGGCAGACAGCTTATGAAAGGTGGTTTGTATAAAGCAGCAACATAATTCGAAAAAGTGCAAAAAGGGAATCTATAGTGATGCATGTCTTTGTGAAACTGCTCTTTATTTGAATATTGCACTGGATAGTCGAAACAGGCTGCCTGGATTTATGAGGTGTGAAGCTATGTCTCATAATGATTAACATTAGAATCACAATTTAGACCTGAGGTCAGACTCCAGATACTACATTAACCTTCTTATTTTTTAGAAAATCTGGAGCTCTCATTATTATTATAGCCTTTACTGAAACAAAGTTGCTCTTGAGTTCACTGCTTGTCTCAGATGAGTCAGGAAAGTAAGATGAGGTCTTTGAAACATTACTTCTCTTCACTACTGTACTCATCAATGCCTACCTCTTCTCAGAGGAGCTCTGTATGCCTATGTGTGGACTACAAAAAATGCCTGGTTTTCACAAAACTTATCTAAAATGACCAAAACCACAGGTAGCCTCTCTTGCAGTTATCAATTTTAGGAAGATATGCAATGCAATAACCAAAGTGCAAGCTATACCAAATAAACAACCATTTAAACCCTGAATATTCTGTTATTCTGTGTGATCATCCTCATCAAAAGAAAATTTTTGCTTATGACCTGCCTTTTATAACCATGTTCCCTGCAAGCACTGGGTGAGAGCCACTGGAAGAAAGGCTGCCTGGGGGAGAGGGTCATGATGTCGCACCTGAAGAACAAAAGATCCTCAAGAACAAGGTTCAGCTGGTTGAGGAGAGCTTGGGGAGTGAGTGGAAATCAATGGATGCTTTGTTTTGATATTTATCCCACAGTTTACCTGCCGTCAGCAAGAATTTCTAGTCGGTTGGTGACTCCTAGAAGCCCTTCTCCTCCAGGCAGTTTGAGGTTCTTGGAGTCACGAGGAAGCCTTTGAGTCTAACATGGCTGTGTAGGTTATTCTGGGCAGACAATAAACCCTTTTTGCATTTTCCAGGAGCACGAGGTCTACCATACATGTGCGCTGTTACAATTCTTCTGCTCACATGTGGTAAATCTGCTGTTCCTTAGGGCTGCCAGACTTGCCTGCTTAGGGCAAGTGTGACCCACGCTGACCTGCAGGACACCAGTTATTTCACACCCTCAGAGAACACCACTGCACAGCTCCTTCCTCCACCCAGAAAGACTTTTCAAACTTAGTTCCAAATAAAACCTTTCCTCTCAGGTCCCTCCAGGATGCAACAGAGGGAAAAGGGAAATTAAAATAGATGAGGTGAGACTAACTACATGTGTACATGAAAAACAGTTATTAAACAACCAACCCTACCTCCTCTCTCAGCTGTAACTAAAATCCTGCCATTTCCTCCATTCCACCTCCATTCCTAGAATCATATTATATCCCAGAATAGTTTGAGTTGGGAAGGATCATCTTGATCCACCACCCCCACCATGGGCAGGGACAACTTCGGCTAGACAAGGTTGCTCCAACTCCCATCCAACCTGGCCTTGGACACTTCCAGGGGTGGAACACCCCCAGCTAAATTCATATTTCTTTCACCTACAGGAAAGAAAGACTGAATAAAATAATTTATATCCATCTTTCCCACGTAGTTTCACTGTATATAGTTTTGCTTATGACTTAGAATATTGAGGTATTTGTTTGAAAACTAAAAGCTGCTGAGCAGGTGAATCATAACCAGCCCAGATGCACTTCCACAGGTCTAAGCAGATCCCAGGCAAATGGTTGAGTCAGGAATCTGTGACTAAAATACTTATCAGATTCTTACACGAGTGTGAGGCAATGCTCCAAACACAGCTCCTGGATCTCAGTTAAAGAAGAAGCTGCTACAGAGATGTTAGCAAATCATCCTAAATTTTGACTGCCAAAAATTTATAAACGACAATCGTAATGATGGCCCATGTAGCGTCATCACTTAATCAAATGATGCATGTCTTCAGGTGGTGGAGCTGAATGTTTTATTGAGGAATAAACTACATGGCATGTAAGCAAAGGGGATGAAAAAACTGATATTGTGAGAAGTTCAAAGGGTGAATGCCTATGAATACCTATGAATGCAAGGAATCTGTAAAGCAAAATATCTCCCTTTAAATTACTTGTCCATTCAAATGAAATTTGACAATTTATATTTCTCATTGACAGGAGTTCCAAAGCATATCCCATGCAAAAAAATTCAACTCAGAAACATTTCTAAAACCTCTAGATTGCATAGTGAGTATTCTCTTTGTATTATGACACTTGACCTACTGCGGGCACAATGGAGAATAACTCTAATTTTGAATATTCATTATATCTTTAAAAAAAAAACAAACCCAACACAACATTTTAGTGTCACACAGCAACAAAAGCTATTCACGGGCCAAAGCCCAGTCACTTAGGTTTACCCTAGACTGATGATTATACATCAAAATGTCAAAAGATATGTATTTACCAGGTTTGATGAAGAAAATCTGACAAATACTGTTTAAGATAAGTGGTGTTTTCTCCTAATTGTTGTCAAATGAATGAAGGATAACCTAATGCCCTGGTACTTTGGTGGAGCACTAAATGGCTTCAAAAACTCTTATTTATACAATGTATTGGTACACACTCTAAAAGGAGAATTGAAGCAGGCATGTTCATTTATAAATGTATCTTAGGTATATCTAGTTGGAATTACAAGAGAAAATGGGACAAAATAACCCAGATGAACCAGTCATTGTTTACGTTTGTTTGTTGTCTTTTCTCAGTTTGGTATGTCATCTCAGTCACCCCCATTTTCTTGGCACAGCTGTGATTTTTAAAACTGTAAATGTTTCTGCTAGCATGAAATTTACTGAGATGAATCATTTGCTAGAGGTGGATCACATGGCAAAGTTTTTAACCATCTTCCAGGGTACAGTAATATCTGCAGGTATTCTACCAAAAAAATCCCAAATACCTGAAGTTTTTGTGTGAAAGGGAAGTTACCCATACATATTTCAAGTCAGGTCCCTGGCTGCCTCCATCAACATTAAAGTTTTGTGTTGTTAAACGGTAGGTCTTCATTAGTGCAAAGATGCATGAGAAGAGATTGAGAGGAAGAGGTTTTATGCTGAATTTTTGGGTTCTCCATAATCTCTGAAATAAGGAGTCTTCTAGAAGAGGAAACTGTGTTATTGTGCACAAGTTTGCCATCCACGCTGTGACCCTATTCATAGACATCCGTGTACGTACACACAAATCCAGCATTATCTGAGCAAGCTCGGGTGCTTGAGGAGATCAAGTCATAGAAGCAAGGAATTCACTGAATTCTTTCACCGAAAGGGTGGTCAAGAATTGTAACAGCCTGCCCAGGGAAGTTGTGGAACCACCATCCCTGGAAGCATTCAAAAAATGTGTGGATGTGGTGATTAGGGGCGCAGTTTAGTGGTGGACCTGGCAGAGTGAGGTTAATGGTTGGACTGGATGATCTAAGAGGTCTCTTCCAGCCTTAACAATTCTGTGAATTGCTGCTGCCTGAAGGAAAGCTGGAGCACTTAAACCTGGCTTTATTTCTCCACATTGTTTTGCAATTCCCTGCTTGGTCTTGGGAGAAAATAATCTGCAGTGACCACATGACACTCCGAGTTTGCTTTCTCTGCACAACAGTTCAGCTGCGTGGTTCACAAAGTCATGGTGCTAAAACATCTCCCCTGCACACTGCACACCACCACTGCTGATTATAAGTACAATTCTTTAGGCATTCTGATTCATAGGTTTTAAGTTGAAAAATGTGGATTCAACAAAAAGCTAAACTAAACCCAAACAGATTTTTTTACAGGTCTGAGAAATTTCTATTAGCTTTGAGCAAATCAATCATTCGACTTTGTGCAGCTCTGGATAATGCTTCCTGGAATAGTCAGAATAAGAAGTAGAAAAATCAACTTGTTAAAGGATGGAATTTTATGCAGTAGTCTGACTTCAGAAGAAAGTACTAGAGGTGCTAACAGGCAATTTCTTATGAGGCATCCAGTTGAATTTTTCATGCCAAAGAAGATTAGGTGACTCTTAGTACTTTATTCCTCCAAGATGGGGCCTACTCCAGAGATCTGAACTTTGTACTTTCAGATTTTGGCCCTAGGACAGAACTCATTTATTCAATGAACTGGAAGACAAAATAGCATAGGACTACATCAGGTACAACGGGATGCTGAAAGATCAGAACTAAGTAGAATATGAAATTATATGTAAGGATGTAAGGATGCTTGCCTTCCACTGAACATGTTAATTGCCTAGATTATCAGCCCTTTGTAATAATTAAGTAGTATTAAAGTTCTCTCTCACGGGAAATTGTGCAGCTTTTATTATGTAGCTCAGCATGAAAGTTGCTGTTCACTGCATCATCTGCCCCAGAGCAAGAGAGATGGAGGGCAGAGAGGAGCCTATTGCTACGTGGTGCACAAAGTAATGTCGATGGGTGGATGAGTGTCAGCGCTGTGACAAGCCCTTGTTTACAGCTCCATGTGGAAAACAGAGACTTGGTCCATCCATTACTGTGAAAAAGAATAAAGAGAACAAAATTGTCCCTCATGTTCTACCATCAGTTCAATCTCCCTCTTCCACCTACGAAGGTCCAGCAAGAGCCCAGAGGACAGGCTCTCTGCAGGGCATTACACGGGAGGGCGGCACTCAGGCTGGTGGTGCTGAAAGAAATGAAGCCAGAACTGAAGCCTAGCAAATGCAACCAAAAAATCCCATTCATTTAAACGAGACTTGGATCGGTCTCTTGGCAACTGGTGTGTCAGACACTCAGCTGAAAACCCACTGGCAAAGTCAGGCAGGCGGCTGTGGTTCACAGCCACACTTCTCTCAGGTGGCTCTGGAGGACACCAGCTCCTGACCACGCCTGTTCCAATGGCACTGAGGGGGACAGGACACACCTGAGGATCAACACAAACATTTTCTTCCTCTGAGGCTGTAAACTAAAATCCACCACAGCTGCAACTTTGACTTTGGGATAGAGGAAGTACATCCATGTACAGAGGATGCCCCTCCTGTCCCTTTTGTTCACTGTCAGGAGATGGAACACAACCATCTTTGACATGGAAGGTCAAATGTGCACCTCGGGTTTGCTCCCAGTAATGAAGGCCCTGCTCTTGAAAGTAGTAATGCAAAATCACTTAATTAATAGCTGGACCGAATATAATCTGTGGAAAGTATTTCTGACAGATGGTTTTCATTCTCTTTGCAGAGCCCAATGTGTTCAGCTGTCTTTTACAGTTCATACCTTACTAGGCACAAGACCATTGAGATTTTGTCCAATTAGTCCTTTTTGCTCTTTTAAAATATTTGGTATGACTCTAGACCATGTATATGTATCTCCCACACATGCAAATGATTCATAGGCTTTTTCAAAAAATGTTCCTCTATAAATGCAAACATTTGTGTTCTATCACTATATTTTGTTTCTGCACAATGAAAGGAGAATTTAAAATATAACAGAGAATGCCATTAGAATGTGCTCAGTTGTGTGATCATTTGGCAAAATGGACAAATGTCTCCTAAAGAGTATGTTGAGGTTCCCCAAACAAATTTTACTGGTAACATAAGGCAGGTTGGAGTAAATTCCAGCCATGAAACTCTAGTTCATTAATTTTCTACACCAACTGTCTCTTGCTAATTCCACTCACATAATAAACAGCCTAATAAAAATATACTTTCCTACTTGGTCTCCATCTGAAAATATTTATAGATGCTGTGTAATATTGACAGGGATTTGGTCATTTTGTGTGTGTGTGTGTGTTTTAGCAGAAATTTGAAGGAAGGTTTATACTTTTATCAAAATACAGGAGCAATATTGTGCTTTGTGATTCTAAGGTGATGTAATTTGTCTACTGTTGTTTCTGCCAACTGGTGACCAGACACTAGAGCTGACTTAACCAGTAAGCAGAGTCTACCATCTGGTGGCTGGAGTTGCTGAGTGTACATCCTACACATTCTGGCTTCGAGATTCCAGTGGGACCTTGGTCACTGGTAGACAGCACTTTTCTCCCATAAGTGGAGCCATGAGGCACCTTCAGCCTGATAATCTTGTGTCCCTTAAAGATTTTTCTTTTTAGTGTAATTTACATCTCCGTCCACAGCAGCTTTTCCAAAAAACCTGCATGAGCTTCTTCATCACTATTTGGCCACTCTTTTGCATGGATTCTGATTAATGTCTTTGTGCATAAAAATAGTCCTGTTGTAGTATTTGATGTTAATTGATCAACAAATTAAATTTTATGAAGTTGTAACTTCAGCCTAATCTGACAACTTTCCGTCTCCTTTCTTTGCTGTTCACTATCTCTGCTATACAAGGACTCATTCCCAGAATCTAATACATCATGACAGGAATTGCCACGGAAATCTGAATAATTTTGAGTGAATCACCATTACTAGCCACAGTAAATACCAAAATATTATATTTTAAACACACACATAGCCAAATTACTGGGGATATTTGTGTATATCATTGATATACTGAGGGATAACCAAAGTAAGAAAAAACAAGAAATCAAACTTGTTCTTAGTGATTAATCAATCGTATTTCTCGTTCATGGAATCACACAGTGATTGGCAGGGGCTGTATGATGGGAGTCAGGGTAAGAGCTGAGATCTCATTTATCTTTTCAGATACGCTTTAATACAAGAACAATGGAAAGCTGAAACTATCTTCACATTAGGTAGAGGGCTGAAATGTCTGCAAATAATTTAAACCATATTAGTGTATGATAATGTTGACAGTAACAAGATAGGAATGACTGAAACAATCTAAACACTGAGGCAGTAAAGTGGCTTTTAAGTACCTAAACAAAAGATCACTGCCAAGCAAAAGATTCAAAAAAGCAGAAAAATGTGTGATGTTCAAAAAAGATATAAAGGATGACTTCATCACAAGTTCCTATTGTGCCTCTTGGTGCACGGGCTCGCGTTTTGCATATCCTCTTTTCTCTGCAATGACTGCACCCGATTAGTCTCTTCAACACACAGTCTAACAATAGGAAATGCTATCCACAAATGGGTTATTTCACACAATAAAAGAAAATCTTACTGAACTATCTTCTGAAAACGATGTACAAAAGGCTGTTAAACAACATGCATCTGGCAAGTCAAATGGTTCAGATGGCACACAAATAAATCCACATACTATTGCTGGTTTCCAACTATTAAGACATCTGCTGAAAATTCTCCAGTTAATAGGAGCACAAAATAGCTCCTTCCAGACTTGCCTATTTCCCTTATCTATCACGTATCCGTGGAAGGAGCGGGGATCAATCGCTGTCTATAACAACCAACCTGGTAGCGATTTCCCAGCCACGGTGGGCAAAGGCATCACTCATCTGGTGCTGTTCATTGGGACTTTTTTTCCCCCTGGTTCATGTCCTATCGCTTTCCAGGGTCACATAAGCAAAACCAAAATGTGCTAACTGGGATTCTTAAGAAATCCATTGTGAACCAAAGAGGCAAATTCTCTTACAGGGCTTTAACTAGATGGAGTTCTGCTTAGGTCAGGCATAAAAAACCAAAAGAAAAAGACAGGAGCATGTGAGTGCACAAGTGAAGAGCAGAAATCCCTCGGCATCAATGCCAGATCCTACTGCCTTAAGATTCATATCATCATTCCATGGTTAATGCCTGACTATGATATTTTGACAAGGAGAGGATCTAGACACCGAGGTGTAATGAAACTGATTAAAGCAATAACAAAGTCTTACAAAGCAGCATGCAGAAACTACAACTGAAAACTACTGTCATACACTAAGTAAGAGTCATTTAAGGACACAGACATTAGCAATGAAATGCTATTCATGCAAATACAGCCAAAAAAATGAAAAGATTCCCCTCAGTACAAGTGCCAGCCCTAACTTCTGCAGACCCTCAGTACAGTTTTGGTGATAGGAAGGACCATAGGTCCACTTACAAATTAGTGGGGTGTCTTAGTTCACAGAGGGATAAAGTATTTAGAATAATTTTTGTCCTACAGAAAGCAGAAAGGAAATTGCACAATAGATATTCTACCTTGTCTCTCTGACAAGCTGTGGAAGATTATTGCAAATGGATAATTTAACTTTATTTTTTTATGCCATACAAACAATACTCAGCACTGAGTCTGAGACTGAACAGTTTGCACACTTCTCAGAGTGGCTACACTCCTATATCTACCTCTAAAGGGACTCTTAGACCCTATATGGTGTTTTTCCTGACTTACGCCTGTAAAACTGTTTGGATATCGAACTGCTGTCGCTAATCAGAGGAGTTACATGATCACAGAGTCTGTGCTCACACCAGGTACCAGGCAGCTTCATTTGAATCAGTTTTCCAAAGAATAAGAACTATCACAATCAGGGTAAATGAACTTAACTCAGCAGACAGACGTATCATGGGCTGCTTGCATTCACTTTATTATAAGTATTTGCATAATTTCATTGGGATAACCAGTAAATCTCTACTATTTTTTTTCTCCAGGACTGTCTAACATTCCTTGACTTACCTATATTAATTTTCCCAGGGAAAGATATAAAGCAGGTGTGGGCACAAACATGAAAAAATATTTGATGGATTCTACATATTTTCCTCAGGGAACAGGAAAAGTAAAGACAACTCTGGTCAGCTTGGCTCAGCAGCAAAATGCACTGTCCCTCCAAAGCATCCAGGCGCTCAGGAATGGCAAGGAGCAGCCCTGTATTTGTATCCAGGTTCATTAGAAGTTCCTGCTGCCTCAGACCCCTGAAGGAAGCACAACTAAGCAAGGATGACTAATGATAATTTTGAATTTTCCCTCTGAATTGCATTCTTTTCATTAGGCTTATCATAGCAACGATATTTTTAAGGCTGTGAGATTTGTATCACAGCTTGCAATAGATTATCTGACAAGACAGTTGAACACTATAAAAACATAAGGAGGAGTAGATGCAAAGGTGGGGAAAAGACAGCAGAAAGGAAGAATCAAAAGCAGAGAGAACAAAAGGAAGAGATTCATGGAGTCATTTATGCAACAATAAACAGTCGAGCAATAAAGCATTGTTACCATCAATAAGGTCCTGACAAAGCAGTTGGAGATGAATTAAAGAAGGTTCAAAGCAAGATGAGCAAAGGACTTTAGATTAGTTTTGTGTTTAAAGAATTCAGGGTGTTGAGAAATAAAAAGTGTAGAGATCGTGGTAGTACCAGTGGTGCTTTTTAAGACGTTGTAGTTTGTTGTAAGATGTGGCTGTGTCTCTACTCTTTTCTCTCATAGTGAACATTTTTTCTCGTCCTATTGCATTGAGCAATTCCCCTCATTCCCATGCCAGATTTGGGTTTTCCACCATTATCATAAAGTTGTTAGTGCTACAGACTCTCCTTGGGCTCCACACTGGTGCACGACTGGGACAGAGGCTGGGAGCTGCATCATCTCTTTTGTGTCAAGAGTGAAAGAGAGAGGAGAAGAGCAATGAGAGGGAATAACTTCTCCTCCCCTCCCTTCCCCCCTTTCCCATATGAACATGATGACTCATTATGACAGAAGTGTAATAAACTTCTAAAAAGGCAACCACAAAACATGTATTTTTTTTCTGACAGGCACAGATACATAAAAAAAAAAAAAGCTCACACATTCAATGATATAGGATTAAATTATCCACTGCCAGCTTTTGGGGCAATATTTAAACATTACATCCTACAATGAAGCTCAGTTCTAAACTGCTCTATCTGATTTATAGAGGTAAACAGCACAAACTCAAAGTGTAACAGCACTGTAATGTCTTTATGTTGCAGCAGGGCTATCAGTTAAAAAAAAAGACTTTTTTTTCCTCACTCTGACTCTAAACTGCACCAACCCTGGTGAAATGGCAACTACTCCAATCTTTCTCCTTGGGAGAAACTTCTTGCCTTCTCCTTTAGGTTTTTGGTGAGCAGCACCATGCACCTCATGGTCTGGTATCCCTGACCCAGCTGCGAGGACCAGGAATTACATGAGGAACTTTCCAGCTCTGGAGGGTGAGGGATGGAGGCACCAACTCTCTGGTGTGCTGGGGAGAGGCTGCCCCCTGCGCCCCAGTGCTCCCAGTTCTGCCGGCAAGGTTAAGCACATGTAAATTAAAACTGCAAGCTATTTTTGTATAAAGTTGGTATTACTAATTTGCTAACTATGACAATTTCACACAGAAACCCTTTTGTTGGAAACTGAGTTTCTCATGTAATAATTAGCTGTGGAATATTACCCCAAACAGGTGTCTGTAGCCTGTCAAAGTCAGAACAGGTGATTTAGAATTAGCGTATTAAAAGAACTGTGAATTAGCGAAGCAAAAACGTGTTAATTTCTTGTTCCATCTGTTAATATGAATTCACTGCCAAATATTTTACTTTGTAGAACTGTGCTGGGATTGGCAAGAACATACACTATAAAAAAAAAAGTTTAAAGGCCTGAATGTTTAAAAATCATGACATACGTTACTGCAAAAATAACTTCTACATTTGAGCAAGGTTTTTCTTTTGTATCTTTTAAAACTTCATAGTGAAGAATACCATATAATCCATAAAATTAAGCTAAAAGCTCTCACACACACACAAAAAAAATCATTTTAAGGCTTTCAAAACTGAGTCGAAATGCAGTGTCACGAGAAAATGCAAGAAAAATATTATGAATTGGGTTAAATAAAAACTACAATCAATGTCTTTATTCTGTCTTGAAAGTATTCAAACACTCAAGATCTTTGAAATGCAAATTTCTAAGCACAATACTGGTATCTACCTGTAAAGCTCTGTCCTATCTGTGCAGTAACACAGATTCCATGAACGTGCCGTTCCTCAAAGTCCTTTTGTGATAGTGAACGTCAACAACCCCCCAAAACTCCTATTCTACACTTCTGATTCTTCACAATAGTATTTAAAGCAGTATGGATCCCATGTCTTTTTATTCTCATCCTCATTTTGTGTTCCTTTCTCTTCTCCCTGGGAGCTGGCATACTCCTGAGCTAATGGAGAATCTGGAATATGGCTGGCTGGTCAGCATTGCAAACCCACTGCACAAAAAGTGCCTTTAAAGACTGGTTTTAAAGACTTTATAGTCGACATTTTCTATCAGCCAAACCAAAGTTTTCATGGCACTACTGCCTCTCAAAAATAAAAAAAGGCAATATTTTTAAAGCGTTTTATATATAATTGCCCAGCAATGTATTATATATATCCATCAACTATTAATGAACATCAGGTATAAATGTCCAACTCCTAATATATATGACTAATGACTGCAATATATTTCCTAGTGTATTTCTCTACTTTTCTGAGCTTTGCAGAGAAATGCTCAGTTATGTGTTTGCTCTCTGCTGTGCCTTGGTGCTTCTCCTGCCCTGTTCCCTGCCCCCTTTGGAGCCTGGTTTCAACAGCTGATTTCTTCTATCAGTTGCTACTTGTCCTGTCCTGGAGAACACCTTGCATGAATTCACTCACAAACATCAAGGTTATGGCTCCAGCCCATGTTTTTATCATATTCAACTGTTTAAATTCAATAATTTGCCCTAAACCTTTTATTTTTTCAGGAAGGTGACAAAGTGCAGAAGCTCAGAGGAAGATCACACATTGAAGGGGATGAAGGAGGAAGCCAAAGATGTGGAAATGTAAAGAAAGCTGTCAATGACCTATATCTTGGTGCATTGCTCACCAAAAATAAGTACTAAAACTAATGCTGAGTGCATACAAGTCTCTGTTTTGCCAAGATTTTCCAAGGTAAGAAGCAGCCAGCAATTTTAGGCCTGGTCTTCAGAGACTGAAGGGACAACTTGCGCTAAAATTGTCTTAGGAGACAAATATTGACTTTGTGGCTGCCCCATCCCTGGAAGTGTCTAAGGCCACATTGGATGGGGCTTGGAGCAACCTGATCTAGTGGAAGGTGTCCCTGCCCATGGCAGAGGGCGAAACTGGATGGATTTTAAGGTCCCTTCCAACCCAAGCCATTCTAGTATTCTGTGATTCTGTGATTTAAGTATTTGCTTTCCCAGTCTATCCCCTCATCACACACCCTGATGCAGCAAATAAAGAGATTTGTGGCTGTGTTCCTCAAACTTACATGCAGGACATCACTCTGCCCCCAGGCTTGTTGTTACTTTAGCATCTTTCCACAAATTGTATTTTTTAGCGCGAGGAAATCGCAGAGAAACCCATATTGCCACTTGGATTACAGGAGAGTGGAAAGATGCACACCCAATTACTGCAAAGCGTTTCAAGCAAAGCTTAGAGATACGCAGCAGGTTCTTAACTGCAAATGATATGATAGGTAGTTTCTCCTCCCTAGTTTTCTGCCACATCCAAGAGATTAATACTTACATGAATCATCTGTAATGACTAGCATAATTTAGGGAAGTGAATGAGATTTCCTGCATTATTTATATTATGAACTCACAAGAATATGAATGGTGGCTTATGTAAATTCAAGCCATGTTTACAGTAGCAAAGTGCAGGGAAAGACCAGCAAGGGTTAAACTGATATTTCCAGAGCTGGAGCTCTTTGTATCAACACTCTATTGCTTATTGCTTTAGTGCTGAGTGATGTGAGTTACAGCCTATGAACTACATATGGGAAACTTTTATTGTTTTCCACATTTGAATGGAAAAATAATTATGTCGCTCACTTCTTTCACATACTTAAAGTAAATGCATCAAATTCTTTCTCAGGGTGTGGGCCTGAATTCTTATGTTTAAAAAAAACCTGAAGGCTGCCAAAGTTTTGACCTTCGTGTAATAAAGATTATTTTTTTTCTTTCTTTCTTTCTTTCATTTTTTTTTTAATACTTGATAATTCAACCTAAATGTCAGCTTCGGCTTTAAAATAGAACACATCTATTTGCTCATAATATTTAAGAAATACAATGTCATTATACTGTTATCAGTGGTAAAACATGTCTAATCTTGATATAGCATCACCTTTAACAAATGCTTGTGGGAAAAAACTAGCGAATGCATAAAACATTTTATGTAGTTTTAAAATATACAATACATTAAAGTTTTAGTTGACTTATCTGAAAAGACATATTTTTGGCACATAAATAAAAAAAGGCAAGGGAAGAACTTGTCAGAAGGCAAATAAAGTATGTAAATTAAATCAAAGGTAAGGCAGCTACACTTTTTGTATAAATAACTGTGTTAACAGATTTTTATGCATATTACAATATATTCAGATGTATTACTTCTGCAAAAACAAATTCATTGCTTCTCTCCAAAAAACGGATTAAAACAATTTATTTTGTAAAATTTGGATGGATAGGATAAGAAATGTAATAGCTATCTATGGAAAATAAATATAAAAATTATTCAAGCTCCATCTACTTTATGTTAGTAATGAGATGCACTTCATTCAAATTCCTTTCAATTGAAACAGTGCTGAGAAAGCAGGAACATGATTCTGTAGGAAATGATTTCTAATCTTCATGATAACATACCAATATAATACAATTATTTACAATTGACTAAGAGTTAATTCCAATAGTATAACATCTTTCTTGCAAAAATGTCAGCTTTTATTGATGAAACAAACCAAGAATAAAACATTTTTACTTGTAGTCTAACTGTGCTGTTTTTCATTCTGTTAACCAAAACAACACAGCAATACTGTAAACAAAAAAATAGCATCAAACTGGCTGTGTTTGCATGATTTTATCAAGAATCAAAAGCAGTAGAGGGAAGGGCTTTGGGACTTTTAAGGCATTAAAAATAGTTTGAGCAAATAAATTATTCTTTGTTTTGGTTGTTTATTTGGGGGGGGTTATATTTTTTTTTAAGGTAAGGATCATTAATTCAATCAGGAGACATCAGTGTGTCAATAGGCAGGGATCAGGTACCCTTATAAAAACAACTGCAATCATGTTGCAATATTCATGTTTTTAAATGCCCAGCTGTCATGGTGGGTCTTTTTGTTATTGTTGTTTTGGAAAATTAATGTAAAGTTCACTTAAATAAATAGTTAACATTTAATCTTCTCCCTGTATCCTGAATTTGTGATGTACCTGGCAGGACTGTTTTCACTGGAGTCTGAATGTTATTTTACTCTCAGCAATTCTCTTGCCTCAGAACACTTCAGTAACGTATCCTAATATTCCTACAAAGAAGGAAATATGGTTTAACTACTTCTCTGTCTAACATTCTGGGGACAATGTTTAACATTGCCCAGCACTCTTTAATCTATCAAAAATAAAAGCATTTCTGTTTGCAGCTACACAGGTGTTTGTGCAGCACTTTGAGCTCCTTTGTCACAACCATTGACACACAGACCCAACCCCACCCCTCACACTGAGCGCTTGTTCTGCTCTTACAACACACCTGAAATGAGGAGTCACCAAGGCAGCCTGAGGGAAAAATTATCATTAAATGGTTTAGATTGGAAGGAACCTTAGAGATCATCCCATTCCACCCCCTGCCATGGGCAGGGACACCTTCCACTATCCCAGGTTGCTCCAAGCCCCATCCAACCTGGCCTTGGACACTTCCAGGGATGGGGCAGCCACAGCTTCTCTGGGCACCCTGTGCCAGGGCCTCACCACCCTCACAGTAAAGAATCTACCAATATATATCAAATATAAGAGATAAGAAGAGAAATAATCAGTTTTGGTATGAAGTGCCAGACAAGACACAAGCAAGACACAGTGCTGGGCTGAAGACCCTTGATGGATACTCCTCTACGGTAAAGTCTAGATTTTTTTCCCTCCTCTTCTGTTCTGCAACTGTTTGCAAAGATATGACTATTTTAACTCTTTTCCAATGCCAAGGCAAGGACGCAAACCCACAAATAACTGAAGCTGGGAACAAAAGGAGCTTTTATGCTTGACTCACATGGGGCTGCCCTGCTGAACTCCTTCCACTAATATTTAAAAGCATGAACAAGTATGCCCTTCTAAACAAAATACAGCAGCTCTGCCTTATCTCCTCGCATGGGCTGGCCCAACAAACTCAAATACTAACACAATAAAAGGAAACAGGTGGCTGAGAGAAATATCTTATATCCTCCAAAGCAGCTGCCTTACAAGAAATTCAATCTAGGTGTCCAGAACAAGCTGCCTTTTCATCAAAGAACACTTGCACCAGAGATGCACAGTATACCTACTTAGAACATATCTTCTATTGTACTTTCTGCCACCAACTGGTTCCCTTTGATTGGCACAATTTTGGCAGGTATTAATATTTGTGTTTTTTAAAAACAGTATTTAATTTGTTTACGACAGATGCTTACTTTCCATTTGCACAGAGGAGTCGTTGTTCCCCAGGGCCCCGGGATACGACTGGAAGTCTCACGTTACTGGTTTTCTCCTAGGAGCACAGCAGGAATGATTGAACTGACCTCCCAAGTTTCAGCAATCTGAACTATCTGAAGTGCAGGATGCAGAGTTGCAGCAAGTTGGATGTGTGAGAAAGGATCTGCATAGGTGATGACTGACAGGGCAAACCCCTTGCATGAGGAGAAAAAGGTTTTACCATGAAACTGTGTATTACCACTATAATCTCTGAATTCTTCAGGGCAGAATGGGAACTGGCACACAGGTACCAAGCATTTCCAACTATTTAATTTAAAAGTTGAAGTTGTCATTGTGAAGAAAAAACAATTATTCTGCTTAAGCACCACTAAAAAATCCGTAAGATTGTGATGTCACTCAAATAGCTACTTATAATATTAAGCGTAAACCAACATGGATTTCCAAACAACCACTCTGCAACACCCCCAGCCTAGAGCTTAAAAATGTTAAATATCTCAAGCCTTTTACTTTGGTCCTGAAACATGCAGACTTAACTAAATCTGCCCTGGAAAGCATGGAGAATTATCTTTTAGATATGGATAGATACGCTTCAGACATGCATCTTTGCATAAAGAGCTCTCAACTTTCTTTTTGGCATTATCAATAAAATATTTTCATTTTCTATTAAACAGCAGAATATATGTGAAATATATTGCTATAAATCTTAATACGTTTCTTTGCAAATCTGCAGAGATCTCAGTGTTTAAAATATGAGAGAAAACCTGTTTGAAGAGTTTCAAATCTTAAAGTTGCTATTGAATCCATGAGCATTTAAGAAAAGTTGTGCTATGTAATGCTAGGAGATAGGAGATTTTAGAGGAAGTGCTCTCTCAACAGGATACAGCAGCACGTGGAAAGGCAAATGGAGACTAAGGATGGAGGTGGCATAAGGTGGACAGGTATAAAAGAAAGAGCTCAGAGTAATCTGTCTTCTAAACCATTAAATTCCCTTCTTCTTGGCACTGCTATGATCCCCATCCTACCCTCATGCATCTACTGTGATTGACAAAAAGTCTTTTTTTCTCTGTCCTCTATCTTCTTGACAGCATGTAAGTTATCGACTGACAGTCCTAAAATCTAGCAATGTCTGTTCAGTCAAGACCTTACACATCAGGAAAAATATTCCAAATGGAACTGGAATAGTGAAGATTTTGGGGAATAACTTAAATAGCCATACAGTTCGCATTTTGTTGTGTTGGGTTTCACTGTGCCTTGAACACCCAGGTTTCTTCCCTGTGCTATATACCTATTTAAAGAGAAAATATAATTGTTGTGATAGCAAAATATGTGACTTTTTGAAAATAACTGCTGATCATAGACAGCAGCTCTTAGCTGCAGCTGTTTCCATCATGACACTAATTCCCCATTCATTTGAATGGGGCTTAATGGTGCTGTCATAATAATCTTATTGTGACACCAATGGAAGTTCATGGAGACAATGCAACAATGTTAAGATTAAATAAATTGATGTCCCTACTGTGATATGTTTAGCATCGTATTCTGAAATTTCTATATTTGGGGAGCTTAATTATATAGAATTTATTAGTCTGACATATTAACCTCATTTTTATGGCTTCCTTGAAAGCTTCCAGATTTAATTAAATAATTCTCGATAGCTGCACAAGCTATTGACTTCTCTTGAATGTATTCATGAGTCTCCTCTGTTCGGCAGAAAACCTAGTGTCAGGTTGTAATGGCAAAGTATTCCTGGCATGTCATTGTCCTGCTGGAAACCCAGAAGTCCAGCTGGCTGTAGTTTTTGTGTGTATTACATTTGTGAAACCCTACCCTTTACAGATGATTAATGAACCACGCTTTAGATGGCTGTACAAATACAAACCCTGGGTTTGAGCAGTAAGACCCAAGAATACTGCAATAGGTGGAAGAGAACTTCTTGAAATTGGAGAAACCATGTCAAATAGAAAAGAAACATGTAGACAGATTTTTGGAACTGACCACAGTACATATTATAAAAAGATACGGATCAGCCACTCAAAACTTTAGACTACAGAATTAACGAGTATTGTTCCCACTGTCAAAAATTTAATCCCATTTTGATTTTATTTCACATCTCTGCTTAAGACTTGCATTGGAAAGCATATTGGATGTTAGCTCAATCTGTGGAAATATCAATTTCATAATAAGAATCTCAATATGGGTGAACTGTGCACTTCACTTCTAAAATTATTAAGTTTCAAAAAATGTAAAGGGAGCAACGAAGTGTTCCCGAGCCTTGATCCTTGTCTGTAACCACAGGTGCCTGCTCTCCCCAAGGCAGAGGTATCTCGCAGTTTTTGACGAGCGCTGTAATATTCCCTGTCAATTTTACATTCTGCTTGGCAGCAGTGGAAACCTGACAGGCATCAGCAGAGTGATTGGCAGTACCATGGCTGATAATGCGAGTCAAAGCAATTGGCAACAGCACCACTATCCCCCTCACAGAGTCCAGAATGTGCTTCTCATCTCACAGGTGACCTTTGATGATACAGGCTGGAAGGTCATGGAAAGGAGATGACTTTTTATGTCCCTTAAAAATTATTGCTGGTGTATTTATTTATTTTTTTCATGCCTTATTAGATGTTGAACTAAAGCAGCCCCTGATCTAAGAGACTTCAACTGCAGACACAACCCCCATTACTTTGTAGGGGCTGCATGGTCTTGGATGTAGGAACAGTAACTTTAACATTTTACCTGATTCTTAACTTTGTATTTAAATCTTTGATTTCCCCAATTGGAAACAAGTGTAGTGAAGCCTTTCCGGAAGTTGCTCTGAAGAATAATCAGTTAATATTCATAGTGACAGCCGAAAAATTAAAGTCTTGTAAACATTCATCACCTCTTGATGTCTGTCCAGGCTCAGTTCTGCACCTACCATTAGACTCCCCCGTGATCACAAAATTTTTGTCTGAGAGCTCAGTCATGAGCCTCTCTTTTTCAAAATTAATATCAGAAGCTCAGGTTGGGGTAAACATCTAAGTATTGAAGCAGAAAGGAGAGGTAACTTTTGAAGAGGAGCAAGGAAATGGGAGCTAATTTATTTTGATTTGAAAAAAACTAAAGTCACAGGAAGGCTTGGGCTGATCTTCCCTACTCCACCCTCACCCTCTACTCCTACCAATACAGCAGTCCCTCCCAAACAGCACCATCTTTTCCCTTGTACTTGACATACATACAAACACACATCCAAATCCATCCCAATTAAAGCATGGATATGATATTTTGTTTGGATTCCATAACTACCATTTCATGTCTTAATGCTTTTTTTCGTGAGCACTTTGTAAGTGTGTTATAGAAAATGCTGCCGTGGTGGACAGAGATATTTCCATCACCAGGAGGCAGAATTGAATTGAGAGAGATGACAGGACCCAGTAAAACACGCCTTGTGTTGCTGGCCTGCTGTGCCAGCTTTCTGTTGATGCACCTAGAAACCAGAGGTTTTGAGATCAATGTCATCTAATGTCATTTTTCAAGCCCCTAAAGCCTTTCGTCCTCACTTTGCTTGTCACTAGGCAAGACCCTTGTTTGACATGACAGTAGGTTTGAATAAAGGCATTTATTATTCCAAAATATTCTGATCCCTTCAGCCTGTCTTTTCTTCATAAATATCTCCTTGTTTTTTCATACTGCACTAAAATTAAAACAAGATGAAAATTCCCTGCATTTAATGTAGTCAGGGTTAGTTGGTTCCAAAAAGAATATTTCAAGATTTTTTTCCCCAGGTGCTCTTACTTAGCTCCCTATAAATTGGATTGGGTACATTTTGCAGCACCTAGGCAAGCCAGGAAAAGTGAAGAATAGCTTAGTTTGAAGCCTGACCACTGCACATCCTTTACACTTCCCTTCAGACAAGGTTTATACCCCCTAAACTGCTGCGGTGCATGTTGCAATCCACAAAGATTTAAAATTCATCAAACAGACAAAGTGTACGTTTAATACTCACATGAGGGAATACAGAATGCCTTTCAATACATCAAACTCCTAAACCTTTTACATCTTTCATTTTTAAGCTACATGGATTTTGATTTGTACAATTTTAAAAATATTCTGAAGCCTAGTCAATCTAACACTAAAAAGCACTGTTGCACAGTAAGAAATCAAGAAATACAATTCAGCAAACCTGCTATAGTTGGTCCCCAGGGAAGTTTTTTTCCAATTCTGTTTGTCATAGCCCAGATCCATCATGTCATGCTAGCCTAACTTACTACTTCTGTCTTTTTTTCTATTTTTTTTTCTTTTCTTTCTCTTTTACCCTTTTTTTTTTTTTTTTGGCACACTCCAACTATTTTCTGTTAAACTAGTGCTGTCACAAGAAAACATATAAAAATGCTCTTTTGCAAACATACTGTTTGGTCTCTACTGAACTCTCCAGAGCCACGGATTTCTCTCACTGTCTTTATCAGGGGTGAATGTTGACAGATCACTGAACCTTACTGTCAGCGGTGACAGGCTTAAAGCTGTTTTGTGCAAGGTGGAGAAAAAACAAAAAAGGTTTCTGTGCCTTGCATCTTGAAGGTCCCTGATTTAACAACAAAGGCTTATGTTCAAAGATGATTAGCTTAAAGGCATTTCAGAGAGTTTTGATTGTTGCAGCAGTTGGGTGTCTTGCTACTGGGTGAAATATGTATTCCCCTGAGAACAAAGGCGGCAGCAATCCTATTCTGCTGAGATGGCAACTTTAATAATTCCATGTATTTATCAGTATTGTGTCAAGATCTTAAGGATTTTGCCCTTCAGGTGAAGTTGGAGGTAGATGGAATGGACACAGTGCTGAACAATCCCACTAAGATATACATGGAAAATGTCCTGTAAGGCCCTGGGGGAGAGATAGAAAAGATTCCTAAGTATCCGAATACACATAACATAGATAAATGTCTTTGAGCTTTACAAAAGGAAGTCTGAGCTTTCCACATTGGGCTTTAGCCTCTGCATAAAATGATGAGGCCAGGTGCTTTTCCCCCATACAGAGAAGCATTAAAAAAAGTATTAATAATGTAAATTATCCAGCACTGTTTTCACACAGAAGTTAAGCCAGGAAAAAAAAAATAAAAAGAATGCGGCTCAAGCACTGAATGCATTGAAAATAATAACATGCCATATTCACTGTTGTGCCTCTTATGAAAAAAAAAAAGGCTAAACTTGAAATATAAATAATGGGATTTGATGGAAAAAAAGTAATTGGAAAGATTATTGCAGCTGTAAGTATTATGGGTAGGGCTTGACTGAGCACAGATATTCCATGTAAACTCATACAGAAAGTGAACACCTCTGTACCTCTGGACAAATATTTTCTGTAAGCTCACTCTACGTGCCCATGGTCAGTGACACCAGGACAGATTTCACTGTCCCACAGGGATAATGACCAACAGGGAGAAACTATTCATTTGGTGAGGATATATCTCTCTCTTCATGCGCCATCAGAGAGACATAGGGGACTTTCAGGAGGAAATGCCTCCTAATTAATGATAGTTCAGAGCCTTATGAAGTGTGAAAGACTGTCTAGAGGAATGTGTAACGTAAGCATGATTCTGAAGGGGCAAGCAGAAGAGCAATAAAGCAGTAAAAATGTAGGACTAACATGCAGGACAGAGGGGCAGGTAGCTGGAGGAATTCTGAGATCAGATTTTAAAATATTTTCATGTCCTAAGGATATCAGTTCGTGCAATTATAAGGTCACAGTAGGCCTTTCTCTCTCAGTGCTTTGAAAACTTCATATTTTAAGGTAAATACACCTTTTCCTTCAGACGTTTACTGCATTAAAGCTGGTGAGTTATTTGCTATGTTTCAATAATCAAGATCTCATGATGCTTCAGGAATTGCCATGGATTCAGGGTTATACTTGACACTGCACTGGTTGCATCAACATACTAGTAGGCCTTTAGAATTAATTGGAAAATTATTATAAGTAATTTTCATCAGAATTTATGAGATACACAGCTTCATATTACTAAGGATTTGTTGTAGAATTGGATGCTTATTAAAGAGAATAACTCAATTCTTCTAAAATCACAACGCAGCAAAATGGCAGAAATATCAGAAAGAAACTTTGCTAATGCTGAAAGCTGCTCACAGATTGATTTTCAAACATATCAATCCTCTCCTGACATGTTTGTCTTATGATGTGTCAAGTGGCAGAGCTGTGCCACTGGCCACGGCTGCCGAGCAAACACAAATGTGTCCCTCGCCTTCTCCTGGCAGCAGCTGTGCCCGCAGAATCTCCGGATCCTGGCACCCCTCGGTGCTGCCAGGAGCACGGCTGAGCTGTGCTTTGGGACAGGATGCACCAGCTGGCAGGTCCTCAGTGGGCTCAGCATTTGTGAAGCCTCTGTGGACCAAAACTCCTCATCTCTGAGATCAGGACTAAAGAGACATTTGTATTCATTTCATGGGAGGTTTCACGGTGGTTAAACCCAGAATGCAGTGAGAAGATCTAGAGCAATCATTTGTAGGCAAAGTAATCTTTTTCCCCTTTTCTTTTCTCCTTTCTCTTTCTTTGCTTTCACTTCTCCTTTCCTTTCCTAGCAAAGGGTTTTGAAAAGTATGGATGCCCCTTGCTTTCCAAAATTTAACTCCACATTTTCAAACTACTGGCCCTTTGCAGTTCAAATTATGTTGTCTACAGGCCTAGTTCCCCTCCTAAAGTGGCTCATTACAGAAGTCAAAGTTCTGCACTGAGCCTGTGCAGGAATGACGGAAGGGTGGGATTACAGGAGCAGTTGCAGTCCACCAGGAGCTCTGATCCATGGAGCCCCTGCCCATCCCAGGGCTGTACCATGGTACCAGTTGTGGCAATTCGCAGTCCTCTCCTGCTTCTCTCCATTCCCCGTGCACCTCTACCAACCCCTGGACTATAAATCTGCAATTTTTGTTCGTTAATTCAGAGCTCCCCAAAGGTGATGCTGTCAGGGACATCCATGGTCTGGCAAACACATGGGCTTAGCTGAGCAGAAGTTACCTTGAAACAGGCAGAGGGAAATTAATTTCTGGGGGTGGAAAGACCTTAAATACCATTTCTCCAGACAGCATCTCAGAGAGAGACCCTCAAACTATCCAGCAGCCTGGGTTCCAAAGCTGTTCCCCAGCAGCTGGGGACCAACACAGGCTTGGAGCTAATGAGAAGCATCTCAGTCTGCTCAGACTTCATATTCTACGACCCAGGTGTGCTCGTGGCACAGAAAAGCTGTACCTGGAGAGGGTGATTTGTGTTCAAACCTGAGCCAGGCTTTTCTCTCTCTCCATCCCTGATCCTCCTGCAGTGGTGGCACAGACGGGGAGTCTCTTGCGGGACGGGAATCACTGGTGCTCTGCCATCCTGCAGCGCAACTGCTCTGCTTCCATCCAAAGACCAGCAATCTTGTTTTCCTGAAAGCCTTTTCAGATGATATGTGCACATGGCATCTGTTTGCAATGTATATTTGCCATTAGTGTTTTTAAGTGGGAATGGTGGGGTCCGTATGGCACAGAACATAAGGATTGCCGTGGTAATTAGTCATTATTTGGACTAGCAGAATAACCGCTATCAAAGACTCTTAACTCACTCATAGCCTAACACACCCGACACGCATTTTCTTTGTTTCTGCCCTTTATCTAAAGTATTTTTGCTCTGAAAACACTGTTGATATTTATCATTTGCCTGACACATTAATCTGTGCAGGAAAAGAAAGTATAACATTTTTTAGGAAAGTTTTGCTTTCCACATTTTTTCAGGATTACACATTCTTGCATTACAAAACAACATCTAAATAGCATCTCTAAATCACCACGAGTTAAAGGAAAGCAACCAAAATAAGAGTAAAATCTCCAAAACAAAACACATATGTAAATTCAGTTGATCTAGAAAAAACACAAACCAGATGATTTACCTGCAGCTTCTGTTCTCTGAGACCTGTTTACTCTGCATATATTCACAGTCTGAGTCTAGTTTCTGAAAGTCAGATTTTTAATTCACAAGATTTTTAATTCTCAATTCTCACAGCAGGTGTGCCAGGTATGCCCACCATGCCACAGCTTTTGTGCCACTCGGGAAAGAGCATCGTGAGCTCAAGCTCAGGAATTCCATGCTGGAAAGAGATGTGATGTGAGCAAACACCCTTCAAAGAGGAATGGCCATAGAAACTTCTCTTTTTCACCTGTGTGTTCCTTGGAGTGTTCCCCAGTTCCTGTGAAGCTGAGGAAGGGCAATGCCTTTGCACATGGTGAATACGCAGTGGAAGATCCAAGTGAGAGCAGCTCCACGTCACAACAACCTGGAGATGGATGAGCCTGACTGAACCAGGCAGCTCCCTGGCACTACTAACAAACTCAGGTAGGAGACTATCAAAGCTGCCTCTCAAGCCAGAAGAGCGGAGATCTTAGTGTCTTATTCCAACAAAAGGAAAGGTTCAGCACCTTTGTCCACAGCAAGTCACCTGGACTGGGAAGTGGGGTAAGTACACAAAGTGAGGCAGACACCAGAACAAGCACTCTGGTCTTCTTACCAGAGACAAGGGCCTTTCTTGTCCTATTAAAGAAAATAAAATAGGAAAAATATGCTGAGCTTCACACAACATGTACACAGGGGGAAAGGATTGTGTCTCAATGTTGCCCCTCGCCCTCCTGCACCACGTGGGTGATGGTGCCAGTGCCACCATCAGCACCAGTGATGGCCATGGCAGGCTCTTAGAGAAGCACGAGGACTTTCCTTTGAGGCTTTGAAGTCTGGAGATGAGCAAAGTAGTGTTTGATGTTGAGTAATTATGTTAAGTGGGCAGGTGGGAGCCAGATGCTAAACAACAGCTTCAGATGTGAAGGCATTGGTGCCCCAGTGCTCTATCTGGACTCCTATGTGGACATCAAATATATTTAAACATTAAAAAAACCCTTAAGAACTGATGCTGAAAGCATGCTAGTGAGCAGCAGACTATGTTATACTGGTTGCCATATTGGCTTGTCTGGAGCATTTGGATCAAATTTGTACATTTGTATATTTTATGTTGGATTATCATTTCTTACTGTTTCCACATGTTCTTTCATAGGGAAAATAATGCATGATCAAATGGTAAGGCCTATTTTTAAACTGCCTTTATGCAATTGAACTGAAAATATTAGTTTATCTTGTGCTATTCTGTCAAGCAGTATTATACTGATTAAGTTTTTAGAATATTATTGCTGCAGATGGAGTATACATAACCTGCATTTATACTCCATTTCATGTGCCTGCATCTTGAATCTTGACAAACTTTGAATTTTTGACCATAGCCTCATGAAGGATCAGAATGTCATAACCCCTTTAGTCAATATTTTGAAAGGCTAATTTGAGTGAGTAATTGCATTCCAGTTCAGAAGAATATTAAAATAACTAGTTTATGTGAATACATCCATCCTAATGGAAATATACATTCCAGAAGAGTTGGAAGAATTAGCTTAATATCGTTGCTGTATAAAATTCAATGACTTGAGCTTTCAGGCAGGGCTGCACAGGCAGACTGAAAACATTTTGGCTCGCTTGGGTTTGCATCCACTGTATCTGCTTCCAATCTCAAATTCCAATAAACGAACAACAAAGAAATCAAAAGGAAACTGTGTGGCTCGCCAGCTTGAACCTTGCTTGCAGAGAAACCAGACAAAACCACACAGTGTGAGGAAACAAACATAAAAACAGAATGTAATATGTTTTCTATTGTTTCTGCCAAAAAAACATCAATTGGTCTAGATCCACACAAAATCTGCCTTCTTCTGCTTAAATGTACCCCATGCTCACTGAAGGGCTGGTGAGATTTCATGCACTTTAAAGTCAACAAGGCCAACTTGTGGTGCGACCTTCATTTTGTTTCATTAAAAAGAATACCACACACAGCCATCTCAGAATGAGAGACAAATTCCTAGACAATTAAAACAACCCCTTGTGCTCGTGTTCAGCTTCCTTTTGCCCTGTACAGTGTCTGCTACTCCTATGCACAGCTGAATTAGAAGATCTGACCCAAACAATTAGCTTTAAGAGTATTAATAGCATAAGAGTACATGGAACAATGAAATCTCCAAGGTTTACAATTTAAGATGGTTTCTAGGCTGGAAGCTTCCATGGTGCAAGAATAAACCAAATGCTTTTGTTGGCTTGTCCTTAAGAGATGATGAGTAACTTGAAGATACCATGTGGCAGAAAATTGGGGGTTTGTTGAGCTTCTCGTGTTTACTTATTTTTAACCTAAAAGTCTCAGGCTTTCATACATACCAAAGAAAAGAGAAATTCTTTGTAACCATCACTGCCCTGTTCAAAGTTAAATATTGTTACAGATGGGAACAGAAGGACTTTTTGCTGCAGGACAGTGATCCTACACTGCACATCTGGAGCACATCGCCTACACCCCGACTGGCAGCAGGGACTGCACGCATCAGAAGCCATTAGTCAGAAAATGTGTTAGAACAAAGAAATTATGGGAAGTGTACAACATGGTCAGATGTAAGGAAAAGCACCATTTGTAGATTTGTTAGTCAATTAGGCTTTATTTCAAGTGGTTCCCCCAAGGCTTCTAGAGGTAGGAACATTTGTTTTCCTTCATTTCACCTAAGCCTGCTATGATTCAGTGACTGCAGAGTTCTATAAAGTCTCAATATTTTGATTCTCAGAACTGCCACTCAGAGCATCACCTCTGCCTTGACCTCTGTTCTGAGCCTTACTAAATAACCACATAACATCCAACACACAGCCAAAAAAAAAGGAAAAAAAAAAACCCTGCACAAAATTATCAGACGTTGTACTGTGACTGTTATCAACATCTCATTTATATTGTTAATTAAGTGAAGAATGCACTGTCACCATTTTGGTTAAGACAGGTGGCTTACACCACCTGTGTGAGTTCCACCTTTAGGAGGTGTATGACCCTTTTCATTTCCTACTCTAAAACTGACTTCTGAAGTTTCCAATACTTGAAAAAAAATCCCTCACTCTTCAGCAAACAAATCTTGGTATACATAAATAAAAGTCATTTGGGAAAAAACCCAAATAATTTCTAGTCCATAGTGCTTACCTACCATTAAAAATACTTTGTTCTCCAATCAGAGGGTATATTAAATGGAAAAATGCCACACTGTAACTAGCAGAACAGATCATAGGATGAAATTGATTGGCATCGCCTAATTAAACTGATATAAAATAGGAAATAAATTCATAGAAATCTAAGTCAATTTGCAAAGTGAAAGAAGACTGAGAAAAAAAAGTTGAATAGTTTACTTGTAATGAATAATCTGAGTAACTATGCAATTTCAGTAAAAATACTGCAGATATTTCAAAGTTACATATTTACTAGAAAGATCTTAAAAAATCTTTTTAAAAAGTAAAATGTGTGCTGAACTTTTCTGACATTTACAAAAGTAATTAATTAATATGATTAAGCAAATTAGACTGAGCCAAAGTCTGACTGATTGTAAAGCATGCTGCAAGAGCCACCTGTTTGCTAGAAAGATTAGATACTATGGTGCTGGCAGCTAGAAAAAAACAGAATTATGAAAGATAACATCTATATATACTGATCTTTGAGATCTGTCTTTTCTGACATGCTTCACCAGATTATCTCAGCTTTACCTGGGAGAAGAATTGTCCATAAGACATTTTTGATTGGAAAAAAGCACTGGTGATTTAGCTAAAATAAAGACACTGCTAACTAGGTCCATAAGGGTGTTTATGGATCTCGTTCCTAATCGGGTGCATCAGCTCCTCTGTATCCAGCTAGCCAGTTCCCAGGGCCCAGGAAAATCCTAGCACTAGCTGCTTTCTCTCTAGATTTGCTCTCCTTCACCTTGAGGGCAGCAGTGAATGTTCCTGCTGCATAGACACAATATCTCAATTTAGCGTTTAACAATCAAACTTCTGGTTAGCAGTGGTTGCCATGGGATGCTGTAAAATGTGCAGTTGTAGGATATTCATCCCTGGTGATCATTTACAACTTGGAGCAAAACTTGAAAACAGGGCAGAGAGGTACTTCTTTCCCTATTTTATAAGACTTTTATTATTTATATTAACATAAAGCCCCAGTCATATATCTTATATTATGTATGGAACAAGCCCATCAGCTCTATCAGTAGGACCCTGCAGTGAAAGTCTTAGTGGGGAGACATCACACCCAGCTTTTAAAGACTTAGAGGAGGTGTTGAACTTGTCTTCATGGTTAAGTGTCAGAAGACTTCAGAGAACCCATTTGGCATTAAGTCAGGAAGGGGATGAGGACTGGAGCAGGAGTGTAGACTTCTGTGTTTATGGTGCAGGCACAACAGCTCTGGGGATTGTCCTGTACCAGCAGAGCACATCAGAGACCTTGAAGTCTGGAGAGGAGGCAGGAGATGGAAAAGAATAATTTTCCAAAAGGCAAAGGAGCAGATAAAAGTGTGGAGAAGAGCAGAATCACAGCAGCCCTGAATAACCAGATTTTGAGGACAGCCTAGTTACCAGGAAAGGACAGAAGGGCCATCAGTTCCATGCAGTTGTATCAATCCTATTAATTTTTCCATGGAAATGATGCCGTAGTGCTCACCCTGCAGGCTTAGCTGAGGTTAACACAGAGCCCTGCATGTTGGATTACCCTCACTGAAGTAACACATTGGACAGCAACCCGTTTTGCAAATCACAGTCCTGCAAAGGGAAAGTGCTACCAAATGGATGTGTCTGTGAGAAAGAGAATGCTGGATATAGAAATTAGCAGAGCTGATTGCTAGGTGTGCTCAATTAGGAGTGTATATATGGACTTTTCTAGAAATAGCTTCAGTCACGCTCAGCCCTGCTGCCTGTACTATATTTCTGCCATACAGATTAACGAAACACAATGTTAAAGATGCAAAAAAACCTGTGATTTGAAAGTTCTGATATAAACAGTCCCTGAAAAAGAAGCAAACAGAGCACACATTGTCTGTGCCATTTGTGAGCCAGTGGATCTAATGGTTCACTTACTTTACAACCTGTTTTGGAATAATTTGGCACATCTCTAATTTTAACAAGCTTCAGTGGGATTAGATAAAATGCAGACTTTGTTTACATCAATTAACACTCAAAGAAGTACAAAAGAACTTGTTAACTGCATTTATGAACAAAAAGTAGCAGAGTGAGAGTTTGTCCAAACGAAGTTACTGTGCGACTTGCTCAGATTGGCACAGTTGTCTCTGAAAGACTAAAACCAAAAACCCAAGAATGGAGCTGCGTTTTCAAAGAGGCAGATGTGTATTTTTAATTACATCGGCAGATCTAATCAACGTTTGTGATAACTGCATTTCCAGGTTTGCATACATCGGACTCACAGAGATGCCTGCTTCCCTCCTCATGCCATGTGCACGTTCACTGAGTCAAGTGGAAAACCAAAACCATCGCAGGCGAGTTGACAAACATGTTGGCCATTGCTACATTATTATTATTCCTGTTTCCAATTATTTTGCCTTGACTGATTATAAGCACATCCTTCTCTAAATGCTACGGAGCTGGAAAGAAAATGTGGATGACTTCAAACCCAGGACTAACCATCCACGGCAATAATAAAATGGACACATCATATATGCCTCATAAAAGGTTTTCAAATAGCAATTATATTAATAAAAACACAGAGAGGAGAGGAAAAAGTAGGTAAAAGTTTAAAAAGCGAGGGAAGGAGAAAAGTGCAGTATGGAATATGTTATACCATGCCTGTAGTATATACTATATATTAACTGAATTCTGCTAAGATTCATTTCTTTTGGTCATAAACATTTTGTTCAAAATTTTGGATAACACAAGAGACACCTCCAGAAGTTGTTTTTGTAACTCAGTCGGGATCAGCCACTTCTAAGGAAGCTTCCTGTTCCCTCCTTAGGTGCCACGTGCTGCCATCTTTTCCATCTTTTCCCCACAAATAGCTCAGGGACTCATAAAGCAGTGTTGTCACTAAATCACAACGTTCTTAGTTACATTTTTTGTGTAGTTAAGAGGCCGGGACACTGTATAAATGCATTTTTGTTACTCCAGTAGCCTGCCATTATAATTGGAAGTGACCAACACAGCTGTGCTGCTCACAGGCACTGTCATCAGCGAGAGCACTGGCTGGTCAGTGCTGTGTCCCCTATCCTGCACTAGCACAACTTCTCCCTCCTGACACGACTAAATTAACTCTTACAACCTAATAAAGTCTACGACTGCACTGACAACGGCAAAAGGTGTCTGGAACAACCTGGTGTGCTCGAGCATTGCGGATCAGAGCTCTGCTGAACTGCAACAACAAATACAATCAATTCCTTCAAGAGTCTCTGCATTCCTAAACTTGCCGCGGCACACAGCAGAGCGTGACTTAGCAAAGCTCAGACGAGCAAGGAAACGCAAAGAAAGGGTCTTTAATTAATGGAGCCACACTTTCTGTACCACAAACTTCGTTCCTTAAGGTAGGGATATTAAGGGAAAGAAGAATTTGTTATTTTCATGGAAATAGAACAAAGAGAATTCAAGAGCAAGAGGAATTATATACCACCAAATGTAGCTCATACACAGCTGATTTTTTTTCTTTTTTTTCCTTTTTTTTTTTTTTTTAAAGAGAGAAAGGAGTGAAACCTTAGGAAAATAACAGGTAGGGAAATGTTCCTCTAAGGCGAAGAAAAAAACGAATTATGATAAGTAAGAAATATCTTTAAACTTATAAGCATAATGATGGCATTTCCAGTATCATGGTTTAAATAAAGTGTTTTGAACACCACGTAGAGCAACAAAGTTGTTGGGACCTGGAGTCTCTTGTATTATCACCCTACAAGTGGGAGTTGCTGAAACCACGACAGCCCAAGCAAACAGCCGTGCACACACTTAATATTCAATAAATTTTGTTCATAGAGGCTACTTGAAACAGCCCATAAGTATTAACATAGATATCTAATGCATAGATATCCAGCTATGTCACAGAAACCCAGTTCCAAAATCCCCTCTAAACAGCACCAGCTCTAAATGCAGAATATCACAGCACATGCAGATTAATTCCTGATAGGTATCCAAACCCTGGACAATCTAATAGCAGCTTTGCATTGATTGCATGCTGCACAACAATTTAGGCTTTGTTTTCCATTAGTAAACACCTCAAATTATGTGAAAGGGAGAAAAAGTTCCCTAGATACAAGCATTAAATATTTATCAGCCTTATGTCTGCTCTGTCACCACTCCTCTAAGAAAGTCCATTAATTAAATACTTTAGAAACGATTAAAACACTTCCTTAGAACTTATTGGCACCTGTTAATTCACTGACCCTACGAGGCTATGGCAGTAAATGTCTCGTTTGATTGCTTCTCTTACCAATAAATCAGCAGCTTAAAGACAAAGGAGACATGATGCAACTCCATGTACACAACATTGCCTTAAAACACAAAAGCCGGTATCTAGAGGCAGAGAAACAGAACATCTATGTAGACAGGGCAGCACAAATAATCTATTTAACCTAATCTTTTAATTACAGGAAACATCTCGTAGCAAGACATACAAGAGCAATGAAATGACCCAGAGCTAGAAATCAAGATGATATATTTGTGCATGTGAAAGTAACACCAGCAGAATTCATAAAAGAAAACCTCCTTGGGCATTATTATCTTTCCATCAGGATACACTGTCATCACATTGAGAACAAGAGAAAAAATGGCTTAAAATATATTATTAAAATACAAATGAAGGGACAGGGAAAAGAAAACAAGAGCAGAGAAAGGTAAAATTAGAAAAGGAGGGGGAATGCAGGTGAAGAGAAATCTGTTTGAATTATAAAAAAGGAGCATCTTAGGACTGGGGAGAGGAAAGAAATAAGGGACAGACCCTAATAGCTTGGCACAGCGCAGCACCTACTCCACTGCAGAAGCTGCAATGATTTTGGTGTCATTATTTACTCAGTAACAAACTATTCAGCAGAGAGGGGGGTTCAAATCTGGCCCTGCTTGGGCAGTATGCAAATCTTCTCCCACTCCTCTGCAAGCTTTTAAGGATAGCTGGCAGAGAGTCCCCTGAAGAGTCCTGGCAATGCCACAGTCTGCGGTGGGAAACGAGCATCTTGCAAAGAACCCCTGAGATCCTCCTACCCCCTCAAATCTGCGCGAGAGGAGAAGTGTTGCCTGCAAGGGGGAGCGAGACAGAGCGTGTGTGCAGGAGAGGGAGAGAAAATAGTGCTGGTAATTATAAAAGAGTCCTGAAACGCCAGGAGATGGAGAGAATAATTGATCCTAAACAAAAATAATGACAATAAATTGCGCACCCCTCGCTGTATGCAATGTTTTCTCTTTTCCCCCATTTGTGGTGTTTTGACCCTTTGTTCAGATCCTTTACCTCGCTGCATTGAAGCTATTATGGAGTATTTGAAAAAATTGGCTTCCCTTCCTTTGATCTCTACTATTGGATTACATTCTTCCTACTCCCTGAACACAGTTCTTTACTCCCACATTCATTTTCCCCATTTCTTTGTTTACATTCAATTTTACCATATTTCTTCACACTTTTCTACATGGGTAAAGTCTATGTTATGTTCCAACACACATTACTCTCTCTCTTTACTTACTTTGCACTTTTTAACTGATCATGTAGAATATTTGTTTCCAGAACGACAACAAAAAAAATGCAAAAGAAAACAAAATACACACTCACAGAAAAAAAAAAAAGGAAAAAGAAAAAGAAGAAAAATGTACGCAATGGTGAAAACATGTTCCTTTTCACTCCAACTGCATCCCTAGCTGAATTGTGCTGCCATTGTTTTCCAACAGAGCTTGCATTTCCAAACTTGGGAATTCCCATCAGTCTGTCTGACAGAATTTTCCTGTTTTTTCTCAGAAGGTGTGCATTTTTCAAATGCCAGTAACATACCACTAGAGAATTTCCCAGGAGTAACAGCTTGGTTTGAGGGACTCTTATTCAAAAGCCTTACTTCCATAAAAGTAATTTGAAACAGAAGAATCAAAACTGATTATTTACATCCTCTAAATCAAAACAAAACTACAAGCAATGCATTTCAAAATATTGCTATAATTATTTTCTGCACGCTGATAAATTGCTGGACATACTTTCCTGAGTGCTGGTTGGCAACTCCTTGATCACTAAACACAATGTTTATTTTATTTTAGATTGTGAATATAATTATTAAAAGTGTGATTCCAAATCATCAAAAAAAAAAAAAAGAATATACAGGGGAAAAAAAAAAAAAACAACAAACCACACACAAAGGGGGCATGTTTCAGGTGTACCACAGTGTTTTTAAAGCTCTGTCTGTTACACCTCATGAAAGGGTCTATTCCCAGGGTGGAACTGGTTGACTCTATCCCAGGGGATGGAGGAGCCCAGACCCTGCAGGGGCAGAGCATCCCAAGTCAGGTGACCAAGTTGGGAGCCACAGCAATGGCCCCTGTGACATTTTAGGGGTAAGAAGCTGCAAAGCTCAGGAAATCTCTCTCAACAATCCTGACTCCACTGTCTGAAATTTATTGAAATGACAAAGGTGAAAAAATGGATTTACCCCACTTTTCTCAGCGTGGTTAGGAGACAATGTGTGTCATACCCAAAAAGATGAGGATTATTTCCTCAGTAAATGGTATATTTTCTTTATACTCTCAGCCCCGTGAGTCTTCTTTCTCCAGCAGTAAAAGCCAGAGGGTATTAAAAGCTGCAGAGTCATAACACAGTACTCCAAGTGTGGGGAAATACAGTTTTTGTCTCAGACTCCCACATTTACACCCAAAAGTTTCCTTTTGTGGCCTCTCACAGAGGGCTTGGGCTGTGCCAGCCAAGGAGCATCTCACTCAGACTCCACCCTATCAGCTCAGAAACACCGGAAAGAAGCATAATCATGGTACTATTTATACCTGCACAGAGGTGTGTGATCTACCCTGGTGTAAATCAGGAGAGCTGGGGTGAAATTAGTGAATTAACATCAATGGAGGTGGGTCTTGTAACCCTCAGTCAAAATCCAACATGTGCAGTCTATAACAGACAGCCCCGTAAGGAAGATACGGATGGACTGGGAACGGGCTTTGCTGCCATAACTAAAAAGAGAATTAAAAGACCCCAGTCAACCCACTGTATATTGATTTAAGTACTGCAGGGTGGGGTATTCAAATAAATAGATATTTTTCCTTTCAATCTCTTGCTCCCACTTTGTTTTCTCCTTTTAACTTTACCACACATTGACAATTTTTCTGAATTAATTCAAGACATCTCTGGCAGCACGTGATTAAAAATTACCAAGTTTTAATTGCTTTTCAGGGGCAGAAGTGGTCGAAACGCAAGTCTGCTTAGTCTGCTTGAGAGCTGGGCACGGGGTGGTAGCAGGTTATTTCAACAGTTCAGGGTAAAAATGGGATCATTCACTTAACTCTGCAGTATCAGTGCAATTCATCTCAGCCCGTAACAGATGACATGTTCAATAGAATATGTAAAGTATGCCTCCACCTAGTGATGACTATGTACAAATAATAGAAAATAATAATAATTATTCTATTACTTAAGAGAATCACAGTAATTGGCTCCCATTTTCCCAAATTAAAATGTGCTCTCATGCAAATACTCACGTGTACAAATGCACACTTTGCCACCTGAAAAATTAGTTTAAAGCTCAATCTGTGACAGTTTACCTGCAAACTCCGACTTGGGGGAGGCAAAAAACACTCTAGGTTTTAAGTATACTAAAATTTCAAATAACAACATATTTGTAGCAATCATCACTACTATCAGGACAAAAAAAAAATAAATGAGGGGGTGACTGAAGTGCTCTGGATTTTAAGTGTTGAAGTTGTCTGAAAATTTAAGTTTGATAGACTATTTCTAAATGAAATGGTAAACAAACCACATCCCCTCACTGCAACTTTGTTTGCCAAAGAAAATGTTTGCTAAACTTCTTGGATCACTGTGTTTTACAGATGCAATTGCAGATGTAGTGGCTGAAACTCCTAGGAATTTATTTACCCCAAATCAGAGTAGAGGTTATGAAAGGAAAAGTAAAAAATAAAAATTAAAAAAAAAAAACCAAAACCATAAGTGATAAAACCTCATCACAGTAAAAAACCCGAGCACTCCAGAGTTCAAAAAATGCAGCCCTTGAACTCAATCTCAAATTTCTAACAACTCCTATAATCCACATAAAAATAGTCTCTAACTGGGATCAATTGGAGGCGCATCCTCAAAATCAGCAAACTTGAAGAGGAGGTTTGAAAAGTCAGGGTCCCTTGTGGAACACGTTCCTGTGGGTTTTCCTTTCATCTGGGAACTACCTTAAACGTCTTCTCAGGCCGACTAGTAATGGCAATGCATTACCATTTCAAAAAAGTCTCCCCATCCCATTAGCGGTCCATGAATCACAGTTTAGGAATTCCTGCTCTGCTGAAAACCAGAGGTGTAGTATCTAAAAGAGAGGGCAGCTCGCTGCCTTCGGTTCTCCCCTCGCATTTAAATTACCTCTCATTGTCCATATAACACCTTGAAGCCTCCAAAAAACATCCCCTCAGCAAAGAAATCACTCCCACACAAAAAATGTGAATCCCAGACCTCTCCTCTGGCATCCCTCTGCACACAAATTCAGAGAGAGGACAGCCAAGGCTCCCCATGCCCAGCCAGTTCCAAATATCTGCCTCAGTCATTAAAGAGAAGCACAAAAAAAATGGAGTCAAGTGGCTTCGCCAAGATTTTAAAAAATGTAGTGGCTGAATACAGAAATACCAGCACCAAACATGTAAACAAGTCAGATTTGATTATCTCTGAGTGAGTTCATTTAGGATTCGTTTTTCTCTTTGTTTTTTTTTTCTCCTCCAAGATTTTGATAAATTAAGGGAATGTTTGGGCACCTATCAAGATATTTTTTTCTTCATATTAACTTACTTTAAGTTAAAAAAGAATCATGAACAATCATAATGCTCTTAGATTAATTAAACTATTTTCACTTAGGAGAAGCACTAAACTTTAAAATAGTAAAGAATCAGGAAATCCAGGCTTCTTTTGCATTTCTTACATTTTCCTTTCAGCTGTTGATTGCCACAACTAAGAAAATACCATTTTCCCCAGGTCATGAGTGCACAAAACACAGCACCAAGGGCCACACTCACATCAGAGGTTCTTTATCAAGTTCGCCCTGCTGAATATCTGTAGCCATAATTCTCATTACATGCTTTATCTTGAACCAGCTTGTCCTTGTGAAGTTATTTATCTTTTCCCTATCAGGCTGATCAGAAGATAATCACCATTTTTAAACATAAATGTACTACCTAAGGAATAACTTAGAGAACACAGGTTTATGGAGGTATTATTCCTGACCAAATAAATAATATAAATAAATATATGTTAGTTGATTCAGAAACCAGTTAAATAAATGTTAATTGTAGAATGGTTTGGGTTGGAAGGGACTTTTAAAGTTCACCTAGTCCAACCCCCCTGCCCTGGGCAGGAACACCTTCCACTAGACCGGTTAATAGTCTGAATTACTCAGCCAGGCACCGATTTGGGCTGAAAGATGTTAAAAAAATGCTCAGTGTCACCACGGCAGGTACAGAGCGACCTGCACCCCGTGCCCTGCAGGGTGAGTCCGTGGCGGAAAGGGAGAGCCGTGGTGGCACCGGGCACGGACTGGGCAGCCCTGGCTGCCTCCACTGCCCACATCCCTGCCCGCATCCCTGCTCGCATCCCTGCTCTCATCCCTGCCCGCATCCCTGCCTGCATCCCTGCCCGCATCCCTGCTCTCATCCCAGCCCGCATCCCAGCCCGCATCCCTGCTCTCATCCCTGCCCGCATCCCTGCTCTCATCCCAGCCCGCATCCCTGCCCGCCCGTGCGCTGCCCACGAGATGGCAGCAATATGTTTATGAATAATGCAGCAGAGGCTGCAGCCCATTTCGCATGCCGGAGCTGCTGCAAAGCGCCGCTCGCTCCTTCAGCTGCAAAACAAAATAATATCGCACCCCCCCTCCCCTCCCCACTCCCCAACTGCACAACCCTCTGTGAATTCGGCCAAAAAAACAACGGGAAAAATAAGCTGCTCCTCTGTCACGCTGCCCGGGTTGCTTTCTCATGTGGGGTCGGCGTTTTCCAAAGCACAAGGTGCTTCCTCTTCTCTCACAGATTTGTCCAGGTCCTTGTGCTCAGCCGTGCTTCTGTCCCTGACAAAATTATGTCACACGCACATTAAGCATTAACTGCTGCTGTGTTTTATTTCTGCAGCACAGAATATGCCTGTGGCTTGAAATAAATATTTTCTTTTCTGATGGACAAATAACATCTGCAGTTGTGAAAGCTGCAGCGTGGCTGTCACAGGCTAAGTGATTCAGATAATTTCTTGAGAAGCACATGTGTATGAGCACACAAACACTCGCATCTATCACAGGCACTCACGTATCAGCACTTGGATATGCCAAAAGAGGGGCTCTTAAAAAGCGTGGTGAGCTATTATAATAATCACTTTTAGCAGACAGACCTCTGTGTACACATAATGTCACACTGGGGGGATACAGACTGTGAGTTTTTAAATCAGCCTGGCTTCATGGAAAATTTAGGATTGCTTTTCAATTGGATTTTGGAACTCTCCAGCATTTAGGGAGACCCCAGGCCACGGCCTGCAGTGGGTACCACACAGAGGTGGTGTGCAGTGCCACAGACAGCGGCACCACAGCTCCCTGCCCAGGGCAGGTTCTGCTCCAGCCAGGCTTTCAAGCCTTTCCAAGACCTCCGTGAGTTGTTGAAGTTACACTTTTCAAGAGATTTTTTTTTTCCCTGAATTTTTTTTAGGACAGTAATTGGAAAAAAAAAAAAAAAAGTACCTGCCTAGGTAAGATCATATTTAGCTACAAATCAACCAGTTATTTTGAGAATTTTGAGTCTTTCTCCAAGAAGCCAAGTTAACAAAATATTGCTCATCAGGTGTGACCTCACTATTCCTGAAAAGTAACTTTTTCACGTCATTAAAAAAGGGGTAATTAGGATATTAATTTTTTCTTTTAATAATCATAATGACAAAATATTAATGTTCTGATTCTCTAGCCACAAAATACACAAGGCCTTTCTGACATGACTCAGGGGGTTGTGTTACCCCAGAGCAGACCCAGAAACTACAGCAAGTGAGAGAAATGGATTAACTCTAACTTTGTGGCACTTCTACCTTAACTGCTTGGTTTGTCCATTTTATGGATAAAGTTGCTGTTCCTTGAAATTCTTGAACTTCCATTAGAGGTTAAATTGATAGAGAAGTTCCTTGAAATTCTACTACAGAGGTTGAAGACTCAGTTTCCTAAACTTTTTAAATGCACACTGCTGTCAGTCGAGTGCCCTCCTGCTGATTCCTTGTCTATTTCCAAATTGATTATAGCTCGAATATTGAAATATCAAAATATTGAAATATTTTGGTATATATATTATAGAAAAGTTTTTTCATTTCCTTTAAGGTGTCTTACACATATGAAGTCCAAGGCCTTACAGTTTGTATGTTCCTGTCCAAAGTGTAAAACTTTTCTAGTATCACAGGAGTAACGACATCTCTCTTTCCATCTTTTTTGGGGGGGGGAAACAGGCTTTATTATCTGATATTCCTTAGAACATGAAACACATGAAGAATTTCTGCGTCCATGATTACCGAGCAATCTGAATTCCAGTTCATTTTCCATATGCTTTCTTTGGGCTAGCATAAATAACATCAGATTGAAGAGCAAGACACTGGTGAGAGAAGGTGAAAGCCTGACCATTTCTCACCCAACACCTCTGAAACAAAGGTAGAACTGAATATTCCAGAGTGCTCCAGTTACCAGGCTCTTGCTTAATCTCAATTCGATAAGGATCTTTTCGTTTCTGGGCTGGTTTTTCTGCCTGTTGTGCTCTTTACTAACCAGGGTCACCTCAAGACCTCCTTGGGTCTCAAGAGCAGCTACTGTCAACACAGGTGAAGTGGTTACAGTTAAATCTGCCTTTTTTCATACACAAAAAATAAACTAAATAATAAAAAATAAAATTACCAAGGATGTCTAAGGTGATGTCCTCATCACCTTAAAGTATCATATTAAAGTCTTTAGAAGCCAAAGTGACTTCTCAATTGTCTAAGGTTTAAAATGTGTATTGTGTGCAATTTTCTACTTCCTGCAAAACTTTCCTCACAATCAAGGCTGGTTTTCTTCTTACACTAGGTACTCTCACTCTTCTGTTTTGATCACCAAAAAAATACATTAAATCTTATGTGACTTTCAAAATGAAAGCAATTAAGAAAAAAGACAACTGAATACATGAAAAAAAATGTATTCACGGGTTTTGTTAGATTTGGGTTACAAAAGACAATAGTAGATATACGGAGAAGTCAGAAGATTTTGTGCTTTCATTGATTAGATTTTACTGAATATTTTGGCAGGAGCTTTGCCAGTAAGGTCATTAACAAGACAGTTAGAAGACAGAACTAGAAACACAATTGTGAGGCTGTTGCACATTGTTGTGCTCAAGATCTTCCACTTAGAGCAATAAAAAGAGGGTACTTATGTAAAAACCACAGAATGGTTTGGACTGGAAGGGACCCTAACTGATCTCATTCCACGGGCAAGGACGCCTTCCACTCCAAGCCCCATCCAGCCTGGCCTTGGACACTTCCAGGGATGGGGCAGCCACAGCTTCTCTGGGCACCCTGTGCCAGGGCTTCAGCACCCTCACAGAGGAGAATTCCTTCCCACCATCCCACCTAACCCTGCCCTCTGGCACTGGGAAACCATTTCCTTTTTCTGGCACTCTAGGTGCTCAAAGTGGGGTCTCACCTCCCTTGAACTGCTGGCAACACTTCTTTTGAAGATGATGATGAAGACTGTTTCTTGGGCTTTTTTTTTTTTAATTAATTATAATTTTGTTATTTAAAGAACCTCTTGCTGACACCACCTAATGTGGTGGTGTGACCTGGCGAAGCCTTTTATTGAGGCAGTAACATATTCAGGTCTCTGGGATAGAAATTAAACCCCAGTCACAGCAGAGAGGTCCAGAAGTAGGCAAAATCGTGTTTTAAGGTCACAGGAGTTCCATCTAATGCATAGCAAATTCAAAGCCAGCAAAAGTTCCTGGACAACTCATTGGAGCTGAAAAAAAGAGTCCTCTCAGTCTCAGGAAATGGGACTAACTCTGGGATAGGTTTTGGGTGGGAACATGCTCCAGCTGCTGATAAGGACCACCATAAGACTGCAAGGTGGCTTGTTTAGATTTCCCTCCTCTGTGCAGCGTTTTTATTTAAAAACACACAAAGAAACCCAAATACCAGTTCCAACCCAAGCCCCTCCACATCGCGGTCTCAGCGTTTCCTCTAGAGAGATCGTGGAAACAAAAATGATCCCTCCCATGGCAAAAAGCGTTGATTTAAACCATTCCTGGGAGGCATCCAGATACTACCCTGATCCTGCGGTATGTAGAACAAAATGCCTTATCATTCAGATTATGCGCCTGGACAAAGCTGGAGAGCTTCAAGGACAAGGGAGTTACCCAGGATCAGCGCCATAAATGTTATTATATATGAAACAGCTGCAAGATAAATTCTTTCATATTACACATAGGTGCAGTTGTACTTTCAGCTGCTTCGCTGTTGAAATACTGTAGGTCTTACGCAGCTTTCTCTGTTTGTAAAATACGCTTACACTTCTTAGTTGTGTATGATTGAGTAACCCCTTACAGCTGCACTGCATCGAAACAAAAAACGGTATCACACCAGATCTGTGGCAAGAGCCCAGCCACAGAAATCCAGAAATTCCTCATAGGAAACCTTCCTAAAAGTGAACTTGGGGAACAGGGTAAAATTATGACTGAAGAAACTAAAAAATGCCTGTTAGTTAAATGAATGGTGCTATTAAGAGAAGAAAGCAGCTTCACCAATTCACAAATATGCCGCTCGCGACCTTTTTTGTACTTTTCACCTCTCTCCTATTTTCCCTTTCGTTTTTGAATTAACTGAGAGAAATCTCCCAAAAGCTTTTCAAGGAAACAGTGTACAACCACAGGACTTTGTGCTAATGAACCCCCAGAATTAAAAATCCAGAGGTCAAGAGCACGTCTTCCATGGAGTCTGGGCTGAATTTGAAGTTGAATGGTTGTTTGACTTAGAGTAGAGGTTGAGTAAAACAGGGGAAAGAATAAGATCCAGTTGAAAAGTTTACTAGAACCAGAAAATATAGAATACTGGAAAAAAATCTGCAAATTATCCTGGTTACTGGTGTTTCAACAGCCATATCAGTACTGACTGAAAAGCAGCCCATTAAGTTATTTTCTTTTTTGATAACCCACATCAAAATGCACCTACCCAATATCAAACTAAGGCAAAAAAATGCAAGAGGAGAACGACAGAGTGACATAGGCACTGTTTCTGTTCCAGTTGCTGACTGACAACACTGCCATCCCTTAACATGGTTTTATTTAGTTATTACAACCATCTCTCTGTAAATGACACTTAGGATTATTTAAGATTATGTTGTAATCCTTTTAATCCTCAGTGCTTTAAATTTCAGGCTAAACACCAAAGAGCAAACTAGCACTTAGCAGAAATATTTAAAGCATGTGATTTGAACATAAATCTTCTTTTATTCAGCACTCCTTCGATGAAGACCTAGTGCATCACGTCACTCAGCCAGCAAGAACAAACAGCACCGTGTCTTCCCTGCAGACTGCTACCTTTCCCCACATCATGGGAAGCTGTTTCTAACCAGGTCTTTTCCTTGGTGCCAGCTACATCATCAATAAAATAAAGGAAAGGAAATCAGGAGGTTATATTTTATGAGATGTGCATATTTTCAGTTACTATTAAGGAAAAGTTGAGGGAGAAAAACCCCCACATAATGTGTTCATCAAGAACAGAAATAGATTGCATGCACAAATTGGATAGTGTGAGACAGATCAGACTTATCCTGTTAAAAAGGGAGTAGCTCAATTAAAATGAGAGGAGTAACACTGCTGAAAACATCATGATCAAGACCAGAAACCCAAATCTTCCTGCCTGAATATAATTTACTTGCAGTTTCCTCTTTTTTTCCTCCCTGCATCGATCATGTTTCCAATTAGTTTTTCTTTATAATACTCCTATGCTCCATCTCCTTGCTGCTATCCATTAACTGTCATCTGCTTAGATTTTAAATCCAAGATTTCCTTCTTTTTCTTCAACCCAAAATTTCAATAGTCATTTTCCATTTATGATCTATAATTCATGAACTCAAATTGAGCACCCTGGCTAAATCAAACTCAAAATTCTGCACCTACTCCTAATACAACACATTAGCACAAAGCAACCATAGCTCTGTTTGAATCAGAAAAAAAAGGTTTTATTAGAAAGTAATGAAACAAAATGCCAACTATGTTTTGATGCCATGCTTTGAAGATATAATTATACTCATTTCTGATCATTTCAGAGTTAAGCAGCTAACGTATTCAATCAAATAGCAATGCAATGCATCTATATTTAGGCTGCAAAAAAAAAAAGGATTAAAGAAAGTCACCCATGTTGTTTTCATTTGAACAAACCTATGATTAAGTAGAAGCACATTATCAATTTTATTCCCACCCACGAGGGGTAAGTAGATCAGAAGAAGTGTTTCCTGAAATATTCAGTTTCCAGGTACAAACTGACCTCTCCGCTTTCGAACTCGCCTTGGATTCCCTCCAGACTATCTCACAAATCTTCCCTCCCTCTCCAGTCCCCTTCCCACTCTATCTGCTCATGTAGCACCAGTCTCGTTCAGTCCCTTCCTTTCCCAAAATGTCACCACTACTGGTGCCAAAGCCTTCTCCTCTTTCGCTCTTACCATCTGGCACAATCTTCTTGTAGCTCTCTGTCTAAACAATGCTCCATCCCTTTTCAAAATGTGTCTTAACATATGTCCTTCCTCCCATGCTTTTAGTTCTTAATGTCTCTCCCACTCACTTATTGGCTTGATGAAGACACATTTTAATGGGTTCAAACAGTAGTGCCTGAGTTTCCTTTCTCACATTATTCTGATTCAGTGGAGTTACACCTCACACGAACAGAAGTGAGAAGAAAATGCATCGCAGAGTCTTCGTACCACCAGTTTGGTAAATCAATAACAGAGCTTCGTTTGTCTTTACGTTGGAAATGTATTAGCTGCAATGAATCACCGCTCTGAAATGCATTTCCAAACAGGAATTTTGCTTACTGCAAAATGAGAAATAAACCCTAGAAGCTCAGAAGACCTGTCAGTGTGCTCAGGGGGTTGCAGGAGTGAAAGCTAAGGTTATACTTAATCACATTCCAAGTGAAAAAACTGAAGATTGACAGCGAAACCAAAATATTTATTCTAAAAATACCTAGGAAATGACAAAGCCCCAAGTGTTGTCTCAAGACAACCTGAAAGATGTGGGGGGTACAGAGGCATAAGTCTCCCTGTCTTAGAAAAGAGGAATATTTCTAAATTTTGCATGTGCTTTAGAAAGATGTCTAGAAAAATAAACCTTGAAAAAGCCTGTGTAACACCCAGTTGACCCAAAGAGGTTTCTTTTCAAGAAGCCACATACAGGCCCTTAGGGGTTTTTTATGTGTAGTGGGTTTTTTTCTTCAACCCCACACCCGGACACAGTTGGTTCCTCCAGCATGTTTCATTGGTGATGATGCCAAAGGACTCTCTGGTAACTAACAGGATCTTGGCCCTGACATGCTCCCTTCTGAGTATCTCCCCCCTTTATTGCTTGCATTGTTAAACATTTTAAATGTTAGAACTCTGGGAAACAACTCGGCTCATAGAGAATAATATTTTGATGTGGCTTGATGCAACATTTAGTGAAACAGAAAAAAAACAACAAATCCTTTCTACTGATATTCATGGGAGCTGGATTATGTCCAAAACCTGAAGATGTTGCAATAAACTATTTTAGCCCCTAGATCCTGGAATGTTAACCTTGCAGTAATGCTTTTCCCTTCCTTTCATCTTCTTGGGCCTTGATCCTCCCTTTCAATTCAATGGGATTTGGATGAAGGAATTAAATAATATTATTTTCCATCAATGAAGAATAGTCCTGTGAGAAATACATGTCCTTCTCTGCTGGCCCTGACAGAGGCAAGCTTTTAAAATCCTCCCCTCCCCTCGCAGAAGTGAACCTGGGTCATCACCGTCTGAGGACCCTGAGCAGCAATAAAAATAAACAGAGTAACCGCACTGCGTTGGAGCCGTGCTTGTATAAGCAGTTTGAAGAAGTTGTGTTTATGGAAGTCCTCTAGGTCAAGATTCTAGGCCTGAACCCAAAGCAATTACCTACTAAGTTTTAAAAACAAATTGAATATAGAGCATTAATCAATAAATCAACAGGTTCTCAAGTGTTTAGGAGACTCAGTCATCAGAAATCCTTCTCTTAGAAAAATAGTAAACCGATGCTGGATAAAGTGTTACACTCCTGTACTGGTAAGAAAAATGCTGTATTAAATCAGCCTCTAGTTATTAAAACCAAGGAAATAAAACCTACCTCTTCACAGAGTCCAGACTTAAACGAGCAGGGGAATGCTTTGCCTCTTACCTGAAAGACATTCTTTCTGCTGGATTTCTCTGAGGTCCACTCAATGCGAGCACCACACAAATCCACACACTCAGGTTTATATCCCGGTTTCTGGAAAGGAAAAAGAAAAAAAATCAACATGAATATGGCCTGACTTTTCACAAATGGGGACAGTTATCAGATGAAACAAGAATAGATCAAGTTAAAGTGACAGGTTGCTGTAGCACAGCTGCTGATATTACTGAAAAGAGCTCATTATATACCCTGGTACTGTTAAATAACCACTCTTGGGGTGTCTTAGTTCAGAAATGAGGTTCTGAGATTAGAACATAATTTTTAAAACAATTAAATGCTTTAAAAAACATTCTAGTGTAACATACAGTAGATCAAAACACAAATGCAGACACATGGACCAGCTATTTTCAATGCTTACTTTGCCAAACCTCTTGAAGAGTCATTGAGTCTAAAGGAAAAATTTTGTGGGTTTTCCAAATGCAGATTTAAACTGATGCAACTGGAAAGGACAGAAATTAGACAAGAACACACATCGTATCGCTGAAACAAGCTATCTCCTTTCTCCAAATAAATTATCATTTCTTTCTCCTAAAAAAAGAAGAAAAGGCTTTGAGGGCATGTGTGACACCCAGAAAGAGCTCAACACGAGGGCTGATACTTCTCAGTGTCAGTCCACGCATCCTGGAGTGACACAGCTCTGCCTCCCCTGCTCCTCCATATGGATGCACGTAATTCAAAGAGCAGATTTGTTTGCCTGTATCATTTACGTTGCTGGGAGTTGGTGTAAAGCACAATAATCCTCATTTGCCATTGAAGCTCCTTCTCCAGGGACTCTGCCTGTGCAGCAGTTCTGGCAAAGCACATGTAGTTCAGAGCAGGCTTTGTAGATTGGGTTGCTGCACATCCCACTCACCAGTGAAAATACTGCTGTTAACAGTATGAAGCACCACGAACTCCCTTTTGGGGAAGAAGTGGAGAGATGTCCACATAATTTAATTAATCGGCTTGATGCAACTATTTTCTCTGCTGCTCTTAAGCCATAGTTACCATAAAAATATCATTAGTGATACAGAAAACAGACTTTATAGAGTTAAGAGTGGCCAGTCCAGCATCAGCCACAGATTCAGCTTTCCAAAGTCTGTTCAGTGAATTTCTCTGATGTTGTTATTAAAGGCTAAAGTATGTGTGTTCTCCAGGATGCCTTTGAGATGGCAGGAAAAGGACCTATTTAGGTTAAAAGAAGCAAAGAGGTCCTGGTCAAGTGATTTGCAGGCGTAGTCTCCAGAAATTTTCAGTACTGGAGTTGTAATTATGTTCTCCACTTGCCAAACCATAAAACCACGATGGTTAAGCTCCACTAAACTGGCAGTCCTGTGTGCCTTTGTTCCTTTTTTTTATTATCATTATTAATATTCTTAATAGAAGAAATATACTCTTCAAAACAGAAGGATGTTCTTGTGGTTAAACCACTGGAAGAAAAGAGCTTGGATTTCTTTTTCCCCACCTCTGCCTCAAATTTCCTGCCTGGCCTCTGACAAGAGCTTAGTCTTTCCAATTTTTTAATAACAGATCAAAGCTGCAGCATTGAGACTTGATTTTACAAAGATGTTGTGAAATTTAGTCAGCTAATATTTGTGTGGCAAAAGTTACAAAGTTGGAAAAAATCCCAAGCATTGATATATTAATGCAAAAAAAAAATTCAAATTGTGGAGGAAATGAATGAGTTTTCAATATTCCAATACTTTGATAAATAGGGCTGTGGAGCCTAGATCCTCTCCAGGACTCCATGCAACGCCCAGATCTGCACCACACAGGCAGCTCTGCAACCCATCAGGAACACACAACACAGGCTTCTCAAAGTGGGTAATCTTGCTTTCTTTAAAAAAAAAAAAATACCCACAAGGACAGTTTAAGTCTGAAAATACTTTAACAAAGAAGGGCAGCTTTATTCCACCAGCAGAAAGAGTTGAGAAATTTTGGAAACACATGATGAGATTAAAAGAAGAGATTAACATGTAGACAAAGAAACAGAAATGGTTTTTTGATAGAGAACATTACTGGGCTACAGAATATTTTCCTCAGGAAGACTGTCATTGGAACACTGAAGGGAGAAAAAAAACTGAAAAGCCTAGAGGGGCTTTGCAGGAAGATGGAATAGTGAACTCTACAGGATTTTACCATTTCTAATTTCTGTGATTGTACAAAAATATATGCAACAGCAGAACCTGGACTATTCTGCCCACCCAGTGAACACACAGTATAATTTTGCTGCTGTTGCAGTACTCTGGAGTTTGTTTACAGCTCTGATTTTGTAATAAGCAGAAGAAAAGTACAAGCATGTGCATCTCCCTCTCCAGAAAGGATGGGATGCTTGTGGTGTTGGAAAGATGAACACACTTCTGCTATGTGCAATAATTATTTGAGTCAGTCCCTTTTTCTCTGGGGGAAATAAATATGAATTGAGCAACCTGGTCTAGTGGAAGGTCTCCCTCCTCATTGCAGGGGAGTGGAACAAAATGATCTTTAAGGTCCCTTCCAACCCAAACCATTCTATGATTCTATGAAAACTTATCCTTTGGAGAATTTCAGTTCTGATCACAACGTGTCTATGAACTCATGGGTATGGCATAGAATGTGAAGCTTCTCATGCAAATTCCATGCTAAATCATTCAGATCCATGGAGCCTGAATCTGCCCATCACTCTTCTGCTGCACACCTGAGGAGCACCCACTGAAGTCCATCAAAACTCCAGGAAATCTACAGGGAAATTCATTCTGGCCTAAACATTTCCCTCCTACACAGCTGGCTTTCCAGCTTATGCAATACCCAGAGACACTGGGAGAGAGTAAGTTAAGGTGACTGGGAAGCCTGAGCTCTCCACGTCCTTGCTTTGTGTTTTGCAGTCAGAGCAATTATGTTATATCAATGTTGTTGGAGGGGGTTATGCTGTAAATTGATACAAGTGTCTGCTAAGATGAAATCTTCCTAAACATGAATATGGATTTCAGCAGCGTTTTCACTCACTAAATTACTTTGCAGATGGGCTAATAACCTGAGGTTAAAATAACCTCTGTTGAATAAACTATCTGAGGGAATAAACTGACTACATTTTCTTGGTCGGAAAGACCAACTGGTAATGGAATTTAATGCTGGTAAGGAAGAACGGAGCTGTGATTCATTTAGATCACAATGTCCTTTAATTTAAAATAAAGAGTTAGTCAAATTCATAAGGATGGTGTGAAAAAAAAGTGTATTAAAGCCAGGACCACAAATGATCAAGGCAGCAGCAAAAGCTAATGATTTAGCTACATGGGATGCAAACTTGCATTTTCAGTAGTATTTGTAAACAATCTCATTTTCTGAATCTCTCCTCTGTGTGCTTTAATTGCTGTGCTCTATTACTTCCAATAACTCCAGATTTCGTCACCAACTTCACCAGAAAGCAAAGCAATGGATCCCAGTCCTCTCCATGCAAAGCAACAGCAAAGTTGCCACAGTGAGTCCTGCACCTACAGTCGTACACAGGAACAGCAAAACCTCCTTTTAGCTATTGCCAGTTCTTTGATTAAAACATTATTTAAGATTTAGGTCAATATAATTTTAAATCACCTCTAAATGCTGTTCTATAGTCATGAAAAGAGGTATGATTAGAGGTGCTCTCATTTCCCTCTCTCATGTTGCCTTTGTTTTGTGAAATATCATTCCTCTTATAATGATGCTGTCTTAGTCTAAATTTTTGTTCCAAGTACAGTATTTAATAATTAATAATTAATGAATTCATATCTTTAGAATACAAAGGAACATTAATCTCTTTGTTAAGTCACATCATTTTCCTGCTAACAATAAAAATACTTTGTTGTAATTCATACTATTGTATATGAACATCGCTTCTCTTACATTATTTAATTAATGGTTGAGTTCCCCCTTTTCCAAAGTAAACTAAAACTGGAAAAATAAAATAAAATCAGTAAACAAATGGCTTCTAATGAATCTTTTTTTCTATTAGTCCCTTTCCACTATCAAAATTATATCTGGTTAAGTGGTTTACAGAGGAAGTAAGCATTGCATTTACTTTAACAGATGGGATAAGCATGCCAGTTTAGCTTTTTTTGATGTGCAAAATTTGGGTTTAGGAAATTGAACACTGACAGCTCCTGTTGTTTTCAAGCTTTACTCAATTTGTTTATTTACTGTTGCATTTAAGTTTTATGCAAGAGACAGAAAATGTAAGTTTAACAAATTTTTCTCACTTAGTGAACATTGAGTTCACATCCCCAGTGTCCAAATCTAGCATGGAATAAAATAAAAAAACATCACACTCTTATTTTTTTCCCCAATAATGAGGAAAATACAGGTTCAATATGTCTGTGTTCTTCCAAACACAGGAGGCAGGTTTTATCTCACTGATTGTGAGCACTGGAGATCACTGCGGCTTCAGGGATAGGGACTGACCTCTCAGAAGGTCCCGTTTCATAACACACCACCATTTTTTTAGTTAAACAGTTCATGATCTGGGCCAAAATCCCATTCTCCAGGCAGGTCTAGTTTACTGCCCAAATCCCCAAAGAGGATTTTAACCATGTGGAGGAGTCTCAGAGCAAAATCAAGCCTCCTGTGTGTTAAATTTCCACCAGTTCATTTATCTCCTGGAATGTGGGTGAGGGCTTGCAGAGAGAGGGAAGAGGTAGCAGGGAGAAGTGTAAGACACCTAGTAAATTATAAGACTAGTTCTAATAAGTTCACCTTAGACATTTTTCTTTTTCCCAATAACATATAATTCAACTTTAAGGAAAACAGATGATTCTGAAAATAATAATAATTCAAGCTTTTCTCTTTTCATGACTGCAGAGAAGTTGTATTTTCCAGCTGGACTAGTGCAAACACAAGCAGAAAGTGCCAGATTTCACCCTTTACTTATTTTTGTTGTTTCTGGGGTTATTTTTATTAGTTCTGGGGTTCTTTTTGTACAAAGCTCACCTTCTTTCAAAAAATGTAAGGCATGAAAAGGTGCTCTTCGAGGCTGATTTTATGACAGGTGGCATTGATAGATCTCGGATTTATAGAAGAACAGTTTGCATCACCTGCCACAGGAAAAATAACTTATTGTTTGTGACTCCTGCCAAAGAGAGCACCTTTGTGGCCACCCATCACGCCGATGAGATTTGGCAGGTTCGATCAGGCCTTGAGAGCCTTTCACAACGGGGCTTTGTCAAACCTGTCCCTTCACTGCCCACAGTGTCACAGAGCCACCAAATTTCCCTTTTGTTGCCCACGCTGAGGCTCGGCGGTGCCCAGCACTGGAGGGACACGCGCCGCTACAGCTCGCGCGACACAGCTGTCACATCTCCTGAGACGAAGATGGGTGGCCTTTCCTTGGGGCACAATAAAAAGGTACTGCAAATTTCACTTTGTAGTAACTACAGGCTACAGAAATTGCATTAGCTGCATTAGATGCAGTCATAGAAATATTCAGGAAGGTTAGCGGGATATGGTGGATGTCACATTTATACTGCGATAAAAAATCACTTTGCTAACTTATAATGTTTTCTGCTTTGGTAACACCCTATATTAAGGTGCCATTTATAAATAATTTATTATTATTTATTAATGTATAAGCCACTTTATAGGATGGTAGATAACAACTTAAATTCATGTATTAAAGATGCACATGCATGGTTTAATACAATTTACGCCTCACAATATCCTTTGCAACAGATTCTCATCGCATCATCTGTTCAGCATTTATTACTAATGCATTTTATAACACACTTTATAATACGTTATTTGAGGAAGTAGCTGCATTTAGTGATCATTTTCATAAATAAGAATAAAGCATTTATAAGTGGCACCTTAATTTAAAGTGTTACCTTCACATTACTGGGTAGTCACTCACCATTTGTCTCACTTTGCAATTACTCTCGAAATGCACCTCTTAATAAAGGACATGCTGTGTCCTATTTCTTCTCACACACTACATCTGATTAAGAGTTTATCAAGGCATTTTTCCTTCAGCTGCTCTCAAACCTTTGAAGTTGCCAGCTCAGTCTAAATTTGTCTTCTGTAAACACCAAACTTTTTATATTGAAATGATAGTTGCCAGGAGGCAGAGGATATTGGATGGTTGATTGCCTACCAGGTTGGCCAGCGCCGGCTGCTTGGATTCTTTGTAGAACTCCATTTTCCGAGCAGTAAGAACAATCCAGGAGGTGGACCAGTTTTTCCTTATAAAAAAGATTTAAAAAAAAGAAAAAAGGGAAAAATCTGTGAGGCATTCAAGCAGGAGGTAAAAGATGGTTCATTTGTAGGCTTGGCTTTTAATTATTAAAACATAATATATATTAATGCATATATATGTCAGAAACAAAAATGGTCTAAAGCCAACATTGTCAACGAACTTCCATCAACATTGATGGAGTTGGACTGTCCTAATTATACCCGAAATGTAACCTATCAGAGCTTGAAGGGCTTCTTTCTCCTCATTCATATTTTGAAGCTCATTTTTGTTTCTTTCTTGCCATGGTGTCAAATGAAAACCGTGGGATTATTCACACATGCTCAAAGTTCACATATAGAGGACTCCAAAATAGCTGGTGCCCTTCTGGTACCTAGTACTTAAAGCTGAGAAGGAAAAATGTTGATCTGACTATACTCAGAGCTCAGTAACAGGTCTATTTTGAAAGGTCCCAAATGCTTTTCTTTCCGTAAATTAAAGGTTTACAGGAGAGAAAGGAAGAGAAGAACAACATCTGAGCAAGGTTTAAGTAACCATTAAATATCAGGAGTTCATGGTAAACACCAAGAGAACTGACAAACTGCTGGGGCTAGGGAGAAGTAAAACTACACATGGATATGTGAAAGAATATCCCCTGATAACAGAAGAACACAACATTCGACTCAAGAAAATGCTATTATATATATTACCACTATAGAATCATAAATCTGATCTGATAAAAAACTATTTTTAGATCAACAGCTCAAATTTGACTCTCCAATTTAAGGGTCATAACATCTGATGTTTACAGAAATACTCATAACCGTACTATTGCTCTGCTTCATATGGTGAATACAAATTGTCTGTTGGTAAGCACAACTTTAGTTCTTTGTTATTTTTCTCTATTTTTTCTTTCCATTTAAAAGAGGTCTTGTAAGTGCACAAAGGTGTAAGTGGTCAAGCCTGCTATGTGCAGATTTAAACAAATTTTCCTATGAGTTGGATATGCTGGATGAATACGGATTACCAAAGAATTAAACAGTAACACATCTTGGAATTCATCTTAAATCCAGTACCCAATTTATACTAAATGACATCAGTTGTGGATAGAATGAGGCAGCCACAGCTTCTCTGGACAACCTGTGCAAAGGCCCACCACCCTCACAGGGAAGAAGCTCGTCCTAATATCTAATCTGACCCTGCCCTCCGTCAGTTTGAAGCCATTCCCCCTTTTCCTGTCATTCCAGGCCCTTGTCCAAAGTCCCTCTCCAGCTCTCTTGGAGCCCCTTTAGGCTCTGTCACATTCACATGTTATACCTTAATTTCTTGCCACCATCTGCTATTTTTGCTTTTAGAAGATAACCTTCTTTCTCCACTACCTGCAAGAAAGAAAAATTAAGGTCATAATCATATTATATATTCAGATGAATAAAACCACTTAATACATGCATAGGAGTCTTCATCCAGCTAGTCTAGTGTGGGGAATTTTACCACTAATTCTCAGCTTAATCACATATTTTTTCTGATACTTTCAGTTCTTTTAAATATTAGCAAACATTTAAAGTCAACTACTATACAAAATTAACCACAATAAAAACCGAATTAAGTTTTATTTTGCTTTATTTTATTCTACTTATTTAGAAGAAAATTATTTTAATGCGGGCAAAGTTTCTAGCTACAAGCAAATGAGAATTTTAAATACATTGCAGGTAAATTACGTTAAAATATCATTTTTTATATTGAGTTTCATTGCTAGCTGTGAGGGACACACCACACTGAGGACTCTGTATGGGGATGTGACACTGGATTGTAGGGTACCAACACTGTGCTTGAGTTTTGGTGTATTAGAAGCAAGGCCTAGGCTTGTTTTTTATTTTTTTGCATTTCAGTTTGTGATCCTACACCTCTCTGAACACTTTCCTTAAGCCAGAGCCCCTTGCAGACACTTGGCTCTCCGATCTGCTGAAATATCCCATTGTACAGCTGGGATACAGCTGGGATAGGGGTTATTTTTGTCTATGTAAATTTATATTAAAAAGCTAAAAACCAAACAAAGCAAGATGACTGTTTTTCAGCCAAACCTTCCATCTCATCAGGTCTCATTAACTAAGGAGGTCTCAACTGTGTCAGTAATGGGAAAAAGAAACAAAATTGTGATTAAGAGTGAGTCTGGTTTCGCTTTCAAACACTACTGAGCCAGTGCCCAACTCGGATATTAGAAACTCCACATGGCCTTTGTAGTAAATTGCATCACAAGGCGATTTCATAACAATTTCAATAGAATTTTGCTGTCCGCAAAGCCATTAAATAGCAATAAAACATGCTTTAACAGGCAATATAAGGATTTTTAAATCAAACATGTCTGTTATTTTGATTGTACCAAATAGCATTATTTTAACAGTGTAATACGTTTCACTATTTCCTCAGATTTTGTCTGAGGTTGACATACAACATGTAATGAAATATATACTGTGTACATATCTGTTTGTACCTATGGAAAGGCCTGTAGGCCTGTGGACAGTGATTTAGGTGACATTCTCAAATGGGTATATGAGGATCAGCGTGTGCTTTGTCTGTAATTTGCACTTATCTCATGTAAATTCCTGTCATACATATCATTGCCGTAGAAAACCCGGAGAGAAAGTGTGCAGGGATTATTGTGCAGAGTCATGTCACTATTTATCTAGTGATGGATGGGTGAACTAGCAGAGCTAAAATAAGGTTTAATCCCCATCTCCACTTATTTTCTTTTCCCCCCTTCCTTTACTTTTTTTTGATATTTTTCTTCCCCTTCTAATCCTTCATTTTTTGTATCATAAAGCTTCTGGTGGTTGGCCAGGGCCAGAGATGCCAACGAACCTATGAGAAAAGTATTTTTTTTAATATTTCTCTCCATCTGGAAACAGAAACTGGGAGGAGCATTGGCTAGCCCTTCAAGCTGTTGATTGCTTCTCTGAATCAGACCCTAAATCTCTTGCTTTCAAAGTTTACCAACCACTTTCCCAAACTGCTACCTTAACCAATCCAGAACTAAAGGAAAATATCATTTTCCAGTGTCAGATCTGAACCACCTTTGTTGTCTCATTTTGGAAAGTTAAGGACTGGATGTGTTTCCAGGTGAAAATGTTGCTGCTTAGTCATATTTTCCTTATAATTGTCTTCAGCTAGGATATCAAATCCACTAACAAATATTGGGTGTGTAAAATATCCTGACTTAAATTACATAGCTCAAATCCACCATTTGCCATAAATTAAATGGCTCAAAACTGAACAGTAAAAAACTACAGGAGCTGCAGTTAATATGAGCCCTCTCAGTGCTAAGAAAACTCCTTTCATATATATTGCTTTAATTGAATTAGTACAGGTGCTGTCCTTAATTAAAATTAGCATGGCCTCCCCTAATTGATAACATGCACAGTTTTCTCTGTAATTAATATAAAGGGCATGTATGGAATTATGAAAAAACTACCACAAAGTCAAATAAAAATATATCTAGGATGACCCCAATGTTTTTATGATTTCTGTTTGGGGTGCTGCATTCCCCTTGTTTAATATTTGTTAATATCCACTTTTCTATTCTACTTTTTTTCAAAGAAAACCCTTCTAGGACAGCTCAGGATCAACTTACAATTCTTCTGCAAACAGATGATGTTGGATTGAAAAGAATTCCAAATATATCCTAATGATACGTTCAGTTGTTTCTGTCTCAATAAATATCATCATTTGTTGTTAAGCTGCTGCCCTTCCTGCACCTTTTCAACATGTGAAAGGTTGAGAAAATGACCCAAAATGCCCTGAAGAATTAACATAGAAATACGAAAATGAAACTATTTTGTAGAGTTTTTGTTGATTTGTTTTCTAAATTGTTTTTAGAAGAATAGTAAAGATGAGAATACACAGTGTAAATATTTGAGTTTCTAAATAAGAATAAAAAAAAAAAGACTCATTCTCATGAGCTAATACTGTTAGAAACTATAAGGAAACATAATTATAGCTGTGTCACATACAGGTTTTATAATTTTCTTGAGTAGAATTCAAACCTTCTGAACATACCTAATCCTGAAAAGTTTGTGTAAGTGACAGTACTGCTGATACCAAACTTTCTTTAATGAATCGGTATTTGCATATTCATTTTATTTGAGCTGAAAAACATCTGTTTCTCATTCCCCCTAGATTCTTTTAATGTCAAGATTTTTTTTTTAATTTCATGATAATATTTCTTATACGAATAAATACTATTATTAAAAACACCTTAATAAGGGCAAAGAGAGCACAAAGACTTGGTCGCATTCCTTTATACCGAGTATTAATACTGATGAAACCTCAGTTGAGTACAACAGAATTAACAACAAAGTCAAGCTGTATGAATGACTTTGTGCTTTCTAAAATTATTCTTTTTTTGATTAATCAAAGTCCTTCACATCCCTTAACATCTTGAGGCATCCAAATCCTCTCGCATTCATTCTTTAGTAAAGCTAGTGCAAGGTTTATGTTGTAAACCTTTAAAATAACCAGAGTGATTTATCAGTTCTGTAGAGCAATTTCTCACCGTGGGGTCCTGGGTACTGATGATGTCTGCAAACGTCAGGTTGTGTTGGGAGAGATTTCTTCTGTGACGATTTATCTGAAAAAGAAGAAGAAATATTTGCATTCAGAGAGGAATCAAACACATGCAGGTAAAGATGGACCAACAAATTTAATTCCAGGGCACACACAGCATGCACTGGGCGGGGGTTTGGGGTTTCTGTCTGGTGTTTCTCTGAGCCCTGGGTATTTGAAATGTACAGCTGATATGCTGTGGTATAAAACTCTGGTATAGATGTATCTCTTTGTGATGTCACACTGGCAAATTTACCTAAAAATTATTTGACTGATAATAATAACTTAAATTACGGTTTTTTTTCCCCATTAGGAATCTCAAAAATGGTTTAACTGGATAGGTGCTCTTAAACCCATTGTAGAGAAATAGGAAAGCTGCTGATTATAACCTCAAGGCCACAAAAAGCAAGTCAATGAAGAAACCAGAAAACAATTGGGCACAAGCACACAACAATCCAGCAAGTTTAAACTGCTTTAAAGGCTGTTTCTAAAGTCTCCATGACTGAAAGGTTACAGCGATACTGGACTCTGAATCTACAATTGCTCCCAAATACTGAGTCCTTGATTTCCTCCAATTCTCCTTTTTCTTTGAGGAAGACAATGTAATCAACTGTAACTTAATTCTGAAAAATTATTGCTTTATACCAGAAACCATTAAAACTAAATAAAGGTTACTTCACAAATCAAGCATTTGGCAGAGCTCAATAGCGTTTTGCTTCCTTAAAAATCTACAACAAAGAACAGATCACTCAAAAGTGTGTGCAAGTGTGTGTGTGTATATATATATATATATAAAACTTTTACTGTTTAAATTCAATATCAATCAAAAAAATATAATTACGAGTTGGGATCCTGTAAAACTCAGTGATTATTTCTTCTTTTAGCTGAAGCCACAAAGCAAACAACAAAATATAGTCTCAACTAGTTTCCACTGTATTCATCATAATGCATTCTCTTTTTCCCTATTAAAAGAGACTTAACCAAAAGTCATAATGTATTCTGTTTATATTCAAGTGTCTGAATATAGAAAATGTTCTTAATTAATCCAGAGGGCCACGCTCAAAAAACAGTTAAACATATTATGATCCCATATTTTTTCTCTACACATTGCTTTCATGTTTATTTGTAAGCACTAAGGTTTTTAAGCCTTGAAATCTATATCCTAGATATTGCTCTACTCTCCTAGTCAGAGCTAATGAGCTTAATGAATTACCAGTTCTAAATTTAATACAAACATTTCAAAGAAAGAGATAAAACATTCTTCACAATTCAAAAGTTTCTCTGACCTATTTATGAAGAATATCACTTAACAATTTCATTAAGGGTGAGTAACAGCTGGTGACATGGCTGTGTCCTAAAGTGTTTTTCTCTCTTAATATTCTGCATCTTAAGCAATCGAGCTTTCATAAGAAATACTTTAGTTAGTGGCAGTCCCTCCTTTGGGGAGAAAAAAAATGTCAGACCACATTTTCTGTATTTTGCAATCTTGTTTTCAGGAGTGTCATGTTCCTGTTTTATTAGCATGTAGGGTAAACAAGAATGATTTGCTGATGCTATTGAGAGAACTTCTAAGATTACAGTCTTTCTATTTAGATTTTGGATGGCGCTTAATATTAATAGAGGCAGAGGCATGTATATAAATTCAAAATAAATTAATTCAATTTATCTCTTTCTTTATCTTTACTGTTAGACAACTCTGAAGGTTCTATAGTGCCCAAGACATATAGCTAAACTATTCAGGTCTAGATCACAGAAACTCTTTCTTACCCAGATCCTCCACATTCTAATTATTCCTTAACATGCAACAGAGCACATTGCCCGGCGATGCTTTCTCAAATATATTCTCCACTCATCCAAATTAAATAACAAGACACACCACCACTCCACAGTGCCTGCTTTAACATTCTGCTGCTCTCTCCAGGAGCCCCATGTGCCTGTTGGGGGCCCTGTGTGCAACTTTGTGAAGTGTGGAGCACCGAGCAGAGCTCTCGGCTGCTCTTTGGTTCAGCGATCAGAGCATCAGCAAAAGAAATGCTCAGTTTGATACTTGCTGAAAAGAATTTATCCGGAGCCCTAAATCCATCCACAACCCAATGAAGAAATGACTAAAAAGTCCTATTTTTGTAGGCCTAGCAAATTATTGGGGTAGTGTAATTAAAAGACAACAGTAAGAATTCCAGGATATATGAAAGGATTAAGGAAAACTAAATTCCAGGTGTGGATGATATTATGTCCTTTAAGAAACTCATTTGTGTATGCAAAGCAGAAATGCTGAGGAAATCTTCATGAAGACAAGGGAAAGAATAGACCTCTTACACAATTATTTAATTGATACATTTGCTTAAAAGGTGTTTGTTTTTTGTAGCCCACCAATGTGCAATCTCACACAAAAAAAGTCCTGAACCTAGTTACAGAAATACAACCAAAATCCACAATTATGTAAGACAAGATCCAGCTCTTCTGGAGAAACTCCCCAAATATTTGGGTCACAAACGGAATTGATGGAAACTTCAATAAATTTCTTTCTGATTTCTACCAGCCTTTTGGTTTAGAAATAGAACTTTAGAGAAAATTAATCAAAACAACTTAAAAAAACCCCAAAACCAGTAGCAGCAGAGGAAATATATTCTTTTAGACTGATTTGATAAAATTCCAGCAGGCCTGATAGAAATTTGGTCTTAAATATATTTTGAAAATACCATTGAATGAGTTAGTTACATGACTTCCCTTAAGATAAATCCAGTTCGAAGTTAAAATGTTCTCGGCAGAACCTGGGTGACATCAGTCAAGATGGCCATGTTTCAATATACTCATAATTCTCAGTGGAGTACCAAAATATTCAAAGGGAGATGTAGGCTCTGTTATTTTCGTTCTTTCATTCAGCTTTTAATAGATAGACCTTAAAGGAGAGGGGTTGAGATTTTTTTCCTCCACAGCTCCATTTGATTACCCCAATGAACTCCAGAAAAACCTAAATAATATCTGTCACAAGTCCTCTACCTCACCTCCCAGGGTATGATGGAGGCAGAGATTTACAGGAGAAGTTCGTGAGATCCCTTTTTGGGAAAGGCAGCTTATCAGCAGTTTTCTGATTTGATGAACATTCTTCAGTCAGCAACAATGTCACCTGCAGCACTAAAAATCCACTCTGCGAGCGCTTGCAAGTCTGTGGGCAAGTCTGGTTTTGTTAAATTCAGCCTGAACAGCCCCCCCCTTTCCCTTAGCTAAAGGGGATCCATCTCCTACCAGAGTTATTTCAGCATCTAAGCACTACTCCGTCATCATCCTTCCCACAAAGGCAAAGCCTCCATGCCGTGTGCCTGGTACCCCGGCGTGAAGGGACAACCATCTGACAGCTGCTGTTTGAGCAGGGAGGTAAAACACAGGAACCTGATCTTTCATTTAATTTCTCTCTGTGTTCCCATTTGTTCTTTAAATTCTCCCTCTTTTTCTGGGGATTCATCATGGCTAAGTCAGCACTACTCTCTGCACACAGTGTGGCATTGATTTAAAAAAAACTTGGAGTATCCATTTGCTTTTTATTTCCTATTACAGGAATATTTCTAACCTAATTCATCTCGTCAACGAGAAGCAGCAGACTTCTTTCTGATTTCAACCAAACCTAACAAAACCAACCAGCATTACTCAAAATGCTGCTCCAGTGCAAAGTACAGACAACTAATTATTTCCTGAAATGCCATTCTGAATTCACTTGTATCCCTAAGTAATTAAGATAATTGTATGACCTTTCTAGGTGGCTTTCAAGATTGTCAAATAAGTTATTCACCACAGATTATTTATCCACAAACACCACCTACAAGTAGCCTGAGAAAGCCATGGTTTTCTCAAACAAGCAACACCTGGTCCAACAGAGCTCTGCTTTGGATGGGAAACCCTAAACTGGCATCTACCTGCTGTTTTCTCCATCATTCACAGTATTGCTCTGCCAAGGAGAAGGTTCTCATGGAGGGTTTGATAGATTTCTACCAAAAACCTTTCATGCTGCTCATGGTTTGACCTTTTTAGGGCTCTGAGTGTTGTTCTTTTCATCCGGCCGACACTGCAATCATGTATGTGGAGATTCCTTTATAAATAACTAAAAAAAGAGAAATCCCCTACTGTTGAGCCCCTACGACTGCCTGATGCTCTGTTCTGGACCCAATCCAGCAAAGCACTCTGCAATGGGCTTGAGTGTTTTTCTGGATCAGGGCCAGAACACTCCATTCTTTACAGGATCGAACTTACTGGTGGCAGCTTGAAAGTTTGCAATAAAAGTACAAACTAGTCACATAAACTTTTGTGGAAACCCTTCCCTCAACAGAGAAGGAGGGGTGACAACTGATTTAATGATGTCTGTGGTCATTTCGTTCCCAGTCGCTCCCATACTGCAGTGACAGCTCATAATTGCTTAGATAAAGAAACTTAACAAAAATGTATTGTAGCATTTCTTAATGGCCACGTCCCTTGACAGGCACCTATGCAATGGCAACGGCAAGGAGAATCCTGTAACGTTTCACTCACTGCCATGCTCAAAGTGACTTGTTTTAAAGATCCAGTCTTGGGCAGTATGGCAAGTCCATCGTTATCTACAGAAATTATTTGGAAACAGCTGAGCTATAATATGATTTCATGTCAGCTGTGAAAGGCACTGAGAAAATCCCAGAGGCCTCCCCACTCAGAAATACCCCTTTGTCATTTACAAGGGCATTTCATGACATGAAAATTGGGAGAGCCTTCAAAGTGACAGAGGGCAGGGTTAGATTAGAGATCAGGAAGAAATCCTTTGCTCACCCGAGGGTGGTGAGGCCCTAGCACAGATTCCCAGAGAAGCTGTGGCTGCCCCATCCCTGGAAGTGTCCAAGGCCAGGTTGGACGAGGCTTGGAGCAACCTGGGATAGTGGAAGGTTCCCTGCCCATGGCTGGAGGTGGCACTGGATGACAAATAAGGTACTGTCCAAGCCACCCACTATTCTATGATTCTATTAAATTCTATTCATTTGATTTCAGCAGATAAGGCACTTTTGTCCATTCTCAAGACATGGAGGACATCAAGAAACAGCAGGAACTGTCCCATTTCTCCCCAACACTGCTGCGGATGCTCCCAGTGCATTTGAGCTGTGCCATCACTCAGCAGAAGACCCCTTTCAGCCCTGGGGAAAGCTCCATGTCCCAGTGGGCTACCTGCCCACAGCCACTGGCACTCCTGACTTGCTCCGGAGCCCTCCTAACTCCATTCTCCTGAGGGTTACATCAGAACCACATGATTTATATTTTCTTTTTCCCCCTTCCTTGTCTCAAAGAGATTTCTTCAGAAAAAAAGGTAATGAGACTAAAGGCAGTATAATGTGGTATTAGATCTCTCTGTCTTCTTTCTAAGACTCGCAGAAGAGAGAGGCATAAAGTACAGTTTCAGTCCTGCCCCCACTAGCCCATATTTGCTCCTCACCCTCCGTCCCCAGGCTCCTGAAAACTCATTACCACGCAGGTGACCGAACGCTTTGCTCAGGAATAGGAACTTGCATGGATGGAGCTTTTGTGCACTGGCTACAGACCAGATAATCTCTCCATGCATCATTTAATAAGAAAACCACTTCACAGTCCTCACAGGCCTATGTTACATATGACATACTCTCAGCAGAATCTGCAGCCTGAAATCGGTGGGGGGAAGAGAAAAAGCAGCAAGCAGGATTGTGTTGCCTTCGCCCTGCGTGCCTCCCTTTGAGCACACTGCCCTCTACACTCAGCTCACATCTCCAGAGCCTCTGAAAATAATGATAATGGTTTTGCTTCCCTTGACCTCTTGCTCCCTTATAAATCAGAATCCTATAGACCTTTCCCACAGTGCGAGGGTCCTCCTTTGTATCTGAGCCTGTGAAGGTGGGTATTTTTTATCAAGGCAATATAACCACGTGGGCGTGCTGCTCCCTGGCTTCAGGACTTGCTGTAGACAAGCACTGCGGTGCCTCTGCTGGGGGAGTATCTCCATTTATCTTCATTCATGAAAGAAGAGCAAAATAATTACTCAGATCCTAGTTTAAATTTCAGCCCAGTGTTAAGATGAGCTCCTTCTCTGTGATCAGAGAATCATTAATCATGAGTTTGATTACAAAGCAGAGCCTGTTTGAAACTACGTCACCTTCTTTCCCCAAATTGTTGGAGCGGTGTTCTAAATTTGGGGTATCCAGTTTGGGCTAATATTTCAAGTCCAAGAATTAGCCTTCACCGGTACTTTTCTCCATTAATGGCTTGCTGTTTCCCAGGAGCAGATTTTTCCCTAGAGTGGGAGCCCTTTTGTTCCTCTCTAGTCACTCAAATGGCCTTTGAAATTTGTCCAATTGATCCTTGCTTTGAGGGAGTCCCAGCTGATGTAGTTGGCTTCATTTGCAGCATTTTCAGGAGTAGGAGAAGTGCCAAAAGCCTATGTAGAAGAAGAGACAGCTACAAAAGGTTCTTACCACCCATATGTGTTCAAGAAATCCTAGGGCTGCTCTAAATTTGACTGTGGGTCACTCACATTCGTGTACCTGGGGATCCGACTGTCACAAAGGAACCAACAGCTGTGCTGCCTCTAATCCGCAGAATTTCCAACTGGAAATCAAACTGGAACCCGGTCCCTAAGCTTCAATATGCTTTAATTGCATTAAATACAGTCCTCATCGATTCCAGGAAAGAACATTAGAAGTGGGACTTTTGCTATATTTCTATTTGCCTTTTCTGTTCCAGCCTGTTATATGCAACAAAATGCAGCAATGCACACTGTGACAACATTCATCCAGCCATACATAAAAAGGTATATCATGAAATATAATATATTGATAAGTTTCCTATTCTGATCTTTCTATTCATCATGCAGTCATTAATTTTGCTTCACTGTGATATTTGAATATATTTATGTAAAGTATTGCAGGTGATTTGGTTAAATTACAGATGAGTAGTGCAGCAATGGTAGAGGAAATATGGAGTAAAAGCAGCAGGAATAAAAATGTAATAACTATCAGTGCTTCACTGTTCTTTGCCTCTGACATCTATGTCTGCCACACTGCTCTTTGATGCTATGTCTAAAAAAGGTAAAAAACAAAGTTAATACAGACAGAGAGTAATGATAGATTATCTTTTCATGTCCCCTTTGGATCTTAGAAAAATAAAGACGATAAATGTGCGAACTCAGCTGTGACTGCAGACTGTGTCAGCAGCTCTGACCTGAAATTGCACCCCAGAACTGTAGTCTCAGGGTAAGGGGAAAGCAAAAAATATCATTAAAACTTACTAAGTAAATGTGCAAAAACATCTACAAGAATTGCCTTTACAAAATCACATCCAGCACACACACTGCAATCAAAATGCTCTCAAAAGCTCTCTCCTGAAAGGACTGTCTTACAGAAAAGCGTAATTAACATTGATGTCACACTCCTGCAAGTCATCCGTTGCTGTTTGCCATATAAATACCCTTGTAGAAAATAATATTAATATTCCTAGACAAATACTCAATCCTCTCTAGTGGACCCCACATTAGCACATCGCTTTATCCTGCCTACCTAATTCCTTCTTTCGGATTTAAACAAGCCAAAAACTCACCTTATGCTACTGCAGAAGCAATTTTTATTTTTGAAGGTTAATCCAACTCAGCAGGATTTAGGGATGGCACTTTTGCTTGGTCGTAGGCATGTTGGCTCAGGCCAGACAGCTGTTTGGACATTCTCCACTGGGAATCTTGCCCTCAACACCCACAGTTGATGCACATACATGGTCTACTGGCTGCCTACTTCCATGCCCATCTGTTCAGATGGCATGGTGCCCACTCACAAGTTCGCTGGATCCTTGCCCTTAGTGTGTAGATGCCAGGCAATGATGGGCTTAGATGGGCAGCCTGCAAAATACTGAAAGTGATCATTTTTTTCCTGTAGGAAGTCCTTCCTCTGCAATAGCACTGAAGCATGGGCACCACATGCTACCCTACACTTAATAACACCTGTGGACATATATGTGCCAGGAATGGAAAGGAAGGGGGGGAAGGTACTCGGGGGGAAAATACAAAATGGAATGATACAAAAAAATTTGCAAGGATTCCTGTGTAAGGATACGCTCTCTATTGCCCGTGGAAGTGGAGGAACACCCAGGTTAACTGGAAAAAAAGTGGCTTAAGCATCAGAGCAGCAGAGCCATGGCCATGTTGGCCAGAGTACTGCCTGGTTTATCCTGATTCCCTCTTCTGATACCCAACTTCCCTTAAAACTACCTTGGGCAATGCACATCGCTCAGTGGCCAAAGTGTACAAAAATCAAAACCAAATCGTACCAAAACCAGTGTGAACTGAACTCAGACCTGTCCAAACTTCAATGCACATTCCATGTACACCATGCAGCACAAAGTATTCCGTGGTAAGCCATGGCACCAGTCAAGGTAGATAGTAAACAAGTCATTTTAACAAAGGTCCATTTTAACTTGTGTCATTGCCCTTTGAAAAAATAACTGAGAAAACTCGACTTGGTAACAAGAGATTGTTTCAGATAATTTAGCAGATAAGACAAGTTTCTCTATTTATTTTTTTTTCCAAGTCCAAAAATCAACCTTATTGCAGCTATACTAGGACAAAGCAGCAATTTAAAATTAAAATATCATTTTCTTCCCTAGTTCAATTAACAGTAAATCAACATGCAGCAATAATTTTATTGCTTGAAATAAGCTACTTAAAAAATGAATACTTTGTTAACCATTCCAGAAAGATATATTTTATTTACATTTTTATAGCAATTATTTGAACTTCGTGCCGATAAATGCCGAGGTATTTTCACTGGCCATCCATTCTTTAGTTGTTTTTCATACACTGCATGGGAGTCATTGGAAAGGTCACAGACTTTCTGCTTTTTGATTGGATGAACTAAACTTTTAGAAGAAGGAGGGAGGGGGAAATCAAAGAGTGATCAAGCAGAGAGTGAACACTTCATTTCCAGTGAAGTCTTTCAGGAATCCTCCTTCCACCAACACCGTTGTGAACAAACTATCACTCTCACAAACAGTCATGGAAAATTAAAAAACTGAGTTGCAAATACCTATGAAACATATTGATAAAATTATTCCAACAAGTGTTTTTTCTCTTTTTCTTCCCCTTCCCCTAGCTGAATGCACCCCAACAATGCTGCAACAATTTCGGACGCGTGAGAGCAGGCTGGAAAGAGAGATAAATCTACAAGGCTGGATCTGCAGCCTGGCTCGGGGCTCTCATCGAGTCAGCAGTGAAAACCTGTGCTTGGAGGCACATTTAAGCTGTGTCTAACTTAGTGTTTACTCTGGGGTGACTGGATTTGAACGCGCTGTCCCTACCCCAGAGAATTGTTTGCTGTGCGGAGACATCAGTCTTGTCTTTGAGCATGCTCCACCAAATCACTCATGTGTGGCTGCTTGATCTGTTTGGGTCTGGACATATTGTCAGATCCTTGTGTCCAAGTTTCACGGGAGCAGTGCCGAAAAAGTCCTGGCTCCAGGATGAAATTAGATTTACGCAGAACACAAGCCAAAATAGTCGCTATGAACATCCGGTGACAAAAATCAAAGAATCGGAATAAAAAAGTGGTTTGCTCTGGCTCTCAAGCTTAGTTCAACTTCTTTAATCTGAAGGGAAAAGAAACCACTAAGACCACCTCCTTTCTAGCTTTTAGGCTGTTGAAAGCAGGCAAAGCAGAGGTGAAACATTGGCTTTTACAATGGAAAGTCTTTTTTTTTCTCAGTGCAGAAATTTTCACAAAGAACCTTTTTGTGTGATTGAAAGGAGTATCTTCTAACACAGGTCACGGCTGACAACCCCATAGCTAAATCTTATTAAAAACTATTCAGAGACCAAAATTAGAGACTGTAATACAGAGCCACTTGGATACCTGTCAGATTGATAATATCTAGATGACCATCTAACTCGCCACCTGCTCTCCCTTCCCTTCGCACTAATAACCTGAATAAGCTTGTGAATACTTTTTCCCCAGTCCTGTTGGTTCATATTAGTCTTTCATACCATCAAGACCTACGATCTCTTAAAAAAAAATCAGTTTTGCTTATTAGCATTGTTCAGAGGACCAAATTACAGATGCAGCACAAGAAAGAATGAAGCAAAGTTTTCAAACAGGTTTTCCCAGGTGCCATTATAAACATTAATATGAAAGAAAGAGTAATCAAGATAATAACTGATCTACTTCAAGTAGCTTTTTAAGCAAATGTGTAATTTTGCAAAGGTCAATTAGCAGGATAACTCCTTCCTATTAGATTTGACACCATGATATTCAGCTAGACAAGAATGAAAATATTTAAAAGCCTAACTTTTCTCCCCTCTTCCTTGGAGATTTCTCAGTTTTATATTTAATCACAACTTTGCAGCAAAGCAGGTAGGACAGCAGTGATTGCTAATGCTGCTACCCAGCTCAGGGATTCTCCACTTACAATTTGCCTTCATTTCACACAAAATTAATATCCTAGCATTTCCACCACAACCTGCTGACACAGTAAAACCATGATGATGTAAAGGTTAGGGCTTGGTTGGGTTTTTTTTTAAATACCAAAGTTAGTTCTTCAAATTTGTATTGGGCTCTTGATGAGATTCTTTGTCATACACACTTAAAAAAAAGGAAAAAAAAAGAGAAGTTCAGTCTATTTGTGTCTTGGCAAAATTAGAACTACAATTGCAAAATGCTATTCTTCATATTGCTTAAGTGCTATTTCATTATTTGCCCTTCAGAGACATAGAAACGTTTCAAAAAATCTGTTCCACGAGCTGGGCCATGTCCTGAAGAGAGCATTGAGGAGAGGGAAGGGCATATTCCTGATCCAAGCACACTGGACCTCCTGGTATTACTCCTGTGTATTACACTGACAGCAAACCACATCATGCTAACACAGCAGATAAAGAAAAGAAGAAATGGAATTATCCTGTTTGAAACTTCTGAAGCGTCTAGACAGACTGAAAATTGCCCCTGATTTGATTTTCCTAATTCTGTTCTGATAGAAAAAAGTCACCTATTTTTCAAAATGTTAAAAAATACTCTCAGCAATACGAAGATTATCCAGTGCCATCCAAGATGTGGGTGGTGTATAAAGGCAGAACTCACTCCAGAGAAGCAATTTACCTTATTAAAAACCCCAAAATTATATATCTATATCATTCATAAAAAAACCCAACCCAACCATCCAACAACTCAAGAAAACAAATGAGCCAAACTTTGTTAGAAGTTTTGGCGGCACATGAAAACAGGACTTTAACCGCATATTTCAGTCCATATATCATGTTGTACATATATATATACCACACTCTCAGAAAGGCACAAATATACATCATGTAACGCAGGGAAAAACGTTTTGATTTATCACTTTTGTGCTTGGTTTCTTCCTCTTTCACCCCCAGTTCAACAAAGGCTTTCAAATAGCACCTGCCACTGGACTGCTTTGCTTCTCCACCCCACGACATGGGTGAGGAATCAAGATGGCACCATTTATGAAAATGTTTATATAAATATTTTATCCAAACTACGCTGGACCTAGCATATGCTGGATATTTCTCTCTGATGTCTCCCTGGAAGGGACACATTTCATGTTTGAAGGCATGAAAACATGATGAATTTACCAATTCTCTTGGTAGTTTCCCACTAGTCTTTTGCAAAATGTGCTGTAATTCTCATTTTATTTTGGGAGGGGTTCCAGCTTCCTCACATTTCATCTTGTATGTCCTTTTCCCACTACATTAAAGAACTCTTTGGTGCCCAATGTTGTCCCATAATGTAGGAAAGAGGGAAATAATTTGCCTTTCAATTTCTTTCCATAATTTAAACAGGCTGAGGTCTGTAGGTACTTCATTGTCAAGACAATTTTCCTAACCTCACTTTTTTTTTTTTTTTTGGTTTTACCTCTTCCTTGCATAATCTTCATTATTTTAGAATCACTATTCTGACTTTCTACTCATCAGTGCAACTGACAGACACGAACTGTTGCCATCTCCCTACTTCATTATCACTCACAATGGTCAGCTCAAACTTCTTGACCCCAAAACACCCCCAAAAGCTACATTTTGCAGCAAAATCTCAGAACACTGTTCCAAATTCTGGGTACAGCGCAGCCTGTTTCCCGTATGTACATACATTTGGACAATTTAAAATGCACTTTCAGCCATTAAGCCATCCGGATCACTCTCCACAAGTGCCTTTACCCAGACCTATTTGCCAGTCCATCAATCTCTGCTTTATTTTCAAATGTTATTAGAACTGTTCTATTTACTTCCATATCATGGATAAAAAGAGTGATTAGTGTCAAGCTTAATATTAGTCTCTGGAGAACAACTCTAAAAATTCACCCAGTTGATGATGATTCCCCAGGGACTACTTTCCAAAACGTGTAAATTAATCAGTTCTTAATCCATTTAATGTGTGCTTCACTGATACAGCACATAACTAATATTTAATCAGAATGTCACATACTATTAAGTCGAGTGACTTAAAAACTTTCACTGCACTTCACAAATATGGCTCCTTTTCCAACCAGACTTACATCAAAAAATAATCCATTTGGTTGCATTTTTTAAAAATTGTTGTTTGTTCCATTATGATGATTGACATCAGCGATATTCCTAATTTTTTTTTTAATTGAACCCTAGAACATTTTTCCCTTAATTGACCCAATACTCTTATAGGATAAATTGACTGTAAAATTTTCCAAGTCATTCCATTTTCCCTTTCTGAATACTGGCATAATGACTGTCCCTTTTTAAATTTTGTAATTTTCCATGACAGCTAAATATTTACAATTTAAATGAACAGGCATGGACCACCTCAGAAAACTCTGTAAGGTCCTAGTCAGGCACTTATTTAGGTTTTTTAAAATTCTGCCAGATATTGCTAATTTCTTCTAAAATTAACATTCAAAATGTTTTTAGTCATCAATAAGATGGAAAGTTCATGATCAGTTTCTCATAAGTAAGCCAGGTGATTTTAAGAAAACACCAAACAAACCACAAACACAAAACCCCACAAATATTGATTCATTATTCCGTTCTTTCCTGCATCACTGTTATAAGCCCCATCATCTTAGCAGTGATCCTGTAACAGCACAGAATTAAGCTCTTAAAATTGGCGATAAAACAAGTTTCTTGACATTATTCCTGTGCACAGAGTTCAGAACTTAAAGCATTTGGAAACCTTCAGGACACAGGGAATGCATCCGTTTTGTCCAGCTCTGCAGGGCTTGCAGGAATCCCCTCAGGATACAATATCTGGGGTGCAGTTGGTTATAGGGGAGGTTTTATACACACTTTAGAATTTGGCTGCTTTTTACTGTGTAAAGGACCTGTCGAGGCCTTAACGAGTGTCATTACAAAAAACAGTCAATTAGCCAATATAGCCCAATTTGTCACTACCTAGGTTCAGTGACTGTAGATTTATAAACTGCTGAATGCACAGCACACCTTATAGATAGAACAAAACTATCTGCACTCTACAGTTTCCACGTGTTAAAATAATGAAGCTGATTTTTCAGTGCCCTGAATTTTATACCATCACCTCTTTATCTGTGAGGAAAGTCACCAAATCAAAAATGGGATATTTTCCCTCATTTATACAGGTGCACATATAATTAGGAAGGCAGAGGCAGGCTGGTGTACTGTGTCATGCTGATTTTTTAAATACCTTGCAGGTTTAAGCATGTGTGTGTGTTACAGCAGAGCACAAGGGAAGACAAATCCACCTAAATTATAATTCCTTCAGTCACCTAGTACACATTGCCATAGAAACGAATTCACAAACTATTTTCCGTGTGGCTCTAAAAGTATCAAAATTTATCTTAAAATGTTCTACTGTCGGTATACAAAGGGCCACTCGCTTCCCGGCTCAAATATCCAAAATACTGTAAATGGAGTCTGACCTAAGTAAATCCTACCCCAGGTTTGAAGATCATCAGATCCATTAGACAAAGCCATTCAGGCACAGATAGAGTGGTGGTTGCAAATGTTCAGGAAAATTAGCATAAAGGCACATGTATCTCTAATAGGTTAATAAGTACAACCAGTGGGAAGTGAAAATGGTTGTTTGTGTATAGACTACTGTGAGAGTTCATCTATTTATGGGGGGAGTGCACACAGAAACGTGTGATAGTGATTCTTTTTCTCCCCTAAACTTCCTTATTTTAATAATTACTGAAAGATTAGGAGGTAGTCAAACGGCGTAGATGGAATTCTCTTGAAATGGTTTGGATCTGCTTTGCAAGTGATATTTTTCCGAGCCTAACACCCCCTGTTTTGTAGGTCACACGGATATCCACAGACTGTGCGGATACTGAAGGCGCTTGTCCTTCAGCCTTCTGCCTCACCACATGATTGAGCATCCATATACCTTACAACCATACACCCTGTCGAGTGTTATTCTCTTACATATCACAATTTACCTCGCTTCCTCCACTCAAACATGCAACCAAGCTGAGCAACAAGCTGCTTCAGCTGCCATGTCATTTCAGTTTTTACACATCTTCTCTTTTTATGTGTGCTCTACATCTCCGTGATGTCTCATCTCCCCGTTCCACTGCCATAGGCTACGAGTCAGGAACAAAGCTCAGGCTCAATGTCAAACAGAGTGAAAATGGGAAAATATCATAGAAGAGAAAATTAATGGGCACAAACACAGCGCTGAAACTTCCATCCTTGTGGGCTTTGCAACTTTCCATCATTTCTTGGCAAAATATGAAGGAGAAGGGGGTAATAGCATTTCTACAGAAAATGCCTCAAAAAGGTATTTAGCTAAGGAAAATACAAGTCCAAAATTTCAAAGTGAAAGAGTTATGCTTGCATATTAAAAAATAAATAATCTTTTAAATGTGCAATCAGCCCCTTTAATTTGAAGAATTATTTTATTTCCACTCTCCACCATTTTCCTGCTGTCCCTCTTTCCTTGCCTGACCACCGTGGTTTACTGAGGTTCATGCTTCCAAAAATGCCTGAGCAATAAATAGTCCCAAGTCTGACACACAGGAACAGACCCTGAGGCTGGAATCATGGCTCCTCTGCATGAACCAAGGTCTTTCTCTCATTTCAAACAGGGAAATTTCAAGGTGAAACACACATGGACTCTCTCTTGTCAACAGATTCACTAGTTACTTCATTAAAGCTAAAATGTTGCCTTTCATCCCTTCTTATTGATTATTTTCCGGTAACAAAAATTTTGGGGTTCAAGGAAATTATGGTGTTTGCAACCTACATCATAAAAAAACAAAATTAACCACACAGCCCCCAAAGTACTTTAAAAATGGTTGATCCTTCCCACACGGACATGGCTGGCAAATTCCATTGTATGTAATCCTCTTGAATATCATTAAACATTTGGTGACTGTGAAATCTAATTCATGGCCTAAGACTTTTTAAAAATTAGACTGTATTTTTCTGCAAAAAGTAGGAGTCCCAAGGCGCAATAATGTAAAGGAAAAAGGGGGATGCTTCAGTTTTATTCTTACATTGCAGACTTATCTTGTTCTAGAAAATACAATATTGGTCAGAAACCTGTGTCTCTCTTTCCCAATTGAGTTTATTTTTTAAAAAAATAACATTCCTCTTTTTGTCAATCCCCAAAATCAAATGCTACTATGTCAAATATTAACATTGGTATTTATTTGGATCCAGGTTCTTGATTTATCAGCTAAATTATATATTCAAGAGGTAGCACCATACTTCATGTAACCCCATTTCTTATTGTGTGCAAACCTTACCTGAATATATTATGTGCAAGCTTAATAAACCTTTTCACTTTTCAATTTCAGTCCTTCATCTTTTCACTATTTGAAACATGTAATTTATTTTTTGTACTAACATGTTATAACTGAGCATAATGCAAACTGTATACATAATTTTCAATATATTTCAGAGGAGCAAACCAGAGTAAAAAAATAAAATGTCTTTTTTTTGGGTGGGGGGGTGAATTCATTCATGATGCATTTTCAGTCTGTTTATTAAGTAATCATATCTGGGTACAAGTGTCAACACAATTTACGTTTTGAATAATGTGAAGCAGATAACCTCAATTAACAAGTAATTAGAGTCATTTTCCTATTAAGCAGTTTCCCTAATTGTTTTTGAAACCTGGAACTAAAATTGTAATAAATAATAAGCGGCCAAAACATGTCCCTGCATTAGTTTAATCCAGGCTCTTCCACTGGAGCCTGGGAAAAAACCAGCAGAAAAAAGGGCTGACTCCCCATGAGATATTGAAAGAAGAGGGAAATATTTTGTAGCTGTGGACTCTTCATAACATGCTCTTCTGTTGTTTTGGTTTTTTTATTGGTATTATTCCCTTTCCTTTCCCTCTTTCCACCTCCATCATTCCATAAATGAACTTTTAACATACGGAATATTTGGCTTAATCATTGCTGTGGATTGACTAGAACTTATCAGGGAAAAGCCATCCCTCAGTGAACACAGAGGGTGTGATCTCAGCTGAACTACATTTTATAGTAATACAAATTGATTTGATCCCTTACATTCTACCTTTCAGCACACCATGCCTCTGTTTATGTAAAATAATAAATATCAACCTGCTTTTCCCAAATAGAACAATCTGTGTGTTTGCTGCTGGTCATCAAAAAAAAAATATGCCCTTCACTTGAATATCAGTCTTTAAATAGACACTTGTCGTATCTCGAGTACAATAAATGAACTCAGAGAATATAAACTTTTCACATGTATTTCTCTGCTCACACGGCGTGGTCTCATGGAAAACACCTAGGATGCACTCTGTCTGCCACAGCCAAAAATGGGGGAAAATAATTTTCTAGCTGAAAACAAGAAAAGATCCAGCAGCTGCTCCTCACCCTAAGCCAAAACAAACAAGTGAACTAAAGACTAACAGAAAAGCTACAAAAAAATCCCAGGGAAAAAAAATAGTAAAAAAAGAGAGAAAAAGGAAAAGAGCAAGTGCAGCAATGTGGGGCTGCCCCATTCCTGGACGTGTCCAAGGCCAGGTTGGATGGAGCTCTGATGGAAGGTGTCTCTGTCCATGGCAGGGGGTGGAACTGGATGAGCTTTATGGTCCCTTCCAACCCAAACCACTCTCCGGTTTTATGATTCTATTCTTTTCACCCACAAACTCCACCCTAAGCCAAAGCCTCCTGTCCTGCAGTTACATTTATCACAATTTCAGCTGGTAGGAGATACCATTTTTACCTGAAGGTGAGGAAAGAGAAGGAATTCTTATAGGCCATGAAGGAACCAAGGTACCTGAGCGTACTCAAAAAGGCTCTTGGTACATATCTAAATAGACTTCACCCTCCACCCCACAAACACTTGGCTGTTGCCTTTATGTCTACAGGAAATTTTGCCAGCCTTGGAAGAGCCTAAGACTTCTATTTACTCCATTTTTTACAAAATTTCAATACGGCAGTAAATCAAAACCAGACCTCTGAAAATAAAAATTAAAAACCCTCGGAAGATAGCCTGAGAAATTCCAGGAAAAAGTGGCAGCTACAGAAGGACATGATCTGTCCAGAAGGAATACAAACATTTAAATAACTTGCTGGAAATTAGACTTTGTGAAAAATACCATTGATTCCTTTTAAGTCATTTTATTAAAAGGTCTATTAATGCTTGGCTTGCACTTTGTGGCCATGAGAGATGTTGGAGCGAAGAGCTATCAAAGGTGGCTATCAAAGTTGGGTTTTTTCCATTTAACTTTTTCTAACTATTAAGCTGCTCATTTTGTGGAGACAATCATTAGTGTCTTTAATGTGAAACAAAGCTTCTGGATAAGAGCTGCTAGCTGAAGATCAATATGAAAGATATCATTTCAGTTACAGCTTTAATAACTGTAACAATAGGGAGCCTGGCATTGCAGGCTTTATGCATTAATGTAATTTAGAATCTACCAGGTACAAATCTTATCAAACATTAGCAGTGGCTGCGTTGGGATTTTCTAGGTAAGAAAACTGTGTGATAAACGGGAAGTATTTGAAAGGTAAACTTTCATGTAATCAGGCTCATCTGCCATAAAAACATGAAAGAATTTACATGAAGAAAATGAAATAAATAAGCCAAAGGAGATTCTGGGAAAAGGATGGACATTTTTAAGGAACTAGTGGTGCATGTGCTCAGAGTGCTCTCTCTTGTTTATATCAACAAAAATATGACCCAAAACCTGGAGGATAAGAATTTCAGCCAAATGCAGTGCAACTAAAGATTTTCTGCAAACCATCATGCACAGAAAAACAAACTTACCTGGATGTGCAGTCAGCTAAACCCCAAATAAATAAGGAGCTTTTTTCCTGGCTGCCAACAAAGCACCAGCACCAGAGACCAGGAACACAACCCTTCCTCCAGCCACAGTTCACAGCTGTATCCAGATGCAGCAAATTTACCTTTCCCACCCCATTTCTTCCCACCCACCTGTCTCTAAATCCCTCTGCTCCCTGCTTGATCCATGCTTTTCACAATGGGCCCCATTGCCCCAGCCTTTTCCAGGCTTTTGAGATTCGCATGATGGTGTCAACCTTATTTTTCTGCAACAGTTTATCTACAGTCACGTTATTTCTTTTCTCAGCTCTCCAATTTCTTGATTAAAACAAAATTTTAAAAAACCCAAAATACAAAACTTTCCCTACCTCCAAGTGAAAAAAAAAAAAAAAGCCAACAAAAAAATTCAGGCCTGAAAATGTTAAAACACAAATTTTGGATCTTCCCTGCAAAGTTATTCTTAAAACCTGATGCAACCAATTGGCAGTTCTTTAAACAATTTGCTTAACTTGTGTCCAAATGTCTTCAGGTTTTAGTGCTTACAGGTGGCTACTTTAGATTTACACTTTAATTTTGAGAAAGATCTAAACTGGGAACACTGAATTTTCAGTTTATAATTTCCTGATAAAAAATGGAAAGCTCAAAGTTAAAGTAGCCAACTACTGGAAAGAGTTGGCACCTGGCATTTTAATTTTTAAACATTGGGGGGTTTTGTGTAATGAGGTTATAAAGTAAGAGTCTGACTTCAGGACCACAATCAAGAAGAATGAGCTCTTAAGGATGACAGAATCACTGATGGGAAGCTCAGTTGGTCCAAAATCCAGGTTTGGTCCAAATAAACAAACAAAAGTTTGGATGCTCATCTGGGTTTTCTACCTGCCTTGGGGCTAGAGATGTCATGAGAACAGATTCTCTCATCACAGCTGCAGCGCTTTCCAGCCCTGGCCATGGATGAAATATCCAGGAGAACAATCTTTCTTACAGAGCTCTGGGGCAGGGGAGGGAAGTAAGGGAAAATGGGATGGGGATTTCACAGTCTTTCAAATTGGATTCCAAAACTGGGGGAAGATTCAGAGATTAGAAGGGAAAGCACATTTTTTACTCTACTTGGGTTTTGGCTGTAGTCTTCAATGCCACTTTTTACTGCAAGTGGCAGAATATGTGGCAGCTCAGAGAGTCAATAATCACAAAAAGAAAGGTGTAACTGCTTCTAAAGTTTAGGCACACTCAGTACTATCCTAAAATAACAAACATGATTTAATTGCATTGGTCTATGGAACATAAAGTTAAAAAAATTGATTTTTTTTTTCCCATAGGTCGTATATTGAAAAATGAAGCTCCTTCTTCCTCTCAAGGTATTGGGTCCTGGGCCCTTTGGAGGGGGAGGTTTCAATCCAGTTGTGCCACAGCTGTGTGTCTGTGCAGGCACACCCTTAACTACAAAATCATGGATGATAAAGACCTATTTCCATTAAGGCTATGAATCTCACCAAACAGGAAATCAAACAGAAAATAAAATATTACCATGTTAACATGACAGGATTGGATCCTGAAAAAAAAAAAAAAGGGTGACTTCAAAGGAAATTTGGTCTGATTTAGGGCAGGAGAATGCTGCTGTCAACTATTTGTCTAAGAATAGGCACATTGCCTAACAACACTCTCTTGTCTGTTTTAAAACCCCTTCTCAGTGCATTAAACAACATTTATTAAGCGTGTGCATACACAGTGCAATAGCACATGTATTTAGGGCATGCACAAAATAATTTGATCCCCATTTCATCTCATTGGTACTGCAAATCTTTCACTGCAGTAATAAAACAAACAAAAAAAACCCCTGGTTCTTTACCTCTCCTGTCATGTTGCATTGGGTCACTTGGCGCCACATGATGTGATATCATGTAGCTCAATGCAAGGAGACACATGTCCCTTCTCATTGGAAATTTAAAGAAATGGAGCTTAGTTTTCCCCTGTGGGAAACTGTGCAGGTCAGGTGCCCAAGACTAGCTACGGGAAGTTTGATATAATCTCAGTTTCAGTACCTACATATTTCAAATCTGACGGCATTTTTGAAAGGAAATGTGTTAGATGCCACAATTCAGCTGTAACGCAGTACTTAATAAAGATAGTATAAGAGGAATATAATTCCACAGCTTATGTTCCCTGTCACGGTGTGCACTGACACAGATTGCCAGAGAGACTGCTTTAAACAACACTTTTTAAGCATACTTTTTGAAATATACAGTGTAGAACACGAAGGCCCTCAGAGAAACCTAACGCCGCTGAAAGCACAGGGGTATACAATCAAGGGAAGAGAACTGATTAATGATGAAGCCAAAATAAGGCTTTTTTGGATGAAAAATAGTGAAACAGTTAAGCACAGAGAATATAGATAAGGAAAATGTACAGGACCTGGGGCCAAGTTCTCCTCTCAGTTACACTAGCATAATTGTGGAATGATTCTGTTTCAATTAATAGAGTTAATATGATGAGAATAGAATTATCTACATAAAGAGCATGATTGAAACATAACAGTTGAACCAGCTTTGAGGCGGCCTCTTTAATGTGTGGAAAAGAAATATAAGTTCTCCACAGTCCCACTTTACAGGTAGAGAAACAGAAAAAAGGACTAAAAATCCCTTTGGCAGGAAAATGTCCAGGCTGTGACCAGGGAAACATGACAAATTCCAGTCCAGCTGCTTCTCTCCTTGGTTGCAATAAATAAATACAACTGAAGGCTATCTTGGAAGCCAAGTGAAATGTTATGTATATAAAATTATCTTGCTAACATCATGGCAGGTTGCTATCTCACTCCTGAATGAAAAAGGTGCAACTTTATAGTGTGTTGGTCGGTTTAGCATCACGGTGGTAACTTCAGTGTCATTAACATGTCTGTATGTTTGGATGCCACTCTTCACAGGATAAAAGAGTCAAAAAATTGGAAGCCTGAGGAGTACAATCTGCAGAGATGCATAAAATAAATTTTTCCTACTGGCAAAAAACACAAGGATATATGGTATGGACCATGAAATTATGATAATACAAAAGCACTGGGATCATTGCAATTTGAATCAGATGTTAAGGTAGAGAAATTATTATTATTTGAGGGGTTCTGGTTAGTTAAAAACTTATGTCCAAGTTCTCTTAGTCTGCTCCATTGCCTTACCAAGACAGCTCAAAGGCTACACTCTGCAGAGTTTTGGAGCAAGAAAGTTTTGAGCTACAAACTCCTGATTCAACTCCATGATGGTTCTTTGACTTTGAACAAGACAAGACCAAGGAGAGAAACATTTGGAGTTCTTAGAATTCACCTAATTTCATCATTTTTGCACATTTTTAATAGAAAGAATGGAGAGGGGTGTCTTTTAGTTCTTTTCCTTCTAAGCTCCTGTTGGTTCCACAGCCCCAATCCCCAATTATCAGTGAGAAATTACAACCTCGGTCTGTGCCTGCACTCTGCTCTCAAACAAGACATCATGTCTTATGTGATGTGGGCAAAAACTGGCATAAGCATGAACTTCCACTGTTCTTCTATAGATGACAATAAAATCAGTAATTACTATTTAAGAAACTCCTATTTACACCTTGGCTTTCCCTGTGTTCTGTAAAGAACTACCAACATTACCTTAGAAGAGGTTTTTTGAGTGTTTCTTTATCTGCTTTCCTATCGGTGTCTCAGAGTTAACAAATGAGGGTGGGAACTCTGCCCAAATACCTTAAAGGGTAAGTTCAGGGCTCCTGGTCCTGCCCCAAGCTCTCACAAGGTCCTGCCCGAGCAGTGACAGCTCAAAGCACCAGACCCTTGAGAAGAGCCAGCGCTGCCATCTCATGTCCCCACAGCTCCTGCCAGCATCAGACTCTAAAAGGGCTCTTAAGAGATTAAAAGAAAATATGGAACAAAAGAAGTCAAGCATGGGTTTTAGATGGTAAATTAAACAATATTTTCATGCCCAAGTTTTCACTTTTCCCCCTCAAGACATACATTGAAACAGAGAGAAATGTCTCGTCTGAAAATAAAAATAACTTCTTTAATTTTTTTACCCTTATTTAGATGTCCTATCAGCTTAAAAATATTTATATATATATATACACCAAGCTTTCTATGAGACAAAAAGGACTTTGAGGAATGCATTGGTCTTCTCTTAAACCACCCAAATTGTAGAAAACTCTATTAATGATAAATCAAATGTTACATTTTTTCACTAGGTGCTAGGAAAACGACAGAGGAGTATTCATGAAGAGGATGCAAAACTTCCTAACAGCGCATTCAGTCGGGAGGGTCTTTTGCTATTGAGCATCCTTTCAAATAATTCCATTTTTAGGCGGCGGATGATGGGAACGCCAATGTTTTAAGAGTCAGCTGCTCTTCTAGCTAGCATCTCCCCAATTTTTAAAGGAAAAAAATAAAAAGGGGAAGGAAAAGGAAGAGAAGAAAGGCGTTTGGCAGAGGGTCGTGGGTCCGTGGGATCAGCTGCTCCAGCTGCAATCCCTGGTGCTGCTCTGCCCCCTGGTGCTGCCGCGGCCGCAGAGCAGCCGCCCGCCGAGCATCCCCCGCTGTCACTTCTCGCTTCTCCGCCAAGTTCAAGGTCAGTGCCTAGCTATTTTCAGCTCATCTCTTCTTGATCCATGCAGAGAAATGACAAGGTAACGTGATTTGGGGTCAGCTGTATTACAGGAACCGTTACATAAACGGAGAAAGTGGAAATCAATCCCGGCTGACAGTGTCTTCGGGATAATCAGCGCTCACTCCATGCCGCTGTCAGCTCTCCTGCATCAAACACCATGTTACTTCTGTCACATCTCCTTAACAAAACCAGAGTCTCACTTTTGGCAAAGTAAATAAATATTTCACTCGGGCTTGCATTTAATTCATTGTTTAGAGAACTTTAACACTTTGGACTTGCAAAGAGTCCCCATTTGGAGGAGAAAAGACAGCTTACCCTGTCAGGTCCATTACTGCCTGCAAAGGGCGCTGGCAAAGATACAGTCGACTCTTACGAAACACCCCATTCCTCATATTTTGTGCTTGATTCCTTTGTAAGCAGACGATTGTCCTCCAAATCTCCGTTACCGAGCAGACCTCGGCTTCCCAAAGTGCTTCACCCAACCCACGCTCACCCTCGCCCCAGCCACATCACAGCTCTTCCCCTAACGTTCTAGGACACCTTCCTCAATTTGTCTGATTATTATTACTTTATCTGAACCATTTCCTCCCCTAAGCAGACATCTTCCCTAACGCAGAATTATGAACATATCATTTCACAAGATGCGCCGCGTTAGCCGCGTCTCGGTGACAGCACATGGTGTGTCAGTTTAGGGGGAGAGCAGCGATTCCATCCCACCCACCTTGTGCTCCCATGGAACTGCCAAGCCCGCAGAGCTCCACCGAAGAACGATTTACCATAATATTAGTTGTCAGTAAATTCAAAGACGGAACTCCTAAAGCTATAAAATGGATTAGAAGCAATTTAAAAAAGAATTAACAAACTAGAGTAAGAGTATACTGTCAACAAACAAATGCTTCATCATAGCACTGTAATTTGGAATTTTAATTACCCCTCTGCTTCTGTAACAAAACAATGTCTGAACTGGCAGCCATTTGAATCTCTCACAGGTCATTGAGCATTCTAGTTAATTACTCTATGAATAGCCTGTTTTTCTCCCCTCTGGAAACACGTTTCTAATGGCAGTCAAGGTCTGACAAATGTGTCATCTACATAATTAGCTAGGAAGCAACACAAAACATTAAACATGCTTTGTGCCGACAACTATCAAAACATTTCATTTGTTGTCAATTATTCATTACTTTGTAGGTTCTGAAGGGGTTGTTATTATGAAAATAAGTCCAGATGCTAACAAGGTTAGAGTTTTTTATTCAAATTAGTAATCAGAGGACTAACTTTAAAAAATGTGTCTTGTGTACGTTTATGGCAGCGTTCAATCAGCACTAAATTATAAACGAATTTAGCTAAGTTCAAGTTAAAATGGCCATGGCAGAGCACATACACTAATTTGTGGAGTTGCAGCTCTCTTTGAAGTTTTAGGATCTAAGCTGAAGTAGCAAACTTTCAGAACCTTTGGCAAGACTAATTTGTGCTTGGTAAATAGAGTAAAGATTTTCACAGCGTGAGATAATGTAAGACTGCAAAAAAAAAAAAAAAAAGGAAAAAAAAATGGAGGTTTTTGAACCTTTTTTCTACCCTTCTGTCACACTGAGTGAAAGTCAAAATCAGCAATTCTGACTCATATAAAATCTCGTCTGAACTTCGGTTTGGCTTAACAAGGAAGCCAAACCAGTTACTCTCACCATTCCCTTAATAGAACTGAAATGAATTTATCCTCGCTTTCAAGAAGAAATAGGGGCTAGTTATTTCCTTTTTCTATGATCTCATTATGATGCTGCCTATCAAGCTACGCAGCTGAAATGGTACAGTGAAACTGTAGGGAGGAGAAATAAATGGGGAGTTTCACAATAAAATTAACTTCTTCCTTTTTAGCCAGGATTATTTTGGCTGGAGTGCTATGATGCAAATATGCAATGAAGAATACCTTCTCACATGGTGTATTTAAGAAAATAGAAATGAAAAAAATATTATCCACGAAAGCAAAAGGCTTGTTTTGAGCCTGAAAACACATCTGCATATGAAATATTGGTCCTGTAAAAAGGTTGGGAGGCAAACCTGAGAAAATCACATATTGAAGGTAAGCTGAGCCCTAAAATAGGCTCATGCATTAATATTCTACTTTCAGCCTTTAAGTCAGAGGACTTTATGGTATGGAGAACATACATGAGCACGTAGGGGCACATCTGTGCAGGCTGAGGGCCTCTGCCCTGGAGCCAGAGCAGCTCCTCAGGTGGGGAGCAAGAGACACAGGCACTGAAATGGATAAAAAACTGGAGTCAAAGGCCAAAGGAGACAGTCTGTGAGCACAACACTCAGCAGAGAGCAGATCTGGGTTTTCAAAGCACAAAACCAGTTTGAATACAGTAAGGGGACATATGACACCCTTCATTTCTCATTTTCCTGCCCTGGAAAGGAGAATGACTAACATTACTCAACAGATTTGTTTTCTTTTAGCAATATTCTTGTTCAGGAAGTGAAACTGGACTGTGTTTATGGACCCACTGCTTTCATATCTACCCTGAAATACTTGGAGCGAGCAAGGAATAAGCTTGCATTTATTAACAATTCCCACACTTGTCATGGGAAGCTCATATATTTTTTTATATCTGTCCCAGTGCTGTTACATGATTTGTGTAACACCTTGAAGGGAACACAGCTTTTTCCTCATAGAGACAAACGTGGCTGCATCTATAACAGACCAGTGTATGATGATAAAATTTGCAGAGAATAAAGCCTGGGCAGTCATTATTAGACCACAGTAAAGAGAATATTTTTCAAAACTACATCATGAGAAGGTTTTCTGCTTTCAGAAATATTTTGTCAAGATTTGCTTTTTCCTCCAAGAAAAAAAAGTAAACTAGGGAAAGGAAAAAAAAAGAGCCATCCTCAAAAACTTTCCCTAAATAAACTACACTATAAAAGAAGCTCTGATGATCTTGCAGAGATTGAAATAATCCCTTTTTCAGCTAAAACTACCCATAGCAATGAAACTGAAAATACTCTAAAAGAGGGCTGGAGACTGTCTTGCAATTAACATTAAACAGATAACATATTTACGAGGAAGTCAAAATATTTTGGAAGCCGATAATCCTGTAAGGCTTAACGTGGTATAAAAACAACAAATAAATGCAAAGTGTTACTGTTACACATGCCTGCCTGATCAATGGTTTTCACATATTGATCTATAAATGGAGTTGACAGTCTGTGTTGGCTGCACATTTTCCAAGCAGCTCTATTTTTGTACAAAACCAATACGGGCAATTACCTTTGTTTGAGATGCCAAGTCTTATCAATTCAATGTGATTTAGTGTCATTTTAATTAAATATCAGGATCTACTTCAGGACAATCTATACAAACAAAGCCTCAAACTTGACTATAAGCTTGATTTGAAGTAAACATGTACAAGCCCTGCAATTTCAAAATATGGCTCAAAAACTCTGCTAAACAGAAGGCTTATATTTTTAGCAAATTTATTTCTGTCTTTTTGGCTAGCCATAACTTTGGCAAGTGTTCTACGATCACAGGAGTAAGAAACAAAAGAAGATTGCTTCCCATTTCTCTGATAATGTATTAGGGAGATAAACAAACCTACCAGTTTGTTTAACCTAATCAGAGAAAGCTCTAATACATTAACATTTTGGAATGTCTAAATAGGTTCTAATTCTTAATATAGGCACCAATAAAAAAGACATTTCATTGTTTGAAGTTGTTCTGAATGAAGCAAAATGCACTTCCCTGGGGTTTAACAGATGAAAATAGCAAATATTCATTTACATTGCTAGTTCAGACGCTACCATTAAGCACAGAAAGAGCCCTCACTTGCCGCAGTCTGTGTCCAGCTTCATGATTTGTGCTCTTTAGACTCTACATTAATATCAATTTCAACCTTTGCACAAAGCTCAAGCATTTCAATTGAAATAAATAACATAAACCCCCCGATAATCTCTCGCGTGTTTAGCTCCTGCCTCCCACATTTGCATCTGCACCACTATAAAATGCACAAGTGCATATGGCCCTACTGATGTATGATGCACATCCTTCCCTGTCACCCTACAGAAAATAATCTGTCCACCTTCAAAAGTACAGCCCCCGGTGTGTTTACAAGCACCACAGCAAATGCTTCAGAATGCAGCAAATCCCTCAGAGAAAATTAGGCATTTTTCTCCTCCGTAAATCGCCACTCATCTTTCCACCTCTGTGCCTGGTTTACGCCCTTTATTGTCCAGAGTGAGCACTTCCTCTTTCCAAATAAGTTTTAGAAATCTATATTTCTATTGATTGTTCAAAATGTGCCAAACACTGATTGCCTTAATCCACTAAAGTCAGTAGGTTCTGCATAAGTTGAGTGAAAAGGATTTGACCCATTTATTAACAGAGCAGAGTATATTGCACACACCAAACATGGACAGCAAAAGAGTAGCATGGAATCTTTTATTCAGCTGCTTCCAGTTTTTCAGAAGAAAAATCTCTCCAATAATAGGACAAAAATACTCAGTCTATATAAAATAGAAAATAAACATAATCAATGGATGCCTCATGGATTATATCCATCATCTAAACAGAGGCAGACTGTGAAAACAGAAAATTTCCAAGTGGAAAGATGAGGATAAATCCTTTTCTCTTCAAGCACAAAATAATTAGCTCTGATTAATATTCTGGTAATATGTGTCTTTTAGCAGGGATCTGTCTGCCTTTAAATGCAAAAGTGAAGGCTGTGTAGAAAAGTGCAATGCAAAGAGCATCTCAATTTTTAGAACAATATTATTAAATTTATATACATATATATACACACGTGTGTGTGTGTGTCAGTTGGATCCTTCTTTTTGAAGGCTCTTGGAAGGATAGAAGATGCTCCCCTGAATTAATTCCCACAAAATCCTTCACAAGTCACATGCCCAGACGTGTCAGCACACGGCTGATACACACAACTGGTATTTCACTGTTCCTTTAACTCACTGCGTTTAAAGCCCATGGTTGAAAGCATTTGGATCCTTAGGAATTTCGCTTTTACTTTGGGTGTTAGCAAACAACTTTAAGAGGCTTATTTAAGTAAATACGCCCAAACACTTTCAGCCTGTCAATATCTAGTCAGAAAATTCTGCATGGCAAAAAGAGATGAAAAGAATTGAAACAGAAAGGAAATTAGTAGCATGGCAAGCTTTCAATCTATTATGTCGGAGCCAAGTTTGCTTGGTAAAATGACATATACTCGGTAAAATTCCGCTTTTATGTAATTAGCTACTAAACAAATGTGACACAAAGCAACTTCCCAGCTCCCAGCCAATGAACGTATATTGTACCTGGTGTGGTTGTTGGGATACAGCAGTGAATATTTATGTCTAATTTAACTTTTTAGAGCCCTTGCTCTGTAACAGTCCAGCCTACTATCCCCCAAACTAAAGTTATGTAACAAGGTAATATCAACAATGAGAAACTGCATGATAAAATCCTGCCCAAAAGTGAAAAATGCTAATTTTGTCTCATTTAGCAGCTGGATACAGAAATGCTCATTAGTTTTAAGAGGGTTAATCCTTTTAACTTTTGCATATTGATATGCCAATTATGCCTAATTGTACAAGAGGCATCAGTCAAGGTAATAGTGCATAAACACATGAAAGTTATTAAGTACATCCCAACATGTAATAAAGTAGGTGTTAATTGGTAGCTGAGTTCTGCAGGCTATTGAGGTGGATAATTCATTGAGAGATGGATCACTTGTAATTTCTCTACATAATTCCTTTTGCAGTCTCATGCTGTGATGTTTTCATGCTTGTCAAAAACAACTGCAGCCTAGTGCCTTTTGTTAAACACAGCCAATAAAATGTTAGGCACTATTAAATATACTTAACTTTTAAACTTTTTCAAAGGTACAGTTCTTCCTGGTATTACATTACAGTATTCCCAGTAAATTATTATAAGCAGTGTTCCAAGTTTTTGGCGGAGGAACATTTCGAGTCGGATAAAAGGAGGAAACATATGCAGTGTGTCTGAGGCAAAGAATATAATTTAAATAAATAGTAAATGAGTATCTTATCAGCTGCTAAGATCTAAACAGATTTTTCACTCTAGAAATAAAAGGTGAAATGAGTTAAGTTATACCAGAGAAATTAATCACTAGAATAACATATTTCTAAATAATTCTAAATTTTGAGGTTTAATTTTGAGTAAAAAGGAAAGGAAACACTAAAGGTCTTGTAGCTTTCCTCCATTTAATAACTTAGCTAAAAAGCTGAATATTTTATAGGAATCCATTACATCAACAGCAAAAAAATAATGGTTGGCATGGCTGTGAGAAGTGGCTGAGACCTGGGACTCTGTCCCCAGCTAACAGAGTTTTCTCCCTCATTTGCATTCTCTGAGAACAAAATGGATCTGGAGTCCAAAAAGTGGCTAACATTGCATAAATAATTTTGTAACATCATATGGCCTCAGCTGCAAGTTGCCACCATTATGGAAGAAAATTAACCAGGGGAGACTCATACCAATCAGTTTGTTTAGTATCTCACAAGGAGTACAGGGGCAGGGATGCAACTGGCAATAGGGTTCATCACTAAGTATTTAATTTAAAAAAAAAATGCTAATGGATAAAAAAATGACTCCTTTGACTCTGTTAACTACTGAAATAATAGCATAAGTTCAGTGTCTGATTTTTGTACAATTCACTCAGTCTTACAGCAAGACTTATTTTTGTTACAAAGTTGTTCTTTATTTGCAGAGTTTGAAATTTCCATTTGTTTTCTTTTGTCTGCTTTTAAAGTTTGCCTTTTGAGAAGCTGTGACATGCATCTGAAACTGGAAGTGTTATTCTCTACTTACTTAAGCCTTACTTAAGTGCTGTTACGGCTGAGAGTTAAAATGCTGAGTAGATGGTACGATCATGGCCACCAAAGCCAAATTCTGTCTTTCACGAAGGGAAGTTTTCATTCCAATGCCTAACAATACTCCTAAAAATGTATTAGTGACTTTAAATCCCTCCTTTCAAAGGATGATAATGGAACCAGTACCTTAACACGCATGAAATAATTCTGTAGATTTTAAAAAATTGGAAGACTCGGAAAATATTAGGAGTGCTTTACTTACGGGCTCGGCGACTTTCACATTCTCAGAGAGAATCATAGATTTGCTTTGGCTCAGCCTGTCGTGGTGACTGTTGGCATTTTTGATCCTCATTTGAACAGCCCCAGTGCTATGGTGGGAAGGATTAGGCTTTTCAGAGGCTGTATCAGAAGTTGAAGACCTTTCCATGGTTGCTGGGTTGACCTGAAGAATGTAAAATAAGAGCATTAATCTGGGGAATCCTCATACAAAAACCTATCAATGCCAGGTCTGTGTCACTGTAGTCAGGAGAAGAAGCTGAGTTAACTTGCTGGCAAGATCTTGATCATCTTTGAACACCAGGATAACTATCAGCTGTGTCAGCCTGCAGTTTTATTATTGTCCTTATCACTCCCCCATCCGAACTGCCTTGGAAGAGTTAGTTTATGTAAAAGATTATCCTTATCTCAAAAGCCATTCTCCTCCATGGTGTAATCTCCCTGCAAGCCTCTGCCATGTCCAGCTGGCAGCCACTCCACTTTGTCTTTGGCCCTGCTCACACGACACATTTTAAATCTTGCAAAGGGAAAGGATATGCTGTGCAGCCAATTAACATATCTTACCTCCACAGTCCCACACGGGCATGCTACAAGTGCATCACAGGGCCACGCCGAAACCCTGCTGGTGTCTTAAATCCAAACCTGGAGCTGATAAAATATCCCTTAATTTTCACAATTCTACCAGCAGCACAGACGGGATTTTTGTTTCTCTGTTCATTTTTAAAATCTGAAGTTGAGAAATGGCTGAGCTCTCAAGCCCTTGGATGTGGGGCAGACCTAGAGCGATCACAGTGCTGCTGTTCAACCTCCTGTTTTGGTATTGGAACAACTCAACAAACTCCCTTCTAGCTATTCAAAGTTCTCAAACATTTTTTGTAGGCAAAATTTGCTTTATATTTCCTGTAGAAAACATCAAGACAGTGATGTACAACACTTGCTCTGTTTTCCTCCCCCCTTGCTCACCCTCGTGCTACTACACGTAGCTCGTGGGTGCAGTAATCTACTGAGAGTCACAAGAAAACTGGCTCTTTATATTGCTGTGTAACTACATGAGAAAATGTGTAAGGAAGAGATACTACACAAGCTGAAATAGCTGGTTTCCCAACTATGGAGCCAGGGAAATGGAAATCCATTTAAGTGCAGTTGTAGTAAAAACTGTTGAAAAATCAGCGTTTTCCAAATGGGTTGGAGAGCACGGCTATTTCTAGCAACATCCCTGCAACTTCTGAAGGCTCTGAAAGATTACATTCCCTGATTTCAAGAAAGCCCATTACTCTGAAGACATTAGAGCAGAGAACACATGGTCCTGGTGTGAAGGTGGAGAGGGAGAGAGGGAGATGGGGTGCTCTGCTGCACATCTCTGGGAAGGACCGCAGCCTGTGCAGGTGGGAGGACACAGCTCCCACAGCTTCAGCCTCCCTTGACACTGATTAAACCATTCCTCCCAGGAAACTGCCCTAGATGTAGAGGAGGACGACAACAGGCCGTGCAGTCAGAATGGCTGAGGGTGGAAGAGACCTTGGTAAGCCTTCTGGTCCAACCTGCTCAAGCAGGACCACCTAAAGCTGGTTGCCCCAGGCCATGTCCAGAAGACTTTTCATAGAATCACAGAATAGTTTGGATTGGAAGGGATCAAATCCAAAAGATCAATATGTCCAACACCCCTGGCATGGGCTGGCACTTATGTGTTCATGACAGCACTCTCGATGAGAGAAAGAAGAAGGAAGTGCCTTAATATCAGCCCATGACTCGCTCAACATGATGTGCCATGATAGAAACGCTGAATTTAATCATGCCAAAAACAAAGCTTGTGCTCGTTGGCTGTTTCCTGCATTGACTCAGTTACTCAAGGATCCCCACAGAAGCTGAACCCCAGGTGATAAAAATTAGATTAAAGCTGTTTCCTGTTACTTAGGAGGAGGCCTGCCTATGACTGCTGCAGAGCTGGTGTATTGCACTGGAGAAAGCTCTTTACATGGATCTTTGGTGGGCAGCACTGTGTGTTCTCCCTCCCCGAGACACTTCTCACCACCCTTCAGAGCAGTCAGCACCCAAATCCATGTCACAGGGACACTTTGCCATTTTGGCAGTAAGGACTGCAGCAGCTCCCAGCAGGAAATTATTTTTTCCTCCTCTTAAACTTGGAGAGTCAAATCATTTTGTATTTCATGTTGGTATCAAATCAAAATTGCTTCTCGACAGATTTTCAGTAGGCTCCAGGCTGGAGAGTGGATCAGACTCGAGAGACGAGAGCAACACTGGCTCTGTCACAGATCCAATGTTTGGCTGGAGCACATCGCTCAGATTTTCTTCTGAAATCTCCCACCTATACAACTCTGACATATCCCTTCTTGGGAGCATTATGAGTTTTAGTTAGGTACTCTCTGTCTGGTGTTGTCAGCACACCATGTGCCACAAAAAAGTTTAATAGTGTGACAAAGTCATGCCCTGGATCACAAGTAAATAGCAAGGCTGCAAAGACTTCAGAAACTTTTAATTATAATCTCATGGAACCTTTGTTAATTTTCCTGAAAATTCGAACTAATTTGCATATATCACAGTATTACAAGGAGGCTTTCCAAGGTAGTAAATTTACAGGGACCACAGTAAAAGAAAACAACAACAAAACCCCAAATGGAACATTTCCACCATCAGATTTGTCTTAGTGTAAAACATAGTGAGATCCTGCAGAATATGAAGGAGGTCTTGCACAGTATGGGAGAAAGGTACAAAAGTTGTGCCCTTAGGATTTTCAGGTAGGAATCCTTCGCTGTCCAAACTCCATTCAGACTCCTGACAGCGTTACCAGCCCTACATGCCAGTAGATGGCACCCTGAATATGAGCTCCACAAATGCAACAGCACGACATTTCCACTTGCAAGAAGGATTTGGTAATCCTCACACTCTGCCCTGCCTCTTCTGCTGGTTTGTTTATTTTTGCTCTAACTTTTTTTTTAAATAACAGAGGGGAAGACCATCAGGAAACAGATAAAATATTGTCAGAAAACATAAAAAGGATGCTATCTTCTGCATTTACGAGTTGGTGCTTCCAAATTGTTATTAGAAGCATCAGGGCCAAGTTTGGGCCGGTTTTGCAGGGGAACTCATTTTGCTTCCTTTGGAAGGCAGAGCTGCCAGGCCCCGTGCAACTGCTTGTGGGACACTCCATGTCCATTGTATAATTAGCTAATTTGCCTTTTGGCAAACAGTTAGCATCTGGATATAAATTTTAGTTTTGAAACCTCCTATAGTTGATTTGCTACAGAAAAGCATTTAAACCAAGGCAGACTTTCTCCTCCTCTCCACCCTGTTGTTTAGAGTGTTCCTGTAGTAAAGGGGTAGCATAACTTTGAGACATTGACCTAAGAGAAGGGAAACGAGGGAACGCACTCAAAATTCCTCTTGGAAATGCCTGCTCTGGAGCACTGTGGAACAGAAAGGGCAGGTTGGAAAAGGGTGAGGAATAGTCAGGGGCAAGTATTGCTCTCCTACAGCACTTCATGGACCTAGAATTAGTTTCATATTGATTTTTTTCAGTATTTTAATCCATTTTGTACATGTTGCTTTGTCCAGAAAGTGATCCTACGAGTGGAATGATTGGTATTAGCCAAGAACTTTATTTACTGAGTTTTGGTGCAGTACTGGTAAAGTCAGTATATAGATTTTCTAGGAATCAAAGCATTAATTCCTCAAGAAACCAGAGGATAGCAGTCTTTCCAAATTTTGGCTTGAGCTATGCCTGCATTTCCTACAGCTGCATACAGCAGAAGACAGAACGCAAATGCTAATTCATCAGCATCTTGTACCAGAGAAGCTGTGGCTGCCCCGTCCCTGGAAGTGTCCAAGGCCAGGTTGGGTGGGGCTTGGAGCAACCTGGGATAGTGGAAGGTGTCCCTCCCCATGGCAAAGGGGTTGGAACAAGATGGTCTTTAAAGTCCCCTCCAACCCGCATCATTCTAGGATTTTATGATTAAACAGTTGTAACAAGAACTTTTCTCTGAAAAAGAAAAAAAAAAAGCTTAATTAATATAACTTCTTGAATTTTTTTATTTAGGATTGTGACTTTAAAATAATGGATATATTTGTCAGTATTTCTCAAAATAAGCTTTTCGTCTCTCCCACCTTTTCTCCTTATGACTTGCACCACTATCAGGTCAGAAGCATAATGAACATGAAAGTGCTCGACATAGCAGAGTGCAAACACCACAAAATTGAAGTGCATCTTGTTACATTGACTAATTTAAGTATTTTGCTCAAGAACACACAGTACTTGAAGAGCATCCGTGAAACCTAATGCAACAATATCACAGAATGATAAAAATCAGCACTAGGTTCACCCTCACTCCAGACCTGTGAGCCTGCAAAACGGTAACAGTGGAAGCGGAAGTTGCAGTTAACGGCGGAAAAAACGAGAGAATGCCAGACACCTGGTGAGTTGGAGCACTCCTGTTGAGGAGAAGGTATCACTGTGTCTGTGAAAGTGTTTACCACCAGAATCAGCACACCCATGTAAATGCTGCTGCTGTTGGGTTTTGCCCTTGGCCTGTGCTCCACTGATATCTCTGCCGAGGCACAGCTGGGGCAGCAAGTGCTTAAACAATGATGGGGAAAAAGGGGCACAGATGAGAAAACTACATGTAAAGAGAGAGGATAACAAGTAAATTGTTATATAGATTTTTTTTTTAAATTATTCCTATCTGCACTTTGCTGTGTCTACTTTTTTTCAGCCATCCCCACCATGCTGCTCTCAGAGATAACACGTCACACCCCTGTGCCCAGGGCAGGGACACAAACAGCAAAGGCTGCTGAGGGATACGGGGTCCTGGGCTGGTGCCCAGGAGTGTCCTGAAGCCACTTTATCTGAGTACTGGAAAACAGAAAAATCCATTGTAGTGAAAATACAGATGTAACCTTCCTGTGCCTTCTCATTTGCAAAAAAATGTTCAGATACTGAGGAAGCAGCATTAATTTCAACCATCACCTCTATCTTTAATGAAAGCAGGAGATCAGGAAGGACACACCACCAGTGCCTGGGTTCTTACTCCAGTTTTGTCTATGTCAGAGAGACAATAAAGCAGAATTTAGTGCCGGGTTCAGCCTGCTGTAAAATGTTAAATGTCCTAAACTCAGCAGCTCAGTTTCCCTTATCACCCCAAACTGCAATCTCATCACTAAGTTGATGCACCCTAAGTCCTACGAAAACCACGTTCATCAGCGTTAATTGTCACACCCTCTTTTGATTTTTTAACCTGTTGCAGCCATATCAGACTTTTGGTGGTGTCTCAGAACAGACAACACACAGAGCAAGGATCACGGAGATCCTCAAAAGCTGTCTTTGCAATTGCTCTTTTCTAGTCCAGTACATGTGGACTTTCTGCAAATAAAAGCAGATGTGTTCCACTCTAATTTATATGCACAGTTACCATCTCTCTCCTGTGGTCAAAGAGAAGAGCAAATAAACTTTTTTATGTTTTGTTTGAAGCCATATCTCACTGTCCAGAATTTCTCTGTTACCATGTGTTTCATAAGCTGCACGAACCATCATTCACAATTTTTTATGCTCTGAAGTACATCATTCAGTCTCTATGAAGGATCCACCTAAAGGCAAATTCCTCAACACAGCTTGACCCAAATTATAGAATCAGAGAATAACTGAGCTTGGAAAATACCTCTAACATCATTTGTTGACAGGTCCATCACTAAACTGTGTCCCTAAGCATCACATCTACATGTTTTTGAACACTTCCAGGGACTGTGAGTCCACCATTTTCCTAGGCAGCCTGTTCCAATGCTTGATCACCCTTTCAGTGAAGGAATTTTCTCTAAAATCCAATCTAAACCTCCCCTAACACAACTTGAAGCCATTTCCTTTTGTCCTATCTTTTGGCAGACCACCTAGAAAGTAGCTCAATATAAGAGTAAAGCATTAAACAAGTCTTTAGGCTGAAATTTTTTTTTATCTTTGAGATTTTAACCTGATCTTTGATGACAATTTCAACCTTTTTGATTTATTCTCTTATATTAAGAGAGGGCTATATTTAACAACAACACTTGGTTAGCAAATAACATAATTCTCACAACAGAAATCTCATGTACCAACTCAATATTCAGTAGGAACAAAAGGTGTTTTCATATAACACAATTTCTTTCTGGCTTGTGCAATACGAAAAAAGGGGTTCCAGGCAGGTCTTAAAGGCCTGATTCTTATCTTGAGTTCACAGTGAACCAACTGAGGCTGATGGAATTACAGCTGAGCAGTGGCAACATCAAGCATCCCTGAGGAGGAGAGACAAAGCATTCATTGCTTTATGGAGCCAGGCAAGGAAACGCACTTTGGAACAAGATGGAAGGGCACACACCTGCCCCATTGTACAGCAGCAAGGATTTTGTTTAATTTTGGGTCTAAGAACATACTTAAAGTTTGTTTTGATGACTCAGCTCCTAAGAATTAAAGTATTCGAATGGTGGTGCTTCATTTCTCATTCCTGAGGGTTTTCCACACATATTAGGGATATGTTATTCTCTACTTACAGCAGGTCACAGACCCACGTGAGTACAGTCTGCACCCCACAATACCTCACAGACTGTTAAATTTGGTGCTTCACTGATTTCCTGTCCATTGACAATAAAACTGTGAGTGGCTTCCTGATATGAGGATTGACTGTAGGCTTTTTATATTTTTTCAACAAGTAATAGCACACTACAAAATAAAAAAAACTTAAAAGGATAAAATAAAATAATAAAAGGCTTCTATCAAGTCCTGCTTTCTAGCAAGTGGCAGCAAAATATCTTATCCAAATATATTCATTGGAAATATTATTAATCTTCACAATTTTTTTCTTGATTTGTCTCCACGACTGGATGAAGAGAAACATGAAGAGAGAAAATTTATGTGCCACTCCTGGACTGGCAATGTTTATCAATGAGGATTTAAAAGACCCCTAAAGTCCTCCTTTGTGTTATTCCGGAATTTCATAGTAGATGACAACCCCAGAGACTGTGCCCTGCTATACCCAGATAAACCCTTAAAAAGAGCAGGATAGATGGCAAAGGAAAACAGGGACAGGGAAAAGCTGCTTGGTCTCTGCTCCCTCGGGAAATGCTTTCCTAACTGGATGGAAATGGCCTGAGAATTAGAAAGAGAGGAGAATGGGAGACAGTTACTATTCCAAACTTTTGTGGATGCAATGATAAAGTCTTCACATCCACATTTTATGACTACAGATCCAACAACTCTAATCCTGTAATGCTCCATGACCTGCTATCTACAGGCCTTCCCTGCACAGATAACACTTGCTAGGAAATATCACTGGGATATTATTGAAAACAACATAACGACATATAATAGGGTAAAAGAAAGTCAGCAAGTGACTTCATATGGTCACGTCTCCTCTTGAATCACTTAGTTTCCTAATTATGTTACATGGGAAGGTCTCAGAAAAGGTAGCAGTTGTTTCAAAAGTTCTTCTGTCCCAATACATCATATGGGATAGCATAATGGAGTCTATTTTCACCATTTCCATGTCAATTCAAGATCTCAGCTTCCAGTGGAACTTGAAGCTAAAAGTATCCTTTGTGTATGGTTTGGCCTGCGTACGTTCTGGGAACAGTTGTCCACGGTAGAAATTCAGTTGAATATGTAAAAGAACATGCCTGGGGAAAAAAAAAAAATTCTCCTTCTAGGTCTTCCTGCTGGCAACACCTTTCAGTTCTTTCTGGAGTGCATCTGATCCACGACACCTGCCTCTGTTTTCCACGCTGTGCAAACTAGACTACAGTCCTTCAGATGGAGAATATTGGTTATATACACACAGTATTAAAAAACTATCTGTGAATATCATCCTATACACAGCACTTCTAATGCTTCCTGTGACCCTCAACAGCAGGCCTGGAATGGTTTGGACAGTAGACTAATGGCATCGAGTAATTTACAGCAGCATGGAAGTTCATAACAATTTATAATTTAGTGAATTCAATTGGTTTAACACTAAATAAGACCTAAAAAGTGCTAGAGGAGAATGTTTGGTTATTCCTGACCCACCCTACTCATGAGGAGAAAAAAATTTCCTTCTACCTCCTTCCGTTCTTCTAAAGGTTTATATACTGCAGATAAGTATGGAGTAGAGCCCTGGCTTTCCAAACACCTCAAGACTGACCAGTCTAAACTCATTTCACACCTGCACCTGATGCTTGTTGCATGGTAACTTTTTTAGTTTAAAGCTGTCTAATTTGGAATTAAAAAAAAAAATTCAATGTTTTCTCTAGGAAGATCACATAAGAATCACAAATTTTCCCCGGTGCTTGAAAGAAATCTGTTCCTATAGCCTAAATGTTCAGAAAAGTGTTGTTACTTTTAATGTTGCCAGATCTGAAGTGATGAGATACTATGGGAAAGGTTATTCTTGCAGTATTTACAGATACAAGCAGAAGCAGAAGTGACAGAAATTTCAAAGTAAGGCTGCTTGAAATACTTCCAGCTCAATTTTGCAGAACTTCTCCTCACAGAGATTTGGATATTCATCCAAGCTTTCCATGCTTACCTGAACCAGACATGTGGTGATGGTAATTTTGGAACAGCCCAAACTCTCTGGAGAAGTAAAAGAGTTTGTACCACAAGACAAACTGATGTATTAGAAAAATATTTTTTAAACACCTGAAAGCTTGCTGCAAGTAGCCAAAGAAATAAACTTCCTGTAAGTTCTAAATTTCAGAGCTTTGCCACCAGAAATTTTGGGCTCAGTTTGACAGGGACAGGACTGTCACAAGGCCTCCTTGGGTAGGGTGTGACAGCCCATTTGTGCCCTGCCCCACAGGCTCCACTGGCTGATTCATGGGAAGGAAGTATTTCACGTTCAGCACTGAATAAAAGTACACAAAAGTTTTTTCTCACTCTACCTCTAGGTCATTTAGGCACTTCTGAACATGTGGAGCAGTTGTAATCATGCCTCAGTTTGCCCTCTAGTCCTCAGTTCCTACAGCAGCACCATCCCCTCCACCAGAAAAAAATGCCTTCTTGAGTTCTGTAAAGCCTTTGGTAAGGTAGCAACCATAGTTTTAACCTCTTAGAGTAACTCAGAGCTCCTCAGCTTAGTAGTTTCAATGCACATTTGCTATGTCTTAATACTTTTTGCAGTTCCATCATCCCACAGAAGACATCTGTCAAACTGAGATACTGAGATTATTGAAAATCAAAGGCTTTAAATCTTCTCAGACTTTAAAAATAAATTAAAAACTAAAGTAAATTTACGATAAAATTATTTCTCTTTTTATTTAAAACTTACAATAAAACCCATTTTTTTGCTGACCCTGCCTGCTTCAATAGTGTCTGCAAAGAGGAGGCTTGTCCTTTACCCGGACAGTGAGACACCCTCCCTCTCACTCCCACGGATGATGTTTGACTTCCCGTGCTGTGCACATGAAACAGTCCCTCCCACCCTCTCTCCATCTCCCATCATCTATATCTACAGCAGTTTTTGTGCTGTGATCCTGCAGCTGCTCCCTTACTTCTTCTCACTGCTCCCACTTCCCATCTGAGGGAGGAAAAAAAAGCCTCCAGACACTTTTCATCTGTTCCCACACTCCATCTCCACTTTCCTTTGCAGAGCTCCTGGTGCTGCACTTCCAAGACACGCTGCTGTGAAATGCAGCAGAGACGGCACCTACAGTTCTAGGAGAAAACTTTTAAGCTGTGGCAGGAACCAGAAGGGGAAATTCTTTGTGGTTTGCTTTGAGCAAGCCCCTCTTCTGCATTTCATGGGGCCCCCAGTTTGTTTTCCTCACCAGCCACCGCTGCCACAGAGCATAAGGCAGCAGGAGTGCCTGCCCCAGCACGCTGCTCCCCAGCACCACGTGGCAAAGAGCACAAAGGCCCTTGTTCAGTGTGATAACATCTGATATCACATTGTGTAGCTGAGTTGTCTGCAGAGGGGAAATACCAAGGGTGCTGTGCTGTCAAAAAAGTTAATTTCATAGACTCATATAAAGGTTTGGGTTGGAAGGGACCTTAAAGATCATCTGTTTCCAACTCTCTTGACATGAGTGCTTTGATGACGCAAGTAGTTTGAGCATAGGCTCTGTTAATTGTATTTAAATTTCTTCGCTGCAAGTGAAATTCCTTAGCGAAGGACCAGAAAAATTTATCTCACTGACGTGGTTCAGGGTGATGCCAGGAAACTTTGTACACGTTTTCTGCAGGCCAGGAGGCCACAGCCACCTGTGTCCCAGCACAGATGTGCTACACGCAGCCAAATTCAACTCCAAGGGCAGCAGGAACACGGCAGAGCCGGATCCGCCTGCGAGCACCAACAGTCATAGTGAGAACAGTCACAGCCATTCATCTGCCCCCAGCATTGTCCAGGGCAAAAATACTTAATGACTATTACCTTTTCCACTGGGTTCATGAGCTAGGGCCCTCAAATCTCTTTTGGGATTAAATAGCTGCATTCAGTTCAAACGAGCCTCTGCAGTCCTATGTACCTGAGTTAAGATGTCCTTAGACTGCACCAAAATTGTTCCTTGAACACCTGATTTTTGTGCAGGGTACAACTCTGGTAAGAAATATTTTCATTTAACTTCTTTCATTCTCTTATTTTATACAATTTCCACTCCACATCTTAATAGAGTCCCTCTTTTCAGCTACCTGCACTCTAAGAAAGTTTTTACGAAAGACCCAGATTTTAAAAGAAAATTAAAACTAGAAAAGAAGTTTTCAAATTCAAATTCTGTGCAGCAACTTGGAATGTCTCAGGTGTTTGTGACTGCATCCTACTCAACCCGGAACCAGTGCTGGACTGTCCAAAGGAAATTCAAGAACGGGTTGAAGACATCAGTTCCTCAAAGCCTCTGCTAAAACTTGGGGCATTCCTTGCCTTTTCCAGGGTTTAGGATTAATGAAGGAGGAGGAATTGACATGCTTTCACTTGGGCTGTTTCTGCTTTCTTTGGCACTCCAAGAGCAGATGGATTACTGGTGGATGGATTAATATTAAATGGGTTAATTCTAAATCTAAAAATCATCACAAGAATTTGATTACTCATTACTATACTTTGTTGGAGTTTTTTTCCTAGTAAATTAACCAAGCATGCAAGGTACTGCTGATAACGGCAACATTAATTTCTCTGGATCAAACCTCAGCACTACTCAGCCCAACACACAAATGGCAGCATGTGCCATAGCAGCCCTGACAGCTGCAAAGCCTGATGTGACACCTTCCCAGGTGGAAAATGTCAACTCATTCATAGCAAAACTATTTGCTAGAAATGCATTTTTGAGAGAGCGCAGGGAGGCTTGTGTTGGTGTTTGCTGTGGGTAGCCATGGTGTGGCCATCAGGCCCTCCTGTCATGTGCGTGTGGGTCTGGCTCCGGCCAGCATCACCATGTGGGGGATGTCCCCCAACCAGTGGGACACCATTCCCCCATCATGGGCTGCTCAACTGCTCCAACCCTCTGTCCCAAGCAGACAGCTGGGTGTCCCAGCAGCAGGTGCCTCCTGAGCCCCAGCTGCAGCAGAGACACCAGAAATTTGAGAGTTCCTGACACTCAGCAGGCTGTGAACAGACCCACCAGCCACCGAGGTGACAGAACTCTCTTGGAGACAGAACTCCAGAGATTCAACTGCTTTCACAAAATATTTCTGTCATTTCCTTCCTCACCTCAAAAGGAAGAGAGTTTGTAACATCCTGAGTAGCAAATAAACAAGTTCAGGTGCCAAGGGCTGTGTGCTGCCCGAGAGCACTTTCAGTAACTGGTATCTGATTCAGCTCCAAATACGGCAGTGGTTTTGCTCAAGGTGTGGCAGAAAAAGAAACCCAAAACAAAGAGCAAGCACATATCTGAAGCATATCTCTTCAGCTCTAAGCCACGTTCACTTCTGTTTTCCCTTCCTCCTCGCCTCCCCCTCCCCGCTTATCAAGTTGCAGGTGTACTGAAAACTGATGGATGTCTTGGAGAAGGAGCCAGATGTCCTTTCAAGTTCGTCTGTTCCAGGACTGTGCCTGTTTAGTGTATCAGGCACAAGGTTTGGATGAAATATCCATGAAAACCACAGTACAAACCCACAATACCCAGCTTAACTGCAAGTGAATGGTTTAATACTTGTCAATCTCAAATGGCAGGAGAAGTTGTATGGGTCTTAAACAACTTACCACCAACCACAGCAGCATCAAACTCACTTTAATTTATTGAAGAAATGCTTCAGTAAATATCCAAGTGCTGTCTGAGTTAATGCAACTTGCACATACACACAGTAGCTTAGCAGATAATTTGGAAAATACAAATATCTATTTAAACCTCTGTTACCTATCCCACTTAATTCTCAAAATATTTCTTTCTCATGCTATTTCAGTTGAGTGAAAATAGAGGCAAATTAAGAGAAAAAGGTCAAATTTTTAAGCATATAGAAATTTTGGTTCTTGGTTTCTGCAAACAGAACTCACTTTTACATGTTCCAGACCTCACCATTTCCAGATTACTTTGACATGAACCAATAATGCCCTGAAAATCTTCTCCAGCATGGCCTGGCTGCATCCACTGACAGCTCTTGCATGGACTAGATTTGCCCCATTGTCAGTTTGTAAAATCTGAATATCTGTGCCCAGAAAATTATTTCCTAACCTTCTTAATGAAAATCCAAATGCTTTCCTTTTGCTCCTGTTTCAGCCAGCCTGGAAGTCTGCAACCCAGGGAGCTTCAAGTTGTGACAAAGATGATGCAAGGCTCTGTGACAAGAAGTCTCACTCTTAAAGTAAAAATAGCTCTACATTGAGGAAGTCCCAGTGTAAATGAGGAGCTAGCAGTGTTTATTTTGTAGTGAGTCTCCAAAACAACCTTTTTATAGTATTTCTCAAAGCAGGGAAGAATGACAGAGGCCTGCTGAGTGCATGAGGGCATGATCTTAGCATCCAGCACAGCAAAGGAACAACCACCTCTGTCCTTCAGGGGCTGGTAAGATTGTTGTCAGTGAAATTAAGATTCACTGAGACCACTGGTCGAAGCAGACCCACCTTAAGAGAAGGTTTCAGAGCAGGGAACACCAAAACCTCCTCACTTAGCCTAAGTTCCCAAATGCTGAAGGCAGCAAGGCATTCAGCCTACCCTGAGCCTCAGAGGTCATGACATCAGTCTGATGGTGACAAAAGCTCTTGGAAGCCACCACAGAATGGAAAATAGGTCAGTTTTGTGCAGGTTGTGTAACCAGGTGAGGAAATCTGCTGCAGTGCTCTGAATGGCACTCGAATTACCATGGAAAATCTGGGCCAAAACTGTATCCAATCTGCTTTCTTCAAGGCTAATACTACCAAAAAATGAAATCAGGAAAGCCACCTGCATATTAACAGTATCCATCAGCACCACTTTCTGCCTTTGTAGCACTGAGAAACAGGTTTCATGCATCCATATGGAAGTCTTAGGAGGTAAGTGGAATGTAGAGACTTTGGCTGGAGCTCAGGTGATGCTTTGCTTTGCCTTTAAAAGAGATCAGCCTAAACAGCACCAACAGAGGATTAGGACACGTTCTGCACAACTGCTGTGTTTCAGGTTACAAGTTAAGAACACACCTAAGTACTGACAGATTTCTTCAACAACAAGAGATGGTTTTTAGCCACATTCAGGCTTTAACAGCTCATTAAATGGTTAACAACTCACGCTGATTGAGCTGACACAGCACAGAGGCATCTAACAAAAAAGTCAAGAAAAACAAGCACTCATCAGAATTACACATAGTGAGCATCAAAAAAATCCAGAAGACTCTGCCTATAACCCACTATCCTTGCTGTGATTCAGTAAAACAGACCATAATATAGCAGTTCCCATGGCTCAGAGTCCATGAGATTCCTTAGCAGAGACCCCAGCTGAAGTCTTTGGGTAGCAGAGCCAAAGCCATTCTCCCTGTACACCAGAGACCACGAAGGGAAATCCATCCCACTGCATGGGATGCTACTTCTTAAACCCTGGCCTGGAGCTCATCACTGCAAAGAAGTAATAATTTCTGGGACCAGAAACAGACAGGGAAATCCAAAACAGAGCTGTTGGAATTAACCAGCACCATGTTGGAGGTTGTGGCGTTTTGCCACCCAAAGATCAGGAGAAAAATTCAAACGTGCCTCTGTCACCATTTTAGTTTCTGGTTCCTGTCTCACTCCAGGTAGGGAGGAACATGCCCAAGACCAGGATACAGCCCCCTGGTGACAGCGACTACCAAGGGTGTCACACACTCAAGCTTGGTTGGAAGAAGATTGATCATCACTTCCAAGCCAGGATAATTTTTTGTCAAAGCAAAAAGAAGTTTCTACAACAAATACTGTCAAAAAAAGCAAAGTGGTTTTTTTTTTTTTGCAATTCAATAATAGTGTATAGCAGGAGCTTTAAAATACAGAGTGCTTCAGCTGTTCGCTCTATTTGGAAAAGAAAATGAACAAATGTACATCACAGATGTAATTGGATGGAGAGGTAAACTGAACAAGACATGCTGCTTTAAAATGAATTTGCTTTGGACACAAAGGGGAAAGTTGCAGAGAAAGGGAGAAAATAAAGACATAAAACTCTGAGAATTCAAACTACTTCACCAAATCTCACAGCTCTTTGGAAAATGCATTTTAAATTACTCTAAGACTCTGCAGCAGAAACATAAAAATCACGACAAACACAGCCCAGGAAGAGAACATGTTCTTTTTATACAATTTCCCTGTCTGTGCTGATTTGTGTATGCAGGCAGGACAGCTTTTTTTTCCTCCAAAAAGTACAGAAAATATGAAATGTGAGCTTACAACATTACACTAAAATCTGTCTCCAATTAGCATGCACGATTCCAAAATGAGCTCTGAGCCACGTGTGACATCTTTCAACTCTGACCCATATTTCCAAAAGGAACCCAAGTTGCTTGTTACGATAAGGCTATCAGTTACAAACAGGAGCGCAAGGCACAAAGTTTGCAGCAAGCTACATGTTACTGGGATAAAAAAATCTTCAGCATAAAACAAGCCTTGCTAATTCTGTCTCTCCTTTATGCGGCCCATAATCAAAGTGCTTTATTGTGTTACTTGAGCATCTTCTTGAATTACTATTTCCTTGCAAAACTGTGCAGGCCAGAAAGCTGTTTGCCCACCAACAGCAATGCAAAGGCATCTTTGCTGAGGGAAAACTTTGAGGTGGGGGCTCAGGGCATGCAACCCTTTTCTGGCCAGCTCCAGAGCAGAGGAGGAATTAGTCTGGGTTTAAACAGCCCATTCGGGAAACACACAGCCATGATATCTCCACTGAACAGCTCCACAAGGAGCACCACTGACTGCCCAGGATATTTTATGTGAAATGTCATTTATTCCCCACTTTCTTTTCCTATCCATATAACTGATGAATAATAGAGTGGTATCAAACTTCTTGATACCTAGTAGGGCAAGAAATCCCTCTATCAACATCTTCAGACTCTAGAAATACCAAAACAACTAGATACCTACCCTTAGCACTCACTGACTTTTGCAGTATCCATGGCTACTAATCACATCCCTCATGGTCACCAGCACAGGAGCCAGTTAATCAAACAGTGCTAAACTGCTCTGAGGAAAGGCAAATGCTGGGAAAAGTGATCCAATCTCATTTCCCAGCCAGTGACACAAACTTTTCTACATTTTGGGGAGAGCTAGTTAGTTCCAGCCAGGATACGAGAAGGGATTAGTGGTTTGGGGTACTAGATAAGGTCAGATAAATTTGCCTCTTACACAGGATGCAACAGGTTTGCTAAATTCCGAGCACTTATTTCAAACATCATTTCGCATCGGTACCCTCTACATTTTCCTCATTGCTTTCAAATTCACAAAGGCCTACAGAAATAAAGTAATTGTGCAATTGAAATAACCTGATTTGAATGCCTACAAAATAAACTCAGCTACGACTATTTTAAAAACTTTCAGCAACAGGTTTCCCAGACTGCACTAAGATGGATCAGAGGCTCCTTACCTGCAGCCTCAGCGACGTTGTCGTCTCATCTCAAGCCGCCATCAACGAGCAACAGTTTTAACTATTTCAAAAGAACGGAAAAGATCAAGGTCACATGTCTAGAGACAGCATTTGAGTTAGTCCCACTGCTCATATAGAGAGAAAGAAACCAGGGAAAAAAAATAAAATAAAACCACTTCCTGCAAGAGCAGAAGTGAACCATCTCACCAGCGAGCAACTTACATCTAGAGGTTAGTGCAAAATTCTTCTGGATTGGAGAAGAAAACAGATTTTAAAGCATGAAAGAAGGTTCTTTGTGAAAATTGCAGCAAACAGGCAAGGTTAGCTTTTGCAGAAGGTAAAGATGAGGTTTAAAAGGAAATGCTGAAAGGAATTACAATTCTTAAGCCTTAAGACAACTTCCCTTTTCTTGCCTTCAATGAAACCCTTTGAGCACTGAAATAAATAGCTTGCAACAAATCTGCTCTGCTATTTTGAAATATAGCTTTAGTAAACAGGACACTTACTGTACTGTTATCTAGATTAATAAAGTGGCAAGTTCTGGACAACTGGAGAGTTTGCTACTAAAAAAACCTGTAGTGATTTGTACTATTTCCTGGTGGAGCTCAGACAGGCAAACACTTCTGTTTCTTTGATTTTCTGCTTTAAGCCTTCTCCATGAAGCAGCCCTTGGAGAAGCAGGGGCACACATAGCTGCTAGCCTGCATCACTTCCCGCAGCATCCCACACCTCAATGGTCCCTCTCAGGCAGGGGCAGCCCAGAGAGCCACCAGATTTAGGCACAGCTCTGCGCCTTCGAGACTCTGGAAAAGCCCCTTCCTTATAAATGCCTTCATCAGCATCTGCCACGTGGCCTTTTTTTCTTTCAGCAAGGAACAACAATATCTTTCTGGTATTTCTAGGTCAACTTACAAACCAGAGCAGAGGGGATTCCCATGCAGGGCAGGGCTGTGGTGCTGTGGGGACAGTCACCATGCTGGTCAGGCTGAAGAGCTCTCTGCTAATGCTTTGGCAGAATAAGTGGATGTTTTTTGGTTGTCTCCCCCCAAAAAATTCCAAACAGCTCCCATATGACCTGAGAAAATCACGGCCATCCTGATGTTCAGGGATTTGTCCCGACAGTGAGGTAAAATGAGCTTTGTTGACAGGTGGAGCTCCTCAAGAAGCTCTGTCCCATCTGTACAGAGGTCCAACAACAAAGTCATTGAGTGCCCTAAAAGAGGACCCCACAGAAGAACCCATGGTTGTAATGGAGGGAAATAAAGATAATGGAGAGAGCAAAACTATCCTAATGGAGATAGGAAACGAGGGGGGAGCTGTGCCTGGACTGGAGCCTGGGAAGGCCTACAAGGGGATTGTGACGTATTTTACAAGGCTTCAAAGAAAAGACTGATTTGGAGGCAGGAAATTTCCTATTGCAGCAAGAAATAAGATGCAAGAGCATTCCCGTAGAGAGGAGCTTTAGTACATTGTGCACTTACTGAAGCAGTGGGGAAGCAAGACCTTCAGGGTCTCAAGAAACTCTCAGAGTCCAGCAATAAACAGGGGGACACAGCCCCGTTGATGGAATGGCAGAGTTCTTAGGCTACAGAGTGACCCTTTTATTATTATTATTCATTTTCTAGTAACTTCTACAAGATCCATTTAATGGCCAAAGATCCAGTTATGCCAAAGCCGGAACCAAGACAGTCCTTGCTTCCAAATGCTCCCTGTGTGTGCCGAGAGGCAGCACACAGGGACAGGCAGGAGAGGGAGCTGAACAGCACAACAGCTGCTCTTCGCTGTTCTAAACTAAAATATCATTTCTTTGTAGGCCCTGCATTTCAGGGATGTATTTTAAAGTTGGACTTTTGGAATAAAAAAGTGAATGATGTCCATGAGTGATGATGAGGGGTTTCTCCCAGGTTTGAGGAGGTGAGAGAGCAATACAGTAATTTTCTGTAAACTAACCACTGCTAGTGCTTCAGGACCTGCAGCAGCACTAATTAACTGCTAACTCTTTTAAATGCAGTATATATTCCAACTAATTTTGTCATATGAAATAAATTTTAATTGGAAAATCTATTGTAGCTGTGTGGATCTCAAGATTTTCCTCAAATAAAATCACTGGAAGCATTTTTACAGTCACAAAGTATTTGTGAGCAGTGTGGACAACAGAACTTCACCACTAAAATAATGAAAACCCATCATCAAACCTTTAAAATGCTGCAGCAGAAGTTGCCTGTGTTACCTGCTCCAAACCCTAGATTACTGGGGACATGACATTTTCCATGAAAACGTCTTTCACTGCACACCTAACATTTCACTCGAGTTGCAGACTGCGTCTGAGCTCCTTCACATCCATTTGACAGTATGTCAGCAGTGACAAAATTCTATAAAAGGATGGCAGCTTTGCATACAGCTCAAACTTATGCAGCACAAGCTTCCTGTGTGATCTCTGAAAGGCTGAAAATACTTCAGATGTGCAAAAAAAAAAAAAGAGCCAGTTTTACAAAATCTGAGCGCTCCTTTAACCTAAGTAAAACTAAGCAGGAAACAGAAGCTGCATAGACGCTACCTGGAGCAGATTGCTGTGCAATAGGTTGGCCCTCGTGTTTGCTGTGCAAGTTAGAGATGGAGCATCATTTCTAAGCGCTCGTTTCTCGTCCCTGTTTTAGTGGCTCATGGCGTCATTGCCTATGAGATGTGTCACCAAGCTGGTGAACATCCAGATTGCCTCATCTCATACTTCAGAGTACTGAGAATTAAAGCTAAAAAAAGCAGTTTTAAAAAATCACCGTTGACTGAGGGTGCTGAATGCCCATCAAATGTTATCAACTCTGTTATAATAAATTCAAGAGGTATCATACGCTTCCTCAGGTGCTTAACAGCGATTCCAAGACTTATTCTGGACCAGCAGTCTCCTGAGGGGGAAAGAAAACTTGAGTTTTTTATTGGTTCCCCTAATTCAGCCTTTACTCCCTCTTGTGATAACTGGCAGGCAGCCTGGTGTCTGGCTTGTAGAGCAGACACCCAGTAGCAAAACTAATTCAGTGGTTAAATCAAGCCATAACAGACAACGCAAACCTGACAGCACACAGGCACGGGCCTGGAAGATCAATTGTGGTCAATCAATGCCTGGTTGCAGAAGAAAATAATTTTTATTAATAAAAATGGTTAAAGTGCTAAAACTTTGCAATTCACTGGGAAAAACCCTAGGAAAGTAGAAGATTACATGGTGATCATGGAATGGTTTTGTTTGGAAGGGCCCTTAAAGTTCATCAAGTTCCAACCTCTTGCCATGGGCAGGGATACTTTCCACTAACTTATATTGCTCCAAGCTGCGTCCAACCTGGCCTTGGATAGTGAAAAATTGATTTTTTTTCCCCACATCTTTCATCAGAGAAATGGCATTTTTCATAATTTTAGAACATTTAAAAAGGAGAAAAAATATTTTTGTCCGCATGGCCAGTAATTCATATTCTTGCTCACAGTAATTGTTTGCTCATAGCAATTGTTTGCTCAAATGCTGATGTCCGTTCAGCAGCCGTTATTTTTTTTTTGCTACAAGGGCTTCGAATATTTAATCCCAGCAAGAACATTTCTGGAAGAACATTCTTATGTGCAAAGAAGTCCACGCGTGTGGCCGTGTAACAGCTCCAACAGCTCAGAGCCCGAGTGAACAGCAGCCTCTAATATCACCTGCTTGGGCTATAAATGCTCATTATAGAGGAGCCTGAGTGTAAATGTCAATGTAAATATACAGTAATGGCTAAATTCACACAACACTCTCAACCACAACGTGCATTATCAACAACCTGGTGCCATCTTCCAAACCCTTTTACCCTGAGCTGACTTTCCCCCCCAGACAATCCATTTTACTTACCGCGGTCTTCAAAGTGCAAGAGACGTTTTAGCAAAATGGTCACAGGTGGTAGGAAATGGATCTTTAGAGATTCTCCAGCACTTTAATGTTGGCTCTATGGAAGGAACATATGTGCTGTGACTTGGGGTCTAAAATCCAGAACATCCACATTTTAGGAGAAAAATGGTCTTGCATTAAATCACTTAATAGCAGAACCACTAAAGTTCTGTTGACAGATATACTTTAGAAAGCAGCAGAGAGGTTTAGGATAGAACTCTCTGAACATTTACTTCCTAATAAACTTCATTTTGCCTTAAAATGAGGTTTGGATTTAGGAATATCCATAGCTAAGAAAATGACATCTATTGTTTGGTTTAACCTCATTATCTTTCAAGCTAAGTTTCTGCTATATTTCATTGTTAAAGAAAAAAAAATAGGACACTAAATTTAACAAAAACTACTGGGTAAGAAAGTTCTACAAAAATCCAAACTGGTCCTTTTCTCTCTCTTTCCCAAGTGTTTTTAGAGATCTTGCCATTTATTTTAAAAGCCAGCCTTGCCTTGGGCTATATTTAATAACTTAGAAAAGCCACTCCAACCCATTGTATAGCCATACTGTACTAAAAAAAGAGACAAAACCCCAGCATATGTTGATGCATTATGTAAAGACTTTCCTTGACAGGATTTAGTTACATGCAAACTTGAAATGCAGTGTAAATGTATTTTCTGGAGTGTTAAAAGTACTACAATACCAAACTGCCAAAAAGGTGGTTTTACATCACACAATAAGGGACCTCAAAAGAAAAGAGAGTTGTGCACTCTGGGAGACAATATCTTGATCTATGAACCCATGATCAAGTCAGAGCTACAAAAACAGTCAATATTTTCACAGTGAAGGAAGAGTCTGGAAGGAATATGTCAGTCCTTAGCACAAAAACAATGCTCCAGCCAGTGTTGTTTCTACCTCTACTGAAAGAGTTTCAGCTACCTGGTGAATAGTTTCTAGTGGAGAAAGTCCCAAGCCCTGTAAAATCCCACGCTGAGAATGAATGCAGAAGAAAGATAAGATGTTCTGAGATATTTTCTCCTTCTGCTTCAGCCTTTGGGAAATAAAAAGTCTCATTTCTACAGTACCAAAGTTCTCATTCACCAGAAAAAAAAAATAAATAAACATAAGCAAGCAGTCACAGAGGCTATTCACAAAAACAATGTGTCTTCATCAAATCTAGTGGAAATAAGAATTGCTGAAGTCATTTTTTGTCTCTTCCTGATAGAGGCTTTATCCAAGTGGCAGCTCTGCTCCCACTCTTCTCCCTCCCATGCTGCCATCCCAGAGTGCATCAGAACAGTCCAGGCACTGGAGCCAGAAAAAAGAAGGCAACAAATGCAAGGGAAAGTCAGTTGCAGGGTGCCAAACTCCTCTGCAGACAGATGAATGTCCTCTCTTGTGTCCAGAAGCTTCCAGGGGAGACTGTGCTGCCTGGAATGGACTGGGAAACAACAAAATAAATCAGTTTATCAAAGACTTGAAGCAGTTAGCTGAATTAATTAATTCAGTATGTCAGTTCCAATCACTTCCTGTGATTTTATTTGCTCTTGTAATACACAGATACTTCTAGTTTATGTTCATGACTCTACCCTATTGCCCTTTTCCCCAGCTCCCTCCTTCTGACAGGGAATTGCTGTATTCTTATAAGATCTGGGAGATGTCAGGAAATCAGGTTGTTGGTGAATGGGAGAATCCAGATCTGAGGAAGGAAAAAAGAAAACAAAAAAAAAAGAAGAAAGGCATCTTCAGAGCAACTTGTAACCACCAGGCTGAGTATTAGGTATGTTTGGCTGTTTGCACTTCTTGGAAGACTTAGTCACAGCAGCCACCTGCAGAAAATAAGCATGTCCTTACTCAGAGCACTTCAGCATATCCATAGAAATACAGTGAATTTCAGCTGGCTCCAAGCAGACAAAAATAGAAAACTGATAGCCCTCATTCTATAGCCCTTGAGCTTGTTCCAGTTTTTCAGTTCCTTTTAATTCTATAGTCTGTGGTCTCTTAAGTCATAGACTTCCTTTTCCCTTGTTTCTCAAGGCCATGCTTTACTCTTTACTCAGGTCCATGACTGCAATATTGCTTTTTTGGGTCCCTTTTTATTTTATTAATCTGCCAAGTTTAATCAACTCTTCTAAAGCAGGGGCACAGCACGGACATACCTCAATGCTGCAGTTACCTCCGTAGGTTTTCATGGAAGAATCACCTTCAGGCTACAACAGAAGGAGCCTGGAGCCATGTTTTACATCATCTCCACTCTTGCATGATGTGTGTGTGTATGTTTAGCAAAATTATTGCAATGCTAATTTCTTCTCAGCCAGAATTGGACCTTCTGAGCTGTGAGAAATGTTCGCCCACATCCATTATTTCTGTAAGTCCAGGCAAGCTCTGCAACAGGACAAAGTGTGTCATCAGCAGTTCCAAAGGAAAGGGGTATGTAGAGCTAGGTAATAATTTTAGGAGTGTTTGGGATGTAGGAAAGAGTGAGAGGGGGAGTCTCTGCTGCAGCCTCTGTATGTTTACTAAGGCTTAATTAATAACAAACCCTTCAGTCCACCTCCCCACCTGTGTTATCAATTCACCTTTATTTCAAGCTCCAGTTACCGTGACCCTCCTAATTCTTCTGAGCACAAAACCATGAAACATTAGGCCTGTTGGGAACAAATATTCTCCGTGAGGCTTTTTAATCCTCGTTTATTCTTCCCTTGTAACAGGGTCTGCAAAACCAACTTGCACTCATTACTCATTTCTTCACAGAGCCAAGAGTTCTTTTTGATAACCTTTAGCAGCGACAGTCGATGGAGGCACCAGCCCTTCTCCCCTCGTGCATAAGCTTGCAAATCTAAAATTGGGCCTTAATGAAAAAAAATTTAAATATTATAACTCCGCAGTATATGTCATTATGATATATTGAATGCAAAGCAGCTGTTCCTGACAGATTTGGCATATAACAGGGGTAAAGTAATTTTACACAAATCATTATGTTCATTATATTAAATTAATAGATTAAAATTAGTCAGAGATGTTTTGTAAGACCATCTTACCCACAGAGACCTTTATCCTTATATTCTAAGAGGGTTTTTGTTTTCTCTCTTCAATATTCTGTGCAGAGAGGACATAAATGCCCTGATCACTTGGAGCATAAGCCCCTAAATTCATGGCTGTTGAGCCTTTTCCAATATAAGCATCTGAAGAAAAGGTACTTAAGGGAAATAGAAAATGGCATCATTTTTTTCCTGATCTTTTGAAGAATGATTTTTTTTCCCCCCATCCTACAGGAACAGATTCTGGACTAATTTTTCCTACCAAAGGCTTTAAAGTCTAAAATTCATCAAACATCTTGTCCTCAGAGACAATGTCATCCAAGTTCAAAGGATCTATAGCCCTGCAAAGCTGATGTCTTATTTCAGAGCTCATGCCTTTGTTTTCATTGAATGTTTGATTTCATCAAATTAAACCACTTCTTACACTCCCCATAAATGTGAAAAAAAAATTAAAGGCAGAACCAAACCTCTTGATTCTCTGGAGAGGAGCACACATATACATACACATAGATGTACATGTATATCATATACATTAATTTCATATGTTTTTTCTGATTTTTTTTCAGGAAAGACTTATTATATATATCATCAGGTTTTTCATATGCTTTTGAAGAGAGTTTGAATTGAAAATAGTAGCCTTCGAAGACATTTGTTTTAATGATCATCATTATAATTAAGAGCATGCTTTTCATAACTAAATATAAAAAGAATTTTTTTCAAGTCAAGTCTGGGTCTGATTACTGATGGAGCAATTTCAAGATCTTTTGTTGAGAAGCACTTCAATATTCATTCAGAAAAATGTCAGGAGAACAGACATAGACATAGAACTTTGGTGATTCATACTTATTCTGGTATTTTATCACTTCAGCTTTAATATCCAGTTAAAGAGAGAAAGTTTGAATAAAATAAGAATACTAATGAAAATCAAGCAGTCATATGCTACGTTGTCTTCCACAGAATTTAGGATATTCCAAAAATTGACACATAGCTTTATCCTTCATCCATATCTGATACAGAGCAATGCAGAATCTTTCATTTAGTAGTTAAATTTGAAAAGTTGAGAGTAACTTCTTTTCAAAATTCAATGTACTTGTCACTTCTGTATGAATGCAGAAGAAATTTTTCTTTTCTAATCCAAGTTCTTTCAAAATCAAATGAAACTTGAATGCTATAATGAGGTTTACAAATTCTTAAATTAATCTGACACTGAACTACATTGAAAACATAAGTCAAACAAAAAAATCAGGGAAATAGTTCAGTGGTGGACTTGGCAGCATCAGGTCTACGGTTGGACTCAGTGACCTCGAAGTATTTTCCAACACAAATGATTCTATAATAGGTGGGATTTTCACACCAGTTTAAGAATAAGGAAAAACCCACACTTTCAGGGTCAATAAAGAGAACTTAGAAGCACGTGCAGATGGACTTTCACTCACAATTCCTCTAAATGAGACCTTCATCTGTTTTCTCTTCAAGTAGGAGCAGTGCAGAATAGTCCAGAAGCATCCTTAAAAAGGAAGGTCCACATATTTACAAGTTACCCAGATGCAAGGTGCTTTCTGTATAAGAAGGTAAGAACTGGCAGCATCTCTTGTCTCGTGGCCACAATGGTTTAAATTAGATATCACACAAAACTGCATCCGAGCATTTCGCACAAACTTTCAGCTCAGGTGTTAAAACTGCTTCCATGTCCTGTCTGAAGAATAAATATTTCTGAATATTGCCTTTCACCTCCCAGGTGAAAACTAAAATAACGCACTCATTAAGAAGAAACAGGGTTTTGTATGCTTGACACCACTCAGTGAGTAAAGGAGAAAATACAGGCAAAAAAATTACGAGCGTGTTTCTGTTGAGATTCATTAATGACATTGAGAAGCTCCCAGTTCTTAAAGCCTCGTGCTCAGGTATCAATGGGAACTATGCAGATGTCCACTCCCAAACACCTTTGGAACAGCCACCCCACTCCAGGAAAACTGAGGCACCGGGAACGTCCTTGGAGTAGCAAAGTTGCGAGTTGAACTCAAGAGGCTCGATTTGGCCCCTGCTGCCAAAATTATGGGGCAACCCCCACCCCACTACACTTCATGAATATCTTCATATTTGTACCTTGTACAGGGATGATACAGCTGTCAGTCACTTTTATTTCAGACCAAGGGATCTCAGTGCTGTCTGCCCCACACTCGTTTCAGAAGCCTGTATAAACCTTCCCCCAGGTGGGAATCATTTTGAACATATTGAATAATGATTTTTCTATGTCTCTCCCACTTTGATGTAGCCTCCAAGGAGAAAGAACTAACCTGGATATACCACTTGGTCATGTTTTAACAATTTGAGGATCGCTTCAAAATTCTCCAATAAAATGCAAGGTAAAAAAAAAAGAACGTCAGAATTAAGTTCAGTTGATAAGAGGCCCCATCCCCCCCAGTTATAATGGAGCAACTTTTTGAACATATACTTTAAATTCACAATTCGTTTCTTATTTTTAAAGCTATATTTTATCACTTGATTAATTGCTTAAAACTGTACACAAAGATAAAGGGAACTTTGAAATTCATACCTTGGAGTATTAACATGTACTCAGGACTAGATGTAAATGTCAGAGAGAAAAAAGATCTAATGAACTCTTTATTGGTGAAATACAGTATTGCAGCTGCCCAGAATTTTAAAAGGTTTGTAGCCAGCTCCAAAGCCAAATAAGTACAGAAGTTTACTTACAGCAGGACTCTCATTCAGCATTTCCAATCTCTTCTTCAGGGTTCTTTTAACATTAATAAAATGTCCAGAGAAAAAAAATAATAAAAAGAAAAAAAGTGCAACCACAGAATAATTTTTCCGAATAGAAAATTACACTACCATAAGTTTTCCTTTTCCCTGATGTCTTCTCTGCCATAATAATGGTTTCAGGATTTAAATCCTTTGCTGCTATTGTGACTTCAAAGCCTTAAAACTGCAATTGAATGAAGTAGTTCATCTGTCATTATTCAAATATGAAGCAATTATGATGAAATAAAGATAGAATTCCATTGAGAAATACTCCAATCAATTCTCAGTTATATTTAACTAGAAACATAAAACGATGCTTAGAAAAGTAAGTTTAGGTAATAAAAACTCGGGATATAAAAAGTATGAATTACTGATCTATAACTTACTCATTTCTGAATAAGCTGTCTAAATATATTTCACAAATATCGACAGAAGTTTAAGCTTACCATGCAAAACTGTCTCTCAGCTGGTCTCAGAGAGTGGGTAGCTTTTCAGAGATACATTTGCACCAGTTTGAGTGCCCAGAGGTTCAGAGGAGAACTTGCAGAGGTTTTTGGGGGTCTCTGGCCAGGTCAGCTCCCTCTGAAGTGTGTTTTATAGGTGAGTATAGGAAATAACATGCCTACCTCAGCCATGACTTCATTATAACAGTGATCATGGCACTGCTGGGTGAGTGGTCGTACTCAATGATCTTGGAGGTCTTTTATAACCTCAGTGATTCTGTGACTCAGGGAGAGGTATTAAAGTAAAATATTGATGTTGCTGCTTTCGTGCTGACACATCCTGTCAGGCCCCTCTGTGGATTTAGCCCAAAATGCTTATTTTCACCTTTGTGAACCCAACTAAAGCCCATCCCTGCCACAGAATTTCACAGGGAATTCCCACCTGTACCCAGTTCTGTTTGGGAATATCTAACATAGGTTTAAAATTTAATTATTTTGTTGTAGTATCTTCCATTCTTTCTTGCATCTTTCTTGCTTAATCTACCAATTTATAATAATTTGCTGGTAAAATGAAATTGAGGTGGGTTCTGTAGTTGTCAGACGAGGACATCCAACATTTTGGGGTTTAAGCTCTTCAAATGAGCCACATCCTTCCCATTCTCAGTCATGCCACAAGCTCAGATGAAAAAATTACTGTGTCGTGCCTTTTTCTTCACTCAGAGTACATTGTTCATTTGGAAAACAAAGGCATCCTTTTCTGCTTGTGAAGGAAGACTTTGCCTTCTCTTGGGTGTTCCCCTGGCAAAACAAGGTTAAAAATGCACAGATGGATTCTATCGTATTTTTCCCTCATCTTTTCAACAGTTGCGGTGAGCTTAAGAGTTCTGTACATTTTTAAATTTTATTGTGCTGAAAAAGATCACACACAACCAGGGATCTACATATTTACATTTACCTTCATTTTGTAGGCATTTTCTCGCTCTACCTGGGTATCAATTTTCTGTCATCTGCAGATCCTCATTTCCTGCAGTTCAATTTGAAAAATATAATTTCTTCAGACAAGAATGAAATGTTATCACAATTAGAAAGCAGTGGTACTTAATACTGAATTTTAAATCAGAGATGTAACCAGCAAGAAGCATTCGGGGTATAAACAATTAATTATTTCACACGTAATTATTCCTGATATTACTCTGTGATAACTTAAAGCATTTGAAAAAGCAGGCTACAATATTCTTCTTTTTTTTTTTTCACAGAAGCTCTTTCCCTTGATATTCTTTTGCTAAATAATATGTAAAATACTGACACCTAATGTTAACTTCCAGTATTATTCATTTTGCAAAACTTTTACTTCAAGTAGGGAAAGACCATGTGAAACTGGTGCTTATGCTGCAATTTTGTTTCAGTAAAATGAGTAAACTGCAATATAGTCTTCCCTCACTTTTTGGAAATAATTTTCTAAATATACATATATACACCTATAAATGCAAGGAGCTTTCAAGTTTATCATCACAGCTCACAGGTAAAATGAGAGAATAATTCAAAAAAAGTTGAAATAAGTGGGTTTTGATGCACTGAATTTAACCAAATCCACCAAATGGAACACAAATACTTATTTGTAAAGTCAGTATTTGTACCTGTAGCTTGAAATGATACTAAAAGATAAAGTACTATCAAATACTATTAATCTGTTAGTCTTCGAAACCTGAACTGCATACATTTAGTACTTTACCTACTACATGGTTCGCTTTCCTCAACCAGAGACACAAAGAATTATTTTCACAGTTTGTGAATTAAAAGCAGATCTCGAACCTCACAAAAATCACTGTTTATCTCCCCGTAACTGCCAAGACAGCTCTTCTAAACCCGAGGTCTAGATGCTATTTAGAAAGAGATTTTGGGATTCTTACTCCTCTGGGGTTTGTTACAAGAAGGTTCAGCTGATATCAGAATAAGATATTTTATAATACAACCTAGATCCACATCTGGGTTTTTATTAAGCTTGCCTGACTTTGTAGGGAAGGCATGAGTGAGTGTTGGCACTTGTACACAGGTGCTGCAGAGGCACTGACACCAAGTTAAACCTCTTTTCAACACTGTGGACCTGCACATTTTTATATTCAGTGCTTTTTCATCAACTGTCACTGTATGGAAAACGGTCCTTTGCTAAGGTCCTGCCACTTGATAGATAAAGTAGCTGAGCTGCAGGTGTGAGGGTAAAAATAAACCCACAAAAACACAGATACCTGGTGTGCAATGCACCGATCCAGTCTCAGCTGAACTGAGGAGCGATGACGTCAGTGTAATCAAAACCTCTTGAGTGAGACAGGGCTTTCCAGCTGATTAACACTCCTGTGCTAATCTTTGTAACAATATTCTGGTTAAAGAAGCTCTTCTTACTCTTTACGAGCGCTAAAAATACCAACAAACGCTGTACTTGCAGTTCTTTCAGCTTTCCCCTGCACATTACCAATAAAACAGACATTTCTGCAGCAAGGACTTCAAAACTACCCATCTTTGGGGAATTTTAGAGAACAGGTAGGTGCTGTGAAGGCCCTTCGGTTCCTTGTGCAGCAGGAGATGCTCTAAGGATGTGAAAATTTCAACCAGTAAAAGTGACTGTAAGCAAAACTGGAGAACACCTCACTCCCCCCAAAATCCTTCCTCACCCTTGAAGTAGAATAAAAAGTATCACAGCATCAGAGCAGTTTGAGTTGGAAGGGACCTTTTAAGGCTCATCTAGTCCAAATCCTGTGCCATGGCAGGAACACCTAGGGCAAGTTGCTCAGAGCCCCATCCAACATGGCTTTGAATGTTTCCAGGGATGCATCCACCACCTCTCTGAGCAACCTGTTCCAGTGTTTCACCACCTTAATTGTAAAATCTGCTTTCTTGTATCTAACCTAAATCCACCCCCCTTCAGTTTAAAGCCATCCCCCTTGTCCTATCACATCAGTTTGTCCCCGTCTTTATTGTAGGCTCCCTTCACATATTGAAAGCACTACTGGATGCAATTTTCTAAGTGCTTCATACCAAAAATGACACTCATAGAACATCATCAGAGAGGAAGTTTCAGCTGATTCTTGGAAAACGCTGTGTGAATAGCTACAGACTTTAGGGCTTAATTGCCAATTATGCCAAGGTGCTTTTTATGCCTTAAAACAACTTTGGATAAAGAGTTGGTGAAGTGTAAGCAGTTTTTCTACACTGCTTTTGCCTGCCTGGTGCAAATCTCTGTAAAAATTCGGGCCACACAGTGAGTTAACAATGAGATATTTTGATGCTGCTTAAAGAGCTCAGTGTTCATTTTGCCTAATCCGAACTAAGCCTCACTAAAGCTGCAGGGAGTGCTCGTACAGCCCTTCACGCTGCCTTACACGGGTCTACAACTGTTCTCAGCTTTCTTCAGCTCCTCCTCTCCAACATGACTACCTAGAAAGATAAAACAGGATTTTTTGACCAACAGTACCACCACAAAGAAGGTATCTGCAATGTAAATTTGCTCTTCAATTAAACCAGAATTCCAAAATATTGGGCCCTTTGAAAAACTCGGTGTGCAGCAGTCAGCAGTTTTGAAACAACTAATTGTTCAACTTTTACCCTTCAAGTATACCCTGTACTTTAAATAGAATTACTAAATTAAAAATGTAAATTGGACTGTATCTTTTAACAGTTGGTGATTTGTCTATTTTCCACATTTTATTATGCAAAATTTTTATAATAAAGAAGGGATTTTTTTTTCATCCCTGTTCTAGTTGATAGCAATTCTTCCATGCTTCTCAAAGCTAATGTAATAAAACTACATAAAATGTTTAAGAAAAGCCCCATTAAAATATACAAAGCATACTAATTCATGAAGTCAAAGTCAAAGCAGAGTGGAAATATGAGCTTTAATAAAACTATGTCTGTTGTAAATAACTATTCAAGCACAGGCATTTTTTTGCAAATTGCATGGGATATAGCTCGGTCTACTCAAAGCAAAGAATCGCTCAGCAGGATAAATGCATCTTAGTCAGAAATAGATTAAAAGATACAGCTGAGCCATCAATAAGAGCCAGATAGCACGGTATTATTTGCTGTTTGTTTAGAAGATGTAATTGCAGATCCCAGGATTTCAATAAATCTGTGCACATCACGGAAAGAATTGTAGAGAGGAACCGGGGCAACACGAAGAGCGTTTGGTTCTCGCAAGTCACACTGCAAAACAGAGAGGAAACATGCAGTAAATTCAGGTCACTTCATGTTTATCTGTCAGGCTATATTTTTAAATGCCACAACTTGTCTTCAAGGAAGAATGACTGGACTGACAAAGAGGCACGTGTAAAAGCTTCGGGATCCTCAAGGAACTACAGTGAGGAGCATGATTGTGAAGAACTTAGTAAGAAGAGTAGTGTTTTGCTGTAAAAAAGGATGCAAAGCTCAAGATTGGCAGGACTCTAGCAGTGCCCTTGAGGGCTTGAAACCAGCCATGTAGCCCCAAAATTCACCTTAGTGCCTACAGCAACTCAGAGTTGAAAAGACACACAGCTGATAAAAAAAAAACCCACAAAAAACCCCATTCCAGTAAAAAGTGTCTTGTTCTAAAGGTACAAGTAATGGCACAAGCATTGCAGTATTTTTCTTCCCCTCTCTGTGATTTTGAACACTTTCCTGAATATAATAATCTCTCATATTTGAAAAATATCACTGCATTGCAAAGGCAAGCCAACAGCGTGAGGCCCCGTGGCCTCTTAAAAGCAGGAGTTCCTGGAATTCCCTGGCAGCACCAAAGCAGCAGCATACGTAACCTAAAAGAGGTGTCCTTTGGGGAGACAAGTCACCAGCAGAAATAAAACTGATATCTCATTTATATGGCATTATGCTATCAGTCTCACCTCCCAGCACATCTAAATCACCCAATGTATGGCCCTAAATTTCGCCTTTATTCTTTCGGAGTGGTGCTCGATGGTAACTGTGCCATTACATGGAAGTGCTGCTCAGTGGCTTCTTTTCCTGAGTGCTAAAACACATCTCTAAGGAAATGGCAGCTTTTCCACTGCTCCATCTCGATGCCTCACAAAGCTTTTGGCCATTTGTGGATCAAGAAGGCGACTGATGTAGGTTCAGAGTTCCTTGTCACGTATCTGTAGGTGTGCCTCCCATCCTAGTGCACCCATGATACAGCTCTAACCTCGGCAGTGATTCCAGAACTACTGGGAATAAGTCAACAGTGAAAGGGCAATGCAGAGTGTAACAAATAATTTATAAAGTAACTCTATGTATTTGTTTGCACAAATGAAAACTGAAGACGTAAGAAACTGTCATCAGTCCTAGTGGGTTTTTGCTTTATATGAGACTATATTTGAATAAAAGCAAACTACTCCTTTGTTACTTGTTAAGAAGATGAAGTTTGGTTTACTCACAGCTACTCCTCTCTTCTCCAGCTCTTCAAACACAGATTTGATTGGAAGGGAAAATGACAGGGTGAGTTGGCATCCTCTCTCCTCAATCTGAGATGGTGTGATTATCCTTACAAAGGGCTTCTCTGGATTTGTTTTATCCTCACTGTAGTGATGTTTTATCAGGTATTCCAAGTAACCAGTGAGCAGAATGGATTTCCTTCTCAATGCTTTCATCGTAGTTTGACTGAAAACCTGTAATGATTTGAAATCATTAGAATGAGAACGTGTTGCTGCAGAAAATGAAAAGGAAATAAAGACTAAAAGGGTGACAGATTTCTCTGCACATTATCACTGGAATTAAGTAGTAATACCAGACAGACATTTTACATAAACGTGGCAGGACTGGGCTTTGGAAAACCCAGGATGATGTTATGCTTCACACAATGACAGATATTTGTGCCTACTGTTTAAAAGTTTCATACACATCTACGTCTGCATAAATGAACTTGCACACAAAGCCAGTTCGCTAAGAGAGCATTCATCTGCATGTCTGAAAATGATCCATAAATCCTCTATAGATGCAACAGTGCTGCGTGAAACTCAATATCACATGAAATTTTTTCCCTGTGTGTACCTTTAGTACAGACCTTATCACTCTCTACAGCTCCCGGAAAGGAGGGTGTAGCCAGGTGGGGTTTGGTCTCTTCTCCCAGGTAACAAGTGATGGGAAAAGAGAAAACTGATTCAAGTTACACCAGGAGATGTTTAGGTTGGATATTAGGAAGAATTTCTTAATTAAAAGGGTGGTCAAGCATTGGAACAGGCTCTCTGGCAGGTATCATTGTCCCTGGAAGTGTTCAAAAAACACGTAGATGTGGCACTTGAGGACATGGTTTAGTGGTGGGCCTGGCAGTGCTGGGTTAATGGTTGGACACCATGACCTCAGAGGTCTTTCTCAAACTAAATGATTCTACTAACAAAATCCAAGGGCCAAGACTGAAATGTCATGACTGGTGTACAAACCCTTGACTTTGAAAGCAAAAAATGTGTACTAACATATTGACTTTATATCTTTAAGTCCTGTACAGGCTCCCTCTCTCCTAGCCCACATGAAGAAAAAAAAATATTCACTGAATTCTTTTTCAATAGCTCTGTGCTCTTGCACAGCTACAAGAATTGGTGAGCTTCAGACACTCATATCATGAGAGGTGCGAAAATGACTGCTTGAAAATGGCAGTGCTGTTTGGCCACACAAACAAGATCAGTGTGGTGGAGGAGTTTGGGAGCAGAAGGTGAGACAGCTTCTTCTTTCGCTGTGGGAAGGCTCCCTTACAGGGAATGATGGAATATGCAACCCCAGAAATAATTTACCCCTGCCTTCCTCAAACCTTCCCTTTCCTTCTTCCCATGGAATTGGCTGCAGGGGAAAATGACAAGATACAGGCATACAAGTGCCCAACAGCCACTTCAAATCACATCCTGGCACATCAATGCTCGTGGACAGTTCTCTCTCCACTGACTGCAGCTGCAAATCAGAGGCAAGGCAGTGCCCTGGATGAAAGTCCATGATCTTCACTCTCAAGAAATCACTGTTTCACACTAGAGAAGTAATAATTTTAGGATTACTTATATCATAACCTGGACGAGCCTAAAGAGAGGTACCTGAGAAATCCTACTCAAAATACCACAGTCCGGTTTCCAGCAGCATCTGGGAATCATTCTTTTGTAGAACATCCCAAGTCTCACTCCCTGATGCTATCACAGCCACTAGATGCTGCACAAAACCAAGAACCTCTGCATTTGTGTTTGAGAAATGAAATAGGAATGCTGTAAGACAGACTTTGCAAGGGGACGAACGTGACAGGGACCAGAGCCACCAGCAGTCAGCAGCTGCACAGGTCAACAAAAACCTAGAGGTGCTTCCCTCTCCACCCAGGCAGGCAGAGCAGACACAGGACTGTTCAATGCATTACTAGAGGGAAAAGAGAGACCTGCCTCCTGTTCCTCCAGGATTTGCAGGAGTATGAGGGATGGATCTCCTTAGGCTGCATGCAAAAATCTGTTTCCACAGGCTTTGTGCAAGGAATATTTGGTCTCCTGGGTGAAATTTTTGAAAAAGGTCTTTAAAATGTGTCTGTAGAGCGCTCCCCTTTTTTTCCATAAAAGGCAGCAGCTAGTGCCATAACAGTCACTTTAAGCATTATTGAGGAATAACATCCATTAACACTTGCAGTTTTCATTGTTTCCATTGGAAACACTGCCTTCTGCTTAATGTGTCCCAGTGAAGGTGGCATGCAATTTCACTAGCCATCTCTTGCCAGACATGAAAACTATTTTGTTTCCCACTGTATTAGAGCAATTAGCACTGGGAAATCCTGGCTGTGCCAAAAGGTAATGTGGGCAGGGAAAGGGGAGGCGATGGAAACTGCTCAGCCCTCATTGTTCGAGGCTCCCTGCAGTGGGCTAAATGACACCAGCCCACACAAACCCGAGCACTGACAATCTGGGTCATAGCAGAATAGCTTCCAGCTTATCTCAAAGGTCACATAAAGTTTAAAACAATATATTGGATGTTTAAGGACTAAAAAAATAAATTGTCGGGCAGAACAAGAGGCATGGCTGTGCCCTTTGCAGTCCTTCAGCGTTGCATGTAGGATGGAGAGAGCACAACTGGCAATTTTCTGACTTTGTTTGCTTAAGATGCTGTTTTTTCAATAAATACAGAAGAGGGATGTGGACACTGCTCTTTGTTCCAGCATCAGCTCAGTCATTCCACTAGAATTAATGGAATGCTAAGCAGAATGCCATTTATGCTGGCAGCAAAGCCTTGCTACCCAAGGCTGCCTTGAAAACCAGCTTAAGGATGATTTTACAGCAGAATAATATACTGCATTTAGCAGGTAAATCTGAGTAACACCACCCTTTTGAGCCACAGAGACCCAGAGTCTTGATTTCAGGGATGAACCACCCTTAAGAGAAATGCTGGAACATCTTGATGTGAAACACAGATGTTTGGGGAGCAGCTCCATGCCCTCAAAGAGGGATGGGCTGTGCTCTCCGAAGTGGATCAGAGGCTTTCAGCACACGGACCACACCTTCTGAGAAAAGGAGGAATTAGCTCTGTATGGCAGGACTGCCCTTCCCACAGGCACAGTGTCAGTGATTCATACACAGATAGGTCAGAGATGGGGCTCTGCTCCTTTGACCACCAGAAAACTAATGATTCTATGAAAAAAAAGGCTGGAGCTATGCCGAACTCATGAATTCCCCTTCTAGGAAACATTTACAGAGAGCTTCTGTCTCTTCTGTTTGTAACCAAAGGAAAAACAGGTTCCCTGAGCCACTGGATCAGTTGATCCAGGACACCCAGGATACATAATTTTCTTTCTTAAAGGATATCAGTCTGCTTTGCTCATGGAATATATGAAGCAGCAGCTCTGGATGCAACTTTTCAGACCTACATGATTCCTTTGTAGGAAGATGCTGAGCGGAACCCTTCCCATGAGTAGTACTGAGACAAGTCACTGGTAGACTTGGTGATCTCAGAAATCTCTTCCAAATTTAATTATTCTGAGGTTTGGAGCCCTGAATATTTCCATGGGACAAAGGTGCTGTTTGTACTGAGCCCCTAAAAGCAGGGACAAATGCAATGCTAGAGTTCAAGTTTGGAGGTGCAAACCTCAAATACTCTGCATCCTCCAGCAGAGTTTGTGAGAGACACGGGGAGGTGAGTATATTCATTAAAGCCTTTGGTCTCTCAGGGCTGTGGGGTTATTTTCCTTGCTTTTCATTACTTCTCCCCTTCAATTTTCAAATATTTCACAGGTTTCTTTAAGGGAGACAGCAGTAATACAAGTAGCATTCATTAAACATTTTTATACTCCTAAATTCAGGCTCAAAGTAAAGCAATTACTTACCTCTAAACTGGCATGCAGAGCACAGACCAGTAAAATTGGAGGATTTGATAACCGGAATCCATTAATTCCTTCACTTAGTTGTAATTCTGGAAAATGAATAACTTATGTTAGTGTTTTTGATTTCTTCATTTTAATGGATTGGACCTTATCTTGAAGTCTGTCCTCACGCAGTAAAATATTTCCCTAATGTGGCCCGTAGGAACGGGTCATTAAAAGGAAATAGTAATCTATTCCCAGCTAATACTTTCAACTTCGAGAGAAGCCCAATTTTATCCAGCAGAAGACCTCATTAGCAGCTTCATGGGAACCAGAGAACTGCAATTAATTTGTTTAAATGGTGTGTGTTAAAACCACCTTTACACTTGAATCTCTTTTAAGGCTGGCACGAGGCTGAGAAATTCCGAGTCAGCAGAGGCACGCTCGCGCGGAGCAAGGAATCACGTTCCTCAACTTCATTGAGCTGACGAGACACATGGGAGGCTGCATATGCAGCTAAGTGTAGCTTCAGGCCACGTAGAGGAGTTGCCTAGACTTTGGGCTGTGAAATTTCACAAAATTTATTTAATAAATCTACAAAGTCTCACTGTAAGTTCTGTGTCACCGTTCATATTTCACGCTCCAGCACCAGAGCAGGAGGATGCGGCGGAGGAAATGCTTTTCACGCACAGCAGACTGGCTAATTTTATAATGCCCAACTTCTCCCCTGTAAACTGCTCATGGAAATGAATAAACAACGTTTTTCTTCTTCTAGCAGTATTTCAAGGCAATTTGTGTCTCCTGCTGGCTTTCTATAGTGCCACTCTCTTGCATTTGGTCCGAAAACAAAGAGCAGACTGAGGCTATTAGAGAGGTGCTCTCCAGCCAAAGACACATCAACAGGCACCGCCACAGAAAATTAAAAATATATTAAAAACAAAACAACCAATCAAACCAAGAAGTTCCTTTCTCATCCTGATCCCTCAGGATATTCTCTCTGCCGTAGTTTAAGCTGGAACAGTCTAGCTGTCAGATTTGGACAGGAGTCCTCATTATGTATTGGGACAAAAACCACTTCACTATTTCCGAGCAGGTTTGTCTTACAACCCATCCTTCCCTAGTGCAGGAAATTTGGAGATGCTGAAACATTCGTGGGATTTCACGACTGATGCCAGGTTGCCTTACCTTTATTTATATCATTTCTCATTAATTCCAGTGGAACTAATCCTGAAGAAAGATATTACCCCAGTGAATGTTAGCAGATCCTCACTCCTCAGAGACTCATGAATTTAATTCACTGAGATACTTCGAAAGTTTCATCCATATTCTATATCTGCGTTTTGAAGGTATTTCAGCAAAATATCTGGGAGCAGACAGTCGAACCCTTATGCCCACACATAAATTTATTCCAACATTTATTTTGTTGACTCCACTGCATTACATATTTGGGATGAGTTTAGCCTAATGCCTTTAACATAAATGAGGAAATGAGAAATTCTGTCCTTTCTTCTCAAACTGCTACAAAAGTGAAGCTGGTTATATATAAATAAATCAAATAAGGTAAAATTGAGAGTGTATAAGTACATACTGTTTTCCATGAGGAATCGTGTTTTGAAGTCATGGCCCCACCAGCCGATTAGCCTAAGATTTTTAAAAGAAAATAAATTAATAGAAAACTTAATATCTTTTAATTTAGCTTTGAGTGTTAAGAATTATATAAGATTAAGCAATATATACATTTATAATAATACATTTTATTTCTAAAAATGACACAAAAATGCAATAAATTCTATAGAGTTAGCACTAAAAACTTAACATTACCATTTGAGAATTTCTCTTACTGCAAATGATAAAACACACCACATTTTTCAATTAACTATTGATTTTAACAATATTCATTCTCTGTGAATTCACTTCACAAAACAAAAAATAGTACAGAAATATTTCCACTGTTTGGTTCCAAGACATTAAATTCAAACTATTCTCCCCCTGCTCTTAAACTTAGTTTAATGAATATTGAAAGCTAAAAGGAGTTATAGAATCCGCCTTAGTTTCACCAAGAAAAGCACTTTTGGTGAACAGCAAGCAGACAACAGGACTTTGGAAAGAGAATTGTGTGGGCATTGCCTCATCCTTACTGTGAGACCAGTCTGAATTCTGCATACATTTTATTCTCCTGAAGTAAATTTACTATTCAAAAAACTTTCTTCGAAATAAAACCCAAACCAGTTTAATGCAATATTCCTTTTTTTAAGATCATTTGCAGAAAAAAAACCCTACCATATTATTATTTAAAAAATAATATGTCTGAGCTTGGGCATTAAAATGACACTGCAGTAACTCATATTTAATGGAAAATATGCCCGAGCACATTGCTATAAACAGTTTTCTAAAGCAGCTGGATGTACTGGATCACCTACTGCCAGGGCACTGCAGATAAAACCAATATTGCAAAATCAAGGAGTCTCTCCCCACTTCCCCTGGGTTCTCCACTTCTTAACTCAGCAAACAGTGGTATCAGTGATTAATAATGCCAGTCCTACTTGAGATTTCCCATGTATCAATGTTTTTGCAACATCAAGAAGTCACCATCACAGACTCCTTCCAGAACTTCTCAACTCTGCAGGACTGGGCATATTGGACACCCTTTCTGCCAAGGCTTTGCTCAGTTTTCCCTACACCAGATAGCAAAGTCGTTAGGAGTGAAGCCTGGCAAAACTTGTAATGATAAAAAACCTCTGCATAAAAGTCACAGTGGATCAGCCTTCCAGGAGCAAACAGGGAAAAGAAAGTCACGGCCCCTCCCTAAAGCAGGAGCATTTTGCAGTTTGCCTAAAAGAGCTGAGCTCTGCAGAATTAAGGCCACATTTGAGTTAGAAACTTGTTATATGAATACTGCAGAGTGTAAAATAAAGTAGTTCGTATTTCTGTATAACAACACAGGTTTTATGTTTACCTCTGTGAGCTGCATCTAAACAGAGGCTCTACAGAAAAGGCATGGTTTTTTCTTTATTGCTGCATGATGTTTTTACTATTCTAAGAACCATGAAAATTAATAATGCGATATACATCCATTTTAAATGAGATATTACATTGCCAAAATGAATACACACCAAATAAAGCACAACGGAGCCTCTGCCCGAGTGACTGCGTTGCTGATGCTTCGAATCATAAAAGATATTTCAGTTATTTTACAGGAACTCTATAACATACAGACAACATTGTACTGTAACCCTGAATATTGTATATTCCTGCAACAATCTGCTGATATCAATAGCACACACATTCTATGAATTTCAAAAGTTTTAAGCAGAAAAAAAATCCGTGTGAAATAAAACATCTGGACTAATAGTCTGTGAGAAGGGGAAAACAACACTGTGTTCCACTTGGACTGCACCCGAAAGTCAAAGACAAAATACAGATCAATCAGATCATTACCCAGATCAGGGCTGATGAAAAGCTCTCTGGTGGCACTGCAAATGTTCAAAACTTGCTAATTCTGAAGCTGGCTTCAACCCAGATCTCAGCTGCAGCACCACGGAGGCAACTTGGAAAGTGAAATTTCAAAACTTTTCCAAAATGACAGAATGAAGGATTTTTTTTAAAGACAGTTTTAGATGTCTTGCCCTTTCCTACCATAATCTGACAATTTGATTTTCCTCTTTTTTATTTTTTCTCTTTTGGCTGTTCTAGAACTTCAGAGGTGTCACTGCAGGATGTGCACTTTGAGGCAGCTCTGGTCCTACACTCTCATTGATCTAATGGTCCATATGGATGTCACGTTATTTGACATTTAAGTTGACAGGCTTCAAAGCATGGAACTTAACAAAATCTTCACAAATTATAGCAATTTGCTGTTTACAATTTTCTGTGAAAATTTTGAAATGAAGGTTGCCACCGCTATGCCAAATTTCAACCTGTTGTGATGGGAAAGAGCTAAGGTGTTAAACCCCAAACATAACGCTTTATAAATGCTCACTAAAAATAATAGGCAATAAAACTGAACATTAACTTAGTGCAGTAAAATTTCTTATTAAAGAGTTGTTACTCTGCATGCAAAGTGAGCATTTTGAACCGCAGTCACCATTTCAACTGTTCCTGCTTCAAAAACAAAGGCACCAAGGTCTAAATGGATTCTGAATTCCAAACCATAACTTTTGGCAAAATGCATAAGGTGGAAGGCTCTGAAAAGCCATATATGATGTGCTTGTGATTAAAAACACCTTAAACACGTTAGCAATGGGCCTGTAAAGTTCCATGCTTTCCATGGCAGATAAAACCCATTGTGGGAAGCGTGTTAAAAATCAGTGTCTAAGGAGATAAAGGTCTAATTTAGCAAGTGTTCCACAATAAATTTAAAAACGCAAATTTATCCAAACTAAGCCCTTGTTTTAACACATCACTAAACAAAATCGTTATCTCAGTGATGGATAGCTTGTGGTTGCAGCATCCTGCTGCCAGTCCCAGGTACCCCAGCAGCCTCCCAAGGCTGCTCAGTGAACATGCTCCTGGAACACCTCCACAGAGAATCTCTCTCCATCCTGGAGCAAAACATATATGAAATCCATTGCAAAATCATGCTGAAAAGGAGATTAAATTAGTGCCAAACTAGCTGTGACTTTTTCTGCAAGGTGAGCATGTTATTACAAGCCCACTTCTATTAGAAAATAACTTTTAAAATAGATTGTTCCATTCTATGCCTCAAATAAAACCATTGCCATCATGGAATGGCTTGGGTTGGAAGGGACCTTGAAGAGAACCTCTTTCCAGCCCCTGCCATGGGCAGGGACACCTTCCACTGGACCAGGTTGCTGAAGGACCCATCCAACCTGGTCTATGTCCTCACAGTTTGATAACTCTGAGCCTTTCCCAGGGAATTCTGCAGTTTCCAGTCTTTGCACAGAATTTTTACATGTGCTGCATAAAATTTAAAGCAAACTGTTACTAGCTCGGCTTCATGAAGCAAGTAAGAATATAATGAAATATTGCTGAAAGGTTTTCAAATTCCTTATTTTTTTTTACCCCAAAATGTTCTCTTGTTTTACAAACCAATGAACAAAGGTTTACTGGGCTGGAAAATGACTGCAGAAAGGAACAGTATCCTCTTATTTAGTCATACTCTCTTTAAGGAGATTTACACCAGGGAGCAATCCCTTCAATAAGTATTTTTATTTAGCTCATTTTCCTCCTTCATATCTGTCTGCATTAGACTGAAGCACTGGTTGTTCATAACTCGAGTCATCTCGTTTGTAGTTGCATTAATGATGCAGGAGTGCAGGATATAATGATCGTGATGTATGTGCAGTGTAAACATCAAAGAAGATCCAGTTAAAGAACACAGGAAAAATTACAAAAAAAATTCCTTTGACCTTTGCTTCGGCTTTACAGATGATCATGCTACTCATTTATAATTTACAGCCTGGAGCAACACAGGGCTCATTTCCCATCTCAGAAAGAAAGAAAGGCAGGAACTCTTGAGTAGTGGCACAGAAAACAGGGAAATACCATTAATGTGGCCCAGCTTTTACAGTCCAGGGCAATGTGCTGGAAGTATCCTGTCATTATATTGTGCGAGATAATCATTTTGCATCCAGGGGAAGGCAAGTTGAAAAGCTTCAGGAATACAGTGTGAAATTTGTAATACTTGATTTTACATCTTCCAGCTTCCCTGGGCACGGAGCAGTTTGTCTCATCTCCCTTATCAGGTCACAAAGCGAGCTGGAAATTTCATAGCCATTATTTAGATTATATTAGGAGCATATACCAGCAAAGCATGTTATGTTTATGAAAGGATGGATTAAGCCAAATCATAAACAGGCAGTTTTGGGGCAGGCTGCGTCCGCAAAGCAGCTGATGTAACTGCTGGGTGGCAGCTAAGCTCTTCATTCACACATTGCTTTAATTTTGCAAAAGCATCCAGGTGTTGCCAAAGATTTGTTTGATTTTTTCATGCTACTGTTCCAGCCATGAGAAAGAATCAGCTCTGAGGAGTTAATGAGACTTGTCACTGCTCCCAAAGTTCCTTACACAGAGCTAGGCAGGTCTTATGCTGTGCCTGCAAAGGCAGCTTTGTGCAGGGAAAAGAATGAAAGGGCCAAAAATAATGATTAAGTTCAGTTTCTTGCAGTCCTATACGTCCATGGCACAACTGGCTGGTTGAACAGCACATCCATGTCTGAGGACACCGTAAAGACCTGAGATGGGCAACCAAGAGGCCCAAGTGCAGTGTGACACAAGGTTAGAGGACAGAGGTGAATTGTGACTCAAATATCACTCTCTTAGCAGTAAATGTGTGACAAAAACACCCTTGACGTCTTAGAAATTAAACTACAAAAGAACACGGAAAGCCTGTAGGCTGGAGGCAGCCTGGACCTAGGAACAATCCACATCTGACCATGTTTGACCATCACTCTCTGCCTAGGAGAACATGGTGGTACCACATCACTGGTGTCACATCCAAAGTCCAGCTTGCATATTTCAAGTGCCAGGATTAAAAAAAAAAAAAAAAAAAAAAAAAGTCAAGAAAAGGTACAATCATCTCCCCAAACCCAAAAACATTTCTAAACATACCTTACATCCATATATGAATCTCCAGCTCAACTGAACATTTAATTCCATATTTTGAGGCACATTGCTCCAGTTTCCCGGGCTCCATGCAGTGAAATACAGATAGAAAAGAACCCAGGACTCAGGTCCTGAGCAGGAGCATCCCCTAAAGCTGCTGCACTCAGTCAAAGGCCAGTTCCAGAACCAAACTTGCAAACAACAGTTCTCTCACCCCCTCAAATCTACCTTACTCTCACCCAGATCTGCAAACAACTCTCCACAACCTCTGAGCACAGACGTGGTCCTCAGGCTCAACAGCTGGGCTCAACTCTTTCCATTCTACTCGGCATTAATTTTATTGCAGTTTTCTAATTGCATTTTTAATATGTTTTAATTTAATTTCTATGGCATTAATTTTATTGCAAGCACATGAGCCTGATTGTTTTTCTTTGGATTCAATGCCAAAATTCAGAATAAATAGAATGACACACACACACACCAACTAAGAAAACAGAAAAACCTGCTCGTTGCTTTGCATGGCATATTTTTGGCTCACTGGCTGGAGTTTGAGAAGGAGTTTCAATTTTCTTTGCTATCACAGACTTGTCTGATCATTGATGAGTCATTTGGTCTCTCCATGCCTCAAGACCTCATCTCTAGGAATTCTGCTCAGGACTGCCCTAACTCTCCAGTGAAGGGTGAGAATATATCTGTAAGAATGTGCTCATATATTTAGCAATGTGGACCATGTAAGGATGAAGAGGAAGATTTTTTTGGAGCATCTTATACAGGAGTTTTTGTTATGCACATAAGGAAAGGATATGTGGACATAAAGCTGATGTCACTTGGTATCTTCTCCTGTCAGCCTTTGCCCAAATTATCACCTTGCCCTCAAAAGTTGTTGCCAGTGCTGTGTTTCTATTCAGTTCAGAATCTTATATTTTTCTTGATCTAGATCACTTAACTGGCATTTCCAATAAGGTAAAAAAAAAGATAAATTTTAAAAAAATCAATATTTCTATTGCTTAATTCCGCATGGTATTTTACAGCTGTGCTGAAACAAAACAAGCCCAAGTGGTTGGACAAGGTTATTCCACGCCACTCCACCCTCTCCGTAATAAGCACTCCAGCAGGGTCCTCCTCTGACCCAGGGCTCCCCTGCTGACAGCTCACTGGAAGGGAGAAAAGACATTTCAAATGATGTTTGGAATGATGAGGGGGCTGTTTAATCAAAACAAAGAATAATGGAAAAGTAGCTCCTGGTTTCATCACTGAAATCAAGAATTCAGCGATTTTAAGCCCCTTGTGTAGGTGAAATTCCTCACATACTGAGAAGCTGTCAGTTATGGAGTAGCCCCACAGTATGTATCTATAAGGGCTAGGATTTGCACGGGGGATTAAGGGAGTTATAGCAGCTACCCCTGTTAGACTTCAGCAATATTTCGAACCTAACTCTCCCAGTCTCCTTCAGAAAACCTTGCCAAGATTGCCAGAAGCTATATTTAAAGCCTTTTTTTTTTTTTTCCTCTCTTATATCTATTTAGATATCCTTTATCCCAAATGGTAAGCTTGGACTTGTTTCATTATTCTCTTCTGTGCAGTGCCTGTTAATTTTAAGTAGGATCTGTTGTTAGAATTTGAAAAGCGTTTGAAGCCCAGGTAATTATTAGCCTCAGACTTCTGTAGTTTAGGACTTGCACACACTCTGCTACTTTCCTTACCCTTTTCAACTCATTACAAATGTTTCCTAATTATTAAGCATATGTGACTTGTGAGCGGCGCCATACATTATTAATGGGCCAGTCTCTTAGAACTTGCTGGAAAAAAAATCAAAACTCCTTATGAAAAGTTGCTACTGTGAAAGTAGTAACTTTTCATATTTAATATCAGTGAGGCTTTACTTTGTCAAAGGACCAAAGTAATGTGATTGTATTAGAAGCTAATAGCATGACATTTTTCTTCTGTTAAGAGGCTTGCATTTTCAGTACCATCTAAAGGGAGACAATTTTTCTCCTCTATTTTGAGGCTTGTCTTGGTTAAAAAATAGCTAAATTCACTTTCTGCCTAGCAGCAAGTTTTAACAGCAAAGACCCAAATCCTGAAAAGCAGTATCATAATTTAAACAATGACACTTAACTATGCAACTGCAATGAATGGAATTAAGAAACTTCTAGATTTGAGTAATCACCCTCTTTCCAAAAGCAGCTGGGCAGCTCTCAGCTCCCTGAGCTTCGCTACTCTTCGAGGTGGGGGATTTAACAAAACTGTTGCCACAATTAGAGAGGCTCTTGGGTGAAAAACCTGGGCTGTTTGGTCAGTCGAGTACAAGGTGATTTACAGCCTGTGGGTACTTGAAGACAGAGGCTGCACAGGCTCTTCCTGGATTGATTTTTACCTTGTTAGTCTTTTAGGCTCGGCACAAGTGGGAATACACCAATTTCAACACGTCCATACACATTACCCCTCCAGGTCAAAACAAAAGGAGATTGAGTTCACTTCTGTAGCAGGAAACAAGTTGCTGTGGTCAGGGCATGAGGAAGAGGAATGGCTGCAATGCTGCCAATCCAATCAGGGCCCTTTGGAGCCACACAGAGCTCTGCACCAAACCTCTGAGGCGCTTGCGATAAGGGACGATAATTTCATTCGCCATGATCAGGCAAAAGAAAGGTATGATCCAACAGCAGACAAAATGGGAGCCTAAATTAAATCCCAGGAGAAGATTTCACAAAAAACAAACCCCCTGAGGCTAATGAAGTTGAATTAAAAACTGTTAAATCAGCTTATGAACAACTATTATCACAAAGTGCTCATATAACACTTTCACTGGCCAAATATCAGATATATGAAAAGGGGGAATACAGCCAACAGTATGTTCACACATTTAGTAAGGGGAAATTGAATGTTCTGCCTAACAGAAGAAATTAAAAATCAAGCAGGGAGCCAATTTACTCATAGAGATATTAATAAAGATCTCAGTGATTTTTATAAAGTACTGAATAGCTCTCAATTATTTTATGGTGATAAAAAAAAGCATGTTACATTCTTTAAGAATTCAGTAATTTTTTTTCTAGGCTGTTTCAAATAGATTAAATTAAACAAGTGAAAGCAACAATCCCTCCTAGAGCTACTTTTAAATGTGAATTCTGACTTAAAGGAGACTTGGATAGTTTGATTACTATGATGCGTTTACTGAACTATACAGTCTCTACAATCCCTTGAATAAATCTTTCAGGGAAGGATATCTAGATAGATTTCTAAATAATGAATGTATGTGACTGAACTATAACATAAAAATTTTAAGATCTGGGAAGTTGCGCTTGCTTGGGTCTTTGTTGTTTTTGAATAGAGTAATCACAATATTAATGCAAGACTTTTATCATACCAGAATCCTTATTAGCTGAAATGTAAGTTACCACCTTTGCTCTTTGCCTGAAACAAGAAGCAATCCACGTTAGATTAGATTTTTTTTAATGGCAGTGGCTGAACTAATTGAATTCATAGTTTCAAGTGCCAGCAAATTTGCCACAGAATCCCAGAACTGTGTTACAAAACATTCGCTAAGTGATACTCAAGGAGGAAAACTTGGTTGGGGTCTTTTCAGCTGAAGTCTAAGATACGAAATAATTAAGGGAGAACAGAAATGGACATCTTTCAGAGTTGTTTTGAAGAGTTTCTCCTCAAAAAGATTAAATTTCATCCATCACTAGAAAACAAGAAAGACGTGACTTAGGACCTTTCTTTACAGGGCTGTAGTTGCCCAAATTTTGAGTAGCACATAAACTAACAGACTTTTGCGGTCTAAAATGGATTTGACAAGAGGCCAGATATTTGACATGAGGCCCAATGTAAGTATGTCATGTCTGACATGAGGTCCAACACCGGTTCCAGGAGCCCCAGGCTCTTCTCACACCAGAAGCAGACGAGAAGCCATCAGATAAGGACATTTATATGGAATTATTCTCCTGTCAGAAAATAACTGTACCTGCAGCTCTGACCCTCAACACACACTGACGAAATCTCCCTGCACTTGCTCACAAAGGGTTGCTAGAAAGTCATCTCAGAAAACTGTCAGTGAAAACAGAGGGATGCTGAAAAACTACAGTAGGAAACTATTCCAGTTTTGGTCAATAATCTGTACACAGCTAAAGAAAATAATAAATAATTATTCACGTTGAGCAGCTGTTTTTCATGGCCTGGGACAGAAAGAACCTAGCATTTTCCCAAAACAGTTGCACTGGTGTGATTAGATCAGTGAATCGATGTCACGCTGTCTGAGAAACTAGGGACAGGAAAAGGAAAGGGAAGACTCTGTGTTTCTTTCAGCTTCTCTCTGGAAACCAGTCCTCAGACACTGGAGTGAGCCCTCTATGGCTGGAGCTGCCCTGCAGTTTCCACACGGTGGAAGGCAGCAAGAGGCAGCTGCCAGCGAGCACGGAGAATTACCCCAGTGAAAAATGAGGAGTTGTCACCGTGACAGTAAAAATTTACCAGCAGCGACAAAGAGGTGCGAAAGTAAGTATTTCACAAATGGGAAGTGAGAGGAAGGATGGCTTCCAGCGAGTGGGCAAGAGTAGACAATATATGTCATGGAGGCCTCTAGGAAGCTCCTGATTCAGAGACATGTGGAAATGAGTAAGAAATAAAAGACAGCAGGATGTAGATGTCCTCTGCTGGACTTTGCAAGACGAAACAGATTTGATTAAGGGAGACAAAGGAAGAAGAAAAATATGAAGGTTTCTGACCTGGTGAGACCTTATCCTGGTTGAGTGCTGGAAAGAAGGTTCAGCCAGGAGAAAGAGGGGTATGAGGACTAGAAACCCTGTGAACAGGTGGAAACAAATAGGCACAAGTGGTAAACCAAGGAAAAAAAAAAAAGAAAACCCTTTTATTATCCCCCACTGCACAAACCCAGAATACCAACTTAGCAAAAAGTAACAAGACTGAATTATTTATTTAACCTGAGCAATGACCTTCCAACGACCTTTGAAAATGCTTATGGTTTGAGTCAGGTGCTGGCTGAGACATGAATCACAATATGAGCGGGATGTGTGACCCCAGAGCTGCAGCTAAAGCCAGAGAGGTGTTCAGCCAGGTCAGGGACACCAACAGCTCTGGGAAACATCCCGGGCACAAAACCCCATCTGAACCCAAAGCTGACAATTACAGGAACAGACTCCAGGGGACTTAAATGGGGAGAAAACTGGTGACTGTTAATGGCACAAAATATAAAGGCTCTTGCTGGTGCTTTCAGCTTAGAGCAACTTCAAGCCATACCATGACCTCAAAGCACATTCTATAAGGAGAAATTAGAAACAATTCCCCACTGTGGTCTAATGAACCAATGAAAAAGCGTGAGCAAATCTCATTTTTAAAGGGCATGTGCAGACTGCAAGTTTAACTGAGAATCTTGGGAGGAAAGCTTCATAGAAAGTTCCAAAATTTCTGAAGTTGAAAAAGTTAAAAATTATCAAATACTGAAATTGAGTCAACATCTAGTAGGAAATCCCAGATGTAAAATTGCATTAGTTCCAGCACATTTCTGCACAGAGGTAAGCGAGCTCTTAGTGGAAACAGCAGATGATTTACTTGAGGTTTCTTTGTTAAAAACAAACTCTTTCCTCCCTAAGATAGAAAGGATCTCTGAGGTGGTTACAGAAACACACAGATGAATGGATAAGAATAAGACGAGAAATAACGTCTCTTTTTGTGACTTATTAAAAAAGCAGGCAAAGAAGGTTTTCTTTCCATTTTCTTAGCAGTGTGTGACACCAGTACGAGTGCAGCATTTCTGTAAATTCATTCAGCAGGAAGGAAGCTTGCTGCTTCATCTTATTGGGAAGAAATCAAGACACAGCAAAGTGCTTTCAGAACTACCTGCCTGGAAGTGGAGAACTGAGGCACAAAGAGCAGGCAGATAACAACACATAGCGTTTGAAGTGCGGGGGAAGATCACAGCAACCATACAGACTCCAAGGAGAGCCCCAGGATCCCTTCTTTGCTAGTTAACAGGATGCAAGAGTCGCCCCCAGGCTACATTCACCTTTCCATCAGGCTAAGCCTGTTGGTTCCTTTCATGTGTTCAAGCAGTTGTGTCTCACACCATCTGATGAGAAAGTGCCAGGAAAGCAAATCTGCGAGGAACAGAGCCACCTCCCCATCATTCCCAGGGCTGGGAGTGGGACAGGACCACGGCAGAGCACACAAAGTGACGTCCCTTCAGCGTGATCCAGGAGTAGAAATGCATGGGGGTGCACTCAGGGAATGAGAACAGCGCATTCCTTGGTGCACTCAGGGAATGAGAACAGCGCATTCCTTCCACACTCACCCCAGCTAACCCGTAGGTGGAGCAGAGTTCACACACAGCGCCTTTACAATCACCTTAAAATCCAACCAGGGCACAGATGACAAAACAAAAGAGAAGACCTTGAGGGAGGAAAGAACAAGAAGGTTATTTATAATGAGAAAAGCGGCTAGATTGCTTGAAGATACAGCTTAATTACAAGAAAGGATTTGGAGGAAGAGAGAGAGAAAATGCTTGACAGAGAACAAGGAGACAATCATGGGAGCCGCATAAAAGGAGCCGAAGAAATAAGAATGGGAATAGATGATGTGAGTGCACATTGACCTCTCTCATTTGTTCTCCCAGAGACTCACTCCAAAGTTAAAAAATGCTCTTGGATATTTGCCATGCAGTTGGTGAATCCGAGAACACACCCCTGCAGGCCCATCATGGGTCTAGATTGGCCTAATAAATCACTTGTCCCAAGACAATGCAATTAAGCCTAATTAGCCGATAGCTTTATTCCTAAACAGTCTCTTCCCAAGGGAGGTTTTAACTTTTGGTTTCTAAATTAGCTCAAGGAGCTAAATTGCTCTCATCTCCTTGGCAAAGCAACAGTTCATTTCTACCTTAGCACAGGATACTTCATGCACTCGGGGGACACATGCTCACCACACGAGTAGTTTATTTACATTAGCCCACAACCTGAGTCCAGTAGGACCAGCGAGAAACCCTTCTGGAAACAGCAGCATGCTCACTGCCATCTGTCACCACTGACTTTCCCACCTGGCTGCACTCAGCACAGCTTCCCTACAAGTCTCTACATTGCTTCTCCTGATCCTCTCCTTGACCAGGACAAGGTGCTCTGTTCTGATAAAGCTTTCAGCAGTGCTCAGATACTCAGAGGTGACAAATTCAAGGAGTCAGTGAGAAATAGACTATCTTAGCCTATTATCTGAGTAAAGCCTGAGTAGAAGATTCAGTCTGAGTAAAGAAATTCGTCCCTGTGAGGGTGGGGAGGCCTTGGCACAGGCTGCCAGAGAAGCTGTGGCTGCCCCATCCCTGGAAGTGTCCAAGGCCAGGTTGGATGGTTCTTGGAGCAACCTGGGGTAGTGGAAGGTGTCCCTGCCCATGGCAGGAGGTGGAATGAGGTGATTTTTAAGGTCCCTTCTAACTCAAACCTTTCTATAATCCCATGATTCCTAGAAGCATTCTCAACAAGAGCAGTATTAGTTCTTTCCAGTACAGCAGATATAAAACAACCTTCCAAATCCTTTTATGACTGTCCTTTGCTTCCAACTCACATTCTTCCAAAGTTACATTATTTTCAGCAGTGTTACAGAAGATTCAGCTCTTTATTTTGGGGATTATGTGACTCTAATTCAAGAAAAGACTAAAGCGATATCTCCTCATAAATCAAGAAAATGAGCAAAGGAAAACTCAGCAGGAGCTGCCAGTCCTAGACGGTGTAGAGTAACCTCTTGCAAAACAGAGATACTGGAGGGAGAAGGTTTGCCCTGGAGCAGGATGGGGACCCAGAGCACCTGGGAAAAATGGGAAGGCAGAAGTATAAGGAGTTGGAGTAGCATATTTCTGTTTATCTGATGCCAGGGTTAAGGCTCACATACCAAAAAAGCTGTGCAGGTCTCTATAAAGAAGTAGCAGGAAGCTGTTTGTGCTCTGGCATTTTCATTGGCATCAAAATACTGAAAGGGGAAATGGTCTAAGAAAAAGAGCTGACATCTCTGTCTCTGAAGAAATTGGCTGAAGATGCCTTCTGTTCCTCAAAGCTAATATGAAATCATTACCTTTTTGCTTCTTGTTCTTTTAAGCTTTTTTTTTATTGTATGGTAAAAGCCAACACATTCTTTGGACATCAGCTGCTTCCTGCACATGCAGCATTTCTTCACATCACAAAAACTCTTCACTTTTAAACACTACCTGCTGCTAGTGTGGGCTAAAGTCTTGATAAATCCTTGCATTTTAAACACTCTACAGTTTTCATTTAATCCTCTGCCAGGGTTTATCTATTATTTTCCTGACTGCTTTACATACATTTATTTCCCTTTCATCTGTCTAAATTGTGCCTTACTTTTACTTAGCTTCCTGTCTCAGGGCTCTGCAACTTTGTCCTCTCCTGTCCCTTTCACCACCTGACAGCAGAGCTGAGACCACTGACCATTTACAGCTGCAAATGCCCTGCTGGGAACACCTGACTCATGCATCTTCTCCCCCAGGTGCTCACAAACATTCATGTTTCATTACAGCTAAATTTGTTGGCAATTCAAATTATCCTTTTTATAAATGGAGAATTATGGAGGGAGAAAAAAAATTACAAAAATTAAAATGGGAATTATTCTGGACCCCAAAGAGCTAGACAAGCAAAATTTCAGTATTAGCAGGGCACTTCAGTGCTCTCTGTGTCTTGGAAACCTCCCCTCTGCAACACTTACATGGAAACCTGGTGGCACAGGCTCAGCCTGCACTGACCCGATGGTTTCAGTAGTATTTCATAGCTCTGCTCTCTCCAGGTCCTTTTTTTTTTTCATTTGAAACCTTCCCATAAAGAAATCACTCTCACACAATTAGCCAGGAATATATTGCATTGTGATATATGGAGCAGGTATTAAAAAAGCTATTTGAGTATTAAGAGAGACTTCAAAGGAGGTGAGATCATGGGAGAATGGGGATATGTCGGACCCATATGTGCCAGATTGATTCAGTTTACTGCTCTAAGGAGCGAGATGGGGACTAGCAAAGGATTACCCCTCACACTTGGGTAGAGATGTTAATTGGGCTGGTTACAGCGTGTCACTTTTAGACCCATGGCCCCTGCAGTGAATTAGAAGCTCCCACACTGAGCCAAGCTGCTTGCAGGACATCAGGGTGGTGTTTGCAATGGCACAAAACGAGAAGGGGACATAGGAGACCGCATCACCCTCAGCTTCCACCTGATCTAAGGACCAAGCCCTGCCCTTAGGCATAAATCCTTTCTCAAGATACTGAGTTACCAACTCTGTAACTCTTGTGGGAAGCTTGCACTTCCATGAAGAGGAAGAGTGTGACTGGTTTGCCTTTTGTCTGCTGGGACATGCCATGGTATTACTGATTTACACCGGGTTTGGGTTGTGGAGGTTTGCAGTGAGGCAGCCCCAAAGCAGAAAACAGCTCTGGCACGGCCTCAGGTACTGATGGTAAGGCTACTAAATACTTTAAATACTTTAAATACTTTAACAACTCTTTCTCAAGTTGCATTTTAAAAGAAAGCAGCAAATAAATATTTTGTTGTTGGAGGGAGCAGCTGCAGGGGAACCCAATTTCTTAAACTGGGCATAAGACAAGCATACTCACAAAATTAAGGGAAGTTAAACCGAAATACCTAAATTCTTTTAGTGATGTGCAGTAGCTGGGTTTGTGGAGTTTAAAAATGAAATTTTGGACCGAGCTGTTTTATTTTCAATAAGTCCTTTTCGCCCCAGCCTCAGACAGTAAAAGGCAAATGTTCTGCCTCTCTGAATTACAGTCAGAACATGCATTTTCCTGTTAAGACACAGTAGATTATTCCCATATAAAAATAACTACCTAGTCGATAACTTGCAGGAATTATGAAGGATGAGACAAATTAGAGAAATTTATACAGGTGGGTAAAAAGTGACTCACCTAATAGGGGCCGTGAGCTGAAACAGTATTTCAGGCTGTTCAAGCGACAAAAGGGTGTCAGCTGGATTGGAATTTAATTCCCTGCTTATGTGTGGGCTGAGGTGCAAAGAAACAAGTGGTTGGTGTTCCTGTTCTTGACTGAAGTCGTGCGGCCACTGGGTGTCATCCTTGATTCAGCTGACAGCCAGAGACACTGCAGCTACAGCGCAAAGCCTGCAACTTCCCGAGCGGTTAAATTCCACTCTATTTGATTGTACAACATACAGCAAATTGCTCTGCATTTAAATCAGCTATAAAATTGAATACTTTGACATAGACAAATTCTCCTTTGTCTCAGTGCCTTATTTGGAGACCTGAAATGGCTGGTTGACGCAGGAAAGAAAGAAAAGTAATGCAACCGGGGCATAGGAACTACAAACAATTTGAGGAGTGATTATCAAATCTTGGGAAATATGAAATAACTATGATTAAATAATGCAGAGAGTCTATGCAGGAAGTTTGGAATTATATCCTTAATTGGTCCCCAGGCTGGAAAAGCCTATTCCATATAGGTAATTGCATTTAAGATATTCAGTATCCAGATTCAGTACACAAATTAATGACTATGTATGAAGGAGCTGGTTCAGGAAAAACTAATTCGATCTCTTACCTACAGTACCAAGCTAGTACCCTCAGAAAAGTTCCAAAATGTCGTCAAGGAGGTAAAAAGACTGAAAGTCCCTGATATTTTATTCTTTCCACCTATAGATATTCTATATTTTTTCACATTTTCCTTACTGTTTAGCGCCTTCCCACTTCCCCACAACCAGCATCCATGAGAGCCACACAGCCGGGTGTGGCCGTGGGAGCAACGCCTGCACCTGGCTAACAGGGGAGCAGGAAAAAATGGTCCAGAAGAAATATCCAGATATCCAGAATGTTTTGCCCGTGTTCACATATAAGGATCGAATCAGCTCACAACAGGTCATATGTCATCCTAATGAGTTTTCTGTTATGGGTGGCTGAGAAGAACTTATCAGCGTTATTTTGTTATCTCCTGGGAGTCTAGACAGTCTGAAACCAGCACATAGTGCTGCAAAGCTGCTTATTATAATATTATTTGTCTCTGAAACCTGATTTAGTTTGCCTTCTTCAAGCTGAAATAAAAGGAAGTGCCAGCAATTTCTCCGAGCATTACAGCCAGAAATGTTTACGTTTGTCAGTGCATTAAAAGTATTAATCCCACTGTTCTTAATATACATAGGTAGAGTAAAGCCACATAATGGCTTAAATACCAGGTGTTTTTGTTAATGCAGCTAGCCCCAGCTGATAGCTCAGCTTTCCATGGATTATGCAGCCTTTCAGAACACATCTCCATGTAATACTTCCCAGCTTTACCAGTGGATATAATTTTAATGAAAACATGCCATTACTAAAGAGCTATTAGGCACAGAGTTGAAATTGTCTTTGATTTTGCTCCCTGACCAAAGACTTTAATAATTATTTAAAATCCATTTTTAAAGGAAGATGTTAAATATTCTCTTTACATTAAACAGCCTCATAGACATAATTTAGGGTGCTTGTTTTTAATATTACCAAAAATTTCTTTTATGGTTCTGTTTAGTTAAGAACTGATAGCAGACTTAAAGGAGGAAATACATTTTAAATGTAAGTATGTGCATTAACAATTTCAAAATTTACTAAAGTTAGCATAAAACAACCCATCTGAAGTAACAAACTCAGATAACCAAATTGTCTAAATGTTTACTACCCTTTTCCTTGATGCAATAAATCAGTAACAAATATTAGCCCAGTGAGTTTTTCTTGAAACAGGAATTTTCTTCTGTTTCTATAAATATATGCATGGATGCACATGCCTATATTCTGTGGCTAGGAATCGACACAATTTCACTGTCAGGTCTCAATTCAAAGGGAAGATTCTTTCTCGTTTAAACTTCACAACACTTTTTATTTGGGAATTTATCATTAGAAAAATACTTACGCTGGTTTAATACTCTTGGAATGCTTTTCATGAATGTAGGCAGCAGCAAGGCCTCCTGCTCCAGAATTTAAATACTGCAAAGAATATATCAACGTATTATCTGTAAAGTATCGCTTTCCTTCCCTCACTCTGATCTATAAAACAAACGAATTTTAACATTTCTAGTGGTTTCTAGATGGAGATCTTAGCATTTGTCACAAAGCGCTGATGGAGGTAAAAGCAGATATATTTTTTCAGATTAGTTTTAAAAGTATCTCTCTTGGCTTACATACGGTATTTGAAGTCTAACAGGCCAGAAAATTGAAGTACAGCTGAAAGAGTTCCATATCATAATGTCTATAGCAAAGTCATGAAACAATTCATCTGACTATGTCTGTCGAGTCTTAATCTCACTAGGAGTCAAAAGAACTAAAGATACCTTGCTCTGTGATCTGAAATTATTAAAGTTTAGACAAGAACATTCACTTATTTACGGACCACTTCATAAAATATTGTCGCTGTGAGACCTTCTTGGTGTGAGAAATAAGAGAAGAGCCCCTGAACTCCTGTCCACAGGGCAGATGTTTAACCACTACCAGAATCCATCTCACATTCACAAGACCTTGTAGGTCATTGCCACTATTGTTTTTTGGAACCACTCGTAACAAAGGCACCATAAAAGTCAGTGTCCATCTCCTCGTTGTGGCCAACTCAAAGATTCAGCCAAGTATTGCTCAATGGTTCGGGTGCAGTTCTTATCCACCTGACCTGTTTGCTGACCCATGAGATAAGAGACGTTGCAGAAAACAGTCTCCAGCAATGAGTCTGTTTTACCTTGTAGGTGCACCAGCAGGCAAAATCTACTCCCCAGTCATGCAAATGAAGCTCTACATTCCCAACAGCGTGAGCCAGGTCGAATCCAACAAAGCATCCCTGCCGGAAAGAGATGATTACTAGGTTACTTATTAAGGTAGTCATCACTGTGAAATTATTTTGAAAAGAACACCTTCAGAGCTTAACTTCCTCTCTGTATAGGCAGGCTATCTAGTGACTCTTTACAGAGGCAGAGAGTGATGGGATAAGCGGGAATGGATTTAAACCGAAAGAGGAGAGATTCAGGCTAGATGTTGGGAAGAAATTCTTTTCTGGGAGGATGGTGAGACCCTGGAACAGGTTACTCAGAGAAAGTGTGGGTGCCTCATCCCTGGAAGTGTCCAAGGACATTTGGGTGGCGCTTGGAGCAATCTGGGATAGTGGAAGGTGTCCCTGCCCATGGCATGGCAGTTGGAACAAGCCGATCCTTAAGGTCCCTTCCAACCCAAGCCCTTCCACGATGAATCTCTCAAGTCCCAAATGTTCTGAGTTATTACCAGAAACAAGTTTTCTATGCCATAGATACACATAGAGATCATCAATTGTTCTGTGCGTTTCTTCAAGGATGCTTGGACAGCGTTTAGATTGCTGAGGTTTTGATTGTGCAGCGAAGTGGAATCACTTGAAACAAATATTGAGAACAAATGTACAAACACAAACACTTGTATGGCACAACAAACCTCAGGCGGACACAAAGCAGTAAGGGACATAATGATGCCAGTTACCCATGAACAATTACATTCCAATATATATTTATGCTCAAGCTGCCCCTGGTGTTTAAACGAGGAGGACCTTGCTCTTTGGGAATCCAAATGGATGAGACAGCAATTTATGCAGTGCCTTGATCTTTAAGAACTTTTATTCTTGTCCTTAAAAGAAGGATTCTGTCGTTTCTCTGTGAAAAATCTTGTATTTGCCATAACCACAATTTGCACGGGACACTGGGGAAAAGGGGGGTGAAAAACCCAATACCTAGGGACAAGAGATTTCTAGATCTAAAAGTAAGTTTTACACATGAAATAACCACTGGATGGCAGCATTTTTAAACTAAAAAGTTCTTCCAAGCTTTGCTATTTATTTAAGAGCAGAGAAATAAAACTGCCTTTTGTGCCTGGACTACAAATTAAAATGCTATTTTGCATTTTGCTTTTAAAACACAAACAGCTTGCTTGCAAAGCAGCAGGGTAGGAATAAGAGTGAGAGCACAGGCTTCAGAAAAATCAACGTCCAATAATAAAACAAAGGGGTTTTTTTAGGAATCTCCTGCTGTTTCTTGCATGGAGGGAGTCTTAGCTAAATTATTTAAGCAGTACTTTGGTATATTTAATCTTCTGTATAAACTAGATAACAATTTGAACAAAGCAGCATTTTAAGAAGATGTGACACGTTAATTCTAATGGAGACGTTTGTGAACTTATCAGCTTGAGAAGTTGCTCCAAAACGATGGGAAGAAAACTCACTGCCACAGCATTTGCATGATCTAAACATTGGAATCAGAGTCCCAATAAATAGCTGTGGTGGCTTGATTTCACAGGGACACACAGAACTGAGTTAAGACAAATCAAATGAAATGGTGAAGCTAATGCAGAGAGGCTGGGGCACCCTGAATTCCAATGGGAATGCTCTCATTCAGGGATAAAATGGCTTTGGATCAGAGAAATAAGCTACAGCACACTAAAGCCAGTTGCCAGTGAACGAGGAGGTTCTTGTAGGGTTTTAAAGCATTAACTTCAAAACTTCAGTTGACTGGATTTAAACCTTAACAGGTGCATACATCCCACACAAACTTTTGGAAGCAATTCTATAACAGATTCACTGGTTTCAGTGGAAACCAGGAATAATACAATGAGACCCTTGCAGAATGTATGTGTCTGGTTGTACATTAACAAAATTGAAACAAATAAAAAAAAATAAATGGAAGTTGCTCATAAAGAAAAAGCATTTAAGAAATTTAATTCTCTAAATCATGTGCCTAAACCAGTTGTCTTTTCCCTGTCAGTACATCTATAAAAAGGTGTGTTCAACCACACAATGTCATATTATGAAAATATAGTAGATGGGATGTAGGAGGAGACACCCTGGGACAGTGGCAGGTTGGATGCCCTCACAGCAGTGAGGCTCCATAACCACATCTACACGTGCGACCTTGACATGGACAAACCTTCTTGGGCACTGACAGTGGCTGCAATAGATCAGCTCTAACCAGCAGTAGGCTCAGAGCCCATATAAAGGAAGGTCATTGACATAACACCCATGGGTCCTCCTCCTGGAATCCTTTAGCTGCTCCCCACCACTGTGAAATTGGTTGGCAAATCCTACTGGGCATTGATTAACTGAGTATTGAGGCACAGCCTGGAAATTCGGGTTCGGTGCTGGCAGGATTCCTGCATCGTCTCAGAAGCGCCCACTCGCTCCAGTTTGTTCGAGTCGTCATCTGCAAGATGGGTTGTGCTGGTTTGCTTTCCCAGGGAGGTGTCTGGCACTTAAGTCACACAAACAGCGAATGTTTAGCCACACAGATTGCATGGAAAAAGTAAAACAAACTGAAGCAGCTCTCCCTGCACAAGCCACGCAGAACCAGGACTGCGTGGGAACGGCGCTTCCCCAGACTGGGGGGAAAACAGAGCTCTCCATCTGCTCGGGGCAAAGGGGAGGACATGTGCTCTCCCCTGCCTCTTCCATTTTATTCCAACATCTAAAAGTCATTTCTGCAAAGTGTCTGGGTAGCTGCTGATAACCAGCAGGTAACAACTCAGCATGGACAATGACATTTGGAGAGAGGGAGAGAAATGACAGCTTCACGCCAGCAAAGCTGGGACATTTAGAAAGAGAGACAGGAAAAGAAATGAAGATGAAGGATCTTAAAGCTCTTCCTACTGGGACTCAAGAGATTAAAATATTTTACATAACGGTACAGAGTCAGTGGAAAGTACAATATAACTTATGAAATGAAAATTGTGTTTGAAAGGTAGAGTCTCCTAAAAGTCAGCCATTTCTTCACTTGTAGAAGAATAAAACAACTCAGCCTCCTCCATCCTCTAGAGCAAGCTTGAAAGTATGAAACAAGGAAAACTGTTACATCCTCCTCAGCCTGCTGATGAGTCTCTTGCACAATATGTAGTAATTTTGATTTATCTGAGAGACCTTAGATGGAAAAATAGCCTGAGGTAATTTTTCAAGCTTAATTTAGTTCATTTAATATTTAATGACTTAATGAAGCTGTCTATGTGCAGAGCTTTCACTCTGGGAGGAATCTTAATGTACGCAGAGAACTTAGGAAATTGGCTTAAAAAATGTAAAAGGAAATCAGTAACTTAATTCATAAATGATTGACCTCAAGAATCCTAGGACATTTTCCAGGCCTCCAGAGCTCACAGCTCAAATCTCTAGCCAAGCCCTGATAGGGCACAACACCGCGGGATTTTATTTCAATTGTACATTAAAAGAATTATTAAGACCATCTGTGTAGGACTTTTCTCTCTGACATACTGGCTGACAGGTGATTTTTTTCCCTCCCTTCTCAAATGACATTTTCACCTTGTATTTTCCCCTTCTGACTCATTTGCTTGTCAGCTCTCCCCATCCTATTTTCTGTTCAGGAGCACAGGGTCATTCCACCCTTCATCCCTGGGAAGGAGAACCTTGCATTTTTGCTACAAACACGACTTTTCAGTCTTATCTGCTTTTAAAAGGACTTTCAGCCTATCTGTGACAATACGCTGTCTATAAAACAATGCTGGTTTCATCAGGTCCAGAAGTTCTTGAAGGCGATATGGTCTGTAAGTCAAATTAAACCTACAGATATATAGATGCTAATGACTGCTCCAGCAGTTGTTTTTCTTCTCCTCGAATCCAACAGCAGCTCCTAACCCCGGCTCTGGCTTGGGAAAAGAGAAGAGGAGCCAATTGCTTTTGAAGCCCCCACATTTTGAGCATTTTGATAACCAGAAGCTCTGAGTCCAAGAGAAGCAGCAGGGAGCAGAAATGCCTCTTACCAATATTAAAACAGAAACTCTCCATGAATCAACGATTTTGTGGCTGTTCAAGTAAATATTTGTCATACGCAGATGCTGAAGTGTGATGTAACAGTTTGTTACATAGAGGGTTTGTATAAACATATAAACATCACTTAACCCAGGGGCAGAATCTGTAAGGACATTGAGCTGAGCGTATCTGACAGGAGGGAAATGAAAACACGGCTGGCTCATGATTTTCAAGCCTTAAGGGTACTCAAACAGTTCTTCAGGTTGAATTAATTTTGCTTTTTCAGTATACTAATGATATTTTAGTTCATGAATCTACCTGGATCTCAATCCTGCACAATCAAACCACAAAGACACTAGCAATTCTATCTTGGTATTTTTTTTTCTCCCTCTTGAAAAATCTGTGGAAGAAGAGATTCATGTCTACATTATGTCATTTCTAACAGGCATTCAGGTGGAAACAGGCCTTTGACATCTACCTGTTCCTGCTGAAATGCTGAATTGCTGTCACAAATTGCTCTCCTCTTCAGGAGCATGATATAGTCTCTGTGTAAAGCGTATGGTGTTTCTGTGTGTATCCCTGTGGAAGCCATACCCCTGAGTTAGTATTATTATTATTTTCACTCCCTTACAGAAATTTTAATCTTTCTCCACCAAGTCCTGGTTATCTCCTCAGATTTTCTAAACATCAAATTCATTTTCACTCCATGTAATGAGCTGTGAGTGTCTACTCTCTCCCAGAACACCACTTTGGGGCAGTTTAGAGCTATCAGTGAAACTGCATCTCTTCCACATATCCAAGTGTGCAGCCCACAGTCCAGAGAGCATCTTTGGAGAGGTGGTGAAGTGATAGGTTTTTCCCAGGTTGTTCATCTTTATGGAAAAGCAGAAAGATTTCTCTCTCTCTTTCTCAGACACCTTTCAGACACATCAAGGAGCAGATTTCTGGGAAGCAGCACTGAAGACATGTAGGTGTTGGCAGCTGAAGGAAAGCTCTGCTGCCACCAGGAGAGAGCGAGAGTAGAGCAGTGGGTGGCATCATCCTGTTAATAACCTGTCTTCTCTTTCTAACATTCCAGCATGGTGGAATTGTGATTTTTTGTGGTCAGCAAAGTACTGGCAGACACTCCAGGAAAGCGTCACGACGGTGTTGCTTTTGGAGCTCCTACACAAACCCACTTCCCCTGCAGCTGACTCCCCACGTTTCTTTTCACCCTGCTTTTCTTCATCCGTGTCAGAAGTTGGTTTTGTTTTGTACTGTTGCTAACACCAGGTGCTGATCTGTGAGAACATTCCCTTTTTATATCCCATGGGCTCTGCACTAGCTCTCACACCTGCTCTGCTCTCCCAGGGGGGACTTTACCATTGCTTGCCATCAGCATAACTTATGCCCTGACATCCAGAAAAAATTCCACTGCCAAACCTACAGCTACAGAAGATGTATAGTGGGTTGTGAGGTAGGAACCTCTCCAGGGAGTTAAACCATTAAATATAAAGAGTTAGCTGGTTTGTCAAAAATCCAGTGATACTAAATAAGTTTACCCTTCAGTGGTTTAATCTTGTGTGAGATAAGGCTCATCCAGTAAAAGGCTGCCACTGTGGAAAGTCTGGTGACCTCCTGTTGATAAGACAACTTAATTAAAAACTATTTTCTCCTGGATTCCTAAGGCAATTGAGATGGTTAAAGAGTTTTGCAGCTGTGTCCACAGAACACACTGCCTGCAAGCTCTGAAGGCTGAGTCATCACTAAAATACACTCATCTTGTGATGTTGATGTGCTCCACATTGTGCCCGTCTCCGGAAAACTCATCAGTGGAGTCTGAGCGGTGCTGGCTCCACAGGGAGCTCACCTCTCTGCTCATGGGGGGCAAAAACTGCCATGGTATGGCTGCAGGAAAGGAGTAAAGTCATGAAAGTCTGTCAAAAAAGCTCAGAAATCTTACACAAACTAACTTTCAAAGAGAGATGAGAGCTGTGCTTGCCTCCTCCTCCTTCTGCACTGAGGCTCTGGGTATTCTACCCTTCAAGACAAGCCATGTCAAAATTAATAGTCATGAATTACCTTTTCCAAATAATTTAAGACTCATCTGCCTGAAAGATTGTTCCCACAGGGCTATTTCTTCATGCAGCACACAGTCCCCAAAGAGTCTGGGCACAGAGTGCTTTTACATTTTACCAGAGCCCCAAAAACTTCAGTGTTTTGTTCTACAAAAAAAAATGCAGAACAAGTGGCATTAAAAATATTTCACAGAGAAAACGGATCTAAAATTGTATGAAAAGGACACATCTGGAGCAGTCCTACCTTTTTTTGGCCAGCCTTTGTTATTCTAGGCATGTCAAACAACTGTCCTGTGTAGTACTGCACACCACTGAGCAGAATGACAGCGATAGAGTCCCCTTCCTTCTCAATTACAGCCAGGATATCTTCAGTCCTCAAGGTCTCCTCCCCCTAAAACAAAGTTAAAGCACATATTTTACATCATCTTTGGCAGTAATGAAACTGTCATTCCTTGTTTCATAATCTATATTTTCCCATGAGCCAGGCTGCTTGCATAAGGAGATCAAAAGAAAATCCTTAGCATGGTAATGATACACAAAGGTGTATGAAGTAGCCTATGAGCAAGAAACTCAAAAAAAAAATCATTAGCAACTGAATCTTGGAGGTGCCAGTTTTAAAAAGTCTATTCACTTCATGCTCTAACATGCTTCATACTCTTTAATATTTCTGACAGTTTTAATCTACAGTCAAAAATTCCTGGTGCAGACAGAACATCTAATGATTTTTAAGTGGCATCTGAAATTTGTGACACCCACAAGGCTTGAAAGTTGTCTATCAGTTTCACTCTGTACTTTTCTGGCAAACTTGGTATCCCACAGGAAGCTATTATAAACCTGCCATATTTATATTTCAAAAACAATATGTCTCACATCATCAAAAGTACAAAAATCCCCAAACCTGTGGTCATTAAATATAGAAGAATTTCAACCACAAGGAAAAAAAAAAGCAACCTCATTTTTGATTCTTTATAGGAAAATTACTGCCCCATCCTCCTCCTGTCTTCCTAGCAAGGGATCTTGTAAAACATACCACCACCTAGGGATCAATTAGGCAGTGAAAACCTAGAATTAAATTAGACTTGTTACTGAAAAAAGCTTGGGCAAGATGGTTGAATTGCAAGGGACTGTTATTATCTCAACAATCTCTGCAAATCTATCAAGCGTTCAGGAGTGGGCTCTTTACTCACAAGATGACTCAGATTTCAGAAGCAAAAGGTCACCCTCGGTTTATAGTTAGGTGACAAAGTTCTTAATGCTGCAGAAGTGAAGCGAGGCAGCCTTTCAAATTAATCTGAATTGCATATTACCGAGAGCAGACCTTTCCCTCAGCCCGTGCTGATGCAGACACAGTGGTGCTCGTGTCATGGCAATCTCTTACCTCAGGACATTCAAAGGACATTGGGCATTCTCGGTGAGTTACTACATTTTGCAGGTGACTCAAGATGTTGCCAGTTTTTTTTTGGAAATGGGAAAAATAGAGAAAATAGCTTTTTTTGTTGTTGTTCTTCCAGGAAAACTAGCTAATGAATACTAGCAATTATAAAATGGGGTTTAATATCAAAAATATGTGCTGAAACACGTCTGTTTATGATTCATAAATTTTATCTAAGTTTTAATAAAGACAGATTACAACTTCTACACTAGAATATTTGAGAAGGAATGCCTGCTTTCACGTGAAATATGTTTCTGCCCTTGGTGGCAGCAAACAGAAGTGACAGATTCCTCACCAACCTGCCGTGGCTGCAGCAGGACCATGCTTTTCTCCACATCCAGCCCGTGCAGTCGGAGCTGGGACTCGACAGCATACTGGAAGAGAATTCCATGCAGACAACAGTAACACAAATACATGATAAACAGCTACAAAAACAACCAAAAAAGGACAAACACATCAGAACTTCAAAAAGGTGTTCAGATGCCTTGCCTTTCACTAGAAGTAAAGCTTGAAAGCATAATCCAACTCCACTGAGAAATTCACAGATTTCCTTTGGATTAAAAAAGATCTGAATTTACTCCATGTGAGACTGCAAGGAAAAAGTCAAAGCCTAAACCCCACCGGATAAATCCACGGAGCAGAATGAGGGTGGAGATGGGGCCCTGAGCGACCTGATCCAGTGGGTGGCATGGCAGGGGGCTTGGAACATGATGACCTTGAGGTCCTTTCCGACCTAAACCATTCCATGGTTCTGTGATGTGATGGATGCACTTCACCAGGGGCCAGAAAGCCAAGCCTGCAGGGATAACAGCCAAGGAGAAGAGCTTTCCTTCTCTAGGAGCCCTGGGTACCCACATGCCAATACAAACGAGGTTTGGCCAGCACACACATCCTGCCCTGTGACATTCTCACCTCTTCTATTTGCTGCACTGCTGGGGGGAAATAAGAGCTTTAAGCTCTCAAGCGATTTCAAAAATCCTATCTGCCGATTTTATCGATAAATGATGGTCCTGGAGATCAAATAACAATCATCAAATAACAGTATAAAAGAGTTTCAAATTTCACGTCAGGAACCGAAGCGATGGCAGTTGCAGAGATTATTACTGAAGTGCCATAGAAATTTAAGGGGATGGAGTGTAAATGTACAAGTACACATGGAACAAATGTGGGATTAATCTGAACATTATTTAGAATAAAAGCAATTTGAGGTGTATACATTTGTGCCAGCATCTTCATTACAAATAAACCTGTTAGTGGCCTGACTTGCTTTTATCACACCTTAGAGATCAAATTTGTTATCAATTTCCAGGGGTTTACGGCGCTGATGATAAAGTAGCAGTGGGCCACAAACCCAAAGATTAATTTGCTCGAAGCTCTGATGCACGGGCTATTGTCTCTTATTTTATAGCAGACAAATTGTGTTTGAACTAGTAATCCAAAGTGCTAAGAACAAACATTTCCATCTCTGTCTGGGGATATATAAGTGTTAATGTTGTGAGTTTGTATTGATTTGGTTTCATAAAGTAAAACAGCAACAAGAATTAATAAAACATTTACAACTTTAGTTGATTTAGGCCAGTAGTTTGCTCAATGTCTTTAAAAAGACTAATAAATCAATGCACCCATTCAATCTTTTCCTCTTGCAACACTTCTTATTTGAACAAAAGGAATAAAGATACAATCTGTAAAATATGCTGAGCTCAAAAGCTTCTGACAGATTTTTTTATTATAATGTTACTTGGACAAGATGAGCTAATAAATATTCAAATCATACTACTGATATTCTTTGGAAAAATATGATTAATAATACAAATATGGTGAAATATTAATTTCTTACATGGTCAGAGGGAAAGGCTCTTGCTTCTAGAAGAATTTTATAGCGTCTCGGAGTAGGCTTAAAGAAAGATAGCTGTTAAGGAATAAAAAAGAAAGAAATATTGAAATTTATCTAAGCAGAGATGAGAAAGATGCTCCCAGCATATAACTTAATAAAGACTGCTTTACTTTTATGCCGACTACAGAGAATCCCCCAGAAATTACAAATATTTCTTTGTCCATATAACATTTACCAAAGCAGGAAAGTGTTATAATACTGTATTCCATATATCCATAACAAAGGCCACCAAAACCCAGCAGTGGAAATTTGCACTTACAGGATTCAATGGCAAAGCTTTGACTGCAGCCAGGGAAGCTGGGGTTTCACCCAGCTCCATCCAGCAAGCAAAAGCAGCTGCTGAAGAGTAGCAGGCAGTGAAAAAGAATTGGATTTACATTCCCACCCTAAAAGTTTAGTTATGGAATCATCCCTCACTCTGAAACAAGGCTGACCAAAGACCTGATCTCAGCATCTTCAGGTGGGTGGTCTTTTCTTCTCAGTTTCTGGCAAGCTGGGCTGCCCACCGTGCTGGGAGGACCAGAAATACTCACAAACCGTCCTGCTCAAGCTAGCTTGGGTTACACAACCTTCTGCACGGTCTGTGTGCTCAAGAATTTCACACCTAATTCAGGGCAGAGCAGCCCCGTGAATTGGCTTGTACTGAGCCCCATCCTGCCCTGCTCCAGGTTCATTAGTTTAACAAAGGCAAGAGACACGTCACAGAGGAGCAGATCCAAGTGATAAATCTTTCTGTGTGAACCACACAAAGTGAAGGTTCACATCTGCACTCGCCTGAACCAAATCTTTGGAAATACTGGAGAGCCAGAGACAGGCTTTATGTAGCCACAGGGGCACCTGAGCATAAATAAGGCACTTTTATGGCTGCTATGTCATGCAAATCAAAATGCTTTAGCACATTTTAGGCACATATAAAATAGCATAATTCTAAGTTTCATCTCTTGTATGCAACTGCATTTTAAGCTTGATTGATATTACAGCTTTGTCTTGCTGACAGTTGAGCTCCTGTTTCCTTAACTTTGAAATTTGGTGTGGAATTGAAATTTGAGAAGTTACTTGTAAATGTATCTTAAATAATAAGGTTTTCTCTGGTAACTGACACACAACACATGGGAGAACAACTCAAACAGCTGTCCCTACAGAGTCCTTGAAAATATTTCTCTGTCCAGCTTTCCTACTTAGTATTGAGTCAGGCCAGGTCTTGCATATACATTATTCAAGATACAACTCCCAAGGCTTAAAAAGTTAATCTGTCACCCCGAGCTGTCTCTGTGAGGTCCTCAGAAAGCACTTTGCTTGCACACACAAAGAAAGGAGAAAAATACTTGTCAACACAACATCAAATATACATCATAAGGACATACCATCTGAAGGTGCAAGTTAACAGTCAGCCCATTCATTAAGGCTATTTCTTCTCTTTTGGCCCCTGAAATAATAAAAAGATAAAAAGTTTAAAAACTGGTTGGAGTTTTTCTTTAAAATTTCAGAGAGATATAAAACAGTGGTGAGAAAGCAAAAGGACGAGTTCAGTCAATGTCTCTCCAAAGACTGGAAAGGAAACGAACGTTTGAGGTGTCATCAGAGTGAAATAAAAAGATTTCTTGTCTGACTCTCTACACTGCACTGGCAGGCAAATATTTATTTTTTTCAGGTCAGACACAGAAAACAAAAAAACAATGAAGTTTTTCCATTTCCCAGAAAACCACCAGTGGATTTATTATCTTGAATACCTCAGACAAGTCGGGTCACAAAGACAATGCGTAAAGCAAGACCTGAAGACTTATTTTTGTCAGAAGTTCACATGTAACACAAGTGAGAAAACATATTGAGATAATCATCTACTGTAAGTAGTTACTGTAATGTAAAGATAAATCTCATCCCTAATTAAAAAATGAAATAAGCAAGACTGACCTATTGGATATAACAAACCATTATTAATGTAGCAGCTTCACAAGAAGCCATTCCCACATTGCTCCAAGGAGGATAATAACAGATGCATTCGGACTACAGCTAATCACAGGAAGAGCTAATTAGTAACAACTAATTGTTGTTAGCAAGTATTTAGTAACAAATTCTGCAGCACTTGTCGACCCCTGGTGAAAGGTTTTAGGCAGGACAGGGCGGCACCAAGATGTGGAGAAAATCAATTCCTGTTTCCTTCTGGTTTGCTTGATGTCCATTGTTGAAGAGCGGAAATTCACCCTTGAGGCAAATCAACTTCTGAGAGTCTTCCTCAGGTGAGAGGTGGGCTCATGCACCTTGTCCTGGTCATCACCCAGCCATGGATTCACCAAATGTGGAGAGAGGCTGCGGACAGGGAGGGATGAAAACAAGCGTAGGCAGGCAGGGAGGGCAGCAGCCACCCTTGAAATCGGTAACAAGGAAGGAAAACATGATTTGGGGATAAAAAAGGGTAAGGAGGGCCACAAGATAAGGAAAGCTGAATCCTGAATTTCTCCTGTCCCTGCCTTGGGGGACACCTGACACACTCCCACCACATCCTAAACAGCTGAAATTCACAGAGTGAGTGCTTTCTCAGCATAGGAAAGACATAACCATAGGTTCAACACAATACAGGCAAATATACTCCAAGAACATGGAAATCTATAATTATAATTCATTCATAAATTCCTCCCGAGCAGGCCTCAGCTTCTGCCAGCACAGGAAAAGCCGAGCACCTTTCTCATTGAGGTGTTCAAGGACATTTCCATGTGTTGCTGAAATCCCCAAGTTTTGAACAGAAGGATTTGGAAAATAATGCCAGTGGCTTTGAATGATCAGTCCAGGGGATGAGCCACAACAAACACGAGGTGCCATGAATAAGCTCCCTCCTCCTTCAGACACCAGGAACATCATCAAGTTTGTGGAATGGAATAAATGAGGGACTAGTCCTTCATAGGGAAAAATAAGCTTTTTTTCCTCACTTAAACTCCTCTCCTTTTCTTTCTTTTCTTCCCTCAGATAGCATTGCATCTGCAGGCTCCATGCTGCTGGAAGAGGTCACCTTGGGGCTGTTCTATTGCAAATACAGGAGACAGCTAGAGAGAGTGATTGCAGCTCAAAACAGCATTATTTGCAGTCTTAATATTTCTATGGAACTCTTGAGGCTGAAAAAAAGGACAGGATCAAGAAATGGTATTGTTCTTATTTGTCCCTCTGCTCCTTCTGTGAAATCTGGAGCTTTCACAGCAAATTCTGCACGAGCAATCCTCTGCCTGCTGTACTGATTCTGTATAAAACAAATGGTTAATCTGTAGATCACTTTTAGCTGCATGCTAGCATCCCAAATTAAATATGACACTACATTTGTCATGTAAGTCTTGGTCTTCCGTAAATTATATATTTATTAAAAGCCTTCCATTATTGAATTTCATGCCCACAAAACAAACCTCATCTATGTCATTGGAAAACTGTTATCCTTTATAACCTGCACTGCATTTTGGAAAACAACCTTTCCGTGATCCAATTAACCTATTACAATATTCAAAGACCCAGCACACGGGAGACAAAATTATGTTTGCCTTCCTTATTTCCTAACTTTATACCATATCTCCAGGACAGGCTAAAACCTGGATGTTCTGCGTGATAAATCTCCTCTTTAATAAAAGGAAGCAGCGTTTGCAAAGTACAACTTCAGAGACAATTATGATTACGTTAGGCAGACGCTGCCATCGTTCTCCTCTCTGACTGCTGGGGAAGTCTGATCCTCGATGGAGTAAGTAAAAAGCATTTTGTAAAATGATTGGAAAAAGGCTAAGGGCCCCAATTTCGAAAACGTTTTGGTTATTTCAAATAATCCTTATCACTCAAAGTCACTCCAAATCTGCTCAGCATTCAGTCTTCCCTCAACAGAGACCTGCCCGAGCACATCGTACAGCAGCAGCCACACAGTTAATCTTGTTCCATCAGAAGGTGATCCTGCCAAGGTTGTAATGTTTTAATAAAGTCTGGTAGGAGAAGCAGAGATTGCCTTCACTGCGTTCTGCCACTTGGTGTGAGCGCAGAAAAAAAGCTTTGGCCTCCACTGACCTTGACTCTTCATTTCACAACGTATTTACTACTGTAACTTTCATTGAACAAGAAAATGTGACTGCATTTAATAAGCAAGGTGTTCGTGCACTATAAACCATTAAACAGACAAAGGTGTTTTACAGTCTTTGGTCCATTCCTGAATAAATCTCACCGAAGAGTTTTACTTCCTACCACTGCTTAGGGTGAGAAATGACAATTCTTCCTCCTTCTCTTCCTCCATAACATGTTCAATACTGCATAAAAAGCACAGTAAAATTCTGTTATTGTTCTTACACTAAAGTCAATAAGAAAGTAAATTCAGAATTCATTCAACTACATACTCATACATAATCAATTTTTTTGTTGTTGTTGCAAAATGGTACTTAAAGATAAATTGTGAGGGTTGGAACTTTGAGATTCCTTCCAACCCAAACCATTTAATGATTCTGTGAAATACCACATTCAAAGAGAGCATTTTAACATAACTTTTTTTCCCACATTTATTCTTCTAGCCTCTTCACGATTGCCTAAAATTTTAAAAATTGGAATTTATTCCAATGCATCCATTATTTGGGAAATATTAATTCACCTGCATTCTAAGAAACACTCACTTATGTCCTGTAAAAAGTCATGAGGATATTTTCTAAACAAAGCCCTGCACATAAATTTGAGGGCCAAATGTGTGCCCATACCACATTTTACAAATCAATCAGACAAAGCCCTGAAAATTCTGGAGAACAGAATCCCAACCATGCCCTTTATCTGTGAGGAAAACAACAGGACTAGAAAACTCTTCCCAGGAAATAATCTTAAAAACAAAAATTAGGTTAGTGGTAGGGTGACTTCAGTCTTAATTTTCATTGGAAATTTTAAAATATTTGTTTACCATGACGAAAACTGTAGTAAGTTCACTGTGGTTAAGCCATGGTGATGTAAAAGCACTGGTGTCACATGGAGTTTGGTAAACAAAAGGAAAGTGAGGAGGTGGACAAGCAATTAGATGAAATTTAAGCAAAACTCTCATTTCTAACTCCTGACACCTACAATGCATCTTTTAGTTAAATTAATATTAAAGCAGAAACTTAGTTGGCAGCCTCTAAAAGACAGATGGTTAAGGGAAAAAGGGTCCCAGCCTCAGTCTCTGCTTTCTGCAGTGACTCTTAACCCACAGCTGAGGCCAGAGGGACCCTGGCAGCGGCAGTGGCAGGAGGTCAGGGCTCAGCCTGCCACAGGGGTCCACACTGTGCAAACAAAGCAGAGGCAAACGTTCACAGAAGGTGATGCAGAGAAAGATGATAACTCAGGAGCTTCCAGCTGCCCTTTGGAGAATCTTGGCTCTCTCTGTCTCCTGCTTATGTGAAGAATATCCGTGGTCTTAGCTTGATAACTAATTTAGGTGCCTGGGAGTATGACGTAAGAGAAATTCTTGACTGTCTGCTTCGTTAAATTCAAGGTTTCCAATTGAAAATACGAAGTCACCTTTCCCCACCTGTCCACAGCTTCCTAGTTGTACCTACCAGAACAAGAATATCCACTGGCCAAGGGAGATGGGTCATACTGGAGAACCCCTAAATCAGCTGCGTTCAGCATTTCAACACCCACCAACCCTTTGTATTTCCACATTTTTGTGTTCTATAATGCTTAATGGATGAAGGTGCTGACCTTGCCCTTGCATGTAATGAAAGCAAGAGAAGTAACTTCTCAACCTCCTGAGCAATACCGGGTACAACAACAGCAACTTACAAAATCAGAACCCTCAATCTGCATTTTGGATTATTTTATTTCATTCTGAAGGTGGGTTTTTTCTACATAGCCCAGTGATGCCCAGTGTAACCACAATCATATTTATATTATTTCAGTGTTTACATCATGGATAGACCAACTACAACAATAATTTATTGCATTTGTTCTCCTCCAATAATAACACCCACTATTTTAGCTGTTTGGAAATGTCATAAAGAATTCAGAGAGGGATTTTATTTATAAGTTTATAAATAAACTTGTCATGAAACATTCTTTAATGTCCCTGCTTCCAATTGTTCCGACCCTATTTGCTTTTCTTGAAGGAGAAAAACCATAATTTTCTCATTGAGCACTTGTCTGCAGTTGGAGGAGAAATTACGATACAATATCCAGAATACAGTAGGTCAACATAAGGGTAATATTTTTCCTTAGTGATGGCACAAATGAATGCCTGATAATTCAGTTCTGACAGTCGCTATTGAGAGTTGCCTTCAACACCTACACTGAAATATGGGCCAAATCTCCCCAAAATCCACTAACCTAGCCCTGACAACAGCTGGGACGGCTGGGGAGAAAAAGACCCTGCCAAGATAATTTGTCTTCCCCCTTCACAGACGAGTCTGAAGGAAATCCCAGTGGAAGACTATTTCAGCAACTACACGGAGTAAGAAGTGATAGAGGAAATTTGCATTCCCGCTCAGCCGGCTGCTTTCATGGCAAATTCACCAGGAGGAGTCTCCAGGGCTCCTCAATCTCTGGAATAACCAGAAGCGCTTCCTGCCAAAGTCCTGCAGCACTGCAGGTTCCTCAAGGGGTACAGCAGGGTAATGGGAACTCATCGATAGCAGGTCCTGCCCCAATTATCTGCTCCATTGACATAAGCAGCTCTCAAATATGAGTCTGGATTTAGTGGCAGGGAAAAGAGGAGAAAAGCAGAAAATGTCTAGGTAGAAATCATTTTTCAAAGGGGAAAGTTCATCGTTTTACTTCTGGTAGAGTGACTGAGATTCTGCAATACCAAGTGCCCTTTAAAAGGGATTTGCGTGTTAGTCCAAGTGGTTTATGATGCTCCAAGAAACCCTCTGCTGCAATTAGTCTCATGATCTGCACATGGTCATACATTATCACATACATTCATCTCCTAAATCACTCGCAGACTTAAAATAAAGTGTTAGTCCACTCACAAGAAAACCTACTTTCAAACACAAGAATAAAAACAATGAAATTCTGCCTACAGAGTTTCAGGTTTTTGAGTCTTAAAAGAAACCAAACTTGGTTTTATTTCTGGAGAAAGATTTTCCCCTGCAGTTCACACCTACCAACCAGCTCAACCATCAGGTCCAGGATGCACTCGTCTGCCAAAGCCCATGGGCGCTGGCCATTGAAATGGCCATGGACACCTCTGAAAAGGAATGGAAAAATGATGAAAATGCGTGGTATTCTATTTGCATCAGTCCTAAGAATCATACTTGATTGGGAGACTCCACATTTGGAGGATGGATGAGCAGGAGATGAGACTTGCCGAAGCTGAGCACAACACTTTTCTCATACCATTAACCCGCAGAGCAAAGGGAATTTATCGGTTTCTGGCAGGATTTCAGTTGCTTGAAAATCATTTATTTTGGCCCACAAAACTCGTCTAGAAATTCCTCAGATGATAAGACGATAGCTTTTTCACAAGGCCCCTGGAAGTGGCTGCAAGGGTTCTGGAAGCCTCTGGGGACAGGAAAGCTGGGACACGGCTTCCCGGTGTGGGATGGCACTTGCTAACCCAGGCTCACATCACTGCACAGAGAGCAGAGATCACCCCACAGTCTTCCCCAACCTGCATCTCTGGCTGAACATTATATGGTGCAGAGGATGATAGACTTAAATACTGCCTTGCTCTCAGACAGGAATATTTCTTGTCAGAAACAATTTCCGTCCTCCTGCGTCTCCTGTCTGAGCTCACCCTTCTGCATAAACCAGAGGGTACTTCATGCAGGGGCAGGTGCTTCCCTGCATCAACAGAGCTGTTTGCTAATTCTCATTGTTTCTCTTCTCCCTGAAAAATTGTTCTAGATCTAAGTGTGCATAAAGCTTTTTGGGTTGACAAAGGCTGTTTTAAAACTTTATATTGCAAACTCCTCCTGTCTACAGGGGATCATGTGGTCACCTTAAACGCGAGTGTGCTGCTACTCTGAAGTGACAGATATATAAATTCAATTCTGGATTATCTGCTTTGAACTAAATTTTCCTTCAATTATGACAGAGAAGAAAACTTCTAAGGTAGCTACCATGCATATATAAATAAAAAGTTGCCCAGTTTCTTAAACATGCAGGTTGTAGAGTACAGATTTAAATGCAAATGGAGGCAGACTGAGAAAAGTAATAATGGTGCTAATCCAGGGAAACATTGCTCTGGGCTCCCATCTCACACTGGATGATTTTCATATTTGCTGAGCACCACGGGATACTTGTGGAGTTGGAAACACCAGGCTGCATGAGGCTGAGTATAAAGCTGTTTCAAAATAAGGACAAAGCCAGTAGGAAGCCGAGTAGAGAGAAAAAGAAGCCCTAAAAGCTTTGATGTGAGAAAACAAGAAGGAAAAAGTAATAAACCCTTTAAAGAAGAACCAGCCCACAACATTCGCTCAAAATCATAGGAGGACAGCTGGCAGATTAAGACATGAGAAAGGAGGGTGCGTGAGACACTACCCTGTTCTCAAGGCTATTTAAAAGGTTCGTTTTCCCTATCCACCTCATACTTCCCCTTCTCAGGTGGTGTTTCATTCTGTCTCCCGCAGAAATTACCTGGGCATTTTACAGTCAGACCCTTTTAGATTGACTTGGGTCTAATTCACACCTCCTAGGGTTATTTCCAAAAAAGAACTCCAATCCTAAAGAATAAGGGAGCTGCCGCAAAAAAAACACAGTTGCATTAACCATTTCAAGCCTCTCATCCTTGCAAAACATCATTTAATTTTGGACTAGATTAGGTCAACAGCTGGAGGAGTGCACGGGTACAACTGAACATCTCTTACAGCTAAAATAACATCCCTCTGTTCAACAAATCCAACCCCACACAGACAAGGAGGAGCCTGCTCCTCAGTTTGGATAAGGTCATGGTACAGCAGCTGACTGCTTTTCTCCATTTGAGAATTGCTCTCTGATGAGTCCTCGACAGCAGAGAGCGGGCAGTGTGAAATAACCCTCATTTACAAGAACATTTCATAGATGAGGAGTAAAGGCAGTGGGTGGGGAGGACAGAAAATGCTGTGAGGGGCAGGATCAGTGCTAAAATTTCCTCCCTTCTATCAGCCCACAATGCAGCTGCATTCCCTGCAGACAGGGGCATACGTTTCACAAACAGCAAGACATTTACTGGTAATTTCCTGTCTTATTCTTAACTGTAATATAGCAATCAAGGGACTTTAGGATAATACAGACTGTTAAAATAAAACCCCCAAAGATTTTCAGTGGCTCCCAGCCTGAGGGAATCTGTATTTCTGAAACAGGATAGCAAACATAATAAGATGGGAAAAATAAGTCCTAACTACCTATGGGATTCTCTTTCATTAGCTTTCCCTGATTTTATAGCCATTAGTGTCGTCCTAATGGGAATTTACTAATGAAAGTTCTCTCTATCAGCATGCAGGACTATCAAAATTTCAGAATAAATTTCCAAGTTATGATGAAAACAGTTGTGAGATTTTGGGCATGAGAATGTTTTATTTTGAGAGGAAAACATGGACATTTAACCATATTGAAAGAAGGGAGCGGCAACATTTATTATTATTCATATTATTATTATTATTATGGCACAGCTTACGGCTTGCCTCCCTCTTGATGGCCAATATAAATGCCAAGAGACAAAAATTATTGCCTCTAAAATGGTAGTTAAAAGCATATTCTTGGACCCTTTTTTTATTTTAATCACATGAAACTCTGTAGACTTTGCTGATGGCACAATACATCCTATTACACTCAGGTTGTAAAATTCTATGCTCTGCCTCAGAGAATTTATATCTCTGTATATTATGCCACCCCTCTCTCAGCTCTGGTAGGCACTGGGGGTAATAATCTTTAAGGACACAAGTGCAGTGCTCCTGGCATTCCCCTCAGACATGGAGAGCCTACATCCCTTTTTTTCCCTGCTGCACCCTAGGAAGCAAAAAAGATTTAAATTGAGGTATCCAAATTAATGAACATAAAACTTCACCTTTCGAATCACAGACCATCAGACAAATAGATATTTCTTCAACTTCTATGAGAGTTTCTCATTGTGAAAATTAATTTTTAGTTGGTTACCATTTTATTTTCGATTTGGCAGGAAATCACAACGCCACGTTTTATTCGCTGAGGTCTGGTTGATTTAAAGCTTGCTAGGGGAGCTAGAAACACATTTTCTGAGATGATCCCAGGGTTTCAAAGGCGGTGAGAAAAGGAATTTAAATTAATTGCCATCTTCAGGAATCTTTTGCACTCATCCAAATCTTGTTCAAGTGCAAATTTCCTTCTTGCTCCTTTGCCAAAAATGATGCAAGGTATTTAATGAGCCAGTACAGACTCTTAAGTTGGACCACGGTTTCAAGCAAAGAAACAGCCAAGAAAAGGAAGACATATCGAAAGAAAAAGAACTGTATGGCCCAGTAGATTAAAGACAAAACTAAAAAACCCAGGGCATTGCAACAGGCGTTTGCAGCTCTAGCATACAACCTGCTGAAAGGCAGAGTGCTGAGGTGAGCCCTGAGAGTGGCAGCAGAGGTGGGTCTGTCAAACAGGGCTTGGCCAAGCTGTGCTCCTCTTTGCAAGGCTCTCACACCTTGCAGGATTGTTTCAGCACGTAGACCCAAAGACACCTTCTGACTTGCTGAAAATAGTCTTTGCCACTGCAGGTGTTATATTATAAAGCCTTCCTCAAACCAGGAGGTCGTTAATCTACTTTGTCCATGTCAGCCTCTTGCCAGACTGCTTCAATGCTTAGAAATATATATATGTTTTATTTCTAGCCTCAATCTATTAATTCATTGTTTATATTTAGTGTGCCAACATTGATGAATCCTCAGAGAACAATTTTTCCTTTCAGTCTTAATTTTACTCAACTCCAGTCCTCAAGACTTGCATGCAGCAGGTTCCCCAATCCCCAGTCGCCCTGCCAGCCCTTCACAAGAGCACAACTGGCTACAGCAGGCTCCCTTCTGTCTTAATTGTTCCACTTTAATGAGTTTTTCAGATGAGAGAGACATTTCCTGCCGCAGTGAGTGTGCTCACATGCAGTAATTATTCTATACAATATTTGGATTACTTAACCAGTTCTGGCAGGGCAAAGAGGAAAACAAGGCACAGCAAAGCACCTCTTGGCCTTTCTCCGACCAAAAACGTCCCTTGAAGTTTGGACTTTTAAAATATTGGGTTATTGGCTACTCTTGGCTAAACACAAGTGAACAACTCTTCATCTCTTTTTGCCCCTCATTCAATAAGTCTTGGATTTAGCTGAACTCGTAACTGAAAGATGAAGTCTCAAAGGCTCCTTTTAAATCCATACTAAGAATGTCAGTGGCTTGGACTTGCAATCTTTGCACATTAGCATAAAAAACAGAGGAATGAAGGATATGGAGAGGAAGAATACAAACCAGAGGAGGTGTGTGGGAGGCAGATGCATGAAGAAAGCTATAACCCACCAGTTAAAGTGGAGGTGGGGGAAAGGAACAAAGCACTAAAACGGAACACAACAAGAAAAGAGGATTTTCCATGCTTTTCTCTCCCAGCTTTGCCCTAATGAGTTGCCATCACCACTTGGAGATGAAGCTACAGCTTCCCTGCCCTTGACCAGCACTGAGTAATCTTCCTTTTCACTCTTGCCATTAACTACAAGCAGTGAAAGCCATTTAAATAGACTTGCAGCTCTTTGAGGTGGGTCCCAAGACACAACAAACAGAAAATGCAATAAACCAATTTATAAGAAAGCCAGAATCTATACCATTACTGACTTGATGGATGTACCTAATTTGCATGCCATTTCTTAGATTCTTGCTACTTATTTATCTAAGCCAGAGCCACTACATCCCACACTGCCAGCACACCAGCCATTGAGCAGGCTCCAGCTGGGAACAGCTACCCCGTTAGACTGGGTTTTGCTAAGCTGTCCTTGGTGACTGGAAGGAAAGTACCCATTTCTGTACCTTCAGCCACCTGTTCCTTTGCATTCCATTCATCACCTTCTCCAAGCATACACTGTTCTCAAAATCAGCTTGATCTTACCCTGGCTGTCTCAGTTGCTTCAGGTGCAAGATTTTATTCTGGTTTTTTGTTGATCTTAATTTGAGCTTTCCTGTTTGGTTGGTTCTTTCGTTTTGTTTTGGTTTTAATTTGTTTTTAAACTTTCTGATTTATTCTGAGTAAGGCTTTTGAGGCCAAGATGTGTTTTTGCAGACAGACTTTTTAGTTCTGCTCCCTCTCTTCCAGTGGCTTGAAATCAATGTTCAGCCATATTTCCCCCTTAGATACAGTTCCTGAAGGCATTTTTGATCTGAAGAAACGCACTGCCTACCCTTTTCTTCCAGGTTTTTAGAGTCACTGAGGAAAAACTCATCCTTCACTGCAGCAAAGACAAACACAAGAGTAGAAGTGAGCCAGTGAAAAGATATAGTGGAGGAGCTGAAATAAGTTTGCAGTCCCAGTGCATCACTCTAAGAATGTTTTCTGGCTTCTGCCTTTTGAAGGAGCTCAGCTGTTTCCCTGATAAAGTGGGATAACAGCACGGAAACGGACAGGGTTGCAATTTTTTCAAACAACTGGAGACACTGCATTGCTGTGCTGACTGAATAACCAGAAGGAACGAGCGCCTCCCAAAATTCCGCTCACTCCCACTCACTCTCAGCCTTCTTACCTATAAGAATACAGGTGATAAACAGGAAACAATAAACCCTATTGATGAACTCCCAGCATTCAGACACTCTCAAGTGGAAGAGCAGCTACAGAGCTTTCCTATTTGCATTGAGAAGCCTCCATCTCGACTGTTCCTGCTGAAACAAGGCTGCCCACTTCGCAGAATTCATTTTCCCTCTTCTACCTCTCCATATTCCCTCTGCTCTTTCACCATGAAATCGCATCTGTTCCACTCATATCCCGCACCCTATAAAAGAGTTCATCTCTCGCCCAGCTCACTCACTCATCTGGATGTTATTTTCCTTTCCCACCTTCAGTTCTCTGTTTTTTACTCATCATTTTCCTTACTCATCCCTGTTCCAGCTGCTCAGGCAGGTGCTGGAGACCTCAAAGCACAGGCTCTTAATGCAAACAGAACATAATATTAAAAAAACCTAAATAAAGAGTAAAAAAACCTTTTTCTTTCCCCTGTGTATATTAAAAAGTTCCCCATTTGTTATGATGACAATGTCCCTTTCCTGCAATGTGTCCTTCTTTTATCCTGTCTCTTTTACATCAGGTTCATTCAGCAAAGCTGATTGCAATCCACACTCAGATCCTTGCTGAGATGATACTGAGAAGACAGGAACATTTCTTTCTAAATAAAATTAACTTGTCAGGCAGAGACTTGGTTTAAGAGGAGCCAAAAACCTGCCAGCATTGGCAGCAGCATCACCTGCATTCAGTGCTATTTCAAGGGGAACTGCCTGTTGCAAGGCCTGCAGGGTGAATCACACAGTTAAAAACACTAATTAGAACATCCCAGGGCCTGGAACCCCACCACATTCACCAGCAAGCAGCAGTGACCAAACAGGTTTGTGTGCCTCGTGTAGAAACTGTTTATAAACGCTGCTGGGTGGGGAGGGTTGAACTGCACAGGTCCTCCAGGTGAGCCAAGCAGAGCCACCACACACAGCTGGAAGGGTCTATTTGCCTGTTTTACTGCTCCTGCCTTTAAAAGAGTTATAAACAGTGCTAGGAAAACACTGAACATGTTTTACTCCGGGGCTTCAGTGCTTTTAACACGCTATTCTGCTGTTCAAGCAGTTCCAAGGAGGATCCCAAAATAAAGTGCTCCTCTGAAGCACAGGTTAGCATCTGGCACACCCTGCAGGGTACTCACGTTCGAGCCCACTTGTCCAGTTCCTCATCCAAGTAAGTTTTAACTTTTCTTGGCTGGAGCCCAAGAGAATTCCCAACGAAGTATATGCAGCTCTCCTCTCCGTCCACCAGGCTCAGGTCAGCTGTGGAGGGAAACCAGAGAAACAAAATGCACGTGGGAGTGAGCACAGGAGGGCCCCAGAGCTCTGTCCATTCCCCATCCCCTGGGACATCACCGTCCCCCCACGCAAACAGAGGTGCCACATCCTGACCTCTCTCCCAGAACAGCACTCAGTAACGCTGCAAAGGATCTAAGGAGGACAGCAGGCAATTTGCAAGAAATTATTCACCTTTTCCTCCTACAATTTTTGGGGCTGATGTGAGTTCAGGCACCACTAAATCCACAGCTCTCAGGGGCTGTGTGAGAAGCAGTCACTGGCACTGATTTTATCAGGTCTGTAACCAACAGTGAGTAAACAGGGAGCGTTTTCCCAACCAGGCTATCCACTTTCCTTCCACCACCAATATATGCCCACTCTTAGTCATGAAGCTGCTGGAATCATGCATTTAAAGAAGTCAGGGCTAGGTAAATCTGTGTCTTTCATGTAAGTTCTCCCTGCATAATTAAATCTCTATTTAGAAAAACATAGTCATTGCACAGAATACTTTAAGGCAGTCTCAAAAGTTCTTGTCTTGTCAGCAAATACTCTGGGCTGTACTTCATGTCATCGTCTGAGGAGGAGGAGGAGGAAATCTATGTTGACAAATCCTTTCAGTGATTAGGAGAAAAGCAAGGTGGTAGAAATTTATAAATAATAGCTCTAGTGAGGCTCTGAACAATCTAATTATCCTGTGTCATCATCTATCAATCCAAACACAGCCTTCTTCTGTTATTTCTCATGTTAGACACTGTTGGAGGGACAAGTGACAGTGACCTTCTGGAAGCAGTAATTTGCATCCTTCTACACTCAATACTTACAATACCCCAAAAGCTAATACCACGTATAATTTTGGTAAATATAATCAATATGCCTCAGAGTAAAGATCAAATGAATGAGCATGTTAAGATACATGCTAAAAATGAAGCATAAGATTGCAATTCAGTCTGTGAAAATTTTGTAAGACCTGTAGACAAACAGCTTGGAAAAGGTTTCTTACTACCTTTTGCAGCAACAGTTACCAATTTCATTGAACTTCCCCAGAAACATTTTTCAGGAGTATAGACAACTTGGGTAATTGGGTAATTTCTTAATTAAAGTTTTAGAGGCTTTTAAAAAGCATAAGTCAGGGAACAATCTCAGCCTAATCTTTTTTGCAGACATGACGCCTGTTTTTCATCTCCATTCTAATATGAATGAAAACTGAGAGGCATAAATGTTATCCATGCCCCCAAATTGATTCTATTAACAGTCCTTTTCCTACCAAGAAACACAATAACACTTTCCCACTGGGATTAGAGAGAAGGATCTTTGCTCAAGAATTTGGAGCTCAGTCTCACTAATAATCACCAAGCAGTAAAACAGGTGAGGAATTATAAGCAAGCCAGCTTTTCTTACACCACAGTCCTTTCTAAATAAAAACATCTCTTGTTCACTCTTGGATAGGTAGGGCATTACCTTTTTAACAAAGTGTATTTTGGCACTTTTATGCCTGTTCCTTTGGATATTCTTTTTCTGGTGTGTTCTCAACTCTGAATCTGGATGAACTTTTTTTCCTTTTGACAAAAAGCTCTTTATTTCCTCCTCTCTGACATCACTAAAAGACTCCTTTTGGACCATTGCTGCTTTTATTTTTTCCCACTGTCTTTGTAATTTCTCCTGATCACCACCCCCTCGTACTCCAGCAACTCTACATTCACTGTGATACTTTTAAGAGTAATACAATTTTTTTTCCCTAAGCCTAGCACTTGTCTTTCCCCAAATTACATTTATTTCTCACAGTATTGGTCCTTTTAATTTCTGGAAGAGCTGTGGTTGATTTGAAACACATATTGAAATATTCTAACAGGAAGTAAACACAATTGAGGAAATAAAGGCAAAGAAAAGAAAATAATTATTGAAATATGTTCTTAGAGTAGCCTGGATCAAAAAATACATTTACATTAAGATTAATTAAATATATTATATATTCACACACCTACTCAGATTCATGCAAACTGGTCAAATCTAATCACATGCATTATTTTGCATACTAATTATACCCATTCATCTCTATTAAAGATGCACTTCTATACCTTTTAAACCTAAAAGGAAAAGCAAGTTTATTGTCAGAAATATAAAAGGGAAAAGTATAATGGGTTTATTAATCAGAAAGGAAGGACTAAATCTGCTTACACTTATCTGAGCTCTGTCCTTAGCTGAAGGGTAAAAGATCATCTTTCACACCTGCCTGTATCCCCCTCACCAGCCCTCCAAAGAGCCAGAATTTTATGATTAACCACTGCCTTTAACCATTTCTTCTGGGAAATACAGCTCAGCGCTTTCACTCCGGGGCATCTTTTTATTCCCAAGAAACCCAAATGATGCCCTACTCCTTCACAAGGTGACAGAGCACAAGCCTTAGCCTTAATCAGATGGGTGATTAGGTGCCCGACTGCAATCCAGTCATTCCTGCCTGCTCCCTGCGGTGTGAGAAGAGAGCGTTAAAGAGACTTTGTTGTCAGCTGGGAGAAGAGCGAGGGGATGCAAACATTTCTCTAAATCTTCTGCTGTCATCTTTTCCTCGTTTGCTCACCTGAGCCTCGTCCCTCATGCTCGCACATAAAGCCTCAGAGGTTTGCAGGGAGTTAGGCTGCTACTGGTTTCCTCTTGATCGATACAACAAATAAACAGCTCTGGCAGCTTATAACTTGATAGCTAAATTAAACTATTATAATGACTTCCTAAATATTTTCCTGTACGTCATCTTACAGTTGTCTCCTATGGATGTTCTCATCTGCTTCTGGTGAGGTTTCGTTTTAAAGCCTCATTGTAATGTTTGATGTAAATACATAAAGAATATTTGATGGCTAATATCTGTGATGACATTTATCTTCAGGAATGCCTTATCTGGCATCCGCTGCTGGGTGCAGATAAATGTCACAGCAGATCTGTCTCTATGGTATAGACACACAATGCAAATATAAATATATATTTACACCCCTGCTGTTCTTCAGCAGGGAAGCTGTTCATGATGACAGCTGAAGCACAGAAAAGAAGGACAGGAAAAAAAAAAAGAGGGGAAAAACCCCTCTATTTAGGAACACCAGAATGATGGGTTCTCTGTGCTTTTCAACTGGTACAACTTTGTACATTGTTTATCTTCACTAAAACATGTATAGCCACAGTCTCAGGACTAAATATTATTGTAACAACAGGGGAAAAACCCCACATCAGCAGTCCATGGGTCTAAATATTGTGGTAATTAAAAACCAAACAATAAAGTAGTTTAGAAGGGAAGAAACCAAAACTGTCATGTGGGTATCAATACCTCTCCCTACTTCTCAGAAGATTCTTTAATCTGAAGCTGCTACAACAGTACACTGAAAAGTGGCCTTTGATATTGTGGAGAGACATTTGACATTCTGCAGCCAAAGATCCAGCTGCTGCTCATGTGTCCTGCTTGGGCTGGATTCCAGCAGCACAGCCAGGTGAAGGGCAGCAGCACCACTTCCGTGGGATCTGTGTTCCAGCATCTTTCCAGCTTTAGTGGCACACCTTGCAGCACCCAGGTGGCAGCTGAAGGAGCTTTGAGTACTGAATAGTCAAATATCCAAACAGAGCAAACTCTCTTAAGAGACCAGGGTTAAAAAAAAAAATGAAAAAGAAAAATTACAGAGGCGTGGAGGAAGCACAATAGTTTAAATATTTGCAAAGTGTCCTGTCCTGCTCTGAATAATAGAAACAGCACAACTCAAGAATTTGAATGTGGAGAAAAATAAGCCAATGCCCCCAGAACATAGAAAACTGAGATTTATCATCCTTGTGTCCTAAGGGCAGGAGCAGACAGCATTCCTAGCACTCATCTTTGCTCAGCAGGAAGATACTGAAGGCAGAGGGAGTTTCAAACGATGTCCTGGAATTCAGACTGACACCATTTTCTGTCACAGTTTCTTACTGGGCACAGTTTGGTGAATGTGCCTGTAATTTCTCATTTACCATCAGTACTGTCCCTTTCAGAAAATCTGCAGAGAATTCTATCTGAATTTACTGGAAAATGAAAAAAAAAAAAAAAAAAGCAAGGATGTTCTATCATATTTTTTCCTTTGCTTTCTAATAGATGCATCTTGCCAAGGCAGGAAAGGAGGAGAGTGACTATGCCTAAATGTGTTCACTATCGAAGGAAATAATCTGCCATTTCTTCAGTGGCCAGTGTTCAGTGACCAGGGCCTGCAGAGCCAGCACAGCTTTTGCTCTCCATGTAACTGAGATGAAAATAAACCCAAACAGGACCTGGGAAGCAGGAGAAGAGACCAGGACCTTGCTGCCTCCAGAGGTGGCTGCTCCCACCAGGTTTCCTTGCCTGAATGTGGCTAAACATGATGGCTATTGCAGGTACCAAAAAAAATGTGGGGTTGGTTTTTAGTTTTGGTGGGCTGGGAGAGCTAACCTGAAGCAAATGCTTCCCTCTCAGCCTGCCACCCCTCTTTCCACCCCTCCTGCCTCCACATCAAGCCCTCCCCATGCCCAGACGTGCCACAGGTCCTTCAAAACAATCTATGGAACAGGAAAGGAGAAAAATGTCCAGAACAATTTTACATAGCTACACTGAAGTCAGGTGCTATCTATTTTTAGGCAATTCATGAGGAAAGTGGAAAATATCTTCAAATAAAAGGCTTCATTATGAATTATTTGCTCAGATTGATTATTTGTTCTGAGGCACAGTCTTCCATTTGGCCTCAGCGAGAAAAGAGCTCCACCACCAGCAATAAGACATAAATGTTCACATAACATATATATACTGTCTCTTTCATTAACTAAAATAATTGTAACTACACAGATAACACCAAACTGAATCACACCAAGGAAGCAACTGCTCTGAACTATCCCAAGCGACGCTGCTGTTTCGAGCCATTAGACAGAAAAGCTCCTGCCTGTAATTTTCAATCAGTCACTACATTGTTCAAAGCTGCTGACTGACAGCATAAGCACCATGTAAGTACTGTATCCTCGCATTTGATTCAGGATGGGAACGAGAACATAGAGCTTTTGGTGCTAGAATAAGCTGATGGATTGATTTAGCAACAGCAGGGACATTCTGTGCTCAGATATGACTACAATTGCTCAATTATCTCATAAGTGACGATGATTTCCAAAGACTTGTGATAAACACATGCAGAAGACGTGAAGCCCAGCCCTTTCCCCCGCCCTCTCCCTCACAGTAATTATAATTCTCACTTGGAGGCAGATCCTTGATTTTGGGGATACAGAAACATTCCCGAAGATGCTTTAACTCATCTTTTTCATCTAAGTGGAAAGCGAGTTTTTTGTCCGTGGGGCTGCATCCGAGCTGCAAGGCAGTTTGTTCCAAAATGCTTGCTGGGAGCACAGGAGAAGATAGATCCATTTTCAGGTCATTCAATTTCACCTGAAAGTCAGAAATGACAGTTTAGCTTCTGCAGTTTGCATAGTCACGAGTGGCTGATAAGCAGCCACTAAAGCTGCATCATTCAGGACCCAAAGTTACTTGATTTTAAAAAGTGAAGTGTCTGAATAGACTGGTAAACCTGATCAAATATTTCCAAGGCAACATATTGCTGTAACCCCCAAAGGCTTTTTTCTTTCCGTTCTATAGATACAAAGCTCTTCCCTTTTTAAGCTTTATCAGCCTCTTCTAAGTTCTCCTGCCAGACTGACAGCGGTTCCAAACGCTGGAGTGTCACTCACAGTTTGGAGATGTCAAAGCCAGAGGCAGCATTATTGTTTCTGCAGTCTGAGCTCCTCAGAATAGCAGGTGCACAGATACACTGAAGTTGTTTCCTGGCTGTGCAACCTTCAGCCCCTTTCAGCATTTTTTGTCTCAGAAATTGGAGGGGATGTTTTTATACGGCCATGCTCATGTGCAAAGGCAGAGCAGGCAGGATGCGGGTGTCAGGCAAACACAGCTTTCAGGATCTGGGCTTGAATTAGTATTTCCTTTCAGCTACACCAAGTATCCTGCTGGTTTAGTTCTGTTTCTCCTGGGAAAGGAGAGAAGCCCAAGTGAAATCAGAAATATGACAGACCATGGATTCTACGAGAACACCCAAAACTAACTGAATTTTACAAGCAAAATTTACAAGCTTGTTGATCTTGATATGAAAACAGTCCTGTAACTGTAGTGCTCAGAGACACCACTGTGTTCCAGACAGCACTTGTGCACTTGGCTTTTCAGCTGGCAAAGAAAGTTTGCCACACATACTCTGCACTTTAGGGCAAGACTTCACTGCTGTGTTTTTGTGGCAGCAGGCAGCCAAGAGGCTCAGTGAGATGCTCGGTGGCTGCCCCAGTTTAGAGAAATGTGTAGTTACACCATACGATGGTCTCTGCCTTTGTAACATCCCCAGGAGTCTCGGTGCAAAGGAACACTCGAGGGGATGGGCTGAAATAGGATGGATTAGCACACGACATGCAGCAGAGAGCCACTAGAGAATATCGCTTTTTCTCTCTGTTTGAGGAAGAAAGCTCTTTAAGCACATATCTTCCATAAGCTCTCATTTCTTAAAGCCAAAATATCCTCCATACAGTTATCCAGAAACAAGCTGTGGGTAGAACAACAGATGACTATTGAGAAGAGCTTTGTCAACACATATGGGAAGGACAACAGTTGGCATTTAAATATAAACCCCTAAACAGCACAGCCTCCTTAGTGCCAATTAACCCAAACCTGTTTATACTCTGGCCAAATGGCCAGCATGATGCTACTTACCTGCTTTAATCTGCTATCATTTGGTTTATGATGAGAACATAATCTTTTTCCCCTCCAGACTTGATACCTTACACAGTAACAATTTTCCCCTCCCATCAGCATGCAGAGTTTAAAAAAATTTAAAAAATACCAACAGAGTTCTTTAAAACAGGTTTCATTTAGCTAATGTTCACCCTCCCCTGAGAGTTATTGGAGACATCCTATTTTTATGCTGTCTCCACACAGGTTGCTCACACCTCCTCATTGTTGCCAAATTTATCATTCCTACTCATTCTCCCTAATCATCCTTTGCATTGTAAAAAGGAAAATAAAATGAAATGTTTTGGGGAGAAAAAAAAATATATTTCAGCATCTCAGTTTTCAGAGTGTTTTTCAAGGTTTCTCGGAGGCAGAGGGCTACATCCAGACTGGGAGTTGAGTGTGATGCTCAAGTGGCCAAGCTGGTCAAAGGGCTGCCACCTCAGTGAAAGCCCTGAAGAAGGTGTGACAAGTCTTCTTCTGCCCCAAGGAACTGCTCCTCAGTTCCTGCACAGCTGAGCAGCAGATCCAAGGCCTCTGTTCCCTGCTGGGAACAGTAAGAGAAGGGCTTTTTGCAGGTCAGAAGAGCATCGAGCTTCTGCACCTGATTTGGCAGACACCAGGGAGGATGCCTTAGGGATCTTTATTGCCTCCAGGAGATATTGTGAACCACGAGAAAAGCAAGTTATGTTCACAGAAACCATGGCCATCACTAAAAAAGGCACCTCATTATAATCTACAGACACTGCAAGGTAACTTAAGTTTCACTTCTCCAAATTACAAACGTTAAGAACCCTTGGGCTTAACCAGTAAATGAGGACTAATTTCCAAGCAATATTTGGATCAGCACTTGGAAAGCAGAACTAGTTTTTGTTTCCAAAGGCTTGTTTATTTGATTTACAACTTCAGCATGGATGTCCTGATCCCATTATCAAAGCATGTCCAGCACATACATAATAAAGATATAGTCCTCTTTTTTTGATAATGAGTACTTAATGCAAATTATGTTTAAAAAATGCTTAGATGAGGGGCTGAAAACCATGTCTCCCTGACTGTCTCCTCCTAGGAAAAGGACCACGTAGCTGCCTATGCAATATTTTCTGTACAATCTCCTTCCCACTCAAGTTAATGCCTGGATTTTTTATTTTTTATTGTTTTTGTTTTGCTCCCTGGTGACACACCTCCTGAAGTAAGGTAAGGAGCCTTTTCAGCTCTCTAAACAGGTGAGCCATGAGTTAAGAATATTTGTTCAGTGATGCTCAGCCCCCCATGGTCCCTAGGAAGGAGACCATGGAGCTTTAGTGTTGCCATCACCTGTGTCCCCTCCTGAAAACAGCCTGAAGGAGGTTTGGGAGCCTCCAGCATTCATCTCCTGGGACCATTGAGGTAATTGCCCTGAAATTTGTGATCAGGAGGCCGATGATAAGGGTGCTTGAAGGACTATTTGGTATTATAACCATATTCTTCTCATCCAGCCTGTAGATTCCCTGCTCAACACCTCATGAACACAGCACAGCATCCCAACGTTTATCTTACCAGTCACCATTTTTCAGCAAAGACAGCCAGTAATTGCAGTGGATTAATGGCCATCATACCCCAGGTCATCCACTGCCCTGCCTGGCAGGCACAGATGGGTTTTGTTTCCATTTGAGGCCTGACCCAAACCCCACTGAAGTCAATAGGTGTCCCTGTTACAGACAGCAACTCCTGGATCAGGCTTTTGGTTCCCTGTCATTGCTGTAGCTGATCAATGACTTACATTTATTGGGATTCTCATTGATATTAGATTTTGACAGCAAATATAATATCAAACACAAAGATCTAGAAGTTAAAAATGATTAAGTGCTCAGAGGTATCTGATTTAATACAAGCATGATGAAATAAGATAAAACTACTTAAATAAAATCAATCAAAATCCTATTGAGGAATGAAATCCCAGAGAACCAGTTCTGAGACCAACATAAGAAAGTACTTATGTCCTTTGAGTAGGAATGAGGCTTCCCAGAGAGGAATCCCAGAATTGTTAGGGGTTGGGTTTTTCCCCCTCGCTTTACTCTGACTGGCATCTTTGTTGGTTATTTTTTATTTGCAGAATAGAGTCCTGCACAATTTTTTTATAGTAATTCATGAGTCATTTGTTGTTTTCTACATGCAGAGCAAACACATTTGGATAAGAACATCACATCTTTATCTACTTGTAACTGAAAACAATGTTCAGTAACCTCTTCAAACTAAAATTCAGACCCATCAGTGCAAAATGCACTTCCCACTTTGGTAAACATGGCTCTTTACCAAGATTTTTTTTTCATACCACTTAGAGAAAAAAAAATGTTTTAAGAGAAACAATTTTTCTCCACCACCTACTCAAAAAAAAAAAAAGGCATTCAGGTGTTTCCATATAATCCCAAAATGGTTTGGGCTGGAAGGGACCTTAAAGACCATTCTGTTCCAACCCCTGCCATGGGCAGGGACACCTTCCACTAGACCAGGTTTTCTTCCTTTCTTGAAACATTATTACTCTTTTTGACTTAATAGATGACATGAAGTCAATATATTTTTACTTTTTTCTTCTTCCATTGCTCTTTTGACTCTTCCACGGGGCTTGCTTGTACTACACCCTGGTTCCATGTAAAAACTCAGCTATGACTGGAGGCAACCTTTCATGTTCAAAAAAGTCACATACAACTTAAAATAAGAAAACAGTCATTTTGTCCGTATTTTAACAGCGCAGACATTGGCCCCTACTACTTATTTCCCATTTTAAAACTATGAAAGGCAAAGGATGAGAATTAGTCAGGCACAAGTGATGCGAATGTCTGGGTGATTATTTCAGTTTTGTCCTTTATGCATAATTTACTGACTAAATAAAAAAAAAAAAAAAAAAAAGAAGTGTGACTATTAGTAAGTCATCTTATCAAACCTTCTCAGGAAGGTCCATTAGGCTTAATTATAAGAATGGTAATTCGTCCTGTTTTAGATCTGCTGGTATCTTTATGGATCTCCCCCCTGTCTTGATGTCTTTGTCAAAAAAAAAAAAGTAAAGTTCCCTCAACCCTCCCCTTAAACATTTTCTTTAACTATTCCAAGATGTTACTCACAGTCTTCCTACCCAGCACAGTGCTGACAGGCACACAATGAATCCCTACTTTAGGCTGTATCAATATCCTCAGAGGAAAAGGGTTTGTCATGGAAATAGCCTGTCCTGCACTTTCTGCCCTCCAATAGCTGCTCTCCAGGTTGCTAAACACAGCTCAGCCCACAGACCTTTGATATGTTGAGGCTGGTGTCCAAATGCGCCCTTTGGGAAGGAAAACTGGGGGTGTGCCCACGTGTGAGTGGGGAAGTTTGCAGCACAGGTCCAGGCTGTCAAAATACACCCACTGAAAGCACCAATAGCGCCGTAATTGAGGCTGGTTTAGAAAACAAACAAAAGAGGAGCTCCAGAATCGCGCAGCGTGTAAGGGCTGATTCTTTTCCCATCTTTACACCAAAGAAATTGCTTTGGTTGAATATGATTTTGCAGAAGGAAGTTTCTAAAACAGCACAGCCCAAGGCAGCATGCACCCTAGATTACTTCAGGTTAAATACGCTTCAGTGAATTTGTTTAAATTACGGAACTGGAGAGAAAGAAAAATCTAAATATTCATAACAGCACCAACAGCAGACACGCAGCAGCAACCACCACTGTATAATTAAATAAGTTATACAGCACAGTGTCACAGCAGCAGCAAGGGAATGTGACAGAGAGGAATTATAATAAACTCAGTTACTTAGAGTAATTTAGGCACTTATTGACCTTCATGTCAAGAAGCACTATGGTGCTAAAAGTAATTTTACATAGAAAACTCATCTTTTCTCCTCTATGGTGAAACCACATTACCCTGTGGTCGGCAGCCGTTCCTGGGAGAGGGTGATGAAACTCCTGAGCCAATACTCGTTGTTGCATGAAGAAACAGCCACAGTCACGTGCCTGGTTCCCCAGACTCTGACCCCACCAGCCACATAATCTCCGAGTTAACCAAAAACCAGCTATGTAAGGAATTATTTCTTTTATTATTGTCTTTTCCTTTGTCAGCATGGCAAAATTTAAAGCTCTGATTAAATACAGAAGGCACCCCTCTTCCATGTGGGCATGGGAAAATAAACACAGTTGTAAGTGGTTTCAGACCAAGCTCTTTCACTTTTGTGAAGGAGACAATCGATAGCGGAACAGCAAGGAGCCAGTTGTGTTTGCAACCACATGGCAGAGAGAGTGGTGGAAATTTACATGGAATGCAGATTTGCCAGGGTGGAAAACACAAGAAGAATTAAAGGTGAAATTAGGAAAGAACAGAGCTGATATCTCTCTTTGCTCCCTATAAACATTATCTCAAACCAGCCACGTGTTTGCTCAGTCCCCTCCACTCAAGCTTGAGTGACACCCATTCCTACACACAGCTAGAACACAGGAACAGGAAACAAGAAAATTGTTTCTATCCAGCCTCTGAAGCTTCAGAGCAGGGTTAAAAAAAGAAAAAAAAAAGAAAACCACAAAAAAATATAATGCAACAGTGAGGAGAGATATAGGGGCAGGAGGGTCAGAGTTGTGGACTAACAATGTAATTCAGAGATAACTCTCCATCCCGGAGTTCTGTGTGCCCAGACCCCTGCAGTAATGCTTGTTTATTATCTGGATTTCCATTTTCAGTAAGCACCAACAGATGTGACACTCTTGAACTGTAACATTTCATCTTCTTTGCTAGAAAAAAGCCCAACAAAACAACCCCACAGAGCACTTAATATTGACCCAAAACAGAGCTGACATCTATCCATCAGTTCCTGCAGTATCATTGCCCTCTTTTGCACTCTCAAATGACTTTTTCTGGGGCTTCCCACTAACTCAGCTTGTTTACTCCACCAGCAAGACAATGGGACTGCTGCTCAAGAAACTTTATCCCACCAGGAATATGGTCTGAGAAAGAAGCAGGAGATTGGGGCACTTCAGCTACTGACCCAAAAGGGATCCAAAGTCAAACTCAGCCCAAAAGGGTGTTTATTTCTTATTTGGTTGGCCATTTAGGTCAAACCAAGCTGAAATACACTGCAACTTTTCAATTTGCCTTTGGAAATAAAACTACACAAACAGTGGAGTGAAAATTTTCCCTCTGCATTTCCCTTTGAATGAGCATCATGTGTTTTAACCTTGATTGTCGATGGTGGCAGGAAAGCAGCTGTGCTGGCAAAGGCCAGATGTTTGCAGACTTTTATGAGAATTGGAATAAAGTCTCAGCTTCTTCTTCCCAGATATTCTTCTCAACCTTTCTGATGGAATGAAATAAAAACAGAGACAAAAACCTTTGCCCCTAAATTCAAGGCTCAAACATCAGCAAACATATAGTCTAGATAAGTTTTTGTAGCTGCAGAACGAGTAAAATGGTCTGGTTTTTTTCCTGTGTTTCTGTGAAGCAGCCAGAGGAGAGGAAGAGAAGAAGGAGCCACTGTAAGTTACAGCAAGACCAATGTACAAGGGAGTGAGGCCACACGAGATGGCCAAAGTCCCAGTGGGCACAGGTTGATATGGCAGAGAGCAGACAGAGAATGCAACCGAGGGCAGCTCAGCCCCCATGCTCTCAGAGGAGCTGTTAGGAGAGTGATGGGAAAGCAGAGAGATCTGACAGACACTTTAGAGAAGGAAAAAGAAGAAAAAAAGGAGCTCTCCATGTCTGCAACCAAGGGCTGTGTGGGGTAGGTGGGACAGAGACAGAGAAGGGATTGAGGGGTGGGCAGGAAAACGCATTTCCCGTACCAAGAGCTTCCTTGCCTCGTGACCACACTGAGCCACACACTGCCAGCCACATCCACGAGTGTGCTGACACTGCTTCACCCCAAGTATTTGCTGTGCCCATCTGCCTTCCACCACTGCCACTCCCAGGCTGACCAGAGACCACTGAAGCCCCAGCCATGGCAGCCTTGCCCCTTGACTGGAAGAAACTGAGTGAGTTTTTCCACAGAAGCACCAGTAAAAGCTGCAACAAATTAATTTGACAAAACATATGCCTTCTTCTGAAGGCATGTGACAGCAACAAATAACCAAGGGCACCCTAAAGCAAACTCACCCCATGCCAGATGGGATGCCAGGACACTGGGTCCATCAGATCATGGAAGCTTGCCTTGGCACTGCTAGCCCTGAGCCTTCTTGCTGTCAAGAGGGCAAAATGATCCAGCAAACAAAGAAGGATTCTCTTTAACAGGAATAGGCAGGTCTTACCCAGAATGAGACTGCCTGGAAGGCCCTCAGGCAGGAAAACTCTGTGGCTCTCACAGTCAGAAGAGGAGCAGCAAAGCAGTGATGTGTCCGAGCAGCACACACTGCACCTGCAGCACAGAGCTCTGCTCAGGCGCAGATGCTCAGAAAAACCAAGATTGTCTGTATTTACAAGGCCAGCCCCACAGCTCTTTTCTAAAGCATGCCATCTGCACCTTGTGATGGCACGATGCATTTCACCTCAGGCTTCACAGCAATCACTGGGTAAACAGCAGCATAAAACCTTTGGTCTCCTCCCTGCTGAGCTTGCTGTAACAACTTTCTTATCACTTTTGTTTTCCCTCAACTCCATCAACACCCCTGCTCTGCCCAAAAAGTCCTCTGTTACCTCAGGTCCCATTTAAACCCTGTGTGATGAGGATGCCCTGCACCTGCCCTCACTCAACTGGTTCCCCTCCCTCCCCCTCAGACCCCAGGGAGTTGCTTTTTCCTTCTGGAGTAATTTGAAAAGAACATGTGTGTTTGGCCTATTTACAGGAGTGGATTGCTCTGGTTGTCTGATTTTAACTTTTGGTCCTCTGATTAAGACTGAAAAACCCTCACTCAGTCCATTAAACTTTACTTTATAGGGACTTAACTCCCTATAATGATGATCCACTGTTTATTTCTTTTATTTATTTAGGATGCAATCATTAGCAGCTCCTGCTAAATAATTAACTTCCCTTTAAGTAGCCAAAACGAGCTCCTGAAGTCTTCCTCCTTGTCTGAATGGATTTTCCCTGTTTTCTTTTCGGTCAGACTGCTAGGCACATCTCCCTAAATCCATATGGGTTTTTCCTGTTATGTGACCTGCTCCTAGTGTCGTTTTTCTTCAGGCTCTGTATCAGTTATGATTTTCATTTCTTTCTGAGTCATTAAGGGCAATATTTGTCCTTTAAAATCTATTCTCAATGCAGTGCCTCTATGAAAAAAAAAATAAAATCACAGAAACAAGAAATTATTTACTTTTCTGCAGTAACATTTAAGGAGAACTATTGCACCACTGCACTGATAACAGCAATACCCAGAGAGGGACACTAAGACAATGAGAGTCAAGTGATTTCCACGTAAAGGAAACAAGAGCAGTAACTCCCCACGGCTCTGATAACTCCATGGTAGCTGCAACAGCAGGAGAACACATTTTGAATAGATGAAATTTCCTTGTGTCTCTCCAAGTTAGCTGCTACTAATAAAAGATGACTGTACCTCGGGTGCCCTCACCTGCGTTTCCAGGCTGGATGCACACACACACAGATTGTTTTAAAAGCCTCTTGCTCTAAGGAATGGGTTATCACTGTTGTTGATCTTAATGTTTTGCAAAGAGTGAGAGATTTGCCCCGCCTCTGGTCAAATATTTGTTCTCAATGTTTGCTCCGGACAGCAAGGACATTTCGACTGGTTTTTACCAAAGGCAGGGACGGGAGGGGGAATGTGCCTGTCCCCTCCTGAGGGAGCAGAAGTGGGATGGCCAAGGGGGCATTTGAGAGACTGAAATCAGAATGGGGGACATGGCACCTCCTTTTCTCATGGCACCCCCTTTTCTCATGGCACCTCCTTTTCTCATGGCAGCTGCTTGCTATGTTTTATAAAATCTTAAAAATCAAAGTGAGCGCCTTGGGGAAGGATTTGCAGCAAAGCTCCTCATTACTCTTTCTGCGAGGTCCTCTCAAAGGTGTCTGTGTATCAGATGCAGCCTCTTTCTATCTAGCCACGGTGTCCTCACCTGCCAGTGACCAGCTGTGTGCCCAGATCTCACAGGACAACACACCCGCCCACTTCTCCATCTGCCTGTAGCACATTTCCTGCCTGTGGTCACAGAGCTTCTGAGAAAGGGGAAATCAGACACCAGCTACAAGCCAGATGCCATGGGATAACAACACCACCTCACTGAGAGGCTTCCCACGACACCAGAACTTTCCTTTTGTCCTAAATGTTTGTGTACCACGTCTTTTCTGATGCTCTTCACGCCATTGCAGGCTGACAAATAGCTGACATGAACTGAACTGAGGCAGACAAACAATCCCGGTGCCTTTTCCCTCCTTCCCCTGCCCCTTGTTTGCAGCTCCATAAAAGTGAATGCACTTCACGCTTTTCACTCTTGTTTTTGAGCTCTTGCAGCAGTTGCCACCTGGAACAAGGCTCAGGGAGGGGAGAAGGAAGAAAGGGCAGGACAGAAAATAACAAGCTGAGCTTGTACTACACGTGGGCTGTAAGAAAGGTAAAATGAAATGAAATGAAATGAAATGAAATGAAATAAAATAAAATAAAATAAAATAAAATAAAATAAAATAAAATAAAATAAAATAAAATATGCCACACATAGCACATACAGGTTAATGAAGCATCATGTGGATCTGGACCCTCCAAAAGCTGAAATTGCAAGGCTGGGCTCTGCCTGATTTAAATAGCACGCTACCGTTCTGGATGGAACCAACAGCACATAAAGGATGGTGACAGGCGGCAAAGTGGCATGTGACACCCGAGGGAGGCCAGCAGTGGCTTAGGAAGGGGATATAGTCACACACATCCTGTGATAAGAGACTCATCCCGGAACTTTCTCTCCGAGCGGGTTTAGCATCACAAGCACACACAACGAACATGGGCAGATCTCCTTGGCAAAGCTGAAAACACTCTAATGCCGAAGAACACGAGAAAAGCAACAAGCTTTAAGGCCACCAGGGCACAGCACGGCTCTTGCAAGGGGCCAGAGGTGAGGAGAAAACCTTGTGCTTTATTCACAAACCCAGCGGGTTGCACGGGAACCACACATCAGTACCAAACTCTGTCTAGAAGAACAAACACAGGTTCTTGTGCTGCTCGGAGGAGGCTTTTGCTATCCACACACTCCTCCTTCCCCCAGCCCCAGAGTCGAGCCTCCAAGCCCTCCCTAAGCACAGATTTTATCTTTATTTGATTCACTAATAAACTGTTTAAGCAGCAAATCAGACCACAAACCGGCCAAGGTCTAAACAAAGCTTTAGCCAATGCTTCACTTCCTATTGATATTTATAATCCCCAAATAACCCTTTGTTTGCCCCCTCCCTGGTTCCAGGAGGTGACTCAGCAGCCACAGGGCTCCATCAGTATTCCCAGAGCGTTTCTTTCCCACTGACTGTCTCCCTTGTGCTGGGATCAGACCTATCAGGATGCGGTGAATTGCTCCGAGGAAGGTTGCAGGTCTCCATAGGGACTGCTCATGATCTTTGAAAAGTGCATTTCCCTCTAGCGAGCTATAAATGCTTAGGAGAGTTGCTAAAGATCACTCAAAATAGATTATTGAACACTTTGATGCCGTACTCTCATTTTGTGCTATCGTGTACTTAAAGTATATTAAAAGATTCCCTAAATACCAAGTGCATTTGCCTGGAAGAGATTTGTGTTTTCCAAAGCCAGAAGAAAATACCTTTGTATCATTCCAGGATATGTGATGCTTTTTTGTGCTATTCTGCAGAATGGATTATAAGTGGTTGACAGTGGTTTTTTTGGGTTTTTTTTCATTCTTTTTTCCCTTTCCCCAGCACCACTGACTATTGAGACAGACTTTAGTTAACTTCTTTGGATTGTTTTTTGCCTTGCTAGCGGTCCGCAGTCAAAATGAAAAATAAGAACCTTCTGGATCCTGCCTTGATAAGGTCAGACTGTAGAATTTTTCTTTCCAGCAATTTAGCCAGGCTCTCTCCTTCCAGAATACATTTACTTGGTAATAAACATCTCCAGCCAGCCGGGCTGTACAGACTGGAAACAATTAACCCAAAATTGGAGAAAGCAGCACATGAATAAGTATTTCACTTTTAATGAAATTAGACAGAAAATTTCAGCAGCAAAGGAAATAACAACATTTTCAAATTGTATTAATTAGATATTTGGAAAAACCTGTGCTCATGCAAGTACCTTATACATATTTTAATATCAAACTATAAAGAAAATGTGCTGGGTAATCACAAGCCTTTGGTGCTGTCATGCTCTGGACAAGCACCAGACACACATAAATATTTGGGGCACATAACTCAATGTCTAGTAGGAAAAACAAAGAATTTTAGCCATATTTCTTTGACCTTACAAAAGGAAGTCTGCTAAGCAACAGGTTAGAAGGGTTCGTCTAACTAAAGCAGAATAAGATTAAAACACAGCTTATTCCAGAAATGAATTAACAATTTATGAAAAGCCTCATCTCTCAGGTACACAAGAAAATGTTTAGCTGTCCCAACTTGTTAGAGATCCAAGTAAAATTCCTTTGTAGCAACACAGAGTTTTTCTACCATCACAAACACTTCACCAGATCCTAAATTCCACAGTTTTCCAATTTTTGCATAAAGGCACTTACCACTCAGGCTTCACACACTTAATTGCAAATCCACCACCTGTTTACGTGCAGTAAGAGAACAAAAAGCATCTGTTCTGTTATTTTTAATTAGGTTATCCTCCTACACCTCCTCTGTCCAACATCCTTAAATAGTTTAGATGTAAATTCTTAAATAATTTAGAGCTGAAAAATTACCCATCATGTTTGTGACATCATTTGCTGTGGTTTTCTCAAGAGTCTCAAAACTGATACAAAACTAAACTTGGTTTTAGGAAGGACTAATTTTTTTTTCAGCTTGGAAAGTTCACAGCATTTTCCAGAGGAATTAATGAACATTGCTAATAGCTTGATCCGAGTTATATGGCATTAGGAGGACACAAGCAGGAGGAAAGGCAATATATAACCTTTAGATGGGACAATTAGAGATCAATTATTAGAGCCAGAGAAGAGCATTTGAAAGCAGCTTCTTCATTAATCAAAGATTATCTCAAATTAGAATGTTTAATTATTTGCCACAGCTCCTTGTATATTCTTCTGCACCAAAAAAAAAAAAAAGAAAGAAAAGGCACGGGCCTTTTGAAAGCTGCTGGGTTTTGAATGTTTAATTTTAACATGATTTTAAAGCAAAAATACCAAAGATTTTTTGGAAAGAATAGGTAACATAGTGACATTGCATAACTCAGGAGATTACATTGAAGGTGCACAACTGATGATTTTTTTATATGCTAAATCTGTTGGGTGTTGTTAAGGATTTGGATGTCCAGATACCTGGAAAAAAGATTTTAATACAAATGGTAATAAAGGAAAAGGTGGGAGTGTCCTACGCACTGTAGTGACTTGGGGCAGGATCCAAGGGTTTGATGTTAGATTCACATTGAATTTGTAGATATCTGAGTTTTAGATTCTCAAACAAATGAGCACATCCAAAATCTAAAGTGGGAGGCAGCATCATGAACAGGCACAGAAAGGGTGATTAGAGCAGCTGGTGGGCAGAAAATGCTGGGCCCAGGGTGTGCTGCGTGTCGGAGGCAATCCTCCAAACGGGAGCTGCAAAACCTGCTGGAGGCTGGTTCAGCTTTACCTTCCGTGGGCTGGCGGCCACCACTGGCCAAGTGACCACGTGCATTTGTACATCCTGACAGCTGAGATGGGAGCTGGGAGGAGATGCACCCGGAGAGCAGGAAAGGCCTTTTGCAAACAGGGATTTTGGACTAACACAGGGGAAAGAGAGCTTTGCTGAGACCGCTCTGCAGTTCAGGCAGGAACAATAACTGCTGCTCATCATTAGAAGAGCTGGAGCAGAGCAGGTCCCCGTTAAAAAACCCCTAAATCCTCCTATCCCCAGGGAGCACATCTCCAGCCATCGCAGGGCTCCGAGGAATGCCATCTGCTGGTTGTTCCTGAGGGACAGACTGGCCAGCCTGTGCTGGCCACCCTCACCATTTGTCTCCTGAGAGGGAGATAAATGCTTGGTGACCACAGCAGGGGCTGTCCACGGGGCTGTGCCCACCTGGTCCCTGCTCATGGATCTTCTCAGGAAGCGTGCCCCAGCACGATGCCTCGGCAGTTATTCTTCAGTGACAGCCAGACACAGATGTAGAGGCAGGCTGGGGGACCAAGCTGTTCCCTTCATGAGATACTTTTCTTACACAAATACTTTCTTCCTCTTGGCCAACCCCACACTCAGGCCACTATAAAGCTATTTTATGTCTTTATTCCTTTGTAAGGTGCATCCTGAACCTAGATACAGACCTTCTTCTCCTGGATGACCCTCTCTCCTTGCAAGGCCCCATCCTTTGTTGACCAGGTCAGGATGACCCCAGGTGTGTCCAGAGTCATTCAAACTAAGCTTTTAGAATCACTGAATCATTTAGGTTTGAAAGACCTTAAGATCATCGAGTCCAACTGCTCCCCCAGCAGTGCCAAGTCCACCATTAACCCATGTCCCCAAGTGCCACATCCACACCTCTTAAACACCTCCAGGGACGGTGACTCAAACACTGCCTTGAGCAGCCTGTTCCAGTGTTTGAGAGCCCTTTCAGGGAAGAGATGTTCTCTAAAATCCAATATAAATCTTCCCTGGTGCAACTTGAGGCCATATCGTCTCCTCCTGTCCCTGTTCCCTGGGAGCAGAGCCTGACCTCCCCTGGTTGCCTCCTCCTGTCAAGGAGTTGTGGAAAGCCAGAAGGTCCCCCCTGAGCCTCCTTTGCTCCAGGCTGAGCGACCCCAGCTCCCTCACTCAGGTACCCCCCAATCCAGGTCCAGTGAAGATGCTGCTCTCCATGCAGTCACACCATTTTTAGCACAAGAGGTAGTGGAAGACGCTCTTTTCTAAAACAAGAGAAAACAAAAGCTCCTTTCATTGCCCCCCTAGTTTTTGTCTCAGAAAGGTTATTGCACAATCTTCCTTTAATGAAGTAAAGGCAAAATGTGCCTCCCACTGGCATAAGGTGAAGTTTACACCAGCCAGAGGTTTTGAGAGACAGAGCCCGTAAAAATGGTTTACTGACATATGTGCACAGGCTGCACATTTCTGGCAGAAAGCAAGTTCCACTTGACCTTGGAGGAAAGAGTTTCCAACAATTTAAGACCAAGGGCTCATCCACATTCATGTTTCCATCAGCTTTACCTGTCTGTGAGTTCTCCACCATCCTTCTCCCATATAAGTGTTGAAAAAATGAGGCCGTGACTTCACATTCAGTTGCAGAATTAAGTTTAAGAGAAACTTTTTGCAGCAGGGTGCATCTTTTCATTTTGGAAGTTCAGATCCTAAAGGATCCCACTACCTTTCCACAAGCATTATGAGCTTTGTCAAAAAACAAAAGATAAGGATTGCATTAACAAAAGGCACTGAAGCGCTGGTCAGGATTTCAAGTTGTCCCACTCTGGTATATATATTAACCTACCTTTGGAAGTAAAATACCTGGCTGGTGCGATTCTCAATGCATTTCCTATTTAAGAAAAAAAGAAGACAAAGTAAAAAAAAAGAAAGAAAAGAAAAAACAACAAACAAGAAGAGCAAGAAAACCGCATTTCAGCTATTTGAAAACAGGCTGCGTACATGTTGAGGTATTTCTACAGTATATCAGGCTTAACCCCAAAATGCCCTCAGATATTCCTCTGCACTCCATTAAAAAAACCTGAAAGCAGAGTTTATCACAGCTTTACTAAAGACAGCATCATCATTTTGATGTCTCAGGGGTGATTGGAAAAACACCTCCCTGCAGGTTATCCCTAACTGCTATTAATCAATACCTAATCCTGTTCTGTATCACATGTAAGTATTGCTATTTTCAAGCCTCTCAGAGCAGAGCTAAGATGCAGCATCCGCCAGGTGAGAGCCAGTCCTCCCAGCCAAGCTCTCAGCTTCACCGCAGGCTTTTTGTACAGTTCCTCTAGTGCAAAAGATATATAAATACCACCAATAAAACCTCTTACATGTCCTCCCAGTGTAAGTCTTAAGGGATTTCACTGCTGGAGTCATACCCTGCCTCCTCCAGAAGGTTATTTTTACAGGAAAAAAAATTTTATATATATATATAAATCTATATATATATATCTATGTTGAGCTAAAAAACCTCAGTGCCACAGCAAGCACTGCTCACGAAATCAGTCAGAAACTACTGAGAGCTGCAGTGATACCATTCATGATTGTGCTGGGAGCGGAGTGGCTGCTCAGCATTCAGCACAGCACAGCTACAAACCCAGGTTTTCCTGCTCCTGCAGGAGATATTGCCCTGCAGAGGAGAAAGTTCCCATCAGGAAGCAGCAGTGACCCCATGAACAAAGAAATTGAGTCTTGGGGTCCATAGGATAATAAGCTCTGAGTTAAAATCCTACTAATAAGTAAAGAAATTATATTGTGGATGAATGTTCATGATGGAAACAGCCCACATATACGTGCGTACAAATGGAATTTTATATTTAAATATCAACGTTTTAACACCAACTAAGTAATGAGGGGAATTTTGATTTTAAAAGTCTGCTATCAAATGCTGGAGCAATTAACAGCATGTTGTGAAAATCCCATTCTCTAATCCTCCATTTCCCCTGACTAAAGAAGGACAAATGTGATTAGCAGAGAACACACACACCTGCATAGGAACATTTTCTAATTATTCATGTGGCTATAAATGATCCCTGGCAGCTCGCAGCCTGATGGAAGCTGAGGATGAGCAGTACTTGCCACTGGGAAAAGAGTGCAAATCCTTCCCCATTTCCCTTGAAATGAAACTTTTGGCCTTGCTATGGCAAAGAAATAAAATTGAACACATGGTTTTATGAAGGTTTAAGGTCTCTTGTGTTGGCCACGTACTTCCAGCACCTCTCTTGTGCCAACACCAATAATCAAGCTGTTTAAAAATTGTTTAAAAATTAATTTTCTACTTTTTTTTCTTTAATCAGCCTTAACTTTCAGCTTATTATCCAGCTGTCCAGAAGGCCACTCAAAGTAGAACTGCTGGCTTGTGTGGGAGGCACCTGGCTGTTTGCACAGACGGAAGAGGGGTGAAGGGCTGATGTATCCAGTGTTAACTTGGACCTTTCAATCTAATTGCAAACTAGAAATTGTCTGATTTACCCTCACCTGAGGTGGCAGAGAGGCCCATATTACACAAGGACCCGTGCAATCTTTCATGGTGCGTTTGCACCCGTTAACTGCAGTGCAAAACCACAAAATACAATAAAACAAATTGGTTCTGTCTGAAAGTGGGAGAGACAAACTTGTTAGAGAAGATGGAAATCTCTGCATTTCACTCAGAAACAAGCTTTACAGCTTAGTCATAAATGCCTAAAAATCTTGCTTTCTAATAGAACTGTGATACAAGTTAATATATTTCATTTCTAGGTGGCACACGGAGAAGTAGAAAATCTGATGTGTCCCCATGGCAAACCCACAGCTGGAAGATGCAATGTTTATTTTTTTGATACAGTTTACCCACACAGGAATCAAGCTCAATCTGGTGCCAGCTGAGAGTTAACTCAGTCACTGTGTTTATTACAGCAGCACACAAAAGAAATTATATCATATCTGTACTGCCATAAAATTATGGTACATAGTTTTGAGGTGGCAGTGCTGAATAAATATTTATGGATTTCCTAGTATAGTGATTTTGAATAGTAGCTATTTCACAATTTGCTTTGTCCAATAATCAGATTAATTTCCTGAGGGAAATATTAAACTTTTTTCCTATTATTTCTGTTTTAATGAAAGAATATCTTTATTGTCCTAGACTATTTCAAATAATTACGTTATACTGAGAAAGCTTTAGCAATTCACTAGCCATTCAGGAAAAAAAAAAGCCAAAATGAATGCAGCTATTAAAGTGACATTAAATGCTTTAATAATCATTTTTGGTCAGGGCAGATGTGTTATAAATAAATTCAAATGCTGTATTAACCTTAAATTAAAAACCAGAAAGATCGCAGTCAGCAAGAAAATTGGATATCTCACCAAACTTTGCTTTGCAACTTTCGAATTCCCTGAGAGGATTTTACTGGAAGTGATACTTAACCTTTATCTGTCGTGATCTTGGAATGGCCAGGTCTACCCTTCTACAGCCAGGCCAATTATCTCCAATTAAGCAATAAATGTGCAAGGCTCGTTCAGCGCCAATAGAAATTCCCCAGATTTATACCACACCTTCAGAAATACACCAAGAGCTAAAAAACAGAATCTCCTTCCAGTAAGATTTTAATGAAACACACCTTTATGTAACTTCACCATTTAACACCTTTCATTTAGATTTTTTTTTTCTTTTTTTTTTTTTTAGGTTTTGCAGCAGCCTTAAAGAATAAAACTGCTTGGCTGTCCTAATTTGAAACAGAAAGCATATTGGTCTAGTGCCTTACAGGGGTGTCTTAACTACCCACCACGGATATTTCTTCTAGACAATGACCATATAAAAGATGAACATGTTGAGTGTGTTCATTGTAAAACACCACATTTATTGGAGCAGTTCATTTTTTTTTTTGGAATTTACTCTAAAAGATTACAATCACCTACCCTGCAGGAACAACAGCAATATACCTGCAATGTAGCTTACCCACGTGGTACTTGGGGGTTTGTTGTTGAAGAGGAAGTAGATCTACCAGAGACACATGCTGAGAGCTTCTTCAAGATGCAGCAAAAATGTTATTTAATTTTCCTCAGAAGTAACAACATATTCTGCTGACGTGATTTTATTGAACAAAAGACATTAATTACAAAGGTATAAAATACGGGCTATATCAGCTACCCTGGTGTTGTCAGGACACAAAAGAAAGCATCCAACAGGTGGGAGAAAAGTGAGATACAGTGCTCTCACTGATTTTAAGTGGGCATTTATGGGCCACTTATATCACACTTTGCTTTATAACACAACCCCAGAGTGCACAGAACTTTTGAGATTCCCAGAAATGCCGTTGTGCTTTCCCTGACCCCAAAAAACCAGAGAATTTTTAGTGTGTAGGGAGAGAAAGCAATACAGGAAAAATAAACCACAAATGATTTGACAAAATGCTGCATGCCATTTACTACCATCTGATGTGCCTCTTAAGCACACTTATTCTCTCATTCCTCCAATATGTGTTTCCAAAAGTGAGTCTTGCAAATAGTGGTGAAATCAAAGATCACAGTAACTATGTCTTTTCCTTGCTAACTGGTGAGATAAATCACTTTTTATATCACTTTTTGTCCATAGCCACTTTTATTTACATTTCTTTACAAAATTGCAGGACCAGCTCAGTCCTACTTTGTTTACTATCACCACTAAACCACTGAGCCACAAAAATCAGGCAAAACCATGATGCAGAGGACAACCCACAGCTCCAGCTCACCACTGGGATTCACACACTCAGAGCCAATAACTCAGATTTCTACATTCACAGGGCCAGTGCAATGGGTTGGGTCCCACCAGCCACATTCTGAGAACTCTGTTTTGCCAAACTCGCAGGAGACAAGGTTAAAATATCCGAAATATTTAATGCTACTTCTGCATATGGGTCCTCTGCTGTTCCATGGAGTGTTTTCTGATTTACATTGCTCTCTGTGTGTGACATTAAGTGCAGGTTGACTGGCACCAAGAAATCTGGGTTTAATCACTCAAAACAGGCAGAAAACATTCCCAAGCGCCAGCCAGCTGGGCGAGGGACAACACAGATTGCTGGATGGAGCCCCCAGCCACGTTTCCCTGCCCTCCATCCTCCTGACATGAGGGAACTCACTGACTTAGCATTAACCAAAAAAATAGAAAACAGCAGCACCAACTGCCAGGCAGCCTCAGAGGAAATACCCCATTATTTACTACAGCCGGAAATTCTTTATTTTGTCTTTAAATATTTTCAGCCATTTTAGGATTCATTCTTTAAAACTTGTTAAATAAAGATGCAAGGCTTTAAATCTTTCCTGCTCTGGATTTAAAAACCTTCTGCTGGCAGGGCAATACTCTGCTTCAAGTTCCCAAATTTAGTATTTCCATAGATGTATATCACGGCCATCCCACAGAATGAGGTTTCAACATGACCTTAAAAGAGCCTGTTTGTTAATTGGATTCTCCACTTCTCCCCAGTTTGGATGGTGAGCATGAGAAACTCGCACTCTTCTCACAGGAAACTTTCTACAGAGTTCCAAAAGCAGCTACTGAACAGGTCTAATAACCACACCCCTCTCAGAGGCTCTGAATCCTTCCAGCAAATGTTTTTGCCTGGCTCTTAGTAGAGATAAAAAGGATTTCACTAAAAATCTAAAAATCTCCCTCCTTCTCCTCCCTGTTACCTTCACTGGCTGTGGACTTTAAAAATTCAGTCATACCTGAGGTGAGCCTGTGACGGAAACCTGGGCCTTTCCTTCTGAGTGAAGGGAATGGAGGTGCTTCCTTTAGCATAAGTTAAAATTGATCACAAAAGATACAAAGGAATCCATTTCTCAGGTTTGTCTTCTTTGGCTCTATCCAAATGAATTTCCCATGTTTTTTTTTTCTTTAACTTTATAATGAGATTAACGAAACACAATATACAGATATTTAAATCAAATCCTTCTGTGTAATCTAAGTGATACAATTTAGAACAGAGGGAAGGAGCTGTGCTGTTAATGGGACCTTTATTTCATAGGTGGTATTCCCTCACGGTGAGTTATTTTATAATGCAGTGCTTTTATTGTTGTGGCGCTGGTAATTACAATAAAAATCCTTATTAACTAAATAAAACATCAGAAATATGCATTTTTGAAATTTTTGTTAAACCTCCATCATAATGTCAGCAAGTCCATTGGGAATTGGTTGGAGGCTTGCAACAGCACCGTTTTCACTGAAAAAAAGTAGAAATTCTATACAGTACATGTTAGGTAGAGCATGTTTTCCTTGTACCTGGCTGGCACATATAACATGGCCTGCAGCTGAATGACATCGACAAGTCACAGTGACAGCACTACTCCATCAGAGTGTCAGGAGAATTTAAAGAGCTGTGAGGTGAAGCCTTACACGCTTCTGCTCCCTTTCTTAAACCAGCAGTAACACTATTCCCTTTCCAAGATGAGCTGCTGTGAGGAATTACATACAACTCCAATATTATCCCCGTATCCATCTCAGCTTATCCATCTAAACCTTAAGTTGTGCCGAGGAAGGTTTAGGTTGGATTTTAGGAACAATTTCTTCACCAAAATGTTGCCAATCCCTGGCAGAGGCTGCCCAGGGCAGTGGTGGAGTCCCCATCCCTGGAGAGATTTAAAAGCTGTGTGAATGTGGCACCTGGGGACGTGGTGGCCTTGGCAGTGCTTGGGAATGGTTGGACTTGATAATCTTAAAGGTCTTTTCCAACCTAAAAGAATCTGTTGTTCTCTGGATCTAACTCAAACAGTGAGAAGAGCAGCTGGCTCCCAGCAGCTTCGCTGCGCATGCAACTCTTCAAGAAAAAATGTTTAAAAAGACAAAATCCATGACAACTTCACCTAATTTGGTTTTCTTGCCAGAGCAGAACCTGAGCATCCACAGAGGAGCTGTAGCTCCCAGCATCACATTGCTACCTTCTTCCCAAGACTGAGCATGTCCCGAACAGGAGGAACACAAAAGCAGAAAGCTGAAAAATCAACATAAGAGTACTTCTAAAGAAGCCTTATCATCACCATTTGAGACATCAGAATTAAGAAAAGGTCTCAAATTTGAAATTTAAACACTCTGACCTCTGCTGCTGTCCCACAGCAACACCTAGGTGAGGTATTACAGAGCAGATATGCAAAGGACAAAAATACAATTGCAGACAATCACACACTTAGCATTTCTTAATTCTGAAGTGTTTACCTTCCCAATTAAAATACTGCTTAGCCAACAAGGTTATTTTGTAGATAATATATGCTTTATGAATATATATGGATCTGGGGCACTAAAATCAATGCAAACATCTCAAAAATACTTTAATTGGTTTCTGTTATTAAATGAAGCCAGTGGATCTGTTAATCTCTATGTGTGTAGCCATTCATCTCACTTTAATGATCCTCTTTGGCTATTTTTTATTTCTTTGTCCTGCTCTGATCAGGCTCACGACTGATTCCAAATCACGAAGGCCCTCCTTGCAAAGTGTCTGTACATTTTAATATTGAAAATATTAACATTATTCAACATTTGACTTTTTTGCACCTAACCAAGGCAGTGAAGCTAGGACTATTCTCAGCAATCCAAGAACTAATTTTTATCTGTGATGAATATCAATTTCTTTCTCAAAATTAGATTTCTTAAAGAATGCCTCCCAGTTCAACATTTTTTTAATAGGAATTTGCCATTGCTAAGATTTATGAATTTCAAGAGCATTTCAGACTTGTCAGCAGGAAGCCACCACTATTATGTCACTCAGACTTTATGACAACACAGCCCCAATATTACTGACAGATGTCTGAAGAGAAAGCCACCTGTTACATCCAGTGGCCTGCAGCTGACAATTTTTGGTTTTATATGCTGGAACATTACTACACAATAATTTAAAATGATTTCTCTCCTCAATGGCTTTGAAACAGACAAAGCCCTTTGTTAGACAAGCCAGACAATTTTTACACTGTGGCAGCGCATCCCACATCCCACATTTTTCTCTTCTGCAAGGGCTTTACTCTCAGCAGGAACAAAACATCTATTTAATACCATCCAGGGTAAAACTCACAAATTTTTTTGTGTTCAATTTACCAAGAGATGCAACGAGGTCCTAAACATTTAAAGCAAATTACCCCACGTGGCTCTGTGTCTTGCTGAACAGTTTGCCAATTCAAAGGGATGGCAGGAAGAAGCAACATTAAACTAACAGCCCCGTGCATTGATTTTCTGAAAGATTAGGTATTGCAAAAATGCGAGGAGAAAAAACTGGGCTTCAGAAATTTGCTTGACACAGGGAGTGAGTGGTGGAGATCCATTAATCAACATCTGTAAGGACTTTATTAATAACCTTGTCTGATAAGTTTTAAAGGGAAACAATGATATTTTAAAGCATTTAGAACATTTAGAGTACCTGCAGGAATTGCCTTTGTTAGAAACTGTCTTCAGGCTAAAGCTCCACCAATCAGAGGAAAATTGCTGATATCAGTTTGAGGAAAATATAAGAGTAATTTGGGCAGAGATGAGTTTGCAAGAATGGACAGTTAATGAAAGAGCAGTCATTTAGAGCTTTCCTGGGCTGTGTCTAGCGACACAACAGCATCTCAGGGTACTAGACCAGATTATGATGTAAAAATGAAAAGAAAACAAAAGGAGAAGAGCTGAAGTTAATCTCGTTTTCTTCCTTCAATGACTTGATGTAAACAACAGTTTGGGGTTTAGTACATAGGGTACAAAACAATTATTTAGTTTTTTTCATAGTAAACCTATTAATTTTTGTAATTAGTCAATGAAATGCTTGAAGTCAAGTCTGTCTCTCTCATCTGAACTAATCTTGAGAGTGAACCCACTGTTTTGGGGAGAATGTCAGATTTCGGGGTGAAAGATTAATTCTGGTCTAATTCTTAAATGTAACAAAATGTTACTTGGAAACCATTTGGGGAATAGGACATTCTAAGCTATAAAAGGATTCATGGAGACAATATTCCAGAGGCAAATATACAATATTGATAATTAGGTTATTAGACAATTCCATTAACCAAAGTTTCTATAGAGGAAATCTTATTCTGAACTTTGATGCCTATTATATAAAATCATTTTTGCATTAAATAAAAAAATATATAAATGAACAAAGACTTCAAGGACCAAATGGAAAATATATCCTTTTCCAGTTTAAATAATGCTTATTTTTCAGATGCATGGTCCTATGCCTTTTAAATTTTATTTTATACGTTCCTCTTTCCCTGCAAGACTATTCTGCACAGAATTTGCTGAGAAGCTCCACAAAGGAGGTTAAAAATAAACAAATATCCTCTACTTCAGTGCGTTAGTCCTGCTGAATTTGTGAAGGTGCCATTAAAATATGACTTTTTTTTCTTCTTGAAAGACCTTGGTGTAGAACCACTAAATTTTCTTCACTGTACTCACCTCCTCAGCAGTACTCAGTGAGAGCAGTCAGGCCATATTTTCCACTCATGCTTACGTAAATCACAAATAAATCATTTGCAGCCAGCAGGCGTGACCCAGTGAGAACAGGTTCCCAGCTGTTAAGCATGGGCTTGCTCAGGAAAGATTTGTTGGATTCTGTGGTTCATGCTAAATGCCAGTAAAGAGCAGATTTATCTCTGCTCCTGGTTTACGGAACATGCCTGAAATTTGGGGTTTTGTAACAGGCTTTGTCACTTTGTTCTTCCCTGAATGCATACAGTGAGCTAATTACTGTGAGCAGGAGCTGTGATTCCATTCAAGCTCTGACTCAGACCCCGATTCTCCCTGGCATCCTCCTGTTTTCTGAGCATCCTTCTCTTCATCCTTACCACACACAACAGCAGTAATTCACTGACAAAATGTGGAGCCAGGAGGAGAAACGATGTATCCCCATTTTACCATTGTTTTGGACTCATTTCCTCGGGATTTAAGCCGAAATTCCCAACCCTGGGCACCTCCAAGTACCTGGTCCTCTCTTCCACTGCAGTTATCCTGCCATCTGCCTCAGAGCTGCCTTTTCCAGGTTGTCCCAGGAATTGGCAGGGTCCAGAGAAGAGGCACGGTGGAAGGGCAGCATCAAAAACCACTTTACATTTCTTGATGCCTTATTTATGCTATATATATATATATATATGTATATATTATTGGTTATTCTGAATATAACAATTTAGACTTTGAGAAGAGACAAGCAAGACTGGGCTAGGCACGGGAAGAGTTTGTAAATTCTCCCCACACAGTGACAGATGGATGTACACCCAACCCTGTACAGCTGGAGTGCATGCAAACATCAAAATCAAATTTCATTTCTTCTCTACCAAATAAGTCAGAGCATGCTGTATTCTTCGAGTAATCAGTGTTATCTACTCAGGCACTGATCTTTCTGAGCCCCCGAACTCTGTTTGCTTGGCCCTTGGAAGGTCTTTCTCTGTGATTACGGAGTAGGGATAATGTGGCCAAAAGGATGGTTGTATCAGTGCAAGGACACAATTGCTTCTGTCTAAGCATTGATACTGGGAAAACAGTTCCCTCCTGGTCTGCATGCCAAAATCTGGGGTCAAGGGAGTGTTAATAAAGCAACATTGAATTAGAGGAAACAGAACCTGCTTTCCCAGCTGTAAATTTACCAAATTTTATCTAAAATTACTCGGTACAAAAAGACATGCAATATCAAATCCCACTTGTGCAAGAAAAGATTCTCCCCAGTACCTGCTGAATCTCTGATTAATAAAGTTATAGATTTAATTAAACTAAAGCATGTAGTTTTTTTCTTAGTATCTAACTTTCTAGGGAATAAAACACAATAGTTTTTTTTTAAAAAAACCCATATCTTCCTAAGTTTGTATTTCCATTTAATAAAACAGATGCATTAGGGGACCAAGGCCTTATTCAATCTAAGCATTTAAATTACTTAATGGAATGTGAAACAGAAGCAAAACTTTAAACTGATGGCTATCGGCAGTCCTGAGCTGCCACGGGCTTAATCGACCTCCTTGTGGGCAATACTCATCCGTCAAAGCTCGCAGGGCTCCACACCTGAACAGCTGATGGTGAAGGCAGCGCCTGCTGCAGAGCCCAGCTCTGATGGTCCCAGCAAATTCAGGGCTCGGTTGCTCCGTGTTTTCACGATCTGCCCGGTGTAATTACACTCAGGCTGTCTCTCTGTGCTGGCTTTTGGAGCCCACAGATCACCTTTAGGCATGTGGGACCTTTCCACCGGAGCTCGTGCGGAGTCAGGGCTTGGCTCTTGCTTCCACCGCCATCAGCCTTTCACTTTTAGCCTGGCTTAGCTTAAAATCCACTTAATTAGGGTTTAGAGTCTGCCTTTATGAACAGGTGCTTGTATCTGTTTGGGTTTTTATTATTAAAGAGCTATATTTTCCAGTAAAAAAAAATAACAACTTTCTGAGTGATTCGTTACATGACTAATTTTATTTTTAAACAGACGTAGCAGCAGCAAGAATAGTGAGAGTTCAGCATTTCTTGACTCCTGGAATCAGGAATCGTTCAAGCAAGTAAACTCAAAACAGCTGTGGTAATTGGCTGAAATTGCCACTTTTAATGACACAAATTATACCAGAGTGATGTTTAATGAAAGCTACGATTCCCAGCTTCTATATGCAAAATTTAAAACATTCTCCTAAATTGTGTTGACCTCTCTTGTTTAATACCCTGCTAATCTTCGAAAATTGGAAACAAATGCTTCAATTAAGAGACAATTAATTGACAATTAATTCAACAATAAGCAGATGGCCAGAAAGAGCATCCTGCTATTAAATGAATCAAATGTGAGAGGGAGCATTTGACCTTTCTTATGTAGAACTCCCCTCCTTGAAAAAAACACTTTTCCTGAAAAAAAGAAAGTGTGTGAATTTTTTTTGTCTCATACTCTGCAGAGCTATAACTTTGAAAAATGAAAATAAAAAGCTTATTTACATCAGTATTTTGGTCTAGGGGATAGGAATTGTGAATTAGGAAGGAAATAAGGAGCAACAGCATGCACAAGTGCAAGAGGATTTACAATAGCTCTTGCACCCCAAGGCCTAATAGAAGAAAATAAAGCCGCCATTGTCATCAAAACTGCAGATGATCTCATAAAGGGCTTGTCTACACGGGGAGGTCAGCACAGAACAAGCTCTGTTATGAATTTTAAGTGCAGTTGCAACTTTTCCTGGCTCCCCGTGCAGGAGCGTCGGCAGCTTTTCCATGGTTACCGTGGATGAGGGGCTCGGGCAGGGGTGAATTACCCAAACCTGGAGTGAGGCACCTGGAGCACAAAGCACAGCTCAGGCAGGGCCTTCTGCAGGGTGAGGGTGGGATGGTGGCTGAAGAAGCTGCTCTGCAGGTGGGGTGGGGCAGTTCAGCACCCCATGAGCGAAAAGGCTCTCTACATTCATCTTTCTACTCTTTCCCCTGTGACATCCCCCTGCAGATCAGCCCAATGGGCTGTTGTTCTAATCGTGTCTTGGTAAATCACAGAATCACAGAATGGGTTCGGTGGGCAGGGGTCCTAGAGATCATCTCCTCCCATCCCTGCCATGGGCAGGGACACCTTCCACTATCCCAGGGTGCTCCAAGCCCCGTCCAGCCTGGCCTCGGACACTTCCAGGGATCCAGGGGCAGCCACAGCTCCTCTGGGAACCTGTGACAGGGCCTGCCCACCCTCACAGGGATGGATTTCTCCCCAATATCCCATCTAACCCTGCCTTCTGTCAGTGTGAATCCATTCCCCCTTGTCCTGTCCCTCCAGGTCCTTACCCAAAGTCTCTCTCCAGCTCTCTTGGAGCCTCTTTAGGCACTGGAAGGGGCTCTGAGGTCTTCCTAGAGCCTTCTCCAGGCTGAACAACCCCAGATCTTATCCTGTTGCGGGGCTGTATGCGGAGAAGGCTTGAATTCCATACCAAAACTCCCTTGGCAAGTCAGGGCTTCACTCTACGTATCTCAAAAACTCAAAGCCAAATTCTCAGTGGCACTGGGGATATTTTCAGATAACTTCAGAAAACGGTCCTTTTTCAGCTCCTTGCTTCTTTGACAAAGTGTGTGAAATTCTAATTTAGCTGAGAGAACCATTGTATGCGTAAATAAAAATTCACGCTAAAGTTGTAATGCAATGCACAAAACAGAAAAGCCACTTGTCCCATGCAGAAAGAATTGTGCCTATGGTTCACTAAGAAATTAATTTTATTAACAAAAAAATAGTTACTTTATCTCAAATAAATTACAAAATAAAATCAACGGGTAAAAAAAAAAAGATAGATTTGACCAAGGTAAAAGCTCCTCTAAAAGAACTTGAGCTACAGATAAACCAAAGTTTCTGTTCTCCAAATTTTTGTTTAACCTATAGTTAAAAAAATAACATGGTTAAAGATTGAAAGTCATAAATAAATAATTCCTGCCATCCCTCACATGGTGCTGCAGGCGCTCCGACCGTGTTTCATTTGATGCTGTATTTTATGCAGTCTGACTACGATTTCACTGGTAATTTATCCCACATAAACCTTGACACCTGGGCGGCAGGAGCAGAAAGCTGAGCTTTCTGGGGCTTTGGCATAGGTAAAGCAGGCAGGTTAATCATTGCTTATACCTGGAACTGTCTGGGTTCTGTTAATATTCATCAGGTGCTCCTGCCCTTTATTTCTGTGCATGTCTCTTAATCCCACCATGAGAACAACCCAACCCAAAAGCTGGAGCAGCAAGACCATTAAGCAAATTCATGAATACTTTCTTCATAATACTCATCTTTCCTATGTCAACATAATAGTGATGGTTTTTTCCTTTAATATTAATAACACATTTGTACTTGAAAAAGGGGTTTTTTTCAAGTATTCCAGAAGTTAAACAACCAAATAAAAGTCACGGTGCAAAATCAGTTGTAGTCTGTGACTTGTGCTTGGTGTCCCCTGGAAAGGACTTTCTGAACTGGTGAGACTCTGGGTAAAAGTTTGCATGGTTCAGGCAGAAATTTGCAGACAGAAATAATTAAACTGGGTTCCTCCAGGTAATTCATGGGAAGTGGAAGATGTCAATGGAGCTGGAAATACATTTTACTGTTGTTTCAGGAAACAGAACACAAAGAGGAGAGGAAAAGCAGTAATTTCAATGCTAATAAAGCCAGAGTCCTTAAATATTTTGTTAACTGCCAAAATTCTGAGAAGGAACCAGACAGAAATGTGGTGATGAAGAGAGGTGGCTGCTGCTGGAGCCTCCAGGAGTGGCACAGCCTGGATGGTCGAGCTCAGAACTGGGAGCCAGAAACAATTACAGAGTTTAGTAGCACCAATGTTCTTTTAGTGAGGATAAACTTCCCAGCCAGACCTCTCAAATCTTCAATATTAATGATTTTACCACTGCACATCTTTGATTCCACTTCAGTTTCCTCCTGCTCCTGCTTAGGACATGAGATTGTGAGATCATAGAGGACATGAGACTGTGAAATAATAATGACATATTGTAAATAAATGTATGATGTTCAGAGCCACAAAGCAATAATTTTTTTTCTCATATAAAGACTTTTTATACTCGAATAGTGAAGATTTTTTTTTACCTATCACTGTCTCAGTTGTTTTCATTTTCAAGAAGAGGGGTCTTGTTACTGGTTGCTGGATTATCTTGCCTTCTGCAAGGATCTAGTTAAACTTCCTGAGTTAGTGAACTCTGAAAAACCACTTGAAAATTATAGCACTTGTTCATGTTTCCTTCTTTAATTAAAATTTAAACAGTCCCCCAGCAGTTTTGTGCCTGTCTCCTCCCTTGGAATATCTCAATCTGTTCCCACTTGCCATGCTCAGAGTGCTGGGTCTGCAAACTCATTAGCAGATGCCAGATAGGTGGCAAAGGAAGCATCAAAATCCCAAAACAAACCAAAAAATAGGAAGAAGATACTGAACATAATTTAGGAAAATTCATTCATAAATATGTGTCAAGTTTTTCTTCACAGATCATTGGTATTTTAAAATATTTTAAATTGTCCTCTGATATCAAAAATGCAAACTTATTTTGTAATGAGTAATTTTCTTATTAATAACTTAACATTTGTTTTAAGCTTGAAATAAGGAAAAGGAGATATTTTAACTTTTTTGACTTCCACCTTTCTAGTTCATGATACCTTTTCAAGCTTCATACTGTAACAAAGGAGTTTAAAAAGTGAAAAGAAAACATAAAGAGCAAAACAAAACAAAAAAACTTCCAAAAAAGGTATTAAAAACATGAAAGTAAAATATTTAGGTTAATATAAAGTAAATGTGCTTGGGACATTCGTTATTTTTAATTGGCATCCCAAAAAGAGATTATAAAAAAGTATAGTTCATCTAGAAAGAACAACTTCCACTGATAGTCAGGCTCCATAATGTGAATTTTAGTAAACATTCCTTTTCCAAAATAAATAATCTCATTTTCTGAGGATCATAGAAAGAGCTTTTGTTCTGAGTGATATAATTTTGCCTACTATTGCTAAGATTCGACATCCTTTGATTTTCTGAAAATTATTTGTCAATTGTTTAATTCCTGTAGCAATCAAGATGATTAGAAAAAATGGTGGGTTATTAGTTCCATACTGGAATTTCTAAATGTCCGGCAAAGCAGCTGTCATAACAATGAACATAGGTTATATTTGTAAGCATTCATTATTATATTTATGTTGGAATAATCCAGGAATATTCCAAATGATCAGAAGATACCTGAAGAAAACCACGTTGTCAATGTTTTAAGAGCGCACAATAACATTTGTGTAATTGTATTCCTTAGCCTTTGGTTCCAGGCTCAGACTTATTCTCTAATGACACCAGAATTGAGGGTTGGACTAATACACTCCCCATCCCTCTGCAGCAATGATAATGTGAGTAAATTGATGAGGGCTCAACACTGCGCTGAGATCCAACAGTCGGACACATTCGATATCTACACTGACAAATTCAAATACGGTTGATTTCCTTTGTCAATGCACATGTTTGAAATAATAAAATGCATAAATAAGAGTGTCTTTACTATTTAATCATTAAGAGACCTAGAGGTGACTTGTTTCCCTACACTTATGGGAATTCCTATAAAGCCAGCACATTCCAAGAGGCAAATGTGGGACCAGAGGCCTAAACGGACCTATATTCAGTGAGGGGTGGTGTTCAGTTTTGCAAATTTAAAACAAAAAAAACAAGGATAAAGAAACAACTTAACAGTTCTTTTATTCCTTTGCCCTCATTTTTCTTTGTTGCTACTGGAACATATGCTTAACTGGGGGTTTTCGTAGCCCTTCATCAAGTCTTGGCAGCTAATCTGCAGCTCCAAGGCAGGATACAGGTTAGCAGGGTATTAGCTCTGTGTCATCTTCGCTTGAGACCCAAAAAGCATTCAGTCAGCTCATGAAAGATAGAGTAGAACTGGCAGTTTATTATAAATCCTGCGCACTCATCAGATGTCCCAGCCAGCAGGTACACCCCTGCAGCTCAATTCAGGGATGCACAGAGGATAATGTTTCCTTTAGATCCAGCCCTGTTCTTCGCTAATCTCCTGTCAGCCAAATTCTCCTTGCTCTTCTCCATTTCGCAGCACCGTGTTTCATTTTGGAAATCCTTAATTAGCCACCAAGGCAGGTTAAAAAAAACGAGTGACACAACTGATGAGTCAGCATTTCAGCTAACAAATGCCAAAGTTTTTTGGTATTTTTTTTAAGCCCCAAACTCAAGAAGTGTCTGGCTCTGCATCTCACTTTCTGGGGCTTTGAAATGCAAATCAGTAAGTCCAGTAGACTGAAACTCAATCCAAATTACTCAGAAGTGTCAGAACAACAAAGGCTATGAAAGTGCAGTGCCCTAGTTAACAAACCTTTGTGAAGAGATCATGGTGGAAAGCTTGGAGTTTGTCACCTGAAAGTCTTTAAAAAGTTGTCTGCCTAATCATCAGTACTGCCAGACCTTTCTGAGCAAGGTGTAGATAGCACTGATATAAAAGTTCATCCGGTTCTCCAAAGACCCTTTTACAGTTTTATATAATGTGGTTTAAGAGTGGTGGTGCAAAGGGTGATGAGCACGACAAGTTAAGGAGAGAATCCTCAAAACCAGCTTTATTCAGCCTTGATTTCTGCAACTCACATTCTGCCTCAGTGATGCAGATGAAGAGTCCTTAGTCCCAGTTCCGTTCCACCCATGCAAGGAGAGATGAGGAAATGTACGAGAATCCCCTTGTCTGGATGCTTCCCTGACAGACTGCTTCCTCTTCCTCCCATGCAATAATTAGCAGGAGTTAATTCACTGTAACTATTTATTCCTGTAAAATTTTGGAGAAGCATGGGCCTTCAAAGCCCACACCAGAAATATCCCACGCAGTCATTAACTGTGTGATTCACCAAATTTAAATGCTGTACAAAAATATCCATGCGGACACTCATTTCCAGATATGTGACATCCTTTTCCAGAGCATGAATTTAAATACACCCATGAAATCCCCTCATTTGCCATGTGGTTGCCTTGTTCCCTCACAGATATGGGGCTACCTCCTGTTTTCCCAGCTGCTCTTGCTCGTTCTCCCTCTCCAGCTCTCACACAGCACAGTGGCCTAAACCTTCCTGCAAGTTGTCAGCTACATCAGCCTACAAATAAAACACCTCACAGGAGAGACACCTTTCCTTCGGCGAAGAGGATAAAGAGATACGGAAGATGCACTGGCAACGGCTTAAAATTTACTCAGCATTATGCCAGTAAATTTACAAAGCAAAATAGCCCAGACTGTGCTAGGGAGGTTTTTCAGAGCAGAAATCAAGGTTCATCTCAAGGAGAATGCTTTGCAATATGACTGGAAAGGTCTGTTGGCTTCCTAACCCACTGAATACTTCTGGAGAGTCGGGGTGTTCAGTGTGGTGGCCGCTGCCATCAGGGCTTCGAAGATGCTTGGCAGAGTTCTGGATGACAGCCACCCCTCCATCCTCCTGCTCCACCTGGGCACTGAGTGGTTTGTCGTGCAAACAGAGCCAGTCTGGATTCCCATGTGGGTTCACTCCAGAGAACGGATGCAATCACAAGAGCAGCTCCTTGCAGAGCTGAGCTGATGTTCCCACCAGGCTCTTCTACCTTGCAATCTGAGGATCACTAAAGGCTGCTGAGTTTCTCACCTAATTATACCCATTTGGGATCTCTAAACACAAGAGTTTTCCTACTAACACAGCCAGGAACCCATTTTCAGACGAAGACAGCAACTCCCTGCTTTACGTGAGGTGAAGCCTTAGGCCAGCATTTCACTGCTACAAAACACTGATGAGCTCAGAAAAGGTCTTTCAAGCAAACAAACCTTCTCAGACCTAATTCCAACCACCAGTGGAAAGTTTGTGCCATCATTCTTTCTCCCCAGCCACCGCCTGTGAGCTCAGCCATTTTGTCTCCCCAATAAGTTACTTCAGATCAGTGCTGTCAAAAATATAAATAACTTCTTTATTTCAACCCATTGCCATTCCTCCAACGGGTACAGAGCTGGAGCATCCTGCTGGAATAGCAGACAGAAATTCATCCCCTTGTTTCAGCCCGAACACCTGTGCACCATCTTACTTGCATGAGATGGTTATTTGGCAATTTATAAACGTAGCTGTGAAACCAATGCCTGTGTGCTCTACAGCTGCCTGTTTACCCCCAGCTTCTGTTTGACATCTCCTATCTATTTAAAGGGAAAAAAACCCCCAAACAACAACAAAACAAAACAAAACAAATTATAGGAATAATGAAAGACTGTGCCATGAGATACCTGCCCAGAACAGAGCGATTAATTCAAATTAGCATAGGGACTTTAGTGGGCCATGGGGACACAATGATTTATGTGAAAGATACTTCATGCTAGAATAACAAAGGAGACTTACTCACTTCCATATATTACAGCAATTAGAGAGGAAAGAAAAAAGAAAAAGGGCGTGCAATATTTCCATGGAGGTTAAGCTAAAGATACATCTCTATCAATCCTTAGTGCCCATGGTTTCAACCCAAAATTCACCCTCGGCACTTCCTAAACCTTCCCAGTGCCCACCCTTGCCATGCTGAGTCCCAGTGCCCATCCCTGCAGACACAAGCCAGTCTCCCCTCTCCCCAGAAGGTTTCATGTGGCTCTGTCACACCTTCTCAAAGGAAAGTAAAACAAGTGTGGAGAAAGCACAAACAAACAGAAGCTGCCACGTACGTGTCCTGGAAGAGCTTATTCCTGTGTGGGAAGTGCTACTGTGTGCTAAAGTGTTTTATATCTGTGTGAGTGTAACACCCTGGGATCTTGCCAGCAGTGCCAAAGATGGGGATTTTCACAGCCCTGGTTAATCTGACTACAGAAACCTTGTGCAGGCCAAAATTAGATTTAATTTACATTAACACTGGTCACTGCTCACAGTGGAAGTTTTACTTGCTCAGAAGGAGACCTTCTTGTATTACACATGGGTACTGTGACCTAAGGTCTAAGCCTGCTGGGTATCCACAAAATGAACAAATATTCCATGAAAACTTTTGCCTGCCTTGTGTCTGGAAAAACTCTGATTTGAAGTACCACATGCGATCGGGTGGGTTTTTTTAACTATGAATTTTTAATGAACGTGAAAATGTCCTGACTAAAACCTAGAAATTTATATTAATAAGGATCAATCAGTAAATAAAAGCATTCAAATGCAATGTTGTCTCCTACGGCCAAAGACAATACCTTGTATTTGCCTTATCACAGTGAAGTCACTGAACTGATAAGTAAATAACAGCCAGAACCAAGACTACCGTCAACGTGATGTGCCAAAGAAAACAACACTCTACATTTACCAGGAACAAAGGCAAAAACAATACCTGGCATAACACGGTTTGCAAAATAAAATTTAACTATCCTCTGAAGCAATTAGCAAGTACATGAAGCTCGTAAACAGAGAAAAAGGGACATCTCCAGTTCTGCGTCAGACTGTCAGCCACGGATCAGGAGTGAGAACCTGTTTGACAGTGACAAGGCACAGCGGAAAGCGTGGCACCGCTCGGCTGGCAGGATTTCATCAAACCACAGCTCCTTCAGAAGGGCAAATTTGCTGTTCTTGTTCTTCTTTCTGCCCCTCCTAAAATATGCTGTCTGCGTCCAAATAGAGACACCGGGACACAAGACAGCTGGGCTGTCAGGGATGCTGCTAACCCAGATCTGTCAAGGTGAACATGTGAGAGACTTCAGTTTTCCATAGGCTGGGTGGAGGAGGAAAAGTCTGTGCTGTCCGTGCTAAGCTGCTGCCGCCAGGGAGTTCAGGAAGCTTTCAGCAACACTCGCCGCGATCTGAATACACAACTTACTCAACTTTTTGTGCCGTGTGAGGACGCTGCCAGCAGGTACCCACATGGAGGGGCTGCTGGTAAGGCAAGACATGGGAAAAAATCATGGCTTGCTTTGTAAGGTGGAGAAAAAAGCCAGGATTGTCCCGTACCCTGCAGGTTTTCCTTAGCTGGGACTTGGGTATCCACGTTACCACTGTGACGAACAGATTAGACTCTCTGAACAGAAATGTTTGCAAACCCAGGAGCATTTGCTCTGTTTTTAATTTTTCTGTAGCAGAAAAACCTTTAAGGCTCTGTCCTACAGGTGTTGGCATCCCTTGGGGTGAAACATTAAAATGGGGAATCCTGTCTGTTCCATTTAAGAGCTGGTGGCAGTTTGGTTACGAGCTGGAGTTCATCACAACCCTCCTGGATTCTCCCAGAGATAAACTTTAAATTTTAACATTATTTTCCAAAGGTTGCTATAGAAGTCCGAGTTTTCTACCATTCATGCACAGGCAGAATCACCACCGTAGAAAAGAGAAAAATTTTGTTGAAATAAGACTTCGAGAGCATCCCATGAAGAAAAGGCTACACTGGTAAGTGATGTCCTGACAGCACGCTCAGCAGATACCTTTTCCAGAGGAATCTGGTCAATATTAGGATGAGTTAAGAGAATGCTTAGAGAAAGCAATAGGTGTTTTCAGAATGGATGGGCCATTAGCAGCAGATAATTGAATACCTGTGCTTAAGAAGTGCCATTGAGTTCAATAGGAGCTGCACATACATCTGAAGCCAACACAGGCTTTTGACAGACACCGGATAAGGTGATGAGGAAGCAGAACATTTCTGAAAAACAGTGGGGGAAAAGCTTTAGGTTACAATAAAAACTGAAAAAAAAAAGCAAACAAACAAACAAGCTACAAATCGAAGACAAAATATTTTTATCATGGCCAAACTCGGTCCAAAACAATGAAAAGCTTGGGTGGAAATTTGTGATTCACTCTCTTCGGTGCTGCTTTATAGAGTTTTCCTTCCCTCAGGTCTGGTCTGAGGAAAAACAAAGTACTGGAATATCTCATCAGCTGTAGTCCTTCTCCTTTTATGATGAGGAAAAGTTATATATATTTTTATATATACTCAGTCATAGAGAGTTTGGATTCAAATTTAGTGTTCCTTGGGTCACTGAACATCACTCCCATACAAAGAACAAGAAAACTGCTCCTACACCAGGATATTCCTGCTTGCTCAAGAGCTTCCACATCCTCCAGACCAATAAATGAGGTCTGTCAAGGGTTTTATACAATTTAACAATCTCCCACAGGGAAATGACGGAATTCTCATGACAACCTAAATAAAGGGTTTTTTGGCTCACACACCTCTGGCACCCGCTGGCAGACACAGGAAGATCACATTCCAGCTGTTTGCAAACCCCAGCAAGTGCTACAGGTCCTCTTTTGCTGCCTTGACATCATCTTATGGCCTGTGAGCAAACTCCAGCTCACGTCTCCATGACGTCTGAAGGCAGTAATTATCCATCCAGCTGTAACGAACCAGCACAGTGATGCATCATAGGCACCACATGAACTTCGCATTGACTTATAGGAAAGCAGCCAGTCTGGTGGGAACATGTTTGTGCTTGTGGGATCATAGCAATGGATAAAGCCAAAACCAAGATTTCATGGACTTCCTTCATGCAGTGAGACTTGATGTCCTTAATACAGAGGTCCCAGAGCTGACCTGAGCTCTTTGGGTCTTTCTCTTAGACCTTACACCATATCTGTTACCTCTTTTACGTTGCTAAACACACAACCTCTTCTCATCCTAGTTCCTTCTCTTTGGCTTCAGCTGCCATATATTTGATTATCTCCCTACTTAACTGAAAAAGGCATTCCAAATATTCCTGCTGCTTTCACTTTGGCATTAATTATGCCCTGTTTTCATCTTTAATTTGGATTCTGGCTGTACATTTGCAAAGATGATTTGCTGGGAATGCACGCAGCATCATTTGTCAGCAGCTTCCCTCCAAAACTGCCTCCTGAAAAAACTCCTGTGCCAGACAAAAAGTCTGCAGAGTTCAAAGGGGTTGCACAGAACTTGCAACATTTTCTCCTAATTAAAAGTTTAATATTTGTATTAAGCATTTGAAATAGGAGGTGAATTTATTCAGCCTCAATATTATATTTCTGTACATTTTGTTGGTCTGCAAAGGTATTTCTTTGCTGCTTCCCAATATTTCTCCTGTATTTCTATAAATCTGTTGATCATAGCTGTAAAATACAGATTAGCTCTCAATTTTCTTGAAAACAGTGTTAGGACTTAATCTGTAACACTCTTCCCAATACATTTGAAAAAGAAGTGAGGCTTTCAGAGACATAAAGCATACAAATGCCTGCGTTATGTGATGCTTCACAGACATCTTTCCCAAAACAAAAATGATGAATTTAATCAAACCTTGGATTTTGAATCTCTAGTCACTGATAGATGGATGTTCCCCTGATATAAAATGACATTATTCCACTGACATCGATGTAGGAAAAAACAAAAGGCTTTCTATCTCTTATCTTTCATAGTACTTGACCCATTTTGGTTAAAATAACTACTTTCAAGAGCTAAAATAATCATAGATTCACTCTGATTTTCAGTGAATTTTTCTGATGCCTCAGAAACCTGACATTTTTTTGCCAATCCCACAGGTTGTGCATGTTGGCCAGAAGAAGGAGAGTCTCCATTGCACAAACTATCCCAGTAATCTTAAACACAAATATTTTGAGGCAATTCCAGAGCGATATATTGGTCTCCCAAAGGTGGTTTACAGTCATAGTTTTGTTTACAGATTATACCTTTGTAATGGCTAAATATTTTTCTGGTACTGAAAATGGAAGATGTTATATTTTATCACTTAAGAGATGTTGAACATAAAACTGCAACCCACATTATTCAGCTTTGTGTGAGGTCTACCAGCACCAAAAATTCTCTTTAGCCTGATAAATATCTGTGGAAGGCTCCATTTGTATCAGGAATTAAAGAGAGAATGAGGAACATGACCACTTGAAAATAATTTGTGTCTCTCCCCCAGCTTCTACTTAGTCTTAGTCTTTTCCTAAGAAATATTTAGCTCTTGTGAAAAATGCTGACAGAAGTTCTGCACACTGAAAGGAAAAGGAAAAAAAAAATCACAGATTTTTATCCTTGCAGCTGACAAGGAAGAAATTACTGTGAGCCATCATGTTTTGCAGAATTGGGAATACTTTGTGCAAGGGTAATAGTGCCAGTGATGCTGCTGATCCTTTTGGGAACAGTGACCTTTGCAAAGAGCAGCAGCACCCAAAAACACTAATATGGAAAGGCAGAGGAGGGATGCACAGAGTCCATAAGCACCTGGCACGAGTCGTTTAGAAAGTAGCCCATGAATATGAAAACCCAGCTCATGGAGCACTGGCAGCTCTCTGGCAGGCAATGTCACCAGGAGCTGTGCCCTTCCACTACAGAGCATATATATTTTTATATATTTATACACTTATTTTTTTTCAGTCCATCAGAATCCGTGCTTGCGCTCTGCGAATCCATCAGCCAGCTCTGAAGGCATAACAATAGCTGGTCAAGGACAGAGCACACAATGTCTTTTCACAAGGGGCAAAGGCAATCAAGAGATTTCACACATATTTGTGCTGCCTGAGAAACATCCTTAATGTGTGGGGACACAGACAAGGGTAAGAGCAGGAAAGATAAATGATCTTGCTCCTAGCTACAGTCAGCCTGTGGATAGAAGCAGATTGACACAGTTGAGTACAAGCACCACGAGCCAGAGACTGTAAATACCTGTTAGAGTGCAAGCTGAGCTGAGCAAGGAAAAATGTCTCTCTCCTTCCTCCGAACCCTTCTGCTCGTCTTTATCTGTCTCTCCTGGTAATTTTATCATCCTTCTCAGAGAGCAGAGCGGGGATGGAAAGGGTAAGTGGCATTTCTAACCCCAATGCTGGATATTAAGGGTGAGGTATTTAAATTTGCAAGATAGATTTAAGAGTCATCAGCCTTCGGAGACAAGCACTTAGATTAGCAGCTCTAAAAACTCTTCGGGAATTACAGCTAAAGCAACCCATACAAAGCCTCCCAGTAATCCCATTTTTGCACATTTGCAAAAATGGATTGAGGAGGCTGAGAAACATTCAGCCCTCAGAAACCCCGTAGCTTAAGTGGCTACTGCTGCAGACTTTGGCTAATTACACTGCCAGGTGCGGATCCTACAGAAAGATTTAGACCTGAAAAGAAAAACATGAGAAAATTATGAAAATTTCTTTGAAATATTCCTATTTGCCCTCCTCCTAAGTCCTTCTGTGTTCTGCATATGTTGTGAAATTGCTTCTGCTTGGTGATGGCTGAGGCCTGGACAGAGAATGCGACACACTGGGGCAACATCTCACTTGCTGGATTCATGTCTGGCACTGCACCATCACTCCTGAGCAGATTGAGATAGCAGGGAGTGACCAGATACAGCCAAGAAAATAAGGGACAGCCTCTAGGTTTCCTGGTGTCCTTAACACTCCAGTGTAGCATAAGCCTGTGTCTGGGATGTGCCCTAGGACAAAGCTCACCGTGCCGCTTTCAGAGGATGGTCCCAGCAGATCTCCCCTTTACAGAGCACAGAAAGCTTTGGGATTGCCTCGTGGAATCCCAGACCCAACAAAAGGTCGCTAAGAAGCTGATAGCACTGCTGTGGCCAGGACCTGGCTTTCCTTATCATTCAGACTGCAGAATGGGATTCTCTTTTACTCCATTCTAAAGCGTGTGTGCAGGTTTCCCTTCATGGAAACGAGGTCAAGGGGAGGAGAGAAGTGTCTAAACCTTGTCCTATCATTTACAGGGCACAAGCAGGGCATGGCAGCCTGGAAATATTTCCACTAATTTATAGGCTAACTAGGGGTATTTTCAGCTATGGCTATATGTGACATAATTAGGGACTGCCTCTGGAACATCCCAGAGAATCGTTCAACAGAGCCCGCACTCCACAGGCAGATGTGGTCCACAGCTCACTGCAAATGAGTGTAATGGACAGGAAAAGTGGGAGTCTTGCTGGTCACTTTGTCTGCTGACATTCCTGCACTGGAAAAGAGATGGGAGAGCTCTTTGTACTGAGGAACTGATATCCTGCGATCCATGAGCAGCACGGTGATCATCTGGACAAATGACCATATGGGCAGGTCATGCGTGCCAGGCAAAGCTCCCAGGAGAGGAGTTTCCACCTTCAGAATATTACTGCTAATCACTGTCCTCCAGATTGTGACAGGCAAGACACAGAGAACCCCATCAGACTCACACAGAGGTTTATAAAAGAATTAACATGTTCTGTACGTAGGAAATTCAGTGTAATATTGAAATATGAATAAAATAGAATACACTGGAATAATATTGTCAATGGATCTTGAAATGCAGCAGCAATACTGTTTGATGGTCTCCAATTGAATATTCTTGTTTTGTTTCACTTCAACATCTGCATTGTGTTTTTTCACTTTGATTTGGAACTCATTTCAAGTACAAAGAATTTACCACAAAACAGGAAAAAAAAGTTACTCGTTGGCCAAAGACAAACACTTTGCATTTAACATGGAAACACAGCTCCTCACAACAGTATGAATCCCCCATCAAAAGAGAAATTTCTTTTTTTTTTGTTTAATCAAATATTAGTGATTACTGTAAGGATCACTGCAAACACCAGCTCCTTGAGCTTTGGAGGAGCCCATTGAACCCAGGATCTAGGCAGCTATGCTAAAAACCCTAAATTAGACTAGAGTTTACTGAATATTAAGATTGCTGAATATTAAACACGAAACTTGTAAATTCCAACACAGCTGATCATCCTCTAGGCGAGCCAGTGAATAAAATCATCCCTGAAGTGCTCAAATTCATGTACTGTTGAATCGCATTTTTCATCTCTGATTGAAGAGCAGAATGACTCCGTGTTATCTTAGTTTTATCTCCATGGAGAGCTAAAGACAGCTACTGTCATCTTGTATGCCAGGTCTGTCACTCTTGGGACATCTTGCATTGGGAGCCTAAGAGTATTCAATTTTTAAGTAAAGTCTTCTCAAACGCAAGATACAAGCTGTGAAAAAAAAAAAAATCCTACCAAAAGAGGAAATAAGAAATTAATTCCTTAAGTTGCAAGTCGGAGGAAAAGGCATGCTTCTCTGCTGTTTAATTTTCAGAGAGAAGGAAATCAGAAGAAAAATCACAACCAAATGCAACATTTCATCATTAAAACCACAAATAAAACATCAGAAATAATGTCTGCTTGCTTTAATTAAAACCTAAGGCACAGGAGTGAGTGCCCTCGAGGCAGCTCTCATTGCCTGCTAGAACCCATATGTTTGCTTAGGTCCTGGGCTGAGAACAGCTTAAGAAATGCTGACAGACATATTCAGTTGGTACATTGGTGGACTAATGCAAAACAGCAACAAAAACATTTTGCTTGTGAAAATAGGTGTGTTAATGACATTTTTTATTGATATATATATAGACACACACAATTTTCATTATTACAGTGAAGAGAGGCCTGGAGCTGAGGCCCATAAAGAAGATAAAAGGGAAGCTGTGCTGTACCTGAAAACTCGCCACCCCACCCTTCCTCTGCTTTTGTTGCTCTCTCTAAGAAGAGCCCAAACATTCACCTCAAGGCTCTGAGTGAACAATTGCACCGATCTGGGTCTAACTGCCCAACAACAGGAGCCGTCAGGAATTTCCCCAGCCCCGGGGACACGGCTCAGCCCAGCTGCAGAAAGATCCTCACACATCTTTTGTTTGGGCGATGTCCTAAAATACCTGTGCATTACCCAAACCCATCACAGGAGAGGTCTGGTGGTGCTGAGTGAGCCCATGAAAAAAAAAAAGGACTGGACCAGTGAGAACTTAATGTTTTATGCTGGAGGAAGAGTGTCAAAACCAATGCCATTTCTATTAAAAATTAATTGTCTCAAGCAGTATATGACACTAAAACTTAAATTTGCGGCTCACTCTTTTAAGGTGCTGAACTGCATGGCTTTAATCCCCAGAGGCATTAGTGCAGCTACTTAAAGTCCGTACGTGTGTAGTCTTATTGATGTAAGCACTTTGTTAGAAGGGGCCAGATTACAAAGCTGCTTTGGGGATCTAGCCCTCAGCAGTGAAAAGAAGCAGTTTAGGCCAGAGACATCAGAGTGGGCTAGAGCCCACATGTGTTATTTGCATTTGGAATGAAAGCGTTTTAATAATTTAATCACTTTTGAAAAGCATTGTGCAGAGACGCTCCCCAGTCATTTTGAGGAACTAAGTCCTCTTAAATTCTAATTCTTACCCCTCTGCTTATTCACGAAATAATGTTAAGGAATATCTTGCCATACCTCAGCTTTTCCATCCCTACAATACGTACCTCAAAGGGCCATTGTGCCTGTCACTAAATAATGCTGGTAAAGCACTCTGAAGATCTGCACTGGTATATATATTCCACGAGAAATTATTACTGCAGCATTAGTACCATATGAAGTTTGGTATAAACCCATGAACTATACCGTTGGTTACAATTCTTGAAACACTATCTCCAGCATAAAGATATTAAGTGAAAGAAATAGTTGACTACTTTAGAACATGGTTCTCTAAAACCTTTATTCTTACAGCTATATTATATTCAAATGTCAGAATATATCCAAACCTCTATTTTTATTTTAAGCTTGGCTGATTTATTGATGGCTGTGCTTAATTTTTAAAACATTTTCTCCTTTGGAAATTAGTCTTCTGTCAACCTCTCTAATGTACACAATCTGGAGTCACAGCATTCATCTTAAGCAGCTTAGCATTAATGTTTAATTCTGCAGTCCTTACCCTGGCTGTGCAGAAAATTGTTGATAGTTTATGTCTTTTGCAATCAGTAGTTAACATACATTCTTGTATTCTTGACTGTACTAGTAAGTTGCTGCTTTCTCACACTCTATTTTCCCTGGTTTTCTCCCCCTTTAATTTCTGCCTGTTTTAAGACACTTGATTTTTCATTAACTGGTAATTTTGAAAGCCAGCAATTAAAATGCTGAAGGACACAGACTCTCTGGCCCCTCTTTGAATGCTGGAGTTCTCAAGATGTTTTTGAATCAGATTGTCTGAGCCCCTGTGGACATGGTCTGCTTGCTTGCTTCTGTGGGTCATGGAATGGTCTGGGTTAGGAGGGACCTTAAAGACCAGTTCCAACCCCCTGTCATGAGCAGGGACATCTTGACCTCGACCAGGTTGCTCCAAACCCCATCCAACCTGGCCTTGGGCTGTCCCTTCATCACCAAGGGTTTCAGCCACACCAGGCCTTAGTGTTGTGAATAGCTGCTATCCCACAGAGCAGACTTTCACACAGGGATTACTCTTGCTTCAACAAGCAGAAACACTGCATTAAGCCTCTCTCACACTTAGTATAGGACAGAATAAACCACGGGGTGGCTTGTGCACTGACACGTAGTCCCCAGGGGAATTTAGACTGGCTTAAGTGCACTGCTTTTCTTCATTTTTCATATTTCTGCCTACAACTGTACATGTTAAACACCTACACTTCTTATACACCCCGGGGCTTGCTATCTGCTGAGATCCACACTCAAGCAAGCCACTTTTCACATGAGAGATTCAAGGCTGCTCCTCTGAAGTACATGGAGATTGGGTAGGTAAGTGTATGCTTAACATTAGTCCGTGCTTATCCTCTATTAAACCTAATAGGACTCGGCACTTGTTTAATGTTAATTATACCCTTTTGCGGTTTATGGATTGGGGCCTGGATTACTTATTTGATTACAATTAGGCCTGTGATTGCATGTTCACTGAGCTGAGACCATTCAGCAATGAGCCTGAGCTCTTGCCTACTCCCCACCTGCCCTCCTTTGGAGTAACAGAAGTTGCTCCATTGACAGTGCCGAGAGGTTTCTCTTAGCCCTATGGTAATGATGGATTAAAAAATAAAAATACCATTACTCCTTTTCCCAGTGCCTTGTGAGAGTGAGCAGATAGAGCTGTCTCAATGAGAGGGTGAGCAAACCATCCCCAAAACACAAACCTTTCACATCTCCGGTACATGAATATACACATGCATTACTTCCATCCAGAGAAGCTGTAAACAAGATGAACTCTTCTAACCTTAGTCAAAACTGTCAAACTGAAAAGCACAGAACAAATGCTCTGGGGAAAAGGAAGAGGTAGAGCAACCTTTAGCAGAGCAGCAAGATCTCACCCCTTCCACTGTGAAAAGCAAAAACTCAAGGGAAGAAACTCCCGTCCTGTTAAACACTAACAGGCTTAGAGCTCAGCGTGACTGCAGCAATTTAACAGTGACCTTGCAGAGTCAAACCCCACTGGAAACAAAATAAATTACAGTGGTACAAAATGACGCACTTAAAATTCATTTTGTGGAGGGTAATGCTCACAAAGTTTTTTAAATAGTTAATTTCCTTATGCAAAGTGTCTTCTCTAGACAAACACATTAAGAAAAACTGATATCCTCATCAGAATGATCTTGTGGTTAAGGTAACAGATTGGGAGTCATTCCCGAGGTCTGTGTCCTTTTTGTGTCTTATCTTTGAGAGACAGATTGTGAACCAGTTATTCTCATTGATGAGCAGCACTCGCACCAGTTGCCCCACACAAAATAATGATACAGCTCATGCAGGCACTCATCCATCACTGCAAAAAAGACAATCTCAATGTAACCTTTAGGTTGAAAGAGATGTTCAGGGAAGTCACTATCTCCTCCTGCATTTAGCACAAAGGTCTCCCTGCGGCTGGCATGTCAAAGGATCTGCAATATAGGTACAGACAGCCTCAACAGTAGCCAGAAAACATCTTTCTAGAATATTTAAGTGAAGGCTATTACAGGCAAAATATTAAAATATTTTCCACTGTAAAATCATTGTAATCCACATCCCTCCATCTCAATGATCTTAGAGGTCTTTTCCAACCTAAACTATTCTATGATTTTATTTGAGGCCTCAAGGACAAACTTGAGGCTAAAGTATAAAATAAAAGGAATAGTTAAATACTGATTCATACATAAAAGCTTAGTCCTTTTTTTCTTTTTTTTTCCGTAAATGGCAATCATTCAAACTATCAGTCATCTGGAGAGGAAGAATCAGCAGGCAATCTAATTCAAGGAATTAGATTGTAATGCCTGATGTAGATCTACCAGTTAATTTAAATAATGAGTCACCTGGTAGGCAATCAAATCTAGGTCAGGACATTTAGCAGGCTGAAAATAATGAGTCTAACAGCAACAGAGCTAACAAAACAATCCAGATAATGATGGCAGCACAGAATGACAGTCCTAACGTAATCAGACAGTGTGCACAAACTCTAAATAGACAGAGTAAAGAGAATGAACTTGTGTAGGGAGGCAAAACATATTCTCCAATGAAACTATTATAGAAGAATTATGTTTAGTTAAAAGGAAGCATAGTGACAATCACAGTGAGGACATGCAATATTTATGTGCTCTGACTACATCTAAGATATCAGTGAAAGCCTTCTTTCCCAGCTTTTTTGTTTGTTTTGCTTTGTATGTAAAGCAAACACTGTAAAATTTGATTGTTGTTGGGTTTAGGAAGTGAGGCAGAAAAACCCCCCATTTTCCTACTGTCTTTTCCTGACTTTTCCTTGAAATAACTTTTGGTCTTGATTTTAGAAATTGCTTCTTTGTTCAAGAAAATAAGACTGGGGGAGAAAGAAAGTAAATGCTCAAAAGCAGCTCCCCCTGCAGTCCTCTCTGCCCCGGTGTCCACATGGATCGGGAGGTTGGAGGCACAGCTATCCCAGGTGGCAGGGACAGGGAATTTCATACCAGCATCCTCCACAAGCCCTTCATTTAACAGATGTCCTGGAGTCCTGCGCCTTGTGCTGCCCGAGCAGCCCAGGGGCTGTAACCACACACAGGCACTTCTGCTCCTGAAGAGCACGAGCAGGAGATTTGTTTGAGTGGGAAACACTAGATGTCAGCAGCCCTCCTTGCTCTCCAAAGGGTGCTGCCCGCTCAAGAACAGTTTTCGGCTTATCCGTCTGCTCCTCCCCGGATGCACAGCTCCCAGATTATGGGATTTTTATCTCCACAAAGTCCTGACTGCATCCAGCTGCCACAAAGTGTTTTCTTGTGTTTGATTTCAGCCTTGTTCATTCACACAAGCAGAGGGCAATGTGTTCTGTTATTTTGTCAGGGGGTTGGGGTCTGAAAATGCTCTTTTGTACCACCCACAGACCAAAGTACGTCATCGACCCTGTGGGGAGGTCAGACCGTCCTTCCCCAGTGCCCTGCTCCATAAATTTTAGAATTATAGAATCATTAAGATTGGAAAAGTCCTCTAAAAGTCCTCTAAGAGCATCAGGTCCCCATTAATCCAGCACTGCCAAGCCCACCTTTAACCCATGTCCCCAAGTGCCTCATAATACACCTCTTTTAAATTTCACCAGGGATGGTGACTCAAGCACTGCCCTGGGCAGCCTGCTCCAAATCCTGACCAATGTTTAAGTTTGGAGGGAGTTTTGTGGTTTTTTGGGGTTTTTTTGTGTTAAGCTCAGCTCTATGTTACCAATGACACTCCCAAGTTTTTCATACAAAATGTGGAATGGTGACAGATTTACCTATTGAGATGAATTTTATAATCCATTACCCATACGATGCTCCAGGCAACTGCTGCTCTGCTGGCTTGTCACTAATGCTGGGCTGTTGGGTTTATTCAGCTTAAACTAATCGGGGAGCATATAGGAGATGACTATCAAATAAATATTCTTCAAGTTCAGCATCTCATTATGCCTTCAAAGTTCGCATCTCATTATGCCTTAAAATGAATGATGGCACTGCTTACCATAACTCCAGGTAGCTAGCTAATGTTGAACAGCCAATTTTTTCCCCTTTGTGAGCTGATTATTTAGTTTATAATTTCAGTTTTAAAAGAATTGTTGAGTTCCATTGACAGATTTTAAAAAGTATAGGGCTTTGTAGCTCAGCTTTATGTTTCCAAGCACGTCACAGACTCCTTCAAGAGAATCTGTGGGAGCTCTTGTGATTCCTTACATCATGGGCTTTTTTTCCTTTGAAAAGCCAAAAGGGAATGATCAGGCTTTATTCTTACCTACATCAGTGAGAATTATCTCTGCCTATGAACTGGACCTACTGTGGTGATACAGCAGTATCTGGTAGCTACTTGTAAAAACATCATCAGATTTCAAAAATGTGAAATGGGTGAAGTGCCCAAACTGGGATTTATCGAGATGCAAAAATTTCATCTTCTAATACAATTTAACCATTGGTTTAAGAGTTTTCACACACTCAAAAATAGGGTGAAAGCCATTTCTGAACCAGTCAGTACCAAAAGAGCAACAGCTCCACATTCCTGCAGCAGCACAAGTTGAACTATCGCAATATCCATGAGCAGGGGGACCTGACACGGCCATGGATGCTGAATGAAGAGATTCCAGTTATTCCTCCAGCTCTGCTAATGATCTGCTGTTTTCCCTTGCTGAAACTATTGTATATTTTTGTGGTGGTTCCTGCCTTACTTTCTGTTTATACTGCAGATTTCTTTTAGGACTTCTGAGCTCTGCTGCAACCCAAGTGGTGAGAGGAAGAAGAGATCGCAGATGCTCCATCTTCCCTATTCTGTTATATTGCATGTAGACTATTCATAGTATTACAAAGTCAGATGTCTGTTTTGATGTTCTAATTATTTAATTTTATGTTAATCTGGTTTATGTGTTCTCAAAGTTAACAAGAACTCCGTAATACACCAGAGGAGTAGTGTTCAATGCACAAAGAAAGTTGTGGGGTGTTCTGAGATCCACTTCAATGAAGGGAGCCTTGTAAATGAGAAATAATAGCCAAAAACTAGCCTGATGATTTTAGAATACACAAGAAAGCACCAACCTGTATGGGCAAGATGGAAATCACAACCTTATCCCTAATTCCTGTATTTAATTTGTATCACTTGTTTCACAAATACTGGAGCCTGTCACATCTGGAATCTTTTCCACAACTGGAGAGTACCACACTGAAGTTGCAAGTACTAAAAACATTTGGCTAGCAGGTCCTGCTAAAGCACTAGTCCCTGAAATAATAATTTCCCTCTTTTTATGCATACTTTACAGTTTTTTAGATGCCTGAAATAGTAATGCCATATGTAATTCTCTTTCTAGCCAAGCCTACTTAAAATGCTCGCTCAGAAGTAATAAGCGCAATATTTTTTCTAATCAGGTCCCCTTGGAATGAAATCATGGAAAAACTCTTCCTGCCAGTTCATGCTGATTACCTGTGTGTCTCATTACTCTAAACCCTATCTGACAGCCGCAGAGCCACAACCGTCTTTCAACAAGAGCTACCACTGAGTCTTTTAAAATAATTTTATTTCAATTTCTAGCCAGTTCTAGCTTAAACAGCACATTTAATTGCCTAATAAGCAGTTCATAAGAAGAACATAATTTCAAAGTAAAATGTTGAACCTACCCGGTCTTTGACAGCGACAGAAATGAGAGATGCCTTTTAAGTCCTCCTGTGTAAGTTATTCTGCAACAGAGGAATCAGCAACCTGGAAACTCGTTAGAATACTGATTGCACTTTCAAAGCATGCACAGAATTAAAAAAAAATTGTAATAGTAAAAATTACTGTAAACATTAAGCAATTACTGAATGCAGAGGGTAAAATATTTTAACTGTTTCAGAAGTAGCAGTAGGCTCCAAAGTAATAAGAACCCCAACAGGTTTGGTTTGTCTGTAGGGAAAACTTCCCACGCCGCTGGAAACTGCTGTTATTTTATTACACATAAAATATCTGTATAAATGTACAGTGTACCATGTGCAGGGGCTAATTTTGCCCGATCTCCCATGTAACAAAGGCAACAGAACTCAACCCACGTGTTTTACCTTTCAGCTCAATTGTCTGTGCCTAATGAACTTCCAGTTTCGGAATGCTGCTTTATCTTGAGGAGTCCCAGAGACGATGGGCTGGACCAAGTTGTATTAAATCCATGAGTTTAACAGGGAAATTCCCCAAGGATTTACAGCAGGTAGACCTCAGCCACCAGTGTTGGAATATCTCACCTCCACTGCTTTGTGCCCTTGTGTCCCTGAGACTGTGCATATGGGATGGATCCTCTTGGTCATTTGCAAGCCCCATGTGTGGCAGGGAAAATCCAGGCTGCATGGGAAAACAGGCAGGGAAAAGGACAGGAGGACCAGAGTCCTGCAACTTGGAGCTGGGACATAACTGGAAAATATTCTGGAGTTAATCACACCCAAACGAGGCATGGCTACAGATCTCAAGTCTTAATTCACCAGGTGAACAAGTCCCTCACCTTCTGGATATTTGTCATGTTGATTTCTCAAATAATTAAACATAAAATTCCAAAGGCTAAGGCAGAGATAATGGCTAAGAAACTTCCCCTCGTTTGTCCACTTTGGATGGCAGGGCTGTTGATTTTTCTAGATAGTGTGTTTTCCTGCCAGTGTGAATATTTCTACGAATAAAAACTTTTGACAAGTTCCTGGAGAATCAAAAGCGGCTGACAGACAAGGTAAATTACCAACATGGGCACTTATTTGACATCCAGCAGTGTTTTTGTATCTGGAAGAGAGTAAAGCCAGTTACTACAGGAAATACCCCACAGAAAGGCAGTCAAATCAACTGAGATTTGTAATGAAAATGCTTTTCTATTGAAAAAATATTCAATTCTGGAAATTGATCCATTTTGTCAGAATGCCTTGACTCTGATTAAACTGTACAAATGAAAAGGAGGAAAATAATTAAACCCCAGTGATTTTCATGAGGTCAAATGCACTGTCATGTCTCTGTTCATTGTTTTGAATTATTTTTTCTGATTTTATGAGAACACTACAAATTGGACAACCAAGAAGAAAAAAAATCTAAAATTTCTATTCTTTTGTCTGAATTAAATGAGAGACTTCTGGCCTCATTTTAAATGAAATATTGTGTTATTAAGCTGCTGCAAATTTTTCATCAGATCATTTTTAGGAAAAAAAAAACCCTCAAGAAACTCTAGCAGTAAAGAACAAAGTACAAAGTGAAATAAAATTGCATAATCAAAATTTAGGACATATTAGTAAGTACAAGAAGTACTGCTGAAGAAAAATCAATTTTCTTCACTCATCAGCTCAAAATAGAATTGCCTGGTTTTACTCCCAGAAAATGAGGAAAAATTTTGTCTATGAACATTGCAAAACTGATAAACTGAAAGTGTAAACTATAGAGTCATAAATCAAATACAATACAAATTTCAGAAATGATCAAATAATAACCCGTTTTCTGCTATAGATTTCTCTATATCTCTGCCTGTGAAATACCCTTTTAACCTTCCTTTTCCCATGGTTTTTTGAAAGTATGGTATATTCAGCTCCCCAACAAAATTCTTATTAGTGAAAGCATTAATCATTGGTTAATTGTAATTACTTAGCCTGTGGAAAATTTGAGAATGGAATTAGACTGTGAGTACAAGTCAGATAAAGTTTGCCTTTCCTATTGATTTAAACATTTTTGAGACAGATGTTCAATATGGTTTGCTTGGCATTTTCTTTTTTTTTTTAATGCTTGGTCAATGTGCTGAATAATAATTGAACTCAGTCTCTACACAAATTTTTGTATCCCATAGAAGTTACCTTGTAATCATCAATTTTCCTAATAATAGAGGACAGCACATATATTGCTTTTCCAATAAACTTGCACGAAAGTACGAACCAAGATATTTTTGAGCTTCTATACTTTTTGTTGTTCAATTGAATGTTCCCGACAACATTAAAAATCTTTTCAAGCCTGAAGTACACACTTTGATACGTTGTTTAAACACCTTTAGACTTTTTCAGTGTCACAATCCAACATTCTTTCCTTTATTTATGCTTGGAAGGGCAGAGCCTCAACAGGGTTTCAGTGTTGGGATGAGGCACTGCCTGCATCTGTCACTGGATTTCCTTCAGTCATTCAGGAATGTAAAAGTGAAGATCAAGGGCTTAATTTTTCCTTCTTTTAAGTCATTGTCTCTTTTTGCTTTCCCTTCTTTTTTTTATATCACCTTTAATGTTGATGACTTCAACTATTTTAAGAAAATATTCTTTTTTTTTCTGATTTTGTTGGAAACTGGATGAGGATCTTTTCAGAACGAATCAACCCCTTCTCTGTGTCCTTCCATGGATATCACAGAACCCATCTACAACATGAAGCTCCCAAAACTTCCTCTACCTTAGGTGGACCACCAGCAAAGCAGCAAGTTCATGAACACCTGAAGAATTGGATTTATGTCGTGCAAGGCATTGGGTTTTTAACTGGGTTACGACAGTGATTCACCTCTCCCTGTGCCTCAGTCTGCAAGAGCAGAGACATCACTGCCTTAGTCACAGACACACATCAGTGCCAGGAGCAGGCAATGCAGGTGGGAAGAAGTGGGAACTGAGTGATGGGGATGGTGTCTAAGAAGGTCTTTCCTGGTGTTTTTCTCGCTTATCCACCTGCCTATTTCACAAAACCAGTGGAAATGCTCATTACCCTCAGCACCTCTGTTGGACTGGATGAAATCAGCTCTAAAGACCCACCCACCTGGAAAAACAGAAGTAATAATCCCAGAATTGCTGCTCCTGTGAAAGGTATCTGCCCTGTTTGAGAGCGTGAGATTGATGATGCAGGTGTGCATTTACTAAGTGTATCATGCTTTGAGCTGGAAGAACGATATTCACTTTCCAGGGAAACTGGTATTCCAAAAAAAGTTACATGACTTTCAAACTGAACAGAAAACTCAGATGAACTGCTTCTAGAAAGTGAGAAGTCTGAGATATTGGTTCTTCCATTTTCTTTTGTATTTTTTCCCTTTTTTTTAAGTATATGTATAAAAGCAGGAGGGAGAGAAACTGAACTGAGGAAAGGAAAAACTGGAATAGGAGAATTAAATAACTGATCAAAAGATTTTTGCCATCATGGTAAAATTTTACCAAAAAAATATAAATTTTTTTAAACTCTAAGTGACAGCACATAGAAACTTCCCTGATAAATCATAATGCCATAATATAAAAATATTTATTTTTATAGCAAATAAATATTTAGTTAATATTTAAAGTTACTACGTATTTTTTCATGGGTTTCTGAGCCAACCACACATTGCCACTTCCAGTGGTAGATTATTTCACTTCCCTAAAGTCTATTTTTCTAAACTTAAGTCTGAATACTAACAGTGTTATTTTCTTGTCCTTTCAGATTTCAAATGCAAAGTTAATGACATTTTATTATGACATATTACTTATTCACACAGTTTGAATCTCTTGTGAAACACTTGCCTTTAAAAGAATGTCTGAGAATATTCCCAAACAGGAGGGGGAAAAAAAAGCATATTTATTTAGAACAATTGGAGCTGTTTCATTTTAAATCCAATGCCAAAATGCTGCTACTTCCACAGTTCCCACCATGACCTCCCATAACATGAGTCATCAGAGATAACTATGTCTATTATTATGTAGCAAAAAGGTAGGAGGTTTTGCTTATTTCAAACACTTTTAGCCAACTTTTCCCCCATTTCCAGTGCAGGCTAAGGTAATAATTTATCGCTTGGCAGAAAATTACAAGACTGCCACGGTGACTCATCTATGCTGGTTGGGTTTTACATGAAAGCAGCTGTATAGCACAAGTTTTTCCCACATTTTTAACCTGATTTATTCTTAGGTTGAAGATTTGGATGCTTTTTTGAATAACAAGGTGGGTAACAAAATGAAGAGATTTTGACATTAAAATTTTTTAGGCTCTTCAGCTCTAAGTTGCTGCGGGAAGAGCAGACAGACAAACCTGACCAACTTCCTGAAGTCACCTCCATCTCAGCTTCTCCAGAAATCTGTTCTGGCCATCAGCTCAACTCCTGCTTGTATTCCTTACACCAAAGGATCAGCATTGTCAGCAACACCACAGACTGCACGTTTTTCCTTCTCCTTCATCTCTCTTTTTTTAACAGAGGTGACACAATAAAACTTATTAACGAGTTTACAGAGTCCTTCTGACACTCAGAGAATTCCCAATCACAAGGAAGGTCTTGGATGCAGATCATAGGCCAAATTTCTTCAAGCCTTGCAGGTCATTATATGGGAAGGACTCCTGTAATGAACATCACATCAATAAATAAAAATGTGTTGCCTTTCTGAAAACTCTTTCCTAGAAAGAAGCGTAGTAATAATGAGTATATTCTTATTTACAGAATTCACAAACTAAAGCAATGATTCAAAGCAAAAACTTCAGAAGAGGAAGGATACAGAGCATCAGAAGTCAAGACTTAGAGTGTAATTATAAAGGACAATATCAGCAAAACACTGCACTGGTGTCTCTACATTTGGCCATGATGTAATTAATCCAGCCCAAATCCTTTTGTAAAAGAAGGAACTAGTAAGATAATTTTAATGAGTTTTAAATTGATGTTATACTTTGCATTCTCTCTAAATCTAAATATTGGCAATAATTTCTCCACCAAAATATTTTCTTCTATTATAATTTCAATAACTACAGGGTATGCAAGCTGAGTTATGCCTTAGTGAAGGAAAAGAAACACTGGATAATAGATCATTAACCTAAGGCCATATTTTAATCTTCATTTCTAAAGGTTTCCCTTTCTGTACACTTTATTCATTATGCATTTCCTGCTTACAACAAGCAAATTCAGCAAACATTTTTTATCAGAGTTCCTTTGTAGGCAAACAACAGCCTGGGTTTCCTGATGTGTCATGGAGGACAAACCAAGGAGGCAGAGTCCACAAAAATAAATGGTTGATGCTCAGGTTAGTGATGTATTTCTTTAAACATAGTGGAAATATCCTTAAAAGCTGCAAGGACACATAATAAAGTGTCCCAAGAGGAGACTAATTCACGCTCTGACCTTTTACACCAGTTTGGCTATAGTATGTATTCAATTACCCAATTAAAAGCAAAAAACGAGAGAGAGAGATGAAGAAAATGGGTATAAATCCATGGCAATATCATCTTGATGCCTCTGATTCTTGAACTGAGTTATGCCTTCCTTGTAGGCTACAATGAGACCCTCAAAAGCAAAAAATCCATGTGCCACAATATTTCTGACAAAATATTCTGAATGGAATGAAACTTTTTTGATCAACAGCTCTTTTTATGAAACTGTTGAATTTTTCCTGTTATATAATACCTGGGTTTTCCTGCCCACTTCTTACTTTCTTGTCTTCATAAACCTGGAAATAAGAAATACGTCCTGGTTTCAAAGGAGGAGGAGATTTCCTTACATCAAAGAGCAAACAGCACACTTCTATCTCAGTAAATGAGGTCATTTTGCTATTTCTCCACTCTGCTTTTTTCTTTCTTTCCCTGGATATTGAAGTCTGAAACTAAATTATCCCTACTTCCTTTTCTGAGGAACTGAAAAGGCAAGTTTTGTGTGCATCACAATTTTCAATAACCACAGGGGTTTAAATTCTGTAGCCTACAGGTAAATGTAGCACTTTCTTCTAGTTAAAAGAATTTATTCTTTCTCTAGCATTACAATGTGTTATTTAATTGCATCGTGCATTCCATTTCTTAGCTGGGTGAAAGTTGCAAAGCCTTATAAAAAATTTTAAAAAATATTCTTTTTTTTTTCCATATGATACCCAAAGGAAGATTTTCATACTAAGAAAAATATTTTCAAAAACAGCTACTTATTTTTCATTTATTTGATGACTGCATGTTTGCTAAACATGCTGGATAGATCTGTGGAGGACATTCATTGGTCTTATTTAAAATTGGAGGTGTTCATCTGTTTTCAGAATCCAAGCTCCTTTTTTCTTGGCATCACCAATGTCAGCCTGAGTTCTGTTGTTGGGTCAGTGGTACCACACTCAACTCTATAAATTCATGTGACATTGGAAAGTCTAAATTTCATCAATGTCATCAATCATGAACTGATGAATTACAAAGAGTTTTCAAGGATTTCTTATCCAACAAGAATCTGTTGCGAAAGAAACACAAAATCATCTTTGTTACATCCAAGACTGGTGCTAATCCACATCCCGTGAGATTCTTTACTTGAGTAAGAATTACTCATGCCACTAAAAAAAGTTGGAAGGGGTGGCCGTAATATTTGTTACCATGGTACAATTACTTCCACAACTGAGAAAAACATTTTTCACTTTTATTTTCAAAAGAAATTATTGTCTTTTTTCCAAAATTCCATCATTAATCTTTGTAAAGAATGGCTGAGGACTGAATAGAATTACGATCCCCTTCTGTCAGGAAGAGAAAGATTAAAATTACAATACTCTTCTGTCAGGAAGAGAAAGATTAGATTACACTTCATATTTTATGTGAAGAAAATTGTGGCTACTTTGGCCATAAATACAGCCTCTAAGAAGAAAAAATACTGAATTTGGATTGCCAGTGCAACGCTATTATGCCAGAGTAATATAATATCCACACAGATATGATAGGTGCTTTCAGAAAAGTCCAGCTATGTAACATGATGCACTACACTGCAGACGAAGCCTTCTCTTAATATATAACCTGCATAACAATTTCAGTGTAATAAACGGTGGGTGGATTTCTTGTTATTGATTTTACCATCCCAGGCAGTTGGAGGTCATCATGCATTTACACAGGAAATACTACAAATCCCAGCGGTCGTAAGTTCGGTACCTCAGCCTATTTTTCTGGGTTTTTTTTCATATAGTTGGTACAGCAGTAAACACGGAGAATAATAATCCTTACTGCTTAGCAATTTCTTCTATTGTCCTTTATATTATATACAATCTCTTGGTGGGAAAGCCCTTAAGAGAAACAAAATCAATAGGACACTATGAAACTGTAATAGGAGTCTACAAAAATCACTCTAAGAACCATCAGATATAATAGAAAGTGATGATATCTCCATAGGGCTTTTCTTTCTAGGGCAAAAAGGCTAATAATTATAAAAAAAGGTAAAAAGCTTGTTTGCTTTTACTTAGTAGGTTGTCTTATTTTCTAACCGGGGCTGAGGGAGGGAAGGTGCCACTCTGAACAAAACTCTGGACATAAATGCAGAGGAAAAGCTCAGCCCTCAGAAGTGGGCTTGTTTCCCAAAGGACTCATGGAAGAAGACTCTTCCAGAGTGTCCATCATGCTTCAAAAGGGAAAATAATATAAGATGGGAAATCCTGGAATGTTGAGGAGTTTATTTCTCCAGGTAGTTTGAGATCACTAAGCATTAAATTTCCAAAGCAGTTCTTGGGATACTGAGTTGCATCGGGGCTGTTCAGAGAATAAGCAGGTGAAACAGCTCCTTCATCCAGCCACTGGTGCTTCTCTATGTATCCCTAGGAAGGAAATTCCAGAGGAAAGTGCTTTAGGTTTTTGCACAACTCTTTTTGTAGGTCTTTGGTATCAGCCTGCACACCTTATCACAGTTTGAGAGCTTTATCTCTGCGGGGTTCCTTCCTGATACGGCCCATTCTGATGAGCTGATGACTCACAAAAGATCTGAGAGTAACACCAAGAGCACCGCAAAGTTATTCTCATCTAATTTCTATTCAATGATACTCTTAAAACCTTTCAAGAAGTTTGAGAGGTGATGATAGTGTAGGTCCTGATCCAAACTTACCTACAGTCAGTAAGAACTTAGACTTTGACTCATTTAATCCTGATTTAGCTAGATAATAAAGCCAGTGCTGAATTTTAAGTGTACAAATAGTTCTATATTATGCATACAAATCCCTTTCCAGATTAGGGTAAATGTTAATCTGTAAAACACAGATAGAACTTCTCCAAAAAGCTTCCTTTGCACAACTAATAAATTCACAATGGGGAGACTCAGAATGACTACTTCAAAATTATATTCAAAGATAAGTGAAAGCTTCAATGATCTGCTGGTCTGGAGACTGGAATATTCCCTGTCAATTACTGCTCTTCTGAAACCTGTAACCACAGGCTTTTCCTCACATGGTTTAACTCGTGGTAGCTCATGGAGGTGTTTTGAATCACTGTCTAAACACCAATCTGTCCTGCACAGCCTGCTTGGGCTCTAGCTTTGGATAGCTAAAATATCTAAGTTAAATGCCCAGAGAAGATGAAGTACATGGTGAACCATGTATTCATGGTGAATAAACCTGAGGAAACACATGGTGAACTGTGTGGTGAAGAAATGATGTGTCAAACCCCACACCTCCACATCACTGCAACTTTATTGAACTGGATGGAATTAAGACAAATGTGCTCTATGTATTTGAATCTGCATTAATCCTCAAATAATTTTTGTACCTGTACAGTGATAGTGGAAACTTTTTTGGCAATGTAAATTTATTTTGCTAAATATCTAAACCAGTCCAGACCAGGGGCTGAACTGACTCATAGCAATTGCAACACCAAGAACATGAGTGCTCTATTTTCCCTCACATTCCAGCCACAGGAACACCACTCAGCCCATATATTCATCAGAGTGTTTTAGTGTACCTTTTAAATTGTCATCATTCTCTCTGCTCCATTAATAGAACTATCTGCATGAAAGAAAGAACAAATTGTCTTCTAACTGGTCTATTACAAGGTACATTAATGAATGTAGGGGAACTTTATTAGTGCTTTAATGGTGTACCTGTTCACTTCACATTGTCTTGGGTGTTATTGTTAGAACGGGCTGCTTGACAGACATCAAAGTGCTGCCAGGTACAACAAACAAAGTGTTAGAAAGCAACTTTTATGCTTGTACTGTTCTTTTTTCCTGGTAAAACAAGTGTTTTCCAAGCAACATTTACCACCAGTCATTTGATGGCCACTGATATTTGGCCATCCTAAATGTAGTTGCCAAGCCAGGCGCTTCAAGTTTCACATGACTTTGTCCCTGTAAAGCGACTTTTTTTTAAACAAAAAAACAGTTGTAAAATAAATTCTGAGGAGCAGAGCATTAACTTAATGTTTTATCACATTAACTAAACTATATCCTGTAAAAAAACTGTACCATAAAACACTGCATTAAAGTTAATGCAAGGCAGAATATTATACACGGGCATACTCACTGCAATTTAGATCCTCACTAGGACTAAGCTTCCATGGATACCCTAGAGAAATTGGCTTGACTAAACAGAGGAAAATTAAACCTTGTACTAAGGAGGAAAATGACCTTCCAGCACATGGGTCATACATAAGTTTTTGTCCTTTTTGTTTTTTTCTTTAAGGCTGGCCATCATCACTGAGTATTGGAAAGGAAAAGGCAAATTAAAATGCCTTGTTCCTTGTTACAGCTGCTATCCACAGATCAGCAAAGGCTAAGGGCCAGCACGGGATGGGCGGGACGTAAAAGTCATGTACAGAATACAAAAATTTATTAATTTCATAGTGATTTCTCACACTGTCTTAAAACATCATCATGGTGTCTTTTGTTAAAAACAGTTTTAGCCATTTCCTGACAAGATCAGCAAACTGTTTGTACTTCCATAAACTATTACATAGAAGGCAAATATTATAAATCCACGATATTTACTTTGCAAATATAAAGATAAATTTGTTGTTGCTCATATGACTCTGCTCTGTAAATTTATTGCTATAAATGTATATCTAAATTACACATATAAACACATGCTATATATTGGATAAGGTTGCAGTCCTTTCATAAACAATCCAAAATAATGAGAATTAAAGTCAAAATCTGAAAATAAGCTAATACTAAAGAGAAATACTTTAAGGAGATGAGAGAGAGAGAGAGGGAGGGAGGTAACAATCTGATATTCACATTTTGCATTTGTGAAATTTATATGATTTAAAACAGCAATGACTTTTCAATGACTTAAATTCCATTTTTCACTGCCAAAGTAAGATGAATAATTCTGGGGTTTGTTTTTTTGTTGGGAGGGCTCATGTTTGTTTTTGTTTGTTTATTTGTTTGGGTTTTTTATCATAAATCACCACATAAAATTCTAAATGCTTTGTCTTTATCTTCCTTTCTGGAAGAAATACAGAAAGACTCTTCTACTGAAAACGTAAAAAATCTTTTGAGAGATTATGTCTCGCTCATTTCTCTTTTAAAACAAAGAATTGCAAGTGGGGGGCAGAAATATCTGGAATCACCTTGTTCAGTGGGACGTACCAGTGATCAGGACCTACCAGTGAGGTTGTGATAAATATTTACAAGTGTGCATGGAACAGATATCTTTTACATGACCTAATTTCACTCCACATTCATAATTGGTTCCTTCATGATCATTTATCAACTTGTGTGGTTTTTTTTTTACAAAGTAGTTTGTCAGAAAGGTTTGAAGAAAGCTTAATCTGGTAAAAGAGTTTAAACAATTCAGAAGTACAATGAGGTTGAAGTTAGCATTAATGTTTATATTCATGAAAATTATTATTGTCTGAGCATTTTATACAGCTTTTTCTTCCAAGTTGATAACATAGGCTGACGTACCATGATGCATTTTTTATTGAGTGCTTGATTACTCAGTTTGATTTCCTGAAGGCTTTGTGTCTAATTTATGGAGGAGGGAGGGGATCAGCTTCAATTTTGTGCAGAAAAGTGAAAATAATACATCTTATGGAGACCTGTTATGGTGTGACATGATTATACGGGGCCGATCTTCATGAAGCTGTAGAAATAATCTCAGTTCCTGAAAAGTGCCAGTGTGGCAGAGCGTATCAGGTTACAGGAATACGTAAAAATTAATACAAACTTTAAGCAAAATCCTCAAAATTTAAGAAGTAGGGAAGAAGACACAATGCCATCAGATTTAACTCCCATTTTGATGTTGATTTTGCAACACCTATATTGCAAAGACTAAAATATCTCCTGGCTGCAATTATGTAATTTTCATTCCAGAGTTCAGCACTATTGTAGTGACATTTTCCAGTCTAGACAGAGGGCTATTAACTAATCCAATTTTAATTAATTCACCAAGCAGGTGAAAATGACCCCAGCTAACTCTTCTCTGGAGCTAAATTTAAATTAAAAAATAAAAAAAATAACACCTTCTCAAGGTTTATAAAGAAGTAATTTTGTTTGAGTGCTGTGACCTAGGTTGCAATGTAAGATGTAACCAATAGTATGTGCTCTATTATCATCTTCACCAGCTGTTAAAGCAGGTGGGGCAATGTTCGTTGTCTCCTACCATGACTCATCCCTGATAACTCCCTCCGGGTGCTATCTCTATTTAATGGGCAATCAAGGACCCACCCCATGACTCATAGCATTACATCATCCCATTGTGAGATGCTCCGCCCAGGGGGAGGAGCCAAGCATTCCCACGTGGATATAATCCAGGGTTTGCAACAGCACAAGGAGCCCTTACCTGTTGGATTCCCAGAAGAAAAGAGCTACCACTGGACCTTCAGTTGAAGACCAGACCCTTCTACAGGATCACTTCATCTGGACTGCTGCCCCCACCCTGACTACCAGGGTGTCAGGTTGTATCCTGACTCTGTCAGTGTTCTTGTACTATTACATTTATTTTAATTGTCCTATTAAATCCTAATTCTGTCTTGTGATCTCCCACTGGTTTGTTTTCAAACTAGCACATGCTAGATCACATGTTTTGCACTCCACTAGAGTATTCACTGTGGTAGGCTGAATATAATTCACATATTGCTTAATATAATATTAAAATTTATATACAAAAAATATTAGGATGGAATTCATGGCTGCCAGTGAAATATTCCTGCAAAGGTTATGAGAAAGCCCTTTTGCAAGGAAACAGCAGTATCAAACCCTTTGGTCCTTTGATTAAATCTTGAATAATTATCAGTAATCATGATATTCACTATCAGAAATGCAGAGAAATGTTCCATTCAGTTTATTTTGTGTCGTCCACAGCTTGGGTAAAACCCAGCTTATCCAGCTTTGTGTTTGAGCACATAAACTGGAGGAGATGCAGGTACCTTCAGTGTCATGTCTCCCTTTCATTATTATTTTGTATATAATATATACTTGTTTTGTAGTATATTTCTGTTGCTGTTAGAGGTGATTAGAGTATGAGTGAAATGTATATTTCAAGAAGCGCATGATTAAGAAAAAATTAATGTATACAAAAGTAAACATATAGGTACTGTGGTAGAAAGCCTTTCTGGGATTTTTAGTTGGAGAAGCTTGCATGGAAAGTAGCCAAAAATTGAGGCAAATTACATCAACAAAGATTTATCTCTGTGCTTAGTTCGATGTTTTGTAATCCTGATACAAATACACAGTTTATTTTAAACCACAAAGCACAGCAATCATGATCAGATAGAAAGATTCAACCAATTTCTTTCAGTTATTAGGCCTCTGACATTCATAAATCACCAGAAAGGCTGACCAGATATTCTGAAGCCCATCCAATTTATCATGGCACTGATAGGTTACACTTTCTAAACTTGCTTGTTCATTCTGATCATTATAACAATTTGAAATGCCAAAATAAATCATAGAATACCAGGTTGGAAGGGACCTCAAGGATCATCTGGTCCAACCTGTCTTGGCAGACATATCCTAGACACAGCCCAGCATCCTGTCCAGATGACTCTTAAAAGTGTCCAGCATTGGTGAATCCACCACTTCCCTGTGGAGACTATTCCAATATTTGTATTGATTTCACCAAGACAGTATTTCTTGCCATTAGAAGCATTGTCTAATCTCTTTTCCCCTCAGGTTTAGGCACCAGCCCAGGAAGACGTCTGTGAATGGTGTTAAACTCTGAGTTTAAGCATCTACTGAAAGCATTTAAATGATGCACTTAAATGCCTTTTGCCTCAATATCAGCAAGTTTTAGAGAAGGCCATTGATTGCAGCTGGCCCTGCTGTCACCTGACCCCAGCTCACCTGCTCCAGCCACATCCGCCCTCAACAGGGTCGTGTTCCCCCTTGCACGGCAAAAACATTCACAGCTCATCAAAAATGCATTTAATTACCTTCAACATCTTTCAATTACAGGCTGAGTCTAAGATGCACTTGTAAAACCGAAGCTCTATTTTGCAGAACAGAAAAATATTTGGAAAAAAGTCTTAAACATGATGTCAAATCAAACAAACAGAATTTGTTGCTTTCATGAAATCCGCTGGCTTTTGGCGTTTCACAAAAAGAACAAAGCCCCTTCCCCAGGTTTAATGGGTGGCATGTGCCTCCAGCTATACAGCAGGATAAATGATGCTCCAATTTTTTTTTGTCTTAATTATACAGCTGTTTAGAGAATATGTGGCATTTGTAGAGACATGTCTTAAAAAGTTAGAAGTGGTGCCTCCTGGCAGGCCGGCACACACAGATGACATGTCAACCTACAGCACACACTCATCTAAACACTGTCACAAATAGCAGAGGAAAAGGGGAAAACTTTGCTATTTACCAAAGGGTAAAGTTCATTTAAATACTATTCCTGATTCTTGCTGCTGCCTGTTCTCCTTTCTGAGCTCCACAATTATTATTTTTATTTTTGCACCGTTCCTCTGGGGTTTGTAGAGATAAATGCTCTTCATAATATTCCTCAGAGAATTTTCTCGTATCGACTGCTAAGGAAAAGTTCTGTCTCATGAGTTTGCCACTGAATTGGTGATGGGCCTCATTTTGATGCACCCCTTTCTCTGCTTTCCCTGACTGAACTCTTGAGTCAACAAAGTCATCACCATATCTTTGCATTAAAGACTCCTCAAAGTTTTTTTTCCATAGTTGGCTATCTCTCCTGTCATTAAAGTTTTATGGATGAATGCTCAGCATGCATCCTGTAGTGTTTCCAAGAGCCCTATTGCCTTCTATTATTAATTAAAAAATTGGAGGAAGACTAAGTCTTTGAAGTAGGAACTGTAAGAAACCCCATCTAAAAGGGTTTAAAATTGTTGCAACAATTACAAAATATAGATACATTTTATATATTGCATACAAATAATGTAAGTACTAAAGAAATGAAGAAATTGTTTGCTGTGATCATGATGAGGCAGAGGGTGTCCAGAGAAGCTGTGGATGCCCCATCCCTGGAAGTCTCCAAGGCCAGGCTGGACAGGGCTCTGAGCAATCTGGGATAGTGGAAGGTGTCCCTGCCCATGGCAGGGAATTGGAACAAGACAATTTTTATGGTCCCTTCCAACCCAAAACATTCTATGAAAAGCTAAATAATATAAACTACTACAACCATTATTATTACTATGTAATCTATAAATTATAAAATTATATAAATTATAAAGGATTTGTATATTATACACAGAAATTATCTATATATAAAGTATGCGTTTAAATTTGTAACAGTGTACCACCCAGGGCTATCAGCCAAGAACCTGATTTCCATGATGTTAGGCATACATTAACATAGAATTAAAGTATTATTTTCCTATGCAGAACTTTCAAGGTGGTTGAAATAAGTGACTGGAATACCTTTAAATAGTAACTGAGCATTTTTCTGTGTAATATTTCTATGCAAGAAGTGTGATCATGGAGAGCACACCAAGAAGTGAGAGTCAACAGGAGAGTGAAAAAACACTTTGGCTGTCCAGGTACCCATTCCTCTCTAAACAGTGGTCTATGAGATCACAGAATGTTTGAAAGACAGTGCCATTTATTGAGTAAAGAGACAGTCCAAATACCGTGATCTCAAAGGATTACAACCAGTACAAATGGAAACAAACTTTCTAGCTCCTTTCCAAATTAAACAATTAACTCTAATATTCACATCCTCGGAGACATTTCAGTTGAGCTAGCATGTCTAATTTATAATCGATGATTAACAGAAGATGCAACTAATTTGTCTTTGTTATTTGATTTTGCCCCAGTCAAATTTACTCAGTCAAATGGATTGAAACAACGTTCTAAAGACTGGTAAGCATTGAATTAGAAATCTGGTATGTGGTTTCGTTGTAGACCAGCACTAAATAAATGTATTACAGGACAATATCTCTTGCCTTGAGTAGTTTTAACAAATTAATTTTGACCCGTGAGCTTAATAAAGTCTGTTAAGTAGGCTGAAACTCTCTGTTAAGTTAAATGGAGACTGAATATTTAATTATTTTAATTGTCTGATAAATTTGAAATTGAGAAAGTAACAGCCGTGCAAATCTTAAAAATATATTTTCAGCCCTATGTGTCATTTAGCATTACTCTTGTGATTTTACTGCATTCAAGAGGTCACAAAGTCAAGCCCAGCCACCCCTAATTGAATGAGAATTGCACATTAGATCAAGAAAAATAGTTTTCTGGAGGTTAAAATACCAGTTCAGGGAAGTCAAGATACATTTGCAGGAATATTTAGACTGGTGATTAGGCAGCAGAAGAACTAACAAAGATGGGCATCCTTAATAGTGATAAAATACACCTTGCCAAAGTTGGTTGTGGTTGTTCTTATAGTAAAGGATGTGAAGTTTTAGTAGTTTATGAAGAACTATCACTTTCACAGTCATCTTCTACACTGAACATAGAGATGTAAACATTTCATGTGAGGGAGCTGTCCCAGAACTCACTGCAAGATCCAGCATGGCTCTGTGGACCCTCTCAGCTCTGCCAGTTCCCAGTCAGTTCCACATTGTTATTTTTTGGGGTTAACAGGTTTTTGTCACAAACTTACCCTAATGTGTATCAGCAAATCTCACATGCACAGAAATCATTGCTTGCACTCAGGTTAAGCTGGCTCTGCCACGGACGGGACCACGTCCTGCATCCATCCCCCAGCCTTGGGCATCTGATTTGTGACACCCATGCCCAAAGGATCTGCTGAACAGCAAAATTCCTGCATTGTCCCAAAGCAACGGAGTACAGGGAATGAAGAAATATCAGGGGCTAGAGGAAAAGCTGCAACTAAACCTGCAGATAGCAGTATCTGATTATCCAACTCCAGCTCAAATGTAAAGATTTTGAGCAATCTAATTTCTGAGCAGCACCACTGAAGTCAATAGTAATTGAGACTGTGACATTTCCTAGAAAGATCTTAAACAAAACAAAAAATTATAAAAAGAGGGCTTAACAAGGATCATGAATGAACAGAAAAGTGACCTATGTCACAGCCTGATATTTTCCTGTGACATTTTTTCCCAAATTATTTGAACTGAAATCATCTACGGCTTATGGGCATGCGTTGCAACAGGCCTCTTAGATAAATATATCCTGAATTTGCTATCTTTTAATTTTGCATAATAATCCAATAAGGACACAAGCTGACTCAACTGCAGTTATTAGGTCTAATCTCTTCAAGTAATTATTTTACTAAGAAAAAAATAGAAGTATTTCTGAAAGTGCTCTCTCCAGAGGATGGTTCTACACTGGACATCAGACAGAAACTAATCAGCCACAGTAAAATAAGCAGGAAAAAAAGCAGCTACAGTCACTATGCTGAGAAGTCATCCCCGTTAAAATCAATACTGTGATTAATGTTAAAACACAGGAGATCAGAATCCATCATGCAATATTTTTCCTGTCTGTGCTGTTATTTTTATAGGCTAACTTTGCTATGCTGAACTGCTTCACATCTGAATAATTGCTGGAAAGGAGCTCCAACCCATTCTGGAGAAACAAAGGGATCTGAGGTTTGTGCTTAGCTGGGAAAGAAGAGGAGGAGAAGGGAAAACAAAGTGAAGGCAAATCTGTGTTATGTATGTGAACTGCAGAGTACGAACTAAACCACACCACTTGGCAGGCAATTCCTGCTGAAATTGCTGCAAAATCTTTCAAGGTTTCCTGAGATGAAGTTCCTCACTCTCTGCTGCAGACACCCCCACTCTCCTTGGTGAAGGACTGGTGGTCACAGCATTTCTGCCCCTTGTCTTGTGCTGTTCTTTTCTGAATTCATTTTCCTCTGCAACAAGAGCCACATCCTCAATTTCCATCCCCTGAAAAGCAAACACTGCAAAGCAACGATGATGCATTGACATATAATTTTAAAAGACAAGATCATGTTCATATAATTAAAAGTATCTCTTCAGATTATTTCAGGTTTTCAGTGTCTTCTTTTTTTTTTTTTTTAATTTAAAGTCTTTGCTGCAATAAAGAATGACCCTGATACATAATAAATATATTGGTTATGTCAACATAAAGTTGCAGTGTGGGGTAGGCTGATTTACAGAAAGGGATAAAATTGTTTTATCTTAGATTCTTGAATTAAAATCACAAGTCTTGCATCTCCTAGTGAAAGATGTCCCTGCCCATGGCAGGGAATTGAAACTAGAGGACTTTTAAGATTCCTTCCAACCCAAACCATTCCATGGTTCTATGATCTGAAAAATTTGGTTGATGACACAGCACTATTCACTGTATGGAAACATGACTGAACACATTGTGCAAGAACACAAATAACCTCTTTTACCCATAAAGCTACAGAAAATAGTCATTAATTCCAGCTAATCCCCATCCCTGCCTACTGACAGTGCCTTAGCACAGCCTGGGATGCTCTCACAGCGCTGTGCGTGGAGCATGCTGGTGAGTACCAGCAACTTCATAAGGAGGGAAAACCATCCCTGGAACATCTCAGGTACAAAGTGCAAACTTCTGAGTCCCATACAGTTAAAGTAGTTACTCTAAAGAAACTAACAAGGAGTAACACCCCTTAGCCATGAAAAGAATACAACAGCGTTCTCTTCTACTTAAAAACTATGCACAAGCAAAGAAGAAAAACAACTCATTCTCTTATTTCTGCTTGGTTGGGCTCTCTGTTTATACACAGACCCCAGAGACGTGGCAGTCTAATGTACTGTGCCCTTAGTTTTGTCCCTCTTCCACAGCAATAACCCATAATAGTATTGTTTTCTAAACAATCGAAGTGATTTCCATTTACCTTAAAACTGACATGGACTGAACATGTTTTTAAATCCCTTTTGGTCTCACTGCATTTTTATGTAAAAACTGCAGAAGTGTTGTCAGTGGATATTTTACAAATTTGCTGAAGATTATTGTTTAACCATGCTAATTTTAACAATAAATGATTTAGTATTAATTATAAAGTCATACAGTAGAGAAGTACATATATTTTATACACCTAGCAGATTTTATTAGACAGCTATATTGGGCTTTGGTTTTCATCATCTCGTACAGGTTAATGCATCAAAGATTTCAGTTTGATGCTTGCTTTTTTCCTTTCCAGTTTATAATATTATTGATGTATTATTTAAAGATGGAAGATTTTGAACACATATGTTGATAAACAGACAAGGAGCTTTGTTTTCCATAGGAACATTGCTTTTTATCTTTTGTTCATTGAATTGTCAAGACTGCATACTTAATCACAGTTGGATGCTGGGCCTTGCCTTGAACACCATAAAGTCAACGAGAGTTTTGCAACTGATTTTTATTGGAATGGGACCGAGCACAGTATTGGTAATGTGCAACTTATAAATGCCATTTGCACACATATCAATTTTATTAACTCCCTTAGTATGGAATTTTCAGAATGTAATAGTTTGGCAGGCATTGCTTTAGATTTATAGTGCTCCAGGATGACACTATTAAGCCACATTCACACATCTGAAAATTGCTATAGCAACGGACTAGGACCAGTTCTTCCTCCACACTGGTGGGTGAGAATTAGCTCAACAACTGAGGCTCCTGCTGCCGCGTTTCGGGGGGCGTCGCTTCAGGAAAAGGTGCCTGTGTGAGATGTATCCACCAACATAAACACACACAAATAAATATAGATGCAAACAGCACGAGCAGATGGTCACAAACTGGTGGACCAGAGATGATATGGGAAGGCATGGAATGTGTGGGACTGTCTAAGCGAGCTGTGAGAGTGGATTTCTCTTTGGGAAGAGATGTCTTCTTAATAGGTGGAATAGGAACTGGCTGCCCAGGGGAGAGGTGATGTCTCCACTGCTGGAAGTGTTCAAAAGACAGAAGTGGCACTTGGGGACAAGGTTTAGTGTGAACTTGGTGCTGGGTTAGTAACTGGAGTCAGTGATTTTAGAGGTCTTTTCCAATCTCAAGGATTCTTATTCTAACCTATGAATCTTTCATCCTCTACAGACCTGACAAAACAAGACAAAACCCGGAAGAGTGGTTTGAGCACTTCTTAAAATATCAGTAATTCCTGTTAAAGAGAGAGGGGATGACTGACCAGTCTGGCTCTCAGTGCTGCCTCCAGAACTCTGCACAAGCCACATCTGACCTTGCTAGAGCCCTTGTGCCGTGGCAGCGGAAATATCCACCCTTCACTCCTGAGAGGTTCCTGACAGTAAAACGAACAGAAGGGCTGAACAGACAAGAGAAGATGAAGTCAAGCTTCACTTGAAGTCAAGGGCACCGCTGGAGAGAAACCTCAGGCCTGAAACTTCCACTCGCCTTCATGGAGGAACAGGGGTAATCCTGGGAGAGACTGACCTGAGTCACTGATTTCTTTGGGAGAAGAAATGAGGATTCTCCCTTTGTCTGAGAGAACGGATCTCTAAAGAAAATCTGGAAGAAAGGCAATCTCCTGTTGCTATTTCCTACACATAGAGGTTTGCCTTAAAGCATCAAATATTAAGGGACCACTATTTTTCATAAGAATACTTTTAACTATTTCTTCATACTTTTAACTTATCTTTACATTTCTATTTGCCTTGGGGGAAAAATGCATCTCTGACTGCAGTGACCTGTCAGTTATTGTACTTCTAAGTGGTGTTTCAGAATTAGAGGTCCATTTCCTCTGTAACGCATGGTAGAGCCTGAGTCACTTTTTTTGGCAATGGTGTCACTCCTGACTAATGTTGAATCCTGCTGGCAATGCTATTTCATAATTTTCTAGCAGAAGAGCTACAAGTAACACTTTCTCCAAACTATGACCTAACATTAATTTGTCTGCAAAACAAAAATTAAACTCATTCTATACTTCCGAGTTTGAGATGTTCTCTAAAGAGTTACCTAATTCTGAATTATTACCTTCTGAAGCATTTCTGAGCAATTGCTTTTTGGTAAGATTATAGAGATACAGGTGGTTAGAAGATAATCTTTTGAAATAAAGAGGTTTAAAAGCTAGAGGAGTGATTTTCTCAGTGGCTGGAGATGGAGCGCAACCGTCACAAAAATCTCCTTGCTTTTTGTTCTTTGAGAGATGGTAAAAATGCTTCCCTCTTCCATGATAGTTTGGAGGGAAAATTCTGATAACTTCAAATGGGTGGGCTGTCTTCCCCGTTTTCTAACCACTGGGAAACCGATTCTCTCTCTTTCTGCAGTAATTTTAATTAGACAATAATCCAGCAGAAAACTCTTGTCCTCCAAGGCATACCGAGACAAGTGCTGACAGGGGCATAAATCCCATCTTCTTAAATCAGCTGTACTGGATCTGGCCCAAAGCTCTTATGATTCATTACGCTTAAAAGTTTTAAATAAAATGTCAAACCATTGCCATGGCCACTGCCATCAGCTGTGTCACCATCTTGGCTCTGGTGTATTCCCTGGCTTGTCACTGCATCGTGAGCACGGGGTGATACCAGCAGATGCTTCTTGAACGGGACTTGAAAAGGAAGAATTGAAAAATTACTTCAAAATTTGCAAGAGAAATAGTATTTTCCTTGCAAAATATCTACTGCATCAAGCCTGAGATGCAGCTGTCTCATCACTACTTCACTGCAAAGAACTAAGAGAGTCAATGGGCAAAAATAGGGGTCTACTAACAATTTTTCTGTGAAAATAATTTTAAAATGCTGGGAATTTGGGCCAATACTCTCCATGGCAGTGGTAAATAGCACACATTCTTTCCAACACACTTCAGCTCCTGTCAGCTCAGTTCTGCCTGCCCGTGTTTAACTTGCTTTGTTCTTCCTATGGATCAAGGTCTGGAGTTATTCTAGAATAACTGGAATGTGTCTCTGCCCACAGCACAGGGATTGGAACTAGAGGATCTTTAAGGTCCCTTCCAACCTAAAAACCATTCTATAATTATGTGCCAGCTGCATAAACTGTGTATTATGATCTGAGAAAATTCCAGTGCTTTTTCTCATTTACCATTTTCCTCTCAGATAGGTGGTTCAGATATTCTTTCCCAAACTACCCCACTTTCAGCTAGTCTCTTAAATCTCTGTTTCCTGCAGACTGATCTCTGACAAAGCTCTTTTCTCCAACAAAGCCATTCCAAGGATTACTAAACTGCAAATCACTTGAAAGTATTTCATGCTCAAACCTGGAAGTGAGCTAAACATGATTTATGTTGAAAAAGAAAAAAACAACAACAAAAAAAAAAAAAAAAAAACCAAAAAGAACAACAATCTTTGGATTGACACAGACAACAGTCAGGAAAAAAAATAGAGCAGGCATTCATTTGGAGCAAAGGGAAATCTCAGTGCAGGTTACAAACACCGGATATTCGTGCTTGTGTTTTCGCAGGCTGGATTATTGTTGTTATTAATTGCATGTCTAAACCTAAGTCTCCACTCTTTAATGTGTAGACAGACTTGCAAAAATAGATGTTGCTAAATGCTACTGTCTTTATAAAGACCTCTACAAAACCACAAACCAATGAATGTAACAGTGGTTTTTATTTTCTGTTTTTCTTAAATGTATATCAGTGGGCTTTCTCTCTCAAAAGCATTGTTTTTCAAAGGAAGGCTGGATATATGCTACACAGGCTCGCTTTAAAGTAAGAACAAGCTTCCTGCTTCCCTTTAATCTATCTGTAAACTGTGAAGTCTGCCGTCAAGTAGCTCCATATTAGTTGTGGGTGTTAAAACCTGTCAATCATGCAAGATAATTTAAATTCGTAGGTTTCTCAGACAGTGATTTTCTCCCAGATATCAAGTTATCTCCTTCTTAAAAAGGATACAATAACTTGAGACACCTGTGAGAAAAAAACCACATGAAGCTCATGAAGCTTGTAGGTTTGTTCCCATGTATAATTTGGTGTTATTCTTAAATTTCTGCATAAAGTCTCCTTTATAGGAGTTATTTTCATCTTTGGTGATTAAAAATTCAGGACTACAGTTACAAATTTTCTAGTACAGAGGAGGAGAAAAAAGAAAATAAGCCATTCTGTAATCAATTGTCTTCAACAATCTCTTTTAATGGCAAAAATATTCCCTACTAGGTGAGACCTTTGGTCCATGTAATCCAGCTGGGAGAGCCTGCATGACTTCCTGTGGTTCACAGCCTTCTCCAACATCCACATTTCCTGGATTAGGGACATTTTTGCAGACATCTCTGCCTGTTCCTTTCCATCAGTATATTTTTATGGACTCGCTGTCCATGGATTTTTCTAACCCTTTTTGAACAGGCTGATATTGTCTGTCTCCACAACCTCCAGAGACAGCCAGTTCCAGACCTCGCTTTTCTTTTGTAGGTTTTGAAGAGTCTCCTCTCGTTCTAATGAGTTTCAGAACCAAGAGGGGTTTGCATTAAAGTGCTCCTTTGGTCTCTCCAAAGCCCAGAACTCCAAGAGCACAGGGCCATGCACTTCTCTCTTTTCCTGGGGTTTTCCAGCACATGACTGTGCCCGTGAAAGACACTGGCCTGTGTGAGTGAGGGCACAGACTCTTCCAGTCCTTTCAGCACTACCAGATCACAGCTTACTGGGTCCATACATATTCCCTTTCTGTGAGTCTCTCCATTTACCCTCAGTCCTGCAGAAAAAAGTTTCCCCATAGCACAGCCTCCCCTTTCTCCCTGCAAGCACATCCACGGCAGTGATGTAGCACAGAATCCGTGGGGCACATGGACCAGAAGTTGGCTCTGCTGGAGACCCTTTCGCAGGAAGCACCACAAAACCAAAGGAAAAAGAATTTCTTCAAAGCAGCAGTTCCCAGGAAACGCCAATGCCGTGACACGATGTGTCAATAAATTTAATTTAACCATTAAAATGAATCTAAAGATTACATCTGCAAAGGTAGGAAATAAAGACAAGCCTCTAAGAACAGTGATTTAGATTAATTACCCTTCTCTTGTGATTTCCTAAAGACACACAGCAATCCCCACTGACTAGTACACATAAACACCTATAGTGGTGTAAAGAATGAAATGGACTAAGAGGGACACAAAAAAAAAATAAAGCAGGATTTAGCTTGGTTTTGTGAACTAATTCCTAAAGCTTGCTTCAACTGCTTTTCTGAAGTGGAATTTAGATAGATGCCACTTGGAGGCACTCTTATACTGTTCTCACTTGAAGTTTCTTGGAAGCACTTCATGCAGAGAAAAAGTAATTTTTTTATTTCTTTTTTCTTCTCATAATCATCTGGAAATGGGTAATTAACAATGGTTTGGGTAGTTAAACTTTGACATTACTTGTATTTATTACCTTGTAGTTTTGTCAGAGGTAAATAGTCCCCTACACTGTCAGTAAAACTGACTTAATTCCTTTATGCAATGGGTGATAAGCTGTGTCTGTGGTGCAATGCTGGCTCAAGGAAGTGGCTAGAAAGGATTACAAACTGCCAATTTACACAGATTATTCACTTTAAAACTGTGTGGGGTTTTATCATTTCAGATTTGAAATTAAGCACCCAGTTTATCATTATATCCCATATATATTAAATTATATAAAATTATCTTTGAGAAGCAGATAAAAGTATTTCTGTTTTATGGGCACATATAATCTCTCAATTTCGATTGCATTTTAGATATGCAACTTTGGAATACATTTCAGTGTATTTGGAGCATTGTAAAACTCTTAGTCTAAGCAGAGGTGACATTTTGCAAAGCACCATAGGAGTACTTTCAAAATTTATATATAACGTGTTCATTAATTTTCAATAATTCACCAACCAAACAATTGATCAGGCTAAAGGAAAGCTTGGCCATTGCTTGCGAGGCAACACCTTGCACACCTGTGAAAGCCTACAAGAGGGAGAAAAGCACTTGGACCACAGTGTTTTCCTTAGGAAAAGATACATAAAAAGGGAGCAAGCCTACTAACAGGGAAAAAACAAAATCATGATTCAGAAAGTCACAGATGGAGTCCTTTTCACCCTAATCCAGGGCTGTGCACTCACTCTCCCGTACCACGTCACGCCTCTGCAGGGGGTCAACCAAGCACGATTTTTAAGGGAATGATGCAGGATCCAGTTTCCTGGATCTGCTGAGGACGTGCAGCACAGGCCCTGTGCTGAGGTGCTGCTGGAAATCCCAGCAGCACAGCCTTGTGGCATCAAGCAAACAGCAATTTGAGCAAGCTCCTCTCATTCCAAATGACCATTTCACACAGCTCAGTTGTGCAGTTCAAACTCATCTGAACAGAGATTTTCCTCGCGCTCATCTTTCCAAAGGAATCCTTGCATATGCTCTAGATAAATATTAGGAATTCCTCAGAGTAAAGCAGATTAGCAAAAACTGTACTTGAGCAGAGCATAAGTCTAAATAGTGAGTGGTGAGGGATAATACCTGCCTGGGGAGCCATCAGGACGAAGTGTGCTTACGGAGAATGATGGCTTTCAGCAGTGTCCGAAAGAAGGCGGCAAGTGGAAACCACCGCATCAGGAGGATGGGAGAGAGACGAAAGCCAGGGGAGTCCAGTGCCATGAGGAAGGCAAAGGCAAATGGATATTAACCCTTTGGAAATCTTCTGTCTCTGCTGGCATCCTGCTTTTTGACATCTAAGTTTCTTTTGCAACATGCACTGACCATGCTTTTCTGCCAGCCTGGTTTTCTACCCTGACATAGGAACAGCCACAGAGGCTCAGAGCAGCAGTGCCAGATCCCACATCCCAACTCCAAGAGCAGGGAAAAGCCAAAGCTCTGCCCATCCCATGCCAAAGACCCAGCATCCACCAGATGCATTTTCTAAGTAGTAAGATACCCACAGGGGATCAGTCTTCAATGAATGTGTCCAGCTTCTACTTGAACTTAAAGTCTCTTTACTGTGTCTTTTTATATTCTCCTCTCTGCTAACGACATCTAAGCTGAACACGTACAGAATATGGAAGTAATATTGACTGTGAAAAAGCGATGCAGAGAGTACGAATTTTCCCAACATCCTGTATCTGGGGTTTCAAAGCTTATCCCACACTTCATAGCTTGTTTGTTTTGAACCTGTCACCTCCTACTCGTCCCTCTATCTCCCATCACTTGAAATACTTTTTTATTTTTCCCTTTTTCCCTTCCCTTTTTATTTGCTTACATTTTCTCTTTTTCACTCTACCCCTAACCATTTCCCTGTTCTTCTCCTCTGCATTTATTTTTCTCGCCAGTTTCTAGAGTTCTCTTGCTTCAGGCACGTATTATTGGCATAAAAATATTGCCTACAAAATTAAGGAGGAATTGAAAAGCCACATCTCCTAAGAGGCAGGATTTCTTACAGGTCTTATTTTATTCAGACAAATCTTCTGGCACTACTTACAGTGCAGAATTGTATTGAGTAAATACCTAAACACTTTTTTCAGTGAAGTAGATGGCTTGACACATCTATCCTTTGCCACATCTTTCCTTTCTCTTTAGCAGCTAAAGACTTTTCACACAACAGAAAGACCTAAATAGAATTTGACCTAAGCCAAGCACTTATATAGAAGTCAAATTTCCTGAGAACAAAGCAGTGGAGGCAGCACAGAGGATCTGATGATTGATTTAATGAACATACTTGTCTGTAAGATGTTATCCCACCACTGTCAGTTCAGTTCAACTTGGTTTTCTGAACAGCTCTCCATTAGGGATGGTCGGGAGTCAAACTCTTGGCAGTAGTTGGATAGTGGGGGCATCAGACCCTGGCATTAAGGAGTCACAAATATCCTTTCTTGGCCTTGCTACTCTTTCATGGAAGCTCAGTAGGCACCTCCATAACTTCACAGTAAAAAGATGCAGACCCTGCAGAGCAGAGGCCAGCTCCAGGTGGTTGATCTCCCTGCCTAAAGGTGATACCAGAGCACAGGAAAGGCTTCTCTTCAAGTTAAAAGTTTCCTTTTAGCCAATACTTCATCCACTCTCAGGTCACCAAATGATTTATGCTTGTGGTTTTACAGCCAAACAGGTCTCTGATGCTAATTTGACAAGCCAACTGGTGAATCCTTAAAACACTTTTCTGTTAAAGTGACTAGACAGAGTTGAAACTGTGCATTAGGGCGTCAATCACAGAAACCATCTGTTCTAACAGGGTTTTTTGTTCTTTCCAAATTCAAGCTTTCTGAATGAGATGCTGACTGTTTTATAAAATACTGACAAGAATCAGTATACAAGAAATTACCTATTCAGCATCTCTAAGAGATGGTAATTGACAGTAGTCAGTTAAGAAGTAAAGATGTTTTGAATGATTAGCATTAGGGAGGATGAGTTATAGAGTCTCTTCGTTAACTCTGTGTCAAATTAACCTTCCTAGCACTTACAGTTTGAGAATTGCTTTGCAAAACACTACAAATGAGCCTTAAGTGCAAGGCATTGTTTCCCATGGCTAGTCACAACAGCCAAAAAATAAATCTGGGGTCTGGATGAGCTTCGCTGCTGTTCTTCAAGACAATATCCTAAGGTAATTTTATTTTTGGCCCTGAATGACTCACCATCACCTCCATCTTTTCATTTATCACTCTAATCCTTCAAAACTAAGGAAGAGTGACTCAGAGCAGTTACGAAGAAAGCCTTTTCTCCCACTATACCAGTCAGTGAGAGAAGAAGATTGCCCACCTCCAACCTCATAGGCTTGCAGGATCCAAGTGGATCAAGCCCCAGACAAGTGAGTCAGACCCCAGGGTTGACCCTTCTGGAACAGGATGTCTGACCCAAGACCTGCCAGGGTCCCTTTCCCACCTCAATTACCCTGCAACCCTCAGATCCCAAAATAGTCAATTTGCACCAATATCTCTGATTGACGATTCACAGACATCAGGCTGATCCTGCCTTGTCTTAGATACACCAATGCTCCCTGATCCTTCACAAGTTAAAGGCAGTCATTTTATTGATTTATTTCCCACCAAAATCCAACTCTGATCTCTGCTTTGCCCCCTTTAGCAGAGCTGACATTAAATTACCACACCAGGGTTTTCTGGGGAGATGAAATTTTACTTTCCTAGAATTTCTTCCTTTCAGACATTCTAAAGATGTTTTTGAGTGATAGTAGATTATCATGCAGAGAAATACCAACATTTTGATCGCAGTTATTTTGAAATTTCGTGTCCCTCAGTAGCTACATGGCATTGCCATCCCAAACCTCTCACAGCAAACTGTAACCAGCCCCTTTCTGGATACCTGAAGGTTGAGGAGACACTTTTCTATTCCGAGGACCCAATTTACATAGATAAAACCAGATAATACCAAGAATTCAAGCAGAAGGAACAACTTAGTATCAGCCTTCTGTTAACATACAAGGAGATTTGTCTTCAGTTTATTGTGAAAGTAGTAGCTACAAACTTTCTTTACAATGTATTTCCTATCCCAGCAAATGAATTCTTCTCCTTCTCTTCTTTATATTCATTGAAATGGCATGAAATTTTAATCTTTTTCTTGGTGAAGCACCTGAGGCTGCTTTCATCAAATCATAGAATGGTTTGGGTTGGAAAGGACCATAAAGGTCATCTTGTTCCACCCCTGCCATGGGCAGCTTCCACTAGCCCAGGTTGCTCCAAGCCCCATCCAACCTGGCTTTGGACACTTCCAGGGATCCAGGGGCAGCCACTTTTCTCTTGGCAACCTGTGCCAGGGCCTCACCACCTTCATAGGGAAGAATTTCTCCCCAATATCCCATCTAACCCTGCTCTCTGTCAGTTTGAAGCCATTCCCCTTTGTCCTGTCCCTCCATCCCTTGTCCAAAGTCCCTCTCCAGCTCTCCTGGAGCCCCTTTAGGCCCTGGAAGGAGCTCTAAGGTCTCCCCAGAGCCTTCTCCAGGCTGAACATCCCCAACTCTCCTCTCCCAAACTGGCTTCAGACCAGAGGGGCTCCAACCCTTTGAGTAGTTTTGTGACCTCCTCTGGACCCTCTCCAGCAGCTCCACGTCCTTCTTGTGCTGGGAGCCCCACAGCTGGATGCAGTGCTCTGAGTGAGGGTCCGACTTTAGGGAAGAACCTGTCCATTAACATCTTCCTTGTACGTGTTGAAATGCAAAAGAAGAAAATGGGCAAGTGAACACGCACGAGACTACAATATATTTTTCTATATTAAACAAGAATGAGATTACAAATGTATATTATATTACAGCAGAGCGTTCCTTTATCAGCAGGCTGTGAAGCTGAGGATGCTCTAGGTGTTCTCTGCAAGGCTGCTCAACAGACTGCAGGGATAGAACAGACCTTCGCTCCGTGAAATCCTGCTGACAGCTCCGAGCTCAATGCTGCAGTTCCTTGTCCCCTTAAGATAACACAACTGCTTGGATGCACAGCACCTTATGCAGTTTATGAGGCAGTGATCAATCTCTGATTGACAATTCTAATTAGCAGCTCTCTTATGTGCAACATTATGGCATTTTATAGCAAGTTTCTCCTGGATATTAAACCTCCACAACCATCTTACATGAAATAAAGTACTTTATAGATCAGTTGATACCCAATGCTATCAATTATGTTTGTTTATACTGAAAGGCTTTGTTGGTATTGTTATATGCTGGATTTGATATAAAAATTCATATCTTTAATACTGAGTAATATCTTCTAAGACCTCAGCTTTTCTTCTCTGAAGAGCTCTCGGCATCCGAGGCTGATGGAAGAGGAGGACTGCTGTGTCCCATTATTGCTATTTCCAGAACATTGTGTATTCCAGGTATAAGGTTTCGTTCATTTAGAGATGAGATTCCTTTCCCCCCTCCAAAGGCAGTGATTCATAATGGAATACAGAAATCATAAGAAAAATGACATCTGTTTAAAAATATGGTTCTCTGTTACAGTTAGAATGACATATCACATTTTGCTTGGTTGAAAACAGCTAGAAAATGGTGTTCATTTGAGATGTGTTATGAAATGTCTAAACAGATTTGTCATGGAATAACAACTTTCCCCCCTAAACCCACCCCAAACTAGGCAATAATTACACAGCGGGGTCATTCCTGAGCATCCCCATTAGAATCTGTAACTAGCAGACCAAAGTCCATCAGAAGTACAGGAAATAAGCTTGGGTTTGAGTCACCGAGTTCCTCACCTGTATTGAATATGAGTTTGTTTCAGGGTATATTTTTCCCTCCCTGATATTTCTTTTGGAAAACTAGGCTTTCCATCATCTAGAAGGTGATAAATTACTGAGAAAACACGGTATCTTTTCTTGTCATGTGTGTGGCTTGTACCAGAGATCTGTTTTCCCTGGTGTTCTTGGAGGAAGGGGCAGTATATAAAATAAAGTTTTCCTCCTCCCTCCCCAGAAATCCCAGAACAGTAATTTGAGCTTAAATGTTACCTTAAGCCTACTTTAAATTAACCACCCAACACTTCCAAAACTAAATTTAAAGATGAGGAATCAGCAAAAATTCTGTAACAACACCAAAAGAAAAAAAAAAAAGATTGTAAAGTACAGATAAGGAGGTCGATGATATATACACTTGAAATACCAGATATCAGCAGACAGAATGCAAAGCACAGCAGGGCAGTTACAACTCAGTGCGATTCATCTTTTAAATGATAAGGCTTCTCTAATTTTATGAAGTATTTGTCATATCAAATGCTTCCTAGTCCCATGAAAAATTTCTATGATTTCCATCCCTTAGGATTTTGATGTACAGTACAGTGCTGCCTTCACATCAGGATTAATGCTGGAATTATAAATAAACCGCTCAATATTTAGGGCTATTGATGGTGGTGACACCCTGAAAGTTGAATTTCCACACTGAACAGTAACTTTACAGTATTGCACAAACCAGGAGCTCTACAGGGACGATCTCCTCTATTTTATTCAGAAGGGAGAGGGCCTGAAGATCCATTGATTTCAAACTTATTTTGCAAGTTTTCATTTAAATATTATAAATCCTCCCTGTAAATTGAGAAAATACATTTTTTTTCCCTTTGGAAATTAGTTGAGAGGCAATTTATATGCATATATCTAATACATAGGCACACAGACATATAAAAATGTGATTTGAAGGGAGAGATTGTATTGCATTAATAAAAGCAAAGATAAAATTCAAATCGGACCTTCAGCATAACCAGTTCCTTCAAGCCACATTGACTGTGCACGAGTTAAGCCCCCCTAGCTGCCCTTTGGCTTTTCCTGCCAGGTCATCCTCCCGTGCTCGGGGCACCTCCTGCTCCCTGGCTCAGGGGTTTCTCCTTTGGCTGTCAGCCCCAGTGGCTGTTTGCACAGCCAGGTGCTCTGCTCATCCTCTGCTAACGAGGCATTTCTTCTGCTCCGCTGAAAAACTTTGTCTTTTGCCACTTTGGCAGGCTTCATTCCCTCCTACCTATGCCTTCTCACCCTCATTCCCCTCCTCTCCTGCCAAAACCTTTCCTGAACCACTTTTTCTCCACTTCATTTCCATATCTCTCATTTAAAGCAATTCCTGTGTGAATCATCCGAATACCCCTGGTCCCCAAACATCAGGGAGAACCTCTGCTACACACTCAAGGTTCTTATGTTTTACCTTTAAACTGAGTTTTTTCCATCTCAGAAAACAATTTGCATTGAACATTTTCACTCAACTTGTTAAATTTAAACAGGACTCTCCCTGCTACACGTTAAAAAACCACAAAACTACCCAAATTTTCTTCACATGTTAAATAGCAATAATCAGAAGTGGCAAAGAATGCTGTTACCCAGCACCACTTGTACTTGGAGGGAGGGAGGCATCAGCCTCACCCACCCTGAAATCATTGTTAAATTTGGCATCACTAACACGGCCACGGACAAGGATAAACCTTCCTTCTCATCCGCATTCAGGTGCGGTTTAGGACTGCGCTGCCTGTTCTACACTTCTGCTTTTCTCTGCTGAGTTTGGGTACAGGAATGTATAAAATATGCAACGCAGACCCCTGGTGCAACCTGGAGGATGTGTGTTTACTCCTGCTTTGATGGAGAGAAAATACGTTTCTCTCATCTATTCTCCTTGGACTGCAAAGACAGGAAAAGGGAAGTCCATTATTTGCCTTTAGAAAGAAGAGCAGTACTAGACCAAATAACTAAGTCCACTAATAAAAAAAGCTATTAAAAAATGGTTCTAATAGTTGATTAAAATTTCCTATGTAGCAGAAATACTTCCACAATTTTAAGGTGTTCAACTCGTGGAGTTAAGTTTACATTTTAACTGTATAATGCACCTCAAAACTCACTTAGCAATCAAATTTACTAAGTAACTATTGGAAAGCCTTAAGCGTATTTTAAATAACATCCACTGTCCTTCTATCCAGTGTCTTTAGACCTATATTCAAAATGACACTTGAGTAATGTAGCATGCAAGCAACACTCATGCTGAGGAATTTACTTTGTTCTACCTTTTTTTATACATATATAAACACACAAAACAGATCAACTTTTTTGGCATATCCTAATATTTCTCAACTTCTGTTGTTAATTTTTTTTTTATATTTGGTTCAGGTGACAATCCAAAATTAAGGCATTTACATATAAAGGGCAGTAAAACATAAATTTTGCATTTTAACATTAATTTTATCTCAGATACTTTATGCCACTTCATAAAATTTAAAACTATTAAATTCTAATTTAAAGGTTTCACTTCTATTGAATTTTAGTGCTTGCCTATTTAAAATAGGCCTTCGGTATAGTAGATGTAATTTAAGATGACCTATAAAATGTATAAATGAAGCATCTTCTGATACGTGTCCTATACCACGTCGATTTTACTGACATGCCCCCAAAAATTATCTTGCCCTTGACAAGGAAATGATTTCAGAATGCTCTTTTATTTTTCTTTATCATCGTATAAAAGGGAAACAGGGTAACAGAAAATTCAATTGCCCAAGATCCAGCTTGAATATGCATCTTCCAGCTCTTCAAACACCAATACTTTCCCAAGAGATCTTATCCTATATCATCTCAGTTAAAAAAAATCCCACAAGATAAATAGCAGACATGTCAGACAGCAGCCCTGCCTGCTGTTTTCCCTAGTTAGAAATGCAAACAAGAATTGACCTGTGCCACTTCTGATCTCGAACCAGTTATCAGAGTGCATCTCCTTCAGCAGCCAGGCCAAGGGAACTCGAGTCAATGACCGTGGATAAAAGCTTTTCCGATAAACCCTCAATCCATTAAATCAAATGGCGACTTTAAATTGATGAAGATTATAATAAATTATTTCTTAATCCTGATGTATCAATCTATCATAGGTGGTAGCACAACGCAACAAGCAGCAGCACTAAAAGCTTTATGAAAGTCATCTCCTCTTCCCTCAGAGCTCAGCGGTAGCTGGGGGTGGGAGAGGAGTTACAGCAGAGGATGGAGGAGGGATGGGTCACAACTCCTGTGCAAGGGGGAAGGACAGCAAAGGAGCTGATGTTGGCATCTCACTGTGAAAAGTGACACTCACAAAGGTTCCCATTGTAGCACAGAGGCTCACAGTGCCACAGACAGGGCTAATCCATTTCAGTTACTTTGAGGAGCACAAGGAACAGGATACTTCCTCAGTTTGGGGAATATTTACAGTTGTTAGTTATCCTTATCCTATTGTTATTAACAAGTTTGAGAAGCACAGAGACCCTTTAGTCTGCTGCTGGCCTGCTGGTAATTCTGAACTCTGCTCACTTATGTTTATCATACTAATTCAGGGAATGGCAAGAGTCAACTTTTTGGGGAGCATGTTCACAGCTATTTCTCAAATAACGAAACATCTCAATAATAGCACCTTTCAAAGCTCGTGGAATTCACAAAAAGAGGAAGTGGTAACTCTAATGAACATTTATTCATTTATTTATTTTTAAAACCAACTATTCTAATCCAAGAAATATACAATGAAAACACCCAGGTGTGGTTTGTATCCAGATCCAAACTTGGCCTTCCATCACTATTTTACATTTCTGCCTGATGTATTTCCCACTGGTACTCCTAAATTCAGGCAGTTACCTCACCATCAGCTGGTGAAATGTGGTGTTGGTTTTGATCCGTTGGACTGGATCCTCACTATCCAAGACCGTTTCTCCACTAACACAAAGGAAAGAGGGATAGTGCCTCCAAGGAAGTGCCTGAAGAAGGACAACCTGAGGGGCTACACCTATGGCCATGTCCAAATATCTCAGGCTGTGCAACCTCCCCCTCACCACCTTTGTTTGGAAATTCCAACATCTGCTGACCAGGATGGTGGTCTCTTCTTACACCTGCTGACTTTCACTGTCATGGGAGCTTCACAATAATTTATATTTATCTAAGCGCACACAGTTTGGCATCAGGACAATGACATCGTTACAAACACACCTTCCTTTCACACTGAAGGGTATGAGCTTAAAAAATCAGATGGGTTTTTCTACAATTCCTGGAGAGTTTGGTCCAGTGAATTCTCAAAGACCTTTATTTCATAGCCTTTGCTTCACAGGTCAGCTGATCTCTTTATCTACCCATCCTGTACACTCTGAGCCGCAACATTTGAGAGATCTAAACCCAAAAATGAACCAAGAAATGTTTGACTTTGAGTTGCATTTCACTTCAGGCACTTTCTATGCACCACTGCATGCTCACAAAAGGCAAATCTGATGGGAATACTGCATGAAAGGGTGTTGTCATCAGGTTTTGAGACCAGTATTGAAGACTCAAGACTTCAGATAAAAACCCAACATTTTGAAGTCTTCCTTGTATTTAGTAATTTGTATTGACACAGCAAGACAAGCAACTCATAACATTTTACATTTCTTATAGAAATAAATCTTGCAACATCTGTGTGAGATAGAAACTTAAATACAGTCATTTTACAGATGAGGAAACTTAAGCACAGAGAAAAGTGCATGACGAACAAGTTGACATTTACTTTCAATGTCTAAAATGGACTTTCAGGCATCTAAATGATGGCTTAAGTATTCACATTCAGAAATGAGCATTTTGCTCCAATTAAAAAAAAAAAGGAGCTGTCAGGTATAAAAATACACAAACCCCTAAAAATAGCCTAGTTAACATCTTAGGTTGATTGAAAGACTTACAACTTCTACCTGTTAACTTTCCAAACAGCAACCCCAGGGAGAAAGCAGAGGTCTAAATATTAATAGCAGGATTTTTGCCACTGGACCTACTATTACTGTAAAGAGAAGCAATTATTTTTGGCTTAAAAATGCTTGGTTGGGATGTTTATTTATCACCTTGGTAAATGAAAAAAACCCCTTCAATTCACAAATAGAAGCACAGTAGGACAGTTAGCAACTGCTATTGCCGACAGTTGGTCCATCTCATGATGAAAAATATAGGTCTCATAGCTACTAAAGGAAGTTTATGTAATTTTCTATAGCAGGACATTCTTAAATAATTTTTATGGGATATGAGGCAGCTTTATGTTTTCCCTAACTGTGAACCCCAGGCACGCATTTCATTTTGGGTTTTTTTGGCACCTTCAAAGCTTGGTCATGCCACCTTCACCCACCTGCCACTTCCCAAACCTCTTTTCTTCTCCTTGAGCACAGAAGATGGCCCAGACAATACAGCAATCATTCAAATCACATCTCCAGCACACACGCTGGATCTGCTATGGCTCGCACTGCTTCTATCCCTTGCAATAAATTTTAATCAGATACTTTGTACCCTGTTGTACTCTTGTCTGAAACCATCCAAAGTGCTGTTGTTGCTAAGGAAACCACTTCCCGTTATCCTCACACTCGCCTCCACGGCCTCCTTCCCTCCCTTTCCCTCTCCTCATGTTTTCCTTGGCTCCAAGGGGCAACTCTGGCACCACTGAGCCATTTACCCCCTCATGTCTTGGGGTGCAAACTCACTTGAAGCACATAAGAAATCCCTGCAACCAGAACTGGTGGTGTTTAAAGTATGACCATCCCTGCACAGGCCCATTATGTTTAATTAGTCCCTGCACAGCAGGGAACAAGCCAATCCCAATGGCTGCAACAGTGAGGAGAAGCTCTAACTCACTGTGAAAAAAGGCAAAAATTCAGCTCTGAGCTCTTCTTGCAGGAGACAAAAGAAGAAATACATGGAATGGAATGTATGGGCGGGGTAAGCGAGTGTTTGGGTATTTTTCCTAAGGAATGAAGTTTCAGATCCCTTCACTCTCCTCTGCAGAGCCCTCTCACCATAAGAGCCCCTCTACAGGAAGAGTTGTTTACCTCTTTCAGAGAAATCAAGTCCCCTGAGCCATTTGACTGCAGAATTGATTTCTGACCCTTTGCTTCCTTCCAGGCTCCTGATGTTTAAATCATGTGGCTGACAAGCAGAGCACAGAAACAGCTCGTGTTTAGTGTTATATGTTCTCAAAGCTGTGACCAGCACGTGCAGAGCATGGTTCCATCACCACAAGCACAAGGGAAAAATAAGAAAATGGGGAATTTGGGTTTTGCTATGTCCCTCCTGCATGCCCAGAACCAGAAGCCAGAACTAAGCCAGGCTGTTAACTTAAAGAGGCACATGGAAAGCACAGTAGGGAAAGAAAGTCAACAACAATTAGAGTGCTTTCTTCTACAGGAATGGATAAAACAGCATTTGAATAATATTTCAAGTTTTATTTGATAGGATTTTTTAGGGAAAAGGAAATTCATTCAACATACACAGTTCCCTAAGGGAAGGGCCCCTTTAACTATCTATTGTGGCTGTCAGTAATGGGAATTTTGACACATTTGCCCTTTTTCTACACTCATTACTCTTCTCCCCACTTTGCTTTTGCTTTTTTATCACACTCAGCTTTGTACAGGGGGATGTAGAAGAGGCAAAAGGCAAAATTCAGAGCTAAAGAGCAAACAATCTCTAATATTATAGAGCTTTCTCTGTGTTTTCGCTTTCCCTAGCTAAGCCTCCCTGCCATCAGTATTGAGTGTAAGGAACCTGCTGGGTCTGTTGCGGTTGTCCTATTGACTTTCTCTGGATGAATAAGTTCCTGTCAAGAGCAGCACTAAATATCCACTTTAGAAAAGCACTTTTAGCCATAAAGAGCACATTTTCCCTTCCTTTCTAGAGTCAGAGCCAGCACTGCAAAGCACAATGAAAATGCAGTCTTTGGAGACAGATATAATTATAAGTAAATACTTCACAGGCATTAATTAGCAACATTTTTTCACCTGTGGTTTGTATAGGGAGTCAAACATCCCTCAGCAGAATTTGCTGTTGCTCCTGTACTTGCTACCAACACTTCACAAGTAATAATTACACCAAACCCTTGTACTGCACCAAGCTTCAGATGCTTGAATAATATGAATCTAAAGCCTTAGTTGTGGATTTTATCTTTTTTTTTAAAGTCAAAAGCAGCTAAGGTACTGATTCTCAATCAACTGCATGGCAGCTTCTTAATATTTTCTTGTGGTCAGGAGCTGAATCAGGGATAGACCCATTGCCAAAAAAATTCACAAAATTCCAGAATGCTCATTTGGCATTTCAGCTAGTTATCTGAAAAAAAAAAAAAAAAATCATTGAGAGGAACGAAGCAATGGCTCATCTGCATTCAGCATCAGTGCCATAAGACGAAGGTTAAAGAAAAAACTGTACAGAAACAGGAAAGCAGAAGAGACAAAAATAAAGGCCAGTGTATTGGTTTGCAGCCCTGCAGAATGGCAGAGCAAATGCTCACTGAGGAACACGCGCCATGGGTCTGTGTTTGCCAGCAAAGAGAACAGCCAATTTCTTTGGGCCGTGCATGTCCAAAGGATATGCAGTTTTTAATCAAAGGCTACTGCTCTCACCCACTCAGACAATACATTACTGATATAGTACAGTAAAGAGCCTTAAAGAATTTCTTAAATTATTTTTCGTACAATAAATTTCAGAATTCTTGACTCACTTGACAGAGTTTTGCCCTTTTCTTTAGGCAGAAAGCATGAAAGAAGTTGTTCACTTGCTTTGTTGGGGTGATGTTCAGAGTTAGGCCTCCTGTGCTGAATACAGAATGGAAATTCCACAGAGAAGCTCATGCATATATTGCTGAATTATTACAGAGGTTTTATTCTGGAGAAGCACATGCATATATTGCTGAATTATTACAGAGGTTTTATTCTGGAGAATATAATCATCAATAAACCTACATGTTATAGAAAGTTCAGAGGCAGGTGGGAGAGAAACATCAACATATTCCTCTGAAAACTAAGATAAATGTTAGAAAGACTGGATTTGTTTTGCATAAGCCTTGGAACAGGTGTCACCAGCGTGGCCCTGGAGCAGCTTCGGGAAATGCTGGCTGTGAACACAGACTGGTGGAAAAACAGCACAGCCACTTATGGCTGTGACTCAGCATCGGGACTGTCTCCTGACACACAGTCTGCTGCCACCACTTACTCGAAGGGCTCCTTCACATCCAGTGGCAGAACCTCTATTTTCATTCCTAAACACCTCCAGATTTGCTTATCCTGGTGCTCGTGAGGACCTAGATCACCTCGTCCCTTAGGTGGGCAGAGGGAAACATCCACATAACCACCTTCCCATTTCCACCTGAGATGCAGAGTTTGCTGTTTGAACATATGAATATGCAGTCAGGAGCTGTCAAAAAACCATGCAGCTATTCACTGGAACAAACAAGAGAGGAGAAATGTCTTAATACCAGAGCTGGCTTGACATTTCCCAGCATAACCAGAGCTGGCTGTGGTCTGCAAGAAATCAATTCGCAGAGAAGCCACAAATATCAGCTAATGCCTTGGCTCATAAACTTTTATCCGTGCTGGTATGAAAGTCCTATTAAAGTAAATAGGGCGAGAGCCTCAGACTCAGGTTGAGGGCCCAGAGCAGGTAAGAAGTCAAGCAGGCTTTCTGAAAGCTCCCTGGGGAAAAGACCAAGGATCTCACTTGGAAAACAGCCCTAAACTTTTTCCTTCATATTCACTGTCCCAATTTTACCTGCCTGGGACAGCCTGAACTAAAGAGATTGCTTAGTTCTTGAGTTTTGGTAAAGATCGTATAAATATTGTTCACTACTGGAAACGTTCCAAAACCTCTTAAACTGATGCCTTTTGGGGGGGGGCAATTCATTTTTATTCACATATTTTGAAGTGAAAAGCTCACGATTGCACCTACTTGACAAATGATTTTGAGTATTGTGAATAAGAAGCTTTTATAGGACTGGGTAAGTCACTGGAAGATTTTTAAGGACTGCAGTTCACTCCTTTAGATCTGTTATTTTTGACAAGAGGGAAGAAAGGTTAGAGTAGTGTACAGCATAAATAATTTCCAACTAATGACCTAAGACTTCAAGGTCAAGTCTTTCAGGGTTCTGTTATTAATCTCTTGACTTCAACTGACTTGTGGTTTCATTTGTGGGAATTTTTTAAAAAGAAAATAAGGAGATCTTTTCAGTTTTAGAAAAACATTGCTAGTTTCAGCTATTTTCTCAGATTTTCACAGATTAAGGTCTTGATTATGGTTTTCCTGAATGCATGGCATATTTCTGATGAAGAGAAGGGCTTGAGAGCTATTTAAGTTGGTGACAGGATTTAATACTAATTGGGTCTACACCAGGATTTCTTCTTACAGGTATTATTATGAAGGAAATAGAGACAGCCAAGAGGACAAATAGATATTTAGTGAAGACATACACTAAATATAACAGTGCTTGCAATAATTAATATTTCAGAAACCCATGAAAGTAAATTAGCAGTAGAGAGGCAGAATTGCAACTTGGATTTCCAGGTCTCTGCTCCAAAACTAAGCAAGGTCAGGATAGGATTAATTTCTTCAGTACAGGTTATGGTCTCAGTGGCTGTTTAAGTTTTATGTGACCATAATGACCATAAAACAAATAGGAAGAGAAGAGGCATGAGAAGAAAATGGAAGAGTATTTTTTATCACCTGACTGTGGGAAAAAAAAAAAACAAATCAAGATCCATTGGAATTTTCTCCATAGAATCCTAGGACGGGTTGGGTTGGAAGGGAACTTAAAGATCATCTGGTTCCAACACCCCTGCCATGGGCAGGGACTTGACTGGTGTGCTGTTTTTAATTTCCAGACAGTTCTTTATCAACAGTACAAACATGAACTGCAGAACCTTACAGCAGGTGCTAAATGTACAACATCTAAACACAAAGACAATATTTCTGTATACTAATCAAAATATTACACTTTTAAAGATAAAGCCTATTGAAAATTTTCAGACATTCTCAGCCTACTTTCAGAAAGAGGTCTGATCTTCTATCAGGTGCCCTTTATTCATGAACATGTAAAAGCAACTCCCATTTAGGTGAAAAGCATTAATAACTGCTTTAAGTGCATGGTGGAAGAATTTTACCTTTTTTTTTTTTTTAAATATGCAGAGGAGTTAAGATATCTCTACTTTGAAATTGCTCCCTACAAATTTTGGGAAACACAGACTTGTGTGATCCTGAAGTGACCATGTGGTTTGCTAACCTGACCTTGGTGTCTCCATACCACTTCTTTCTCTCAGTGTGGAAGGAGGTGGCTGAACAAAACCCTTCCACTCTGGAGGCAGACTCTGGAGCTGATTAGTCAGCCACACACTTAAGTCTATTAATACATAGCACTATTGCCATGGTAGCAGGTTAAAGTTAGAAGTAACTAGATTTGAATAATTTAAATATGCTAAAAATACCAACTTCTGGACTTAAGTGGTTCTATTTGTCACCCATAATGACAATTGCCACCTATACTAGAAAGTCTCCTTGGAAAACTTAGTCACAGCATGTGCAGTGTTCTCCCATCTATGGGATCATGCTCCCAAATCTGTGTCATAGTTCCATCTGCAGACCCCAAAACCAAGAGTTTTGTTTCTCAGATATAGTGAATACTCCTGGCTTGATTGCTATCATAAACCAATAAGTAGATAATTGGACGAAGGTTGAATACAATTAGTTTGATTTGGTACGGCCCAGGCAAGTTGGCCCCCAGATGAATCCAAGCACAACTTCACAAGTTTCCCTTTTCCCACATGTTTACATCTACACAGAAATCACAGACAGAAACATGATAAATTTAGATTTAAGAAGGAGTTTTGCACTGCAAATGTGTGATAAAACCTACAAAAGATGCATAGATTTCTAAACCATATTGCCCTACTATACAAAAATATTGACCATGCCTGGAAAAAAACCAACCCCCTCCCACCCCCCCAAAAAAATCCAAACCAAACCAAAACCAACCAACCAACAAACCAATCCAGAACACAACAAACCAAACCATAGAAATTAACACGGGGTTTCAGAAAGGTGGTAAAAAAAAGTTATCTCCCCTTCATCAGTTTACAAAAGTGCAACCCAAATGTAAGGTAAAATTTGTTCTGCTTCTAAGAATTTCTGACTCGGTGCTCCAGCCACACTAAATTAATGCAGTGTCAATTCCAATCAATCCAACCCACCCACCTAAGTAAAATCCTGCAGGTGCATCACTGTTTCCAGGACTGGCTGTTTGACAGCAGTGGGAAAGAGACAGGGCTCACAGTTAACAAAAAAAGTCAAAAACAGTTCCTGTCTGTGTTTAGCGCAGACACCATATTTCAGATCTTAGCTTGTCATATTCATTTCTTAATTAAAAAAACCAGCAGGGAACATTAAACATATTCCTATTTCATCTTTCAATATGCAAATTGTTGATGCAGGCCTACTGGTAGCAGCCTGCTGAAGGATGTGGCTGGATGCCACGCAGGTGCAGGGAGGAAAGATGATTTTGATATCAAGTGATTACAACTACAAATTTACCTATCAGTAACCCAGTTGGGAAGCTGATCTAATGGACACTGGGAATGAAGATTTTGAATGAGAAGTAAGAAAAATGTAGAATACAGGAGAATATATGGTTAGCTCTATGTTTTAATATAATTTGGGAATGGGCAAGCTTTTTCACACGCTGGGGGATTGGAAAAAAACCCCTTATTTCTTATTTCTATGCCAAGCCTATAGAAATGAGAGCATCCTTTTTCGCAATGTTCCGCCTTCCCCATCCATCTGGTCCAACTCTTTCCTGCTGGTGAGACCATGAAGCCCTGGATCCACAAGGGTCTGATCATCCACATCTGGATGCAGCTGTGTCCACACATCTGTCCCAGACCCTTGGGGGCAGAGCAGCCCTGTTTTGGTGGGATATCAGGAAGGGCTGACTGGCCCCCGATGAAATGACTCTGTCAAGCTACCCACAGTGCAGATGTGGGTGAGAGGCAGCAGAACTGAGGTCCTGGCAGGTACAGACCCTGCCTGGGCAAGTATTAAGTTTAACTAAAATGATGTTACCACACACAGGAACAGGAGGCCAATTGGGAAACAGGGCTGCAGAAGGAGCTTCCAGGAGGGATTTTAAAGATAAAGGAGAGCCAGCTAAGCTTACAGAATGAGCCAGTACTGATAGCTGTGTGAAATGCAGACACAGGGAGCCAGAAATGTTTTAAACTTGAGCTGTTGTTGTGAGCACGGACTCCCAGCACTGCTTCATTCGCTGCCCCCATTAGATTGCCACTCTGAGTTTCTGTGTTGGGTTGTGCTGTGCTGGGCCAGCCTTCTCCTGGGATCATTACGAATATCTCAATTTAGTTTTCCAATAAAAATAGGAAAGTTGTAATTTAGCGGCACAGCTGCACTTATTGAAATAGCTCTGGCTCTGCTGGCTGAGGGCCGTGAGGTGGAGAAGGAAGGGGAGAGGAACAGCTGCAGTGCAGAGGAGCTGGTTGGGGACAGATACAGAAAAGGCAGGGAAGGACAAGGAAGCTTCATATCAGAAGAAGAACCCAAGAGAAGTTGAGGTGATGCACATCAGCACAGACTTTATTTCATTGTGTTCCTATTTCATATTTTAACGAATTAAGAAATCTTGTTCAAATCAGGGCCAAGGCTGAGAATTCACCCCCCTGTTCCATCCTGCTCTTTGACCTGTTCATGGTCCTCCTTAAATATATTGTATCATTACACATAAGCAACAGCTCGAGTATCTCATAAAACAAAGCAAAACCAAAGCATCTCACTGCACACAACAATCATAAAGGCGAGCAGCACGCTGAAGAGGTGTCACCCTTGCTGAACCCATGGGACAGCCTTTCACACTCTGTGCATGCTGACCCACCTGTCACTCATGTTCCTCAAACAATTTAAGTATCTAAAATGATGATTCTTTACATATATCAGTGGGCAAGTATGACCAAGCTGTAGATGAACCTGCCCTTCAAAACAGATTTTGAAGGCCACAATTACAAGTCTCATGTCCCTCAGTTTGAACTGGCACACCTAGGCCTTCTGGCTTTATTTTTTCTCACAATCAGGAAAACAAAGGAATGAGAATAAGAATTGTTGGCTAAAAAACCTGAAGGCAGAAGATGTAAAGATTCACAGGACAATTATGTCTGTAATTCCAAAGGAATGGAAAAAGCAAAATCAACATTAAAAGGAAATGTCAGCAAATATGGAGAAATTGTCAGGACAGTACCTGGAATCAGAACAAAAAAAAAAAAATCTCTAAAATTCAGGACAGCTGTTGTTAAAGGACAACTTATTAGGGGCACAATATCAAATAATTCTGATGCTGGGAAAATGGAAGAAATAGAGACCCAGGACCTCTTTAACACAGATAATCAGAAAGGAATCGTATTTAAAGTGGAGTTGTGCTGAAAGTGTAAATAGAATTAAGGACAAGTGTAAATGAACAGTACAAGTATGCAGGCATAGAATTGAAAAGACAGAGGCACAAAGCAAGTTATGACCAGCTATTAATGTAAATGAAAGCAGGAAAACAGTTCTAGAAATGCAGCATCCATAACAGAAGATAAAGAACCAGCAAGTTCCCTTTAGTCATAAATAATGGCAAATGCAGGAAAACTCAAGTAGCCAAAACCTGCCTTTCTTCAGTTTTCACTATGAGTAATTACAGCCAGATACTAAAACAACTAATTTTAACTGGGAGCTAAAGACATAGGACAGGAATATGAAAAGGAAAGGTTGAAGAATATTTAAGTTAGACACATTCAAGTTTCAAAGACAAATGAAATGCACTTTAAAGTACTCAAGGAATTAACTTGAGCCATCTAAGAACCATTAGCAATTATCTTTGAGAATTCAGAGGGCAGGGAAGTCCTGGGGGACTGCGGAAGGGCAGAGAGAGCACCAGCTCCGGGAAGAGAAGACAGAAGGAAGGTCCAAGGATTTAAAGATCAGTCAACCTTGCTTTTGTACTTGGGAGTGTATTAGAATTGTGCTTAAAATGAGGAGACAAAAATGTGAACATTTTGTGTGTGAATGTCTCGAGAGCAGATTAACCCTGTCACCAAAACAAGGCATTCCTGACACTGATGAGCACGTGGGAAGCTGCAAATGCAGTCTGGTAAGGCTATTGATAGCAAGATTAACTCTCATAAGTTTCATAAGTAAACTCAGAAAAGAAGTCCTAAGTGAAGTTATTGTGAAGCATGTAGACAGTTGGTTTAAAAACAGCACTCAAAGCTTTTACCTTTCACCAGCCACTAAAGTGGAAAGATGCTGCCAGGGACCTTCCAAGGAAGGCCTGTCCTGGACTTGGTTCTGCTTTGCATTTTCATCTGGGGAAGGGAGTGGTATGGAATTGACTGCACTTCTTCATGGGTCCAAGGGATGACATATTCTTGTGCTGGCTTTGGCTGGGGTAGCATTAATTCTCTGGTGTGGAGCTGCTGGAAACAGCGTGCACGACCCAGGGACTTTGCTGCTATTGCTGAGCAGTGACTGCACAGAGCCAAGGACTTCTCTCCTCCTCATCCCACCAGCAAGGAGGCTGGAAGTGCACCAGAAGCCAGGAAGGGACACAGCAGGGACAGCAAACCCCCATGGACCCTAGGGACATCCTGGAACACATGGCATCATGCTCAGCGTGTAACCTAGGAGGACAAAGAGGGAGCTGGGGCCGTTCTGAGTGATGGTATGTGTCTTCCCAGGGTGCCATCATGTGAGGGAGCCCTGCTTTCCTGGGGATGCCTGAGCTCCTGCCTGCCCATGAGAAGCGGTGGAGGAATTCCTTGATTTGCTTTGCTTGCACGAACAGCTCTTGCTTTACCTATTAAACTTTTATCTCAACCCACAAGGTTCTCACTTCTCCAGTCTTTGCCCATCCCACTGTGGGGAAAGCGAGCGGCTGTGCAGGGCTTAGCTGCCAGCTGGGGCTAAGCCACAACAGTTCTTTAGCAAGAGATGCATGTTTTGACAAATACAGCTGTTTGTGTGGTCCCAAAGTAGCAAACAGATAATAGACTAGCATTTTGCTAGAGGACTGGGAACAGTTATTTTGAGTTGGAGACATTTCTGGAAAGGTTGTTTTCCATGAAATGCTGTACGTAGTTCCTGTGCTCAGCAAGGCTAAGGTTATCCCCTGCTTCTGAAAGGAATCCTGCAGCAGAGCCAGGCACTCAAGTGACAGCGCTGAAGACAGATATAAGGAGATGAGGATTTATCAGCTGAGATAAGGGTCTTTGGCTTCCTCATTAGTTACAGTCACTGTGGTTGAGCAACTGCATTGCCTCGTCCTCCTCCTCCACACCAGGGGGGACAAAGCAAGCTACAAATTGCTGGGAACGCTGCATTTATCATCAGCTCCAATTCACTCCCAAGCTAAGCACTAGCAATGCAGTTGTATTTATAACTCGTTTAGGCGGGGAAAAAATAAAAATATTGATAGCCATAACAAAGAACCAGCCATTTTGATGCAGTTTGATCAAACTCCATTTCCGACTTTGGGAATACAAGAAGCTGAGAGGTCCCCACCATCACAGAACAACACTATCCATGCAGGAATATTTTTCCTGAGAATCAGCCAAGCATAAGGACAAGGCAGCCCAGGCAGGGGGTGCTCGTCTAATACAGCAATATTGCTCTCAGTACTCAAAGCACATCTTGCTCAAGACTATGGAATCAGAAAATATTTTATCCTTTTTGTTAGGTTTCCTTCACAGTCTCCTGCAGAAACAGGTAAAGGACACACTTTCCCTCATGAAATCAAAATACCTCTTGAAGGTGCCTCCTCAAAGCCTTAAACAAGTTTGAAAGTCACAACAAGTAACAGAGGACCAACCAGTCACAGCAACAGAATACAGTACAGGAGACAAACTCTACAGCTGTCTTTTCCTGGGGGAAAAATAACTCTGAGATTGGCCCTTTTGTAAAAGGAAATAAAATCCACTGATGAACCTTAAATGTGCCAGTATTAGGTATTGTAGAATCATAGAAGGATAAAGGGTTGGAAGGGACCTTAAAGCTCATCCAGTCCCACCCCATGCCAGGGGTAGGGACCCTTTCCACTATCCCAGGTTGCTCCAAACTCCATTAAACCTGGCCTTGGAGACTTCCAGGGATGGGGCAGCCACAGCTTCTCTGGGCACCCTGTGCCAGGGCCTCACCACCCTCACAGGAAGGATTTCTTCGTGATATCTAACCTAAACTTCCCCTCTTTCAATTTACATCTGTTACTCCTTGTCCTGTCACTGCAGTTCCTGGTGCATTTTTCCTTGCATGTCTAGTGTTAAAAACTACCTGTACACCTCTTCCCACTTTCAAGGGGATCACGGATACTTTTATCCATAATATGGCTTGACCCAGAAGAATGTTAATTTGAGGAATACCTTGACATCAAAACTGAAGATAAAACTAAGGACAATACAGCAAATTTAAGTTGTTGATATGATAGTTGCATATTCATCAAACCACAGAATTGCTGAGGTTTCCATATTGAGCTAAATTGGATTCACACAGAGGGACATGAACAGTATGAAAGGAGCTCTTCCTCCCCGAAGCTCTTCCACATGCTTCAGTTCTAAGCCTGAGGACCAGGAGTGAAGCCAGCAGCACGAGCAACCAAAATAAAAAGAAGAATGGATAAGATTAAGGCTATTGCTTTTCTCCCTGCAGATATCTCAGCAAGCCAGTATAGGTACATGCATATGATATTTGGAAAGAAAACAGCAAGGGGGGAAATGGGCTTGTACTTATTTCCTTCTCTGAAAGTATTTTCTGAAAATTCTTTTTGTGTGGAATTAAGATTAGTCTTTCCAAGTCTGCCTGAACAACAAGGATGTTTAGCAGGAATGCTCTTGTCTTAAAAAGACTGGCGGGTTGAGAGGTTACACTTCAGCAAGATGTATTTTCTACAAACTCATTGAAACTCTGATTCTGCTGAAAAATCATTAAGTTATTATCTAAAATGCTTTATTCTTGTCATCAGTGTTACTCCCTGCGCCAACTACTCAGTCACTACAGGGTAGTTCAGCTTTAATTGAGACCAGACTTCTGATGTAAGACAGGAGGAGAGTTCTCCCCGAGTCCTGCACAAATATTGCAACCCTAACACAAAGCACCAAGACAGGTCACCATTCCTTTTTGTCCAAGTAATAAAGTGTTTCAAAGCCATGTCCCCCAGGCATTGTATACACAGACACACATGCACAGATCCCGCTGTGCACCGAGACTTCAAACTGCAGTACAGCATTAAAAGGTATATTTTTCCTTCAAAGTCCATTTATAATTCCCACCAACACTTAGGGGAGCCGTGCAAACCCATTAAGGAAGAGATGAATATACTTCCCTCCTGAGCACAGCCTTGAATTACAAACCAAGAGCAGTTACAGAGGCCTGACACCTAAAAGTAAACCTTCAAAATCTATATTTCTAGCAGAGATGCATCTTCTCCTCTCACTCCAACAGTGCTAAACTACAGTGTGCTCTGCTCACCTCTGCTGCCGTCATGATGCAGACATACTTTCTATGGTCAGAGTTAATGATATTTAAAATCCGTTTCCAGATCAACCCTTTCTGCATCTCCCTCCCCGTCTGCATCTGCTTACCTGGCTGAAAGAAAATACATCTGTCTGCAACACCCAGTTATTTTTCTATAGAAAAGTCCTGTAGACATATATTCAAAGATCAGAGTTCTTCATCAGGTTTCCAGGCTGTTTTGGTATTCATTTCCAAAATGTTTTCCTGCTTTCTTCTATAAACAACAGTCATAACAAAACATACTTTGGAAAATAGGAAAATAAAAATCAGCTGATTATGCCCCTCACCCACCTGCCCCGGAGGCAGACAGGAGGTCTCACTTTTCATAGATAATAAGCTGTTCTTGAAAGCAGTTTTTTGGTGGCCTTTCTCACCTCCAAAAGTGCAGATCTCTCACCAAGGCCAGGTTTGTTTCCTCAAGCAAATCTTTACAGTCAAGTGATGCCAAACTCCTGCTGAAGCACAAGTGTGGGCACTCAGTGGGATTGGCAATCTTGTCCCTCACAGGTGAGATGGGAACACACACCCATTTTTTGATAAGGATATCCAGAATTACATTGAGTTTGTGTGAGAAATTAACTTATAAAAAAATCCAGCTCCTCATTTGTCTGTAAGGATTTAATGAACTAAATTCTACCAATGGTCTCCTGCATAATTTCCTTGCATAGACTAGAACAAGTATAAATTGGAGCAAAATAATAATTAATCATAATTTGCCTTATTTAAGGAAAACATTATTTCCTGGACTAGCTGTAGAGAAACCCCAGCTCTTTTCCACTTGTGTTACTTACCCACTGACTGATCTGTCCATGGTGTTTTGCCTCTGTACCTTATTTCTGTACTGGTAAGAAGAGGGTAATAATTTCTGATTTGAGTATTGCCAGATCGGTTTGCCTCAAAGACAGCTGTACACACGTAACTTCATAAGAATTTTCAAAATGCTAAAGACAATCTCTTATTCCCCATCAGTGAGGCTTCTCACTGTACCACTACAACCTGGAGTAACAGCTAACCTCTAAAATTCCCAACACACAACAACTCCTTCAATTTTCAACACTTCACTGCCATTTACAGATAACTTGTGCAATTATTCCATTGCGCAAAGCAGGTTTTCCTACGGGTGGAAGATGATATAATACACACTAGTGGTCCATCTTGCAGGAATCAGAGAGGCTTCTGTCAGTCAAGTGACCCCAAGGAGCTCTTTGTTGCTCAGCTGCCATGAGGATGGCTCGTGATGGTGTCTGTCCTTTTGAAAGAATAGATTCTTCAGATCCATCGGACATGCCTGGACAGGAGTGCCCAGAAATCCTTCACTTATTCTCCACTGTACACAAATCAACCCCTCAGTACCTGCTTGCTGCCACTGAGGAGTGTCCAACTTCCTGCTTGCCTGCTTTAAAATTGATCTTTACACCTTGGAAAATTTAAAAGCCCCACCTGTATAGAATTTATGGCACAGTTGCACCAGAGATGCATTAGACAAGCTGCCTATGATGTACCACACATCTGAGCACATGCTTCTGGTGACTCTGCCTTGCTTTTGCCACCGATGGATGCAGCTGTGCTGGTTTGGTGATGCCTTTATATTTCATCCTAAATTAGCCCACTGTACTCACTTGCTGAAGGAAGAAGTGCTGTCACAGGTGACTAGACACAGCAAGCTGAATGTAGACAGGTGTTCTTTTCCACTGAAAAAAAATCTGCAAACCCAGAAAAGCTGTGCTGGGGTCTCAAACTTTCTCATCAGAATTCAGCACAACGCCAACAGCTCCAGGGTGAACAAACACCAGGCAGGAAAGAGAGCCTTAGTGAATAAAGAAGCAAAGCAAGGTGTTTTAAACACTGTACTTGATTCACCTTCTCTTTTCCCTCAGACATCCTTGCCTTTCCCCTTGGCCTCCCTCACCCTGACCTGTGGCTCCTCCACATCTGCCCACAGCTGTGTGTGTCAGAGCCCACGAGGCTCATGCTGTATTTGCTGCCGCACAGCATCACAAATGGCTTTTTTAGGGGACAGTGGGAAAGGGTGAAGCTTGCTGGAGCCTCAGGGAATCAAAGGAGGAACAAAGCTTACTGAAACAACTCCTAGTAACAGCAGCAGACTGAAAATCAGCCTGTTTGTTGCTGTGCTTGGGTTAACGAACCTCCAAAGTCTGTGCATAACATTAGGAGAGACCAGGACACAGCTTTCCTGTCAGCTCTCAGTTCAACTTTTGGATATTCCTGATGGTTTAAGGCTGCACTTTGTTCTAAACTCTCAATCCATGGTAATGGGCTAAGCAGGTGATTCCTCTAACAGAAAATTGATTACACAGCAAAGTTTGGTGCAGAACCAAAATAGTATGGGTATTAAATGGCTCTTTAGCAAGGAAAAATGATTAGTCATTGCAAATTCTCAGCTCTGATTTCACATAAAAGGTCAATGTTTAAAAAAAATAAAATAATTCCAGCTTCGTTGAAATACTGTTTTGACAGACTTGTTAGAGGGTTTGGAGGGGTGGGAGGGAAACCAGGGACGCACAGGAAACTCAGTCAGGTGCAAAACCCACTGCAATTAATGGCTGAAAAAAAGAGCTCAGTTTTCATCCATCTTATGCCTCACCTGGCCACTTCCACCAGCAAAATACAAAAAATCTGTCATCTAAGAAGAGAAAAAGTCTACACCTACGGGGAATTTGCTTTGCCCACCTGTAATCATCCAGCAGAGCCAGCGCTGCCCACTCAACATTAAAGACATGCTAAAAGAGAAAGTAGACTAATTGAGAAGGCACAGAGAAAGCAAAAAACAGGAGAAATAAAAGTAACAAATGTGCCTTGATATAATCTGTAAAATGGACAAGACTGAATATCTGACAAGGCCTAATTTAATAAACCTAAATGCAACAACTCTCCCAACGTGCAAACAACACATAGTAACAAATATTTCAGAGGTTAATGTTATTTAATAGAGATTTATGTTGTCCAGTGCAGAGGGGACAGTCAGGTTCACGACTGACAGATTTCAATGCTTTTGTTTAAAGAGGCCATGAAATAATAAAGAAATATATACAAGCACATCACACTCTGGAAGAGAGGAGGAGATAAGCAACAGAGTGAGGAAACTTCCTCACCCAAGAGCCAGAAGTTCAGCATGTTGTGGTTTTATTTGTACAGGTAGCAGAGACCAACAATGTCATCCAAAATGCAACCTCGGTCTGACAGTGGCTTGGCACACTAAATGTATTTAATATTGTCATTAAATTAATTATCTCAGTGGAAGACAGAGAAGCAACGGTAACCACCAGTAACTTTTGAGAATTAGCAGATGCTGCAGAGATATAAATGTATTTTTCACTAGGGAACACAAGGAAAGGGAAACTAAAGGAATTCTGCAAACTACCAGCTACCAAAAAAGAAAAAAGTCTCCAAAATTCCCTTCACTAAGAGGGAAAGAGGAAAAAAGGAGACAAGACTGGGACACACACACTGATCATGGCAGGAAAATGAGCAAAATAGGTTGATTCGTGCACAGGTGTCGAAGAATGAGCAACATCACCCTTGAAGGAGAGCAAACAGAGCTCCCATTTTGCTTTGAGACGATCTGGTATGGCAAACAATGAAAAATTTTTGCATTTAAGGACAATTTCCATCTGAATAAATGTACTCTTAAAGAAGTATCAACATGTCTGAGGACCAACAATTTTGAGTGGTACTGAAATGCAGCTCAAATGAACATAATGAACTTGGCTGATGGTTTGGTAAGTGCTTGAGATGTTGTTCATTGTTGTCAAGCTTGGGTGGAAGAAGCGCAAATCAAACTCCTTTATCTGGCGGAATTTAGGAGCAAGTGTCAACAAGGCGCTCAAGGAGTGCTGCTAAAACATCTTCACCAAGGGCCTCCAAAAAATCAATTGAGGGTTTTTTTGGGAGTTGGTTGTTTTTTTTTTTTTCTTGAAATGGGAGTCTCAAAGTTAAGATGCCATGAACTCTACTATTGTATTGAAGAAAAAAAAACCTGCAAAAAAACCCCCTGAAATAGGGTCTAGAGGAATGAGGATAACTTGTCCCCCACAACAAAACTTCCAGAAACCTGTTTCTGCAGCTTCAGAGACCCTTCCTCACAGCTGTCAGTGCAGGTGGAAACGCCCTCTGGGAATGAGAACTCTCTTCTTGAAGTGCTTTTCCTGCCACACCCATGCAAGGCATGCAGCCCCCGGAGTGCTGGCTCTGGGAAACACAACCTGGAGTGATCGCTTTCCACATTCCCGTTTGACCTGAGCTCACTAAACTGTGACTAATGACTCCAACACAACGCTGCAGATCTTAAGCCCTGAACAAAATGAGAAAACCCTCACTTTACTCGCCCAGCCAATATATCCCAGACCCGTGCATAATCAGGGCTCTACCTGGCTGTTGCCCAGGAGCCCTCTCAGAAAAGCTGTACATTTCCCAAATCTCCTCCACAGCCACCAGTTAAAAAGGGAAGTTTCAAACTGAGAAATAGTCAGTGTGGCTTTTATGGGGTTTTTTTTAAAGCATATTTACCTCCTATCATTAAACAGATAATATCTTGTTAAAAATAGACTCAAATTACGGCCAACACTGCTCTTTCGTTTTCAGGAATCTTACAAAAGTCAAGGGGAGAAACACTTGGCAAAAGGAGAAAAGGTAAGAAGTCATTTTTACACTTTCCCTCGTGTGGGGTGGGGGGTAGGATTATAGACCTTCTGCATTGGCATCTATACACTTTGTCTTACTAACAGGTGTCAAAGCCACACTGGAGCAGGGAGAGTCACTCACATCACAGATTTTGATACTGATTTTCCATTGAAGCCTCAAGAGGCTGTCAAAGAACTGTTTGTTTTTCGTATTACTCAAGTTAAAGGGTCATCATCCACCCCACAATCCTGGGACAAAAAAGTGCCTAAAGAAGCGAGACACATTAATTTTGAACTTTAACATCAATATAATTTTTACCAAGCAATACCTAGGAATATTTAATTTAGTCTGCTACTGCCTAGGATTTCCTGAGACAAATATCCACTGCTACTCAATCCCATGAGGAGCTTGGGCACCTCACATTGGAAGTTCTTCGAGGGTGTTTCTTCAGGTCTTGCCCTGTCACGTTCAACATCAGCAGAGCTCTCAAAGGGACAAAACTCATGGCCCTCGCTGGCATTTCACACGTGTAGGTTTCTGTGTCCTGTTAGAGCTCCTGTATTTGCTTAGTCAGAGGTTAGGAGGCACAAATATTCCCTGTGGCTAAGTGCTTGTAATTAAACACAGCACTGAAGAAGCTAATTAAAAAAATGTTTTGATGATAGCTGTGTAATACTTAATAACCTTCGTAGTGGAACAGCTGTGCAGAAAATTCTGATTTTGTGAATGTACATCAATACTGTTCTGACGTGACTGCAGGCACTAAGGAGCAGGGGAGACAGGCATTGGCTTGGGTGGCTCCTGGGCTGTTCAGAAGGACAAGAAGTCACCTTATTTGCCCCAAGGGAACCCTGCTCTGCGTCAGTGCCTTCTGTAAGCACATGGACTGTTTTAAGTGTGTAACCTTATGGTAAACTCAGGTTTGGGTGTTCTGAGTGCAAAAGTTGCACAGAAGCATAACCAGGCAAAAATCTGGTTACCAGCTCCTGGTGAGGAACTTGCCTTTCATGGCAGAAGCAGTTTTGGCTGCATAGATATATGTATATTTATATACACAGACACATACACACTCTGTCCCCTTTGCTCTATGTGGGACCTCAGTGCAATGTTAGGAATATTTGGATTCCACTCTGCTGTCAGCTCTGAGAAACCTGGTATAGTGGAAGGTGTCCCTGCCCACACAGAGGGGCTGGAACAAGATTTTCTTTAAAGTCCTTTCTAACCCAGGCCACTCTGTAATCCTATGAGCTAAGAGGCAGAGGTCACAGCACTACAGGTAGGGACCATTTTTGAACTAGCTCCCATTCCCCAGATTCAGGCATTTTCTCTTGTACCAAATCCTCACCCCTCACCAGCTCCTGGGACTCTGCATCTCACTGAACTCATGAAAAAAAAAATCACTTTCTCCATGCCTTAACAGCACAGTTTTCACAAACCACAGAAGTCACAAACAGATCACTGTAAGGGACAGATTCCAAACAAATATTTCAACTTCTTATGCACAGAGAAAAACGGGGACAAAGAGAAATCAATAGCAATATGCTTACTAATATGTGCCTTAGCCACAGGCTGCAGCATGGGATGCAATATACATAAGGTAAACATCTTCAATGCAACACAGTTCAATAAAACGATAGATATTCTAAAAATAAAGTGTCCCCAAAGAAACAGAAAACATAATATCTGCCCCAAAAAAGAAGAAAATCCATGTAGTCGCAGCAGCGAGTATACAATAATATACACCCTCGAGGCTAGCTTTGGAATATAAAAGCCTTTTGGGAAAAAAATCAGTGAAGTTTCCTCTATTGCAGACAGGCCGGGCAGCCCAGGGGTGCTCACTAGAAGTGCTCAGCAGCGCTGACACAGTGATGCGCTCCTGCATCCAGGGCTGAGGGAGCCGGGCAGCTCCAGAACCTCCCCCGGCCACGAACCGTGGGGAGGCGATGGGAGATCCCAAAAGAGCCTTACGGGCTCCCGAACCGGGGCAAGGAGCTTCCAGAGTGGAATAATGCCTTCCGACAGCACACGATCTTCCAAGAGTAAACCATGGCAGCGTAAAGCTGAAATTAACACTTTAAAAAGCACAATTTCCATTTCCAAGACCTTTCAAAGGGCCTTGTTCCTCCTGCACTTCTCACCTCTCTTCACTGTCACCTTGGGACTAATTTCACACAACATTGCCAAGGTTTTACCCGATTGCTGCGTAGAAAGGAAACACAAATCCATCCCCTCCGTCTGTTTGACGATCATCTGATTTTTAAAGCAATCCCCCGGTGCGTGTGATTTGTAGGGGAGGATGTGAGTTTGACAGCCACATCTCTCAATATTGCACATAAATTAAAAATACATCATGGACTTCTCAAACAAAATCTTGAAACACTTAGTCTGTCCTGAAGCAACAAGCCCAGTAACTCCTTATCAAGTACCTTCCTACTTAAAACTGGTCTTCATTATTCCAGCCAACTGGCAAAAGCCAGAAATTGGGAGGATGATGAATCAAGAAGCACTGGAGTTTTTGGTTGTTTAATTTTTATTTATGAAACATTGAATTTTAGTTTCATTAAATGCAAGTGCTGAGGGCTTGGCCTAATTGCTCCTTTTTTTTTTTTTCTTCATTTTGCCAGGTTATTTGCTTTAATCCTGTCACCACAGTGACTTCCACCACCTCATTATACCTTGTAGAACCAAGTTAAAAACTAAAAGAACTTGGCCGAGGTTTCTTGTACACTCTCTTAAGTCATAAAAATGAAAAATAATTTAGAAAAACAATAGTTCAACAAAAAACTAAAGAAAGCCAACTCTTCATATGACTATTTTGCAAGAAAAAGTATTTTTTGTGGCTGCAAGGCTTTTATTGAAAAAGGATGTCTTTTTGGATGGCAAAAGTTTCTTGAACCTTGAATGACTGAGCACCATTTTTCATTATGTTAATTTGGGTGGTCAAAGGTTTGCCTGGCTGACACTAATTGATGGTCCCTCCTGGGGCTTAATTGACACGAGCTTGTCTCTATAAACCTGCACTTTTAATCAGCTCCTTACCCGCTCTGGAAAATGTTTGCAGCTGAAGAAGTGTCAGTGGGGGCTGCAGACAGACAACACTGATTCTAAGTGAGGGTGCTTTTCAGCACTCTAGCTGTGGTATTTCATTAAGCTGATATTTTCCTGATTTCTTTCTAAAGTAGAAAGAGCATGCCTTAGTTTCATTTACTGCTGGATTTATTTTTGCTGTTGTTTGGCAAGCATTTCATTTGGATGTTAAGTGTTTCCTTTGATCTACCACTGTAGGCTTAGATAACTAGATGTTAAATACTGGCTGAAAACATCTCGAATTAGCCACCATATCATCCACAAGGAAAGAGTCATCCTTTGATTGCTACACCCATATTATTCCTGTAGTAATATTGTATTTAGAAAATACGAGGGGGAAAAATGCTGTTTTAGCGATAGGACAAATATCCTTTCTTCCTTTTCAGAGCCAGCACTGAATATTTTCTGAAGTTTCTCTCAGCTATAAAATCACACCGGTATTGAATTTCCCCAACAGTTCTGTCCCTTGTTATGAGATATTCGCATTTTGATTTAGAAAGTCCTTTTAAAAAACAGTTTGCCATTCAGAATTGGCCTATAGCCACAACTCCTTCTCCCATCCCAGCCACCACAGCTATTTCCAACTCCTCATTTTTAGCACATCTTTTACTTGCATCAGTTTTCCAATTCTTAAGAAATCCTGAGTACACACAATATAAGCTGGTACCTAATGATAATGGTACAATTATTGTAAACACTGAAGATAGATGGAAATCTGGATATTCATATTTCTCATCTATCATGCACAAAAAAGTGACTTCATAGCATTCTCAATAGAAAGTAAGGAGAGTATCAAGGTACCACTTTGATTTACTTTGCTGACAGTAGTATTTGCTCACTAAAAATATCAGACAAATGGTTAAAAACAGTTTTAAAGAATAAAAAATGTGATTTATGAAATATGACCCATTATTTTCCTGCCTATTGCAGATGGTAAGGATGCCTGGCAGAAATGGGAACTGCATGGTAGGTGACTTACACCAAGGCAGAGAGGCCACTCTGTTAGAAGGACTCTGAAAAAAATTTGTATTCTCAAAAGATGTTTGGGATGACAAAGGAAGAAAGCCTAGTGCTTCCTGAAATTAATTTGGGACAAATATAGACTGCAGTTCAATCTCATATGGTGCTTAGGCACCTGCTATAGACAAGCAGTTATAAATAACTCAAAGTTCTGCAGAACTAACCCACAAGATATTTTGGGGATGCGACTTTTGCTTTGCCCTAAGGCCATGCTCCCAGCTCTAGGGCCCCAGGTAGAGCACAGCCCCCCTGCAGCCCCCAAAGCATTCTCCAAAGCACTCCTGCTCCACTGATCTACAGCCACGGTGCTGGTGTAAAGACATTTTACTCATCCACCGTGTTCACTCCACAACATTGGCTTCCCCCACACGGGTTTTTCCAAACAAGCACCTCCACATCACATTTTAGTCTTGGGAGTAACACTTTAGAAATATCTGTAACAGTACTTCACTATTCCCCTTCCAAACTCGTCATAATCCACCTGCCGTGAAGCACCTTGGAATAGTAACTAGATTTTGGAGGGGGTCACCCTGTGTTTAAATAATTCTTGCTATAAGGTTGTAGAAGATGTAGACAAGTTGATAATAATGGTAATATTTGGTAGGTTCACAAAAATACTGAACTGCCTCCAATTTTATGACAGCTACCTGAGTGGGAAGCACACAGCAGTAAACATGGCTAAATCCATTTTTATAGGCATGTATATAAATTATTGGGATAAACTCATCAAAAGCACAGCAGGCTAACTGGTACACCAAGGGGGGAAAAAAATCTGATGATGTCCTAAAAACAGCAATACAAGTGTGGCCTTTAAATTGTTAAGTTATTTGGACAGGGAAAATTATGTACATAAAGATAAGCATGGGATGCATCCTGAATAATTTATTTCAGTTCAAGTTCTTGTTTCCTAAGAAGTCAAAGCTTGCGGGTTGCTTTGAATTTACAAGTCATAATGGGCTGACCCAACTTATACCAGCACATTGCAAGTCTCCAGAACCATTTTTCACATTGTTCATTTAACTTCTCTTTCTTTGAGGGCTGGATGGTTTAGCTGGCCATATGTCAAAAGGTACCATGTGCTGTCAGGAAGGTTTTTTTTGAAGTTACACCAAGGGACAGGAAGATTGAAAAGATTTTAAGACAGGCTTGTGAAAACTTTGAATCATAAACCATTCCACAGTGCATAAATCATACAATTGTTCAGATAGCAGCCCTCAGTGCATGATGGTTTACATCTGTTGGGAGAGCAGCTATCAAAGCTATTTCGTATTTCTTCAGTTCTATTTGCCTACTTCATACTCTGCCCAGTGTTGTTTTCCTCTCCTCTTGCCTGAAATGCAATATATAAAATACACAGATACTGTTTGCTGTTACATCAACTCAATTTTGAGTGTTGACCAGCAAAACACTGAGAAATAAAGCAAATTTCAGACAGAATAGGGAGAGAGTCACATGCTTCATCCACAAGCTATTGTTATACAGTGAAAGCTGCCATTTCAGGGTTCAATCCCAAGTTTTACAATCCCCCAATGTATTTTATTAATATAACAAGAATTTTTCCTCCTAAGCACTCTTCATTCTTACTCTTATCCATGAGATGCTGAAATACAAGCTAACACCAGCCAACACACACCGTATTTTACAGTAATTAAATATATTGATAGACTCCAGCACAAGCATCTCTCAGGCAGCCCATATGATGAGTCCAGCCTTAGAGTTGCACCTTGGCTGTGTCACCTGTGCCAGAACAGACATAAAAATCATTTCATCCAAACACTTTGCAGCAAGCAGAAGTGCCTGCAGCAGCTGAGAAAGTCATAGCTGAATACAAAGCTCTACAGCCAACCCTGACAAATTCCTCAAAATGCTTTTTCTGAGCAGATTATGTGAATTATTTATGGCCGTAGAGGAGTAGCTGTGTGGCAAGTTTGCCAGGAATTAGTTCAGGGATTGAAGGTTTTCTGAAGGCCCTCAGAGCTCACCCATCCTCCCTACTCCCTGATGCTGTTGGGTGTGGATGGTTACACACCAGGCTGGAAAGCCCTTCTTCCACTTCCAGCTGTGATACCAGCTCCTGAAGTATCCTCACACCCAGGAGGATCCCTTACAAATCCCGTAGCCCCAGATATTTTCTTTCTTAATATCAAAATACCTGAACACTCCAAAATGTATTTATTTCTACCTCAACAATGCTGGGTTAAATGAAGACACGCTTCAAAGTCCAAAAAAAATCAAAAGTTTAGAAGGATTCAAATGGGAAACACAACCAGTCTTATTTAATATTTAGTCCAATGCAAGAATAAAACCCCGTTTCTGTTCTGAATTGAGCAGCCAAACTTTAGATTCCTATTTAACCTAAAGTGGGCAGAAGCCTAGGTTTAATCCATATGCATATCCTCAGGATTGCTTTCAAAGGCACAAATTTTGGGTTGAGGGGGTATCACCCTCAGCCAGATTTGCCATTTGCTTGGGGATTAATTCACATCTCATCTTTCCTACTCTTGGACTTGTTCAGAAAGTTATTTTTCCTTCAAAGCTTCACCTATTTGAAAATATAGATTTCACTTTGGGAGTTCATTGTTTATATTTAAGTGGCTGCAAAACCAGAAATCCATTGAGCCAGAAAAGGCTCCCTCACCTGTAAAAGCCATGCACAAACCCAAGTGCTGAATGGTTCCAGTCAGCCATGGACATAGAACACTTTTAGATGTGAACAGAAAATCATAGTTTAGAAGTCTATAAACTTTAAACACATTTATATAGTTAATGATCCTTGATTAATGACTTTGGGGAAAGTGGCAGGTGCACAATCCTTGTCTTGGACTTCAGCAAATCAAAGAATTTAAATGCTGAAAGAAACCTGGCACGTGTAATAAAGTTCATGGTGGTAAAATATTAGGAGTTTTGACAGAATTGCAGTGTTTGCTAATTTACATGCCATGAACTACACTAGCAAGCTCTGGGGATCTTTTTATGCTAATGGGATCTGGAGTAGACTGAAATGGAATTCCAAATAAACATGTATATACATATGGGCCATAATCCAGTAACTGTAGTAAACACATCCTGCATAAAATTACAGAGGAGAACAACAAGAAATCCTTGAGCAAACTCTGGAGTGTTATTTGGGTACTTTATACAAACCAAAAAACCCTTTGTGCATTTGTATATTCATGCCATAGAGGCACCATGCAGTAGTGCAGCCTTCAAGCAGGCACACAAGTTATCCTTTGTGATGCAGAATGGATTTGTGTAGGAAATTGAGCCCCTTTCCAAAGACTCAAGTGATCGAAACCAGAACAAGAGGTGGCTCAGATTTCAAACAACCCATTTCACCAAAGAGCTCCAACATGAAATATTTGCATCATCAAGTCAAGGGAGGTGGGTGCATTTCCACTGGCTAACAGCCAGTTATCGTGAGCTGACCCACACTGCTTTTCCAGACACACAAGTATCTGCTAGGAAAGTTAGTTTAACAACTGGCTGGTCTAATTAATTTACTCTTTCTGCTCTGTAGTTGTCACAATACAGAAATTAGATGCTTGCAAACAGACTCATTCCAAGTCAGCATTTTCTAGACCGTAGAAAGTTGGTCTGACTATCAAAACTTTCCCGTGTCAAACACTTAATGCTCGTACCCAAGTCACTGGTCAAACATCCAGGCTTGGTTCACTGAGCACACCAGTGGCATGCTACTGTAGCCTTGCAGGGGCATTTCAAGCCTGTCTTGACACAATCAATAAACCATTCTCCACAGAGAATGAGTATTGGAAATAAACATCCATGTCGCCAGGTCAGGTCCACGCTTGCTTTTCCAATTGCAGTGCTGTACACTTTTGTACAAGGCCTTACTGCCCCTGAAGTTGGGCTAACAAGAGGCAAATAAACCCTTACCAGCAGTTCATGTTACCAGCATGAGCTTTGCTGATGCTTTGATTAGTCAGAGGCTGATTATAAAGTCAAGGAATGGTTTCCCCTGTGTGGTTTCACAGGTACTCCCTCAGGCTGTCCCTATATCTCTTCTGCCAGTTCACCCCTGTTTTATTTTCTTGGAGTCAAACTAGACAATGCCATTCCTGATGTCCTGTTTAACCCTTCAGAGGTATCACTCGTCTTCTTGTGGGTATTTTTAGGAAACGAATCTTTCGGGGGATTTTAGTGATATTGAGAAGGAACTCTCTTAAGTTTCTCCACCCCTCCCTCCATTTACACACAAGGAATATTCAATACTTTGACAGATATTGAATAATTTCTGGCTCAAAATAACTCCTTTAAATTTAAAAACCCATGAGGAAACTAAGAGCTAACATTAGGATTCAGTGACCTCTTCGCTCACATTTACTGTAGGACAAAAGATTGTCCCTGCTAAACACTGCTTTCAAAGCATTTCACCACTCTTTTGTACTGCAGCTTTTAAAATAGGAGGAGTAACTCTAAACCACATATAATATTTTCGTCTTTTTCTTACACTTTTAAAAGTGACAGCTGCAATCAATTCTCTTTTCTGATAACATTAGGAATTGTCCCTATTAAACTTTCCCAAGGAGGACTCAAAATTTATGGATTTTTTTTTTAAGAAAGAGACCAATCTAAGAGAAGCAGGAAGCCTGAGAAATACCCCAAATGCACTAACGAAAGCAACAACACAAATCAAGAAGTTAAGTTCTATCTCAGAGTTGAATTTGTTTTCAGCAAGAGTGGCTTATGAATCTTTGAAGTTTAGACCAAGGTGGATAATTAGAGTGATTAAGTCTAGGAAGAAACTCAGACACACGGAAAAGGATTCATTTCTGACCATTCCATTTCATGGCTGTGCATGCTTGTCCAGTTCTTCCCACCAGATACATTCTGTGCTTTCCTGATCCTGGGTTGTTACACAGTCAGCAAGACAGGCAAGAAAAATAAGTCAAAAACCAATCCTACAAAAGCCAGGTAATATTTCTTTGTATTAGTGACCCAAGCTAGCCTAGAGCAGGTACAAGAAAAGAAAATGCAAAAGGGATGGAGCAGGAGGGCAGTGAATTCCTGACCCTTTCACGGGATGCACTGACCGAGGTTAACCCCAGCTCCCCAAGAAACCACAGCCTGGGAAAAATGGTCTAAACCATTTTGCAAAGTGGGCACGAACAAAGAGATTTTTTGTTGTGAACCCACTGAAAACCAAGACAGGAAGAATCAAAGAATCACCTCTTGCAACCTGCAAGTTGACATGATGATATTTTGAAACCAACACTGAATAATTCCTATTTTGACACTCAGCACAATTGACCTTGTACCAGTAACCGTTCCTGCCATCACATTAGCAGGAACCTCACTCATTAAAACATCATCCCTTTTGTGCATTCCTGAAAAATAAAACAGATTAACATGTTGCTCAAAATTCCTTGGGTTTAGAATTCCTTTCTGTAAAAGAGAGCCTGCACAGCCTTTTAATAGATGCTTCAAAAGAAGAACCCTAAAGAAACAGAGAAACAACTTCGCAAAACTCACCAGGCTCACCACTGCCATGGGAGGAGACCTCGGATGTTCTGTTTAAGCCTGGAGTTGATAAATTCTCACAAAAAAAGGTGTTCACGCCTGGGAAAAATACTTACCTTTAGTATCAAGTTGCAGTTGTGCATCTCCAGTACTGTGCCGTGTGCGCAGTGCCTCCAATAAATATAATAAAAAGAAGTAATGCACTGTGGTGCTGTGCTGTGACCTCAGAAACACAGCAAGTGGGGTCAAAAGCACAAGAACCTTAGAAATGGGGAAAGCAATGCAAGCAGATGGAGGGGGAGCAGCTCTAAGCACGTCAAGGCAAAGAAAGGAAATTAGAGAAAAAAAAGTTCAATGTGAATTTAAAAAAACTCAAGGAGTTGCTCTTAGGGGAAATTAAGCTGGGTGAAGAAAGGTAGAATTTCAGTGGCTGGTGTTATACTCTCCGAGGTGCCCCATGTCTGGCAAGGTATGGAAGAGTCAGAAAACTGGAATTAATTAATTTAATTCTAGACTAAAGCAGTCAGTGCAATGATGCTACCAGAGAGACACACGACCTCTCTTAATCAGAGCTGAAGTTGTTCCCCACAGTGGAGGGGATGACATGCACCCTTCCCAAGTCTAACCAGCCTGTTTTCCCGTTTATTTAGATTATTCTGTGTTCATGTGTGTGTTTAGGTGAGGTTTTCACTGTACTAAGCCATAAACATTGGAGGAAGGAGTTTCTGCCTGTCCATAAACAGCGTACCAGGTGTCAGGGTTGCAATTCAGCTGTCAATGGCCAGTGCTGAATTGTGATAATAGAGGCAGAATTGCATAAAGGAAGTTCTCCTCACTCTTGAATTAGATTCTTTCACCTTTGTCTCATTCAAGGTTTTCTCCTTTATAAAAAGGAAAAGAAAGCCTCAGTTCTGACTCCTCTGACAAGTGATAAGGAAAATATGAACATGTTGGCCTGGGAAAAAGCGGCTTGTAACTCTGGCTCTGTCCCAAAAATCTGTATAATCTGGAGCAGCCTCCGTTCCCCCTTGTGCTTTTAAGGAGCTGACTCCCCTCACACACATCCCAGAACCAGCAGCCATTCTGCAGCTATAAAGTATACAACAAGACTCCAAACTCCAAATCTGCCAATAGAGTGTTCGGCAATGAGTTACTCCTCATTATATTTAAAACAACAACAAAAAATAATTCAATAATAACATCCCGGAGAGAGCGCAAAAAATAGTGGCAACTAACCTGAAAAGACACCAAAACTCCCTGAATACCATTTTTAACTTCACAGCATAAAGTTTTGTACTTTAAACTGGTTTTTTTTTTAATGCAATGAGGCATTGGTTCTGCCAGTAACAGCTACAGTAAAATACAGCTTTCTGAAAAATATGAAAAGCTTATAATTTTTTTTTTATAGTATGTCCTTGGAAAGCATCACTCAGTAATTATGTTTGTGCTGTTGCATATTTTCTGTGTTGCTCAGCCGCCTCTGTCTGAGCCAGGTGTCTACATGAAGGGAACAGATCCTCAAAAGCAGTTAATACCTCACAGCTTCACTTGATGAAGGCATTAGCATCTCTGAAGAAAGTCCCCTCTGCCTCGTGATTTAACCATTGTTGCATTTAAAAAGAAAATAATGCAAATAATATATGCGGCCAAGCTACCAACACCTGCAGAAGGACCTGCCAGTATGACCAGGAAGGTCATACTGGTCCTGGAGAGTCTCCATTTCTTCTTCCCCCTGCTCCAGCTGGAGGGTCACAGCTGACAGGAAGCAGGCAGAGCTTGGACGAAATCCTGTACCAAATGCTCTGAGATGCAGCAGGTCTTTCTAAGGGAGGTACCTGTAACCAAGTGGACCAGCAAAAAAGAAAACTGAAAATATTTGCATTTCACTTGGCAAGTTCTTGTCTGTATACTAAGAAATAATTTTGGAGCTCCTTAAAGGATAAAAATGCCTTTTTTAAGGAGTAATTGGGAATTTCAAAGGACCCTTAAAGGGTTTAAGCATTCTTCCAGCACCACAGGGAAAGCAATAATTAGCTTTTCTCAGCCAACCTGTACTTTTGAGCACTGGAGAATAATGAAGTATGTTCCATATCCCTACCTCTGCAAAGTTTATCCTCATCCCTGTGAGCCAAGCTCAGCCAGCCAGGCTGCAGGTGGCTGTAGACTTTGCTAATGTTAAGAGAGGTATAGGAACTCCTTTGTGGGGAATTAACTGTGAGATATACAGATGAACAAAGTAATTCTTAACCTCGCATTCTTTATGGAACAATTCATTCATTTAAACTGCCCTTATTATGTTAATCTACCTAAAGCGAGTTTGATAACAAACAAGCAGCTACAACCATTTTCTCTCCTAAATAAAAACAAAACAGAATATGTAGGTGTATACATTTTGAAAGCTTTTTTTTCAGAAATATCTTTACTGGCAACATCAGGATCAGTGGGAGGCAACACAGAGCACCAGTGAGACAGTATCTGCAGAGGTTTGCTTGGGTGAATTCATTATTGCTTGGCAAACTGAGCACTTTCCTCAGGAAATATTTTGTCCTTTGGAGTTTTTGATTTAAACATACTTAGTTGATGCAGTTTTTTCCTAAGTGTCTCTTTCTTAAAAGCGCCTCTGGCAAAAAGCAGCGGATAAAGGCGCAGCAGAGCCAAGTAACCCAGGGTGCACTTGCAGCCTGTGTGCCCCTGTGATACCCCCAGGAGCCAAGGGCAGGATGACAGGATGAAGGTGAACGCGACCTTGGCTGTATCATCCTTGGGCAATCACAGTTTGGAGGGAGGCAAAACCCACCAGGAGATCTGTACCGTCAGTTTTCCTCAGTCAGGACCAAAATTGTGTCATTTTTCCAGGGGAGCCCAACCACCCCCAGCCCACACCAGCCACTCACCCACAGCTGCCTCGCTGCCAGGCTTGCTGCTATCCTCTCTCTTAGCTCCTCTCCTTCGTTTTAAATGCTTTGCTGCCATCAGAGATGTAATTCCTGTAATTCCTGCCACCTGTCCTACAGGGCAGCCTGTCCCACCTTCATCTCCAAAGGCCCATCACATCAATAAGTGTCGTGCCACAGCAGGGTGGAGTCAATCCCAGGCTGCCACTGCCTGCACACCGAGTATGGGCTGGAAAGATGAGACAGACCAGATAAAAACCCTAAATATTTTCCATCGTGACCATCAAGTAATGGATAGAATCTTAAATCTCCTCTAAGAATAAAGCTCATGGGTAAAGAAAACAAGCTGTGTGAATCCATCTAGGTGAAGGAGATTTTTGCTGCCAGGGTAGGCATCCAGACTGCACCACCTCATAAGTGGAGGAGACTTAGTTACCTGAGAGCAATAACTGGATTATCTGGATGAACTGGATTTATCCCAGCAGCCACATTGTGGTATCCATCGCACTGAGAGAATTCATCCAGACCACATAGTTCCCTGCTGCTTGACAATGCAACATCTGAGTTTGAGTAGCTCCAAAACCAGCATCCACAGAGTGAGGGAAACCTCAGTGCTGCGAGGAATTGGAGCTTCTGCAGTGAAGGTCCTCAAGGGCCATCACCTCCCTGCTCATGCAGGGCAATTTTAAAGTCACTCGCCTGTGGGAGCATCCTGAAGGTCACAGTCACGGGGAGTCCCCACTCCTGGGCACTGCCACCAGTGACAGGATGTCGCTGTTCTCGCTGCGGACGAGTAGAGAAAGGACACAAGAGCCCAGGCTCAGGGATAAATGGAAGCGATTTAATTATCTTTCCGAAGGCTTTTATATGTTAGTTCGCAAAAGTGTGTTAAATGGCATAAGGTAATTGGTTTTTTGGCCATCCATCCCTTGAGGGGATTGGTCAAGTTCTAAGACAGCCATCTCTAAACATCCATCCAGTTAGAACCATAACAATCCCACAAAACAACCTGCAGGTGCAAGAAGTTTACAAAACTAACGTTGTTTTGAGTTACTTGCATGGGAAAGACAGAGCTCTCACAAAAATGCTGCAGAGAGCTGGAGAAATTCTCTGCTGAAGCTTTTTCAGCATCCATAACAGGGAGCCCAAACCTCTGCACAGGGGCTGGGTACCCCCTCACTCAGGTTCTGGACACCTGACTCTGCAGAGCAGAACTGCACAGCTCAGGTTTGACAAAAAGCAAAGGCATGAGCAGAAAGGGAAAGACTTTATGTGTTTAAGCTGAGTGTAAACACCAGAGAGGTTGGACCTAAATATCAATATAACCTATTTCCTTCTGAGAACATATTTCTTGCCCACTGACTGATCAGTTAATCCTCCTTTTTATTCTCCTCCCCTCAGTAAAACTTCCAAGTTATTGCAGGTGTTATCCAGGGACACAATATTCAAGGTTCCATTTGCTTATGTTTTACTGCTCCCATTAAAATTTGTACAAAGTTTAGAGACTGAACTTGAATTGTGCCCTTACTGGAAGCAGCTTCAACCCCTTAGTTCTGCATTTTCATGCTACAAAATGAAGATTATCCCCAGAACTCTCTGAATGAGAAATTAATCCCTTGCATCATTTCTTTTCCTTTTTTTTTTTTTTCTCTTGTTTTTCTTTCTCTGTGTCCACAGCCTTGCTTTTTATATACCTTTCAAACCTCAGCACATGCATATACCTCATTTTGGGCCCATCTTGGCTCGCTAATATCATATGCAATCCTTCCATCTCACCAAAGTGAATGCAGTAAAAGAGCAGAATGCTTTTTTCTGAGATGTCATGTAACATAAGATGTGCAAACTGTCTCTGATTGGAAAGAAGAGATTATTTTTCCTGTCAAATACATATGCTTTATGTACCCTGCCTGTTAGAACAATGTTCAACAAACATTCCATTTTTAACGGCTAGAATATGCCGAAAATGAGTTTTGCATGTTAAATTTTCATGTATAAGAAGAAAAACGGGAGAACTACACAGCGCATTCTGTTATCAGGACTGAACATGGGTAGCAAGAAGGTTCTGAGGGAAAGTGAGCAGTGGAGACTGCCAAGTGTGTCTGTACAATTTTGGGTTTGTCCTTTTTTTTAAAATGACCTGTGTGGTGGGGAGGGAAAATACACGGCAGCAGTGCCAGCCCTGGTGCCAGTGCTAAGAGGAGGGAGGAACTGTTGTCGGGGCGCAGCAGCTCTGTGCAGGCTCTGTGATATCAGTCGAATTTAGCCAATCTGTTCCTGCAGATGCCAGTTTTATGCATGATTTACCTGGCTTGATGCAGCTCCCTCGCCAGCGCTGCCAGCTCCCAGGTTGGAAAGCCGTGGTGCCCACGGCCCCCGCGCTGCCAGGGCTGCACAGAGCATCCACTCAGCCCTCTGCTGGCCCAGAAAAGGGAGGAGAAGGCCTTCAGGATTTTGGTCTGCTTTGTTTCAGTTGTTTGGGTTTGGTTTTTTTCCTGAGCTTTTCTGTATAGCTCTGAATATTTGCAGAATTTTTTTTTTCCATTTTCTTTTTTCCCTCCAGATGGGCTTCTACTAAAGATTACAAGTAAACCAAGGAAAACACATATGAAAAAAGGCTTTTTGAGCCAGACAGTGGGGCAGCACATACACTTGTCATCCCTCCACGAAGCATTGGCTATTAAAGATGTAATATTTCCACTATATCTCAGCTGCAGCATAACAACTGACTCCGGGTGAGCGTACGCAGCTGACCTTCCATAAGTATTTTCAATACCCTTCAAAATATCACATTATTTACCAGTTGTGGGAAAGTGTTCTTTAGTAAGCAGTACAAAGCAATCACAGTGGCTTTGGAGATTTTAAAGGTTTCCTAAGGAGCCACAAGTGTCTGTAAGATGCCCTTGGGGCTTCTGTTTTGCACTGTGATTGTGCAGTGTTTTATTTCTGTCATAAAGTGCATACAAAGGGAAAAGGAAAGAAGTAATCTCCTACAGCTGGAAACCAAATTACAAGACTCTCTTATAATAAGGAGAGATTTTCCCCAAAGTGACACAGTGGGACATTAAGGCTTTGAATTTGATCCTACCTAGATGAACAGGAAAAAATTCCATTGACTTGAGTGGAAGAGGATCAAACTCCAAAGGAGCTATTTAAAATATTATGTAGGTGATGTATGAGTGTGGTTTCATAGATGTTCATTAAGAGTCTTTTTATCCCCTCCTCCCCTCTGAAAATGCTGCAGAAATATTATCAAGTTCAGTGATTACAGCGTGTGCTGATATGCCAACGGTATCTCTAAGAGCAGCGTTTCTGTCGAGGTGCTAACTCAGATGAGCTTTCTATTAACAGGAGTTCACAAACCAGGTTTTGTTATCTCTGCTGCTAGCAATTGTCAGTGCACACTGGAGCATTAATAACATTCCTGCAATCAGCAAATAAAACACAACACCTCAGTGCCGACCGTGAGTCGGTGCCTTCAGGATCCAGCGTTATCCCTAATTTCAGTTCCAAGCAGTTTCCTTCTAAGCTACCTTTTAGCACTACTTCCAGAAAAGAAGGAATGAATATAGTGAGAAAGCAGAGTTTCTGAGAAGGGCTCTCCGGCATCTTGGATCCTCTTTGGAGTAAAAAAAAAATGTAATTCTGCCGGCACCTCACCACATTGGTATGACTCACATTTAGGAGATTCAGCTTCTATGGCTGATTTTACAGAAGTCAATATTTCCTACTTTGCCACTCCATAAATACCACATGAAAAACCTGCAACTGAGCTCAAATGCAGATGAAATTTACAATTATTAAGTATGAAAGTGAGTACAGTTCAACATAATGCAATGACAAAATGTTTGTAATCCACCTGAAGTTACCTTTCCTATTTGCACTAAACTGTGAAGTTGCTTGCAGTCACCTGCCTCTGGGTTATACTTAGAAGTATATTTGAAGGAAGGAATTGCAGCTTGTGAGGTTAAATTTTTCAGTCTCATTCAATTAACCCAATGTCCTGAAAGGACTTGGATTTATCCTAATGCTTCTTTAGCAGCACGATGGTTACTGAACTGCAGGACTAGAGTTTAGCTCCTTGGAATATTTTGGAAAGTCACAACTGTTTCCTTGTAAGGCCTGATCCAGGAGCTGCTTGTGTTCATCTTCCTATTCACCACAACAGACTTTAGAAAACATTTAACAGGAGTCAGAAAGTGATATGAGAGAAATCATACACTGGGTTGCTAACTGTTAAAAAAAGAAACAAGCCAAAACTGAGCCAGTGGCATATCTTGAGAGCCTCCTATGGGATAAGATCATCCTTAGATAAAAACTGTCAAGAATAGATCTTCTAATTGTGTGGCGGCAGTTGCTCAAGCTTTGCTTTCCCAGAAAGAGAACTTTAGTTTACAAGGTAAGGTATAATACTGCAATATGGGATAAAGGCAGCTTCAGGACAACAACTGAAGAAGCTCAATAAACTTTGAAAGGTGAGGAAAAGAAAAAAAAAGCCTTTTAAAAGTGGTCTCCTGGACATCCAAAGAAGATAATGATTTTGTAATTCACTTTCTTAACAAAATCCTTGCTAATACTCACATTCCTGTAAGCTCTGAAGTGCTGCTTTCATACAGACAGGCAAGTCCAGTCTGCCCTAACCTGAGCTGATCCCTTCCAAACCGTTTCAGTGAAACCCAATCAGATATCTAACAAAAGGAGCTGAAGTGGCTCTTTGACTCCTCGAAGTGGCTTTATCACTCCCCTCCCTTTCTGTGGCTGCCCCTATGCAGCTGTGAGCCCATCACTGCCAGTCTGGTGCTGGGATCTCGGGTTTTTCACTCTCCTACTCAGCAGACTTTTAGCTCAGTGCTTTGAATCACTGCTTATGGGATCCTGAGCTATTTTAAAAAGTAACCAAGGGCTGTGGCTGTACACAAGCTAATGGCTGTGATGCTTTGCTGCTCCCAGGTGGGTGGTGTGGTCTCTGCCTTTCCCAGCACTGTGATCCCTCATCCTCCTGCCAGCTTTGCTCCCTCTGGGCTTCTCTGTGAGCATGCTCTGCATCACCTTGCAGGAACAACTCTTTTTGCTGGGTGCTTTTTCTACCACCATGTGTAATTGGATTAGAACTGTAGAATTACCTCGTGGAGGTGTCTGCCGGGCAGCAAAGCTGGTATAAAATACACAGATGGAGGATGCAACCAGGAGCAGAGGATGGGAAGATCAGGGTCTCCCCTTTCCAGCAGCAATAAGCTCTTCTGTCAGCTCACCACCTCATGCCCACAGGCATCAAATGGGTGCTGTAATATTTTTCAGTCTGCTCCTCTCTAAAGCTGCGTTCTGTTAGGGTTGCACAACAGAGCAGCCTAAAATTGATGTGCTTAGTCTAAGCCTGCCAAGAGGGAGACACGGCACATCCTGAGCAGAGCTGCTTGGAGCTGCCTTCAGCCAGAGCCTCCCATTTGGTGTCATTAATGTCACACACTCCTCTGCAGGTACCTCAGCTGGATTCCTTGAGGAGTGCTGCAAAAGCTCACATTATTATTATTATTTTTGTTAAGACCACAAACTGAGGCTAGAATGACACTTCCTACTGAGAGACGTGGTCATGGCTCTTCCCCAAAATGCAGAGCGCACATTCCAGTCCTGGTGCTGTTCCATCATTTTAATCACCTGCACAGCAGCAGACAGCCTGGCCTCCACTTGGCTGTTACAGCTCTGTGTCCTGTTTTAGTCTTGAACATGAATCTCTGCTGCAGGGGGATGATTACTCCGTTTACACAAAACTCCCCAGCATAAAGAGCCGGTCTTTGAGGCAAGGGCTGCATTCCAAGGTCCACTTCTCCTTAGCATCCCGACCACAAGCCTACAAAAGCTTCTTTCTCACAATACATTTTGAATACTTGATGCTGAGTGAGGCAGCTTGAGAAAGTGAGAGGTGCCTTCAGCCTGGACAGTCTGCGTGCTGGTGGCTGGTTTGTGCTGCACAAAGAGGCAGCTCCAGGTCTCACCCGGCAAAGCTGGGAATTCAGAATGCTGCTTTCACCTCAGGCATGTGGTCTCCATAAGCTATGAAAAGAAGGGATGTAATACCACCTTCCCCGAAAGCAAACAGAGAATAGAGTTGTATTTTAACTCCGGATGAAGCTCACTTTTCCAGGGAGAACTGCTGGCAAAATGAGGTCGTGACAGGCACGAAGGATGCTACAGCTCAACTGAGATTGAAGAATCACAAAATCGTTCAGGTTGGAAAAGACCTCTAAGATCATCGTGTCTGACTTCTGCAGCCAGTCCTGGTGCCAAAGGAGAAAGGGAAAAGGTTGTAAAGTCACACAACGTATTTAGGGACAGATATCTTGCTGAAATGGCTGCAGCAATTTCTGGAAAGCTGTTGCATTAAAGCTACTGCATTCAGATGCTTTATTAACAACTCCAGCTTTGATTGCTTGATATGTTTTCTGCTCAGTAATTTGAAGCCATAAATCACTGTTTAAGCCCCTAAAAATGAAGTGATCATTAAGGAATTAAGAGTATATTACTGTCAGTAATATCTGATCCTTTGAGAGGGGAAGGGTATCTTTCTCACACCACGTAACATCTCTTTAACTATCTCTGTGGAGATTGTGGGCAAGGAGCTGATTTTTTTATGCAGTTATTAGACTCAGAATTCCAGAAGTGCAAACTGGGAATAGTATGTTTACAAGAAGCCTGATAGCCTGAAATCCAAGCAGCTTTTACCTAGATACTTTTTTTCAAGAAAGCAAGCAATATCAGTGGAAGTTAGCAGAACTGGGCTGCTGATTTTACCCAGAAATAATCAAAAATGCTGGTTTTGTATACATTTAGAACTAGGAAGAGTAATCAATCAGTCAGTAAGATTGGCCTGGACTAGGCAATAGGTTAACCCTTCTGAAAAAGCATTATTTCAGTTTGAGAGTCGACTTCTTATTAGAGCAGACCAGGCTCTGTTTCCAAAAAGAATTCAGGTTGAAATTAGATACCGTAACTCCTAAGTTAAAAAAAAAAAAAATTTAGCCTGAGAACAGAATTTAAAACTTAGAATCAAAACTAAGAAACTAAGAGTTTAGACAGCTAAAGGCTGTAAGAGTAATCTGGAAGACTTTCACATTGTGGGGTCATTACTAGCAACTAGCTATTAGGAAATGCTAAACACATAACTGTGTTGGAAGCCTCAGTTCTCTCTGGAGATTAAATGCCAGGCTGAATCAGGTTGGAAAAAAGGCATTCCCATTCCCTCCAGGCTCCCCACTCTGCAGTTTATTCCCGAGGGTTTAAACAGAAGTTCAAAAAGTTTAACTCTGCAAAAGTCCCAACTTCATTGGGAAAGCTGAGCAAAAGCACCATGACTCAACTCCCTGTTCTGGGTGAGCAGGCAGAATGTGCATCTTTCACCCCAGAAAGCATCACAGAGAGGCAGCACTTGCACAGCTGTGGGGTCACAGGGTGCAGGGGGTCAGGAGTCAGGCAGAATTAGCAAGGTGGGATATAAAACAGGCTGTAGCAGAGAGTCTGCCCATCGAGGAGCCCGAAACCTGTGCTGAAGTCCATGCTTAGGCAGGAGTTTGTGCATCGCTTGCTTCATCTACAAGGAGAAAGAAGAGAGATGTGTGAGAGATTTTGATCTGTAAATGATATAAAAGCATGGAGTTTGTTGGGTTTTTTTTTCTTTTTTTCCCTTTTTTTTAAGTTTAGGATGTCTTATTTAACTATATGGCACTTGCTGTGTCCCTTGAAAGGGAAGAGTTTCAAAACTCAGCTGTGCAGCATTGAAGATTTATCACAAAACTGAAGGTTTGTCTGGGATCTTGTTTTCAGTTATCCTTTGAAATTTTTAGTAAGCTTCAATTTCATGTATTCATAGCAATTTGTTTCCTATTGAGTGACAGCCTAGGGATAAAACCATCTTTGAAGAACTGGAATTTTTATTGGATATGAGTGCAGGTCATTTTTTCCCCTTAGGTTCCTTAGGCAGCACCTAAAATTCACGCATTTTAAGGCAAATTTCTGGTGGTAGCAAGATAAAATTGTGAGGGAACAACAATTCAGGTAATTTTTGTTATCAATTACAGATTTTTCCAGCAGAAATGTACCTCTACTGTGTGCTGAAATTCTTGTGACAGCTCTTGGAGCTGCACAAGCCAAAGGCACAGATTTCAGTACACTGAACACGGGTGGTAAAGCACCAGACCCTCATTAGGAAAGAACATTTTAAAATTAATTATCTAATGCTGCAAAAAGTGAAAAGTAATGGAAATGTAGTTAAATTTTCCATATGTCCTATTGAATCAATCTCTGATCTTGTTAGGCAAGTTAAAAAGCACCAGTCTGAATAGGGTGAATTACTTCTCCTGGACCAGTTCTCTTGGCTTTTTGGAATTGGCATTGGATTTTTTTATGTGATGTGTTGCTTGGTATAATTTCTGGCATGATGTTTTCTCTCCCGTGGTAGATTTTCAGCTGCTCAAGAAGGAGAAAGATGATGGATTTGATCTCTGTGAGAAAATCTTCCTCAGTGAAGCAAACTGGAGATTCCATCTAATTCCAGACAGAATGGATGAACACCACACAGATAATAAGTAAAAAAAAAAAAAATCCAATGGCATTTAACTCTTGTGTTAAATTTCATTGAGAAATAAAACATTTGACTGAGAACATATTAACATCACCAGACAGCTTCATGCCCAGACCAGGGTGGAAATATTTAGAAAAGTTTCAATTAAACTGAAGATTTAAGCTTATCCCACTTGTATAAAAGTTTTGTAACCGAAGAAATACTTGCTTTTCATCTTTGCTATTGGCACAGATCTTTGGATAAATGGATGAGCTCAAAGGTTGCCCAGTCATCTACTAAAGTATTAAATCAAGCTGTGGGCCTACATGGCTGAAGAGGCTGAAATGTTTGTCTCTTTTCTGTAGGGACATTGAAAATTCTGTACAAAAATTACAAATTACATAAAGCAGGGAGGCATTAAAATGCTGGGTTTGTCCATTAGTGCAATGTAGAGCAGCAAGTTTTAATTCCATATCCCATTTTTTCAGCAGGAAGATTGCTGCAGCTTATTATGCCTCATTATGTATTTAGCAAAATCAGCAAACAATCCAGAACTGAATAGCTAATGAGGATCACACGTGTGAAACTGTACAGGAGGAGGCAGAAGGACAGGATTACAAGATAAAAATCTTTGTAGGAAGAAGTGGCTCTCTAAAGTTTGCCTGTGATCATAGAATCATGGAATGGTTTGGTTTGGAAGGGACCTTAAAGAACATCTCGTTCCAACCCCCTGCCATGGGCAGGGACACCTTCCACTATCCCAGGCTGCTCCAAGTCCCGTCCAACCTGGCCATGGACACTTCCAGGGATGGGGCATCCTGATCCTTGTTCATGCAGACACAGCAGCCATCTCAGCTGCTCATTAGCAGGGTAATTGCTTGAGTAATTATGGCAAGAGTTGCCCAGATCTTAAGCGTGTTCTGCTAGATAAATTTGTGCCTCGACAGTTGCACCTCTTGTGAGGCTGAGAGGCTGCTTCAGCCCAGAGCTGTGAGAGTGGCACCTCAGTGATTCCTTTCTGCTTCAGTGAACTTCTTGAAGGTGCTAAAAAACCTACTGTAAACAAGGAATGAGTAGATAAGGGAAGGACTTTTAAAAGGAGCCATGTCTTCTCCCTTCAGTGGAAGTGATCTGAGAACTCCGTGCTGTCTTCCACCAGCGATGCAAGTGCTGCCCACCCACCCATCCCTTGTACCAATAAAATTTCTCCCATTTTGCATTTTCAGCTGTTTCACAAATAATTTGGGACATCAGTGTTTCACTCTTTGAAAAACAAGATTTATATACGTTGTCCATGGAAAATACTTTCCAGACCAATACCAGCAGAGACAGACAAGAAATAATAAAGATCAGTAGGTTGAATTTTTCTCTGAACTGATCTTTGTTTTGTGCTGAATAAAACTTTAGACAAAACCAAATGCCAAATTCATTTGTTCCTTCCTCAACTCCATTATCTGTACAACTGGAATATCAGTCTGCTGCTGCTGGTGGCCGTCTTGTTTTCTAGACTCTAAGGAAATCTTTCAATGTGTATATAATAGTGTTTGAACATTGAATTGTAAACGCTGATGGAAAATCTTTCTGGCTAAGGTGACTCTGATCCATAGTGGCACCGCCAAGTGCTCTCCATCACCCAGCAGGAGAGGCTGCAGCATCAGACACCCCCATGTCAGGGGCTGATGTCACCTCTGGAGTGTCCTGTCTCCCTCTGCACTGCCCCGAGACACTGTGGGATGCTCCAGGTATCCTGGAACAGATTGGTACCTGCTCCTTGGGACCCTGCTGCCTTTCTGCTGCACAGGACCTCTCAGAACCATGAAGATCTTGAGAGCTACACATGCATCTTGTCTTAAGGGTGTTAAAAATCTGTGCAGAGGATATTTATTCACCTTAGGAAAAACAGTATATTAATGAATTTTAAAAAAATTAAAGCACAGTTTCCACTAAGAAGTCACAACTGATTTGTAAGGATTCTGATACAACTGACTATTGCATTACTGACTGATTATGGAATTGAAAAAGTGCAATTTCTATGTACTAAAAGCTCCTTAAGTTTTCAAAATACCTAGAGGAATTTCCCTTACTGTGTCTTCATTTTCAGTGTATCGGGATCCTGCAATGTGGTGTTGAGTGTAAGGTGTAAGGAAGAGCTTTTTCTCTCCTCTGCAATACTTTGTGAATTCTCTAGGACTGCTGTATCTCATCTTGCATAACACAGCAGATGGGAGAGAGAACAGAGTGGGGCAGAATCCAGTAACATCCTTTGGATGGTTGGACTGGCAGATTGCAGGAAACTGTGTTGATGGTACCTGCCAAGTCACCAATCAGTCTGAATCAATTAATTGTCAAACTGGCACACAACTCCTAGCAGGAAGCTCTGTGTCTCATTCGTGTTGGTTTTCTTTGCCTTTTTATTTTTATCTATCCAATGTCACATTTTTTTTGTTTTGTTTTAATATCTTCACTCTTTTGAAGGTTCATCATTTTGTTTACTGACATCTTGCGTATCCATGCTTCTTGTAACTCTGTAGATAATGCATCAAAGTCAGTACTGCCTGCTTTTGCTGGTGTTTAATGTTTTCTGGATAACAAATTATTTTCAGGAAGTGAAAATATTATTCAAGGGAAGATATGTTTAAGATATCAGAAGTTAAAGCATCACTGACAATACTGGGAAAGAAAAGATGTTTTATTTCTTCATTAGCAACATCCTCTAACCACTTAAAAGTTCTGGTTTCTATTTCTGTGTGTGCCTTTCTCCAGCAGTAATATTGCTGTTGGCTTCCCATAAATGACCTTGTTTATGTCTTGATATTTATTCATAGCACCAAGCTATGACATAGTAAACAAATGTAATATACACATTACTAACAGCATTTAAATTGAATATGGACTGTAGCAGTGGCAGCTCTTCCCTGGATAGTGAGGTCCATTCCCACCATCCTTATTCCTGCTGGTAAAATCTTTCTCAGCCCTATACCTCCCAGAGCAGAGGACACACCAGCCCCAGGCTGGAATTGCCCCGTGCAGCCCTTGTGTGCATCCCCACCACCTAGGAAGCATTGCAGATGCTCTTTTTCTATATATTATTTTCTTCTGGATTGTTTTTGGAACAGATTTAGCTCTGCCTCACCTCCCTGCCTGCCCAAATGCCTGTAAAGGTACAAGTCTCCAGCTCCAGCAAGCGGCAACATTTCACAGCACAGTGGGGGCACCTCATATCCTCATATCCGCTGGCACAAAATCAGGGAGAACAGATAAAAGCTGCTGTGGTGTGGACAGAAGACACCTGCCTGGCTGCACCAGCACTCCCAAATCCACCATGCCCCCAGTATTTTTGAGTAAAATATAGTGCTCTTCATAAGTGTGTCAGAAGCTGCAATGTGAGCTCTATGCAAAGAGCTGCTCTTCGATGGACTCACTCAGCAAAAAAAGTTAATTTTTCATAAGAGTAACTTTCTGGTTTTTGTGGCTGTGGAGATGACACAAAATGCTTGTAGGAGTGGGGCCTGGCCTGTGGGAAGCAGCTGTTCCCTCCCAGACCCGTTGCCATCGACGGTCTCAAGACATCTGTCATTGTGCAGGGAAAGGTGGTCGGAGCTCAGCGGAGGCGCAGACAGAACGAGCCAAGATTGTACCGCATGGAAAAGAGTTGCAAATGTTTCAGGAAATAAATCAGTGCTAAATACTGCAGCCTGTGCAGGGCCTGGGAGAATCTTCTTGCCTGAGCTGGTCCCAAGGGTTTGACACTGGGTGGAGAGGGCTGGAGGAATTCCTCAAGTGATGACGGACTCTGGGTCCTGCCAGGCAGAGATCACCACTGTTAATGCCGGATCTTCACCAGGATTGGACCTGGCGTCTCCACTTCTCCCAGTCATCAGGGCACACAACATGGATTTTTGAAGGAAGTCATTGAAGGAAGACAAAGACTGGAAATCTCAGCATCCAGTGACAATGATGAGCACAGCATCTCCTCATATAAATTTAACCCCCCAAAAAACTCCTGAATTGGGTGCATGGGTTCAGGCCAGGCTCTGTATTATGTGGCCACAGGGGCTGTAACGGAGTAGCAGAAGCCCTGCCAGATGATTTCTGAGTGGGGATTTGGGTAGACCGTGGACTGCCATATCCGTGGTCTCAGCCTTCTCCTAGACTGCAAAACATCACTCCTGCTCTTTCAGAATGGAACTCACTAGGGCAATACTCACCCTGGATCTCACAAACCCAAGCATGGGGGAGATCAATTGGCCAAACCCCAAGAATAAGAGCTGAAATTATTTTAAGAAGCACAGATCTTCCGAAGACCAAACCATAAAGGCGCAAGTGTGTGTGTCTGTTGTGGAGGTGAAATCATTGTCTGCACACACAACTGCAGAATTTGAGAGCAAAACTTTCCCCAGAGCCAAACAGCCACGTGCCCACATATAGAATTGCATATAAAATCTTAGTAATTCTAAATGTGTTTTAACGCAGCCCTTAGGGTTTCTTTGGATACTTGCCACTCTCTTCCCATATCAGTGAATTATTGAATAAAAAGTTAAATCTTCTAAAAAGTTGCTTTGTGTGGCTGAGTTTGAACTGCTGTACAAAGGATTTTTCCACTGATGAACCTGGTGAATGGTGACTCTTTCTCTACAGTTGTCCAATTAATTTTATTCCTTAATGTGAATAAAAACCAACTTGTATCAGGATAGTTCCTGTTATACTTCAATGTGATTTTGATTATGTTATGTTACAGAAGTAGCACTGGCCTTCCTTCAAGTCTAGGTGAGAAGCTAATTGGTTTCAAACTGTTTTAAATATGCTGAAGTTATAGTTGTCAATTATTTTTCTCGAACAATAATAATTTCTCAGATTGAACTCAGCTTTGTTAAAGGGCTTTAAAAACTAAAATAATGAAATAACTGCCATTATTTTTCTTGTTTTTCTCTTTCTTTCACATTTAGAATCCTTTGGTTCCTGACCCCCAGAGCCTGTTAATTTTGATCAGCTTTCATTCTGAATTGAAAGTGTGCTCTCTTCCCTTTTTTTAAATTAGTATTGTGTTAATGCATTTTACATTGCTTAAAAGTAACTTCAGGAGCTGGTGCTGAAGGAGATGTGGCAATATCATTTAATAAGCTCTCTATTCGTGCTTACTTTTAATGTATTTTTACTGATTTAATCAATAATTTCGAAGCGGCATTGGACCATCTTTGTGGGCATCTCTCATCAAACCAATTACAAATTCTTTTTAATAGATATCCAAGGGTAATGTGTCATTACAAAAAATTAACTGTGGAAATGCAACAGTGCTGAATACACACAGAATTGCCTCAAAATTTCATCTGAGTCTTACACAAAATTATTATCCACTTCCCAAAAGGAGAAATAGTTTTGCAAACATTGCCTTAGGTGTGTGCTTGTCACAACACCGCATTCAGAACACACGTCTGGCTACTCCGAGCTACAGGAGCCTTTCAGCGTTTTGTGGGCAATATATTGTCACAGAACATTTATCACTTTTGATACATAATTATCTGTAAAACAGGGATTAGGATTTTGTTGGGTAAGGCCCAGCCGTATGTGAAATCAGAACAAGGGTCATTACCTTTAATGCCTTTTTATCTCTTTGGACGCTGCAACAATTACAGCTTGGAAAGAAGGAGGATGGGGAGTGAGAATGGGCACTCCAAGGTGTTCGAGACATCTGTTTGTCTGGACCAGCATGCAAGAGAAAAAGAAACTCTGAGAAATTCAACCTAAAACTAGAAGGTAATTCTCCTCAAAGGCACACAGAAAAACCCACCACAGAAAATGGAGCCCGTGCTGGTGAAGGATGAGATGCTGATGGAGCAGAGTGATTGGATTTCCATGTGGAAGAAAGAAGATTTCTTTTCCTGCATGTGGCCAGAGCCACTTTTCCTTTTTTTTTCCATTTTTTCCCCAGTGTTTTTAGCTCTCTGTCTTAATGGTGATTCAGGGTTTGACCCATGGAAATGAAGAGATTTCACACTGAAGCCCAAGAGAGATAGCTTTAGTTTTGAAGGTTTTTACATGAAAAGCCAATATACTCTTTAGGTGTATTAGGAATATGGGATTCACCTCGGCAGATCAGATTAGTCCAGCACAGGATCTGTCTATCAACAGTGGCCAATATCAATGTCTGACACGGTCAAACACTTCTTGGCTGTGTCTGTAACAACTGCTCACCCTGACCCTGGGCGGCCAGATAACTTCTCTCTTGATGTGCAGGGATTTATGACGCTCATATATATTTCCATTCTCTCAGTGTAACTGCAGATACTTTACTGGGGTATTTTTCTTTTATTTTCAAATGTAATTTCTCATCATCTTTGAGTCTTCCTGACCTTCCCTGTGATGAGCTGTAAGGCTGAGCTGCTGTCACTGCAGTTCCATGTGTTTACCTGAAAGGATTGCTTGAAAACAATGCTTATAAAGCCAGACACGCTGCCCTGCAAATGCAGAGCACAGACATCTGGTCCTGCTCCCATTAACATCAGGGGCACTGCTGCCGGTGTTGTACGTGGGAAGAAGAGGAGACACTGAGGGTGTGGATTTTAATAGCTCTGGGCGAGTGCAGTAATCACGCAAGGGCATGGACTTCACACACAAGATGGAAAGTGCAAAGCCTTTATTGCGCACTCAGAATTCCCTTAAATACCAGCACCTAACAGGATATAACGTCATATAAACAGGAAAGATGTTCACCTCAGTGTCCCCCAATCACCTGGGGTAGTGCACAGACATTGCCTATTACGGTAACAGGTAAACAATACCCTATAAGGTCACAAACTACAATTATCACATCTCATAGGTCCAGCACTGTCCACAAACCCACAATCCTCTCTCAGCCCATCCCCGGTGACCTGGATGCACTCCCAGGGTCACCTCTGGGTCCAAAAAAGAGGCTCTCTCTCTGGCCCTCAGGGCCTGTCTCTCTTCCAGCACATAGTGCACCCCAACAGGCGAGGTGTGAGGAAGTGGTGGTCAAAGCTGTGAAGTGTGAGGTGTGCGAGCGAGAGCTGGGTGTCCGCTGCGGCCTCTCCGAGCTGCCACACAGCAGGCACAGCTGAGGAGAGGGTTAGCAGTAGCTCTAAATATCCTCCAAAGAACTACCTGCTTCTCCTACCTGCTCATCTTCCCACTGACCTGCTGGATAAAGCAAACTAAAGGATCTGGGGCCCTCCTGCTCTGCCCACAGAAGAAAGCTTCCTGGAGGACGTGGAGGGAAAAAGGAACTTCTTTTTCTTGTTCTCTGGTGACTTTATCCATGTGGAGAGGCTCCTACAGAGTGTCATGAAGCCAGGATAAATGTTAGGAGGGTGATCTAGATTATTGCTGGAGGTCTCTTCCAACTGGAAATATTATATTCTTTCTATTCTTTGCCTTTCCATTCCATTCCATTCACCAAACACTCCCAAAAGAACGATCTGACAGAAGGCACCTGCTAACATATGGTGTGCTGCACTTGGGGGCTGGGAGGAAGATTGTGCTGGGATAGCTTTTTTCTGTTTGGTTGAAAATGTACTTAGTGACTCCAGAGATCAGGCTGCAAGCCCCAGAAAACAATTCTTTTTGCACATTGAGAGTATGAGCTGCTGCATCAGGCTCTGCTTGCTCATTCTGCCAATGTGTCCCTGCCCTGACGAGGACAGGCCACCTACTGAGAAGTGCAAGTAATTCTCTTTCCACGCTGATTCATTTTTTGGCTCCTTCACTAAGATTAATTCCTCCCCTTTGTATGTAACTGCATCTCCAACTAGCAAAACAAAACCAGCTTTATGAATAGCAGCAAACAATCCCCAGCCAGGTTGCCAGGTACTGTGGTGGCTTTGCAGGAGAGACATCTGTCTGATGGCAACTTGACCAAGACCAACAGCAGAGCAGACTCACAGTCCCACATGCCAACATCAAGCTGGTGACTGCATGGATTAAAGAATAAGTTGAGATTTTTTCAGTTCTGTTACCACTTGTCTGAAATTTCCTGTCTGTGTCTAAAAACTGCTCTGTATTTCGCACCTGGCATAAGAAATGCCCCAGAATGCAGCACAAAGCATTAAAAGCAAAATAGCCCGCTCTTCTTACCACTGAGCCTATGCACAGGCTTTTCTCCAAGGTCTTCTCCCAAAAGATTTTGGGACAAATTTCAGTCCCTGTAATAGTCATGGCCTGAGTAAAATTTAAATTTTAATTTATCTGAATAAAATAAAATCTCAGCTAATTATTCCTGAAACTGGAACGTAGGGCCAAAGTGTTAATCTCTTGCATCAGAACACACACCCACTTTTAAATCCAAACCCACAATGGATGTATTCCTCACGTAAGGAAGGGTTGAATTCACACGAGAAAAGCTATTTTTGTAAGACCTTGGCTTTTGATGGTAGGATCTGAGATCTAATCTCTGCAATTTGAGGCTGAGCAGCTATGGAGCATATGTTGTGAAATGCAGAACAGAGTTTCTGACCCTCCATTCCAGCATTTCGCAGCCTCCAACTCCCCGGCATCCTTCCCTGAGCCCTCGGGTCCCAGTTTGTGCACAAAGAGCCAGCTTTTCCCTCCTTCCCATGCCAGCCCCAATCTCATCTCTGTTCTAAATATGGGCTTGGCAGTGTTTTAAGCGTTTGGTTGAAGTCTGTGTGTGTGTTTTAACCAGAACGTTTTTTCTCCGCGATTCCTTTACAGGAACATGCCAGACTGATTTGAAAGTGTCTGATACAGGAATCACTTATTTGCCCTTCCACACAGGGACTGGAATGCTCTTAAAAGGCATATTTTCACTGGAATAACCAGATCTGTGCCAATACAGGTAAAGTGGTGCAACCTCCTGGTGCTTGCAGTGCTTTTCTCCAGTTCGCAGCATCACTCCTTGCCATGACAGCTCAACCTCTGCTTTGGTCACCCATAGCACCTCTCATCCCCACTCCAGGGTGGACAGAGCCGATCAATCCTCTGTTATAATCTCCACATTTAAAAGAATTTCTTTAAAAGAAATTAAATCCACAGTTCAACCTTGAACTTCCAGCATGCCCTGAAGCCAGCTGAGCATCTCCTTCCACCCTCAGGGTGTAGTGTGCCTGTGTTTGTCCTTGTTGTACAAGTGGTTCCAGGTGAGACACGACTGTCAGCTTTGCTGGAGACACAGAGTAAATATTTTGCACTTGTACAGCAGTGCACTCACTGGAGGAAATGCTGCTGCACACCAGCCTGGGCCAGGTTAACAGGAAAAGCAAGTTTTCTCCTCTCTTTGGAGCAGCTCAGTCTGTGGTGTGGTGCATGATTTAGCAGCATTTGTGATGTTTCCCTGATTAATTCTCAAAAAGGTTTCCTAGCAACAGACGAAGGGAGACCACGAGCACTTTGCCACAGAATAAACTTCTTTGTGTTGTCGTGTGGTGTCAAGTAGTAGGATTTTTACTTTCGCGTTTGTAAGTGTGCACAGAGGTCTCTGGCATGAAGTCACTTCTCTGCAGATACATTCCTGACATAAGCAACTGGGTTAGGGAAGCTTCTGTGCCATGAAAGAACTAAGGGAAGTAAGTAATTTCTTAAAATTCTAGCAACTAGATTTGAAACTCACAGTGATTACTTGGTTAAAATACTTCTCAAAGGATGCCGGGTTCAATTTTAGCGATTTATAGGATATATTCTGTAACCTTCCAGGCAAATCTCAAAGGAAAAGAGTGAGAAAAACAAGGCAAGACTTTTATTTTTATATTCCTGGACACAGAACAGTTGTATTTACAATAATTTCCACTGTTACAGAAGCTAGCTGTAAATATGTGTTTGAGCTCCTGTCTGATATGACCAGGAAATTTGATATTAGAATGTGACCCTTATGAATTTTTAATGTGAAACTGAAATAAGACAAAATAGAATATATGCACCTTTTCCATTATTCCCTCCTACCTTTCAGCCCATAAAAGCCTATTCCTTTAAAAATTAGGCACAGTGCCTACAAAAAAAAAGTGTCATTAGCAAAAAAGCTTCATGCTTCCACTGAAACACAAAGTATCAGAAGAACTCATCTGTGATTGGAATTAAAATTGTACCAGAAGACTGCAGCACTTGTGCATCCTTCTGGAAAAATAAAGGTGGAGCCTCCATGGCAGGTTTGTCTTTGCACTCAAGGAAACTTCCCAGTGAAGGTACCAGGAGGAAAAAGCTGGTGTTTTCCTAAGGATAGTAAAGCAACTAGTTTATCCAAGGAAAATTCAGCTGGGTAATTGTAAACTGTTAAATCCTTAATTAAAGGAGAGTACAAAGGTATCTCAGCAGACACACACAGATAAGGTATTTGTCCTCTCCTCAGTCCTAATAAAATTGTTGTTTAGACAGATTTATGAATTGACTTCAGGATTAGATGCTTCTCTTAGATGGGTCTTCATGATCTGGGAATAAAATTAACACCGCAGCAGAATGCAGATTCCAAAGTGAAAAAGAAGTTGAAGTGCTAAAAAACTGAGAAACCGGGATAAGTACTTAGTTGAGGGGCTACTCCTCTTTAGGAAGTAAAATCTAACAAAAAAGGTTTGTTTTCCTATGAGTTATAACTGAGGAAGAAGGACTTTGTGTGTAATTAATCCCAACTTCAGAGAGAATGTTCTCTGTGTGTGGATTATCGCTGGGGTAAAGATTTGCAGGAGTGAGCTCACAGCACACATTCCCAGCTTTTAAATCAAGTCTTGGAAGTTAAATATTGAGTTTCTGGGATTTCTGAAGAACCCAGGGTGAGAATTTGCAAGAGTCGGGAGGGATGGGCAGATGGGCCAAGAGGCAGATTTGGGTTCTCGTGCCAGGGAGAGGGAGGAGATAGTGAGGACTGCAATCCCTGCTGCTCCATCCTGCAGCCAGGGCTCGGCAATTCACCCAGCTCAGCTCATCCTCTGCTTTTCTTCCTCCCTGGGGGGCTGCCCTCAAAATACAAACCCTTAACTCCCCCATTTCCACTTCTCAGCTCTTCATCCTTCACACTGCAAGCAGGCAGATCTCTGTGCTGAGCAACAGCTTGACATTTAAAGTAGTGTATAGGACCATCCATCATGAATATGAAGACTTGAAAGTATGTTTAATTTTGCTGTCTTGGGGAAACCAGGAGCCTGAGATTCCAGCTGCTCAAAATATGTCAGCAGTGGCTGCAACTGCAGGGGCCTGAGAGGGAATCATAGAAGCCACGTGGATTTATACAGCTGCTGCTTCTGTGTTGCTAAGTTGGGTCTCCATCTTTTATCACTGGTGCATCCCACCCCTATTTATTTGATTTTTATTCTCAAATTTTGTGCAGTTCAAAACACAACTCACCTTACAACAGCAGCACCCCACTTCTCTCACAGGAAGTTATTTTAGAAGGTAAAGGGTGGCATGGTTTCCATGTCCTTTCACCAGATGGCATCAATTAACCCACCTTCTAACTCCAAATGTTAATATTTTATAAGACTGAGAGAACATTCACTTATTTTATTCCCCTTCCCACAAGCATACACTTGCAAAAATGTTTTCTAACTTATCTTAATTCATATCTCCTATTTAATAATTACCATTTTACTATACTTTCTGCCCCTGTCATAGCTTAGTTGTGGTTTTTTGAAATTTAATCAAATAATAATTAAATTCTGAGGGTAACACCTCTGGTTATCTCTTCATAATTAAAGTTTACTTTTTTCTTCAGGAATATTTGAAAGGAAAAAGCAATTGCTTGTTAAGAATGCATGCATATAATTTGTGTGTAAGTTTGACTGAAGTGACTTTGGCAGGGAATCCAGAGGAAATAAAATTTATGTATTCAGATACTGGGCCTTTGGAATCTTTCTTTTTTGATTTGGATTGGTTAACTAGTTTCAAGAAGTCCCAGCTCTATGCCAAACGAAACCCAAGAGGTTTGTAAGCCTTCAGCCTTAAACATTGCTTTTGCCGAGCATGGTTGGTGCTACAAATTGCTCTGTCTTTACCTTCCCTCACAGGCAGACTAAATTCTTTCCAAGATGTGTTCAAGGAGGACCCATCAATATTTGCTTAATGGGGTGCTGGTTTTTTTCCCTGAAATCCTAGGAAAAAATCCCAATCTCACTTTGATGGAGAGGAGTGAGACACAGTTAAAGTACTGTTAATGCAGTGAGAGCTGTGCCCCAGCTACCATTCTGCTCAGACAACAATTTTTCTTTGCTCCAGTCCAGGGTTACTTGGCATCTGAGATTTATAAAGGAAAAAAATAACCCAACACCATAACCCTTTCAATATTTCAGAGTTTACATTGACAAAATTGTTCTTAATATTTTATTGGACTATCTCCTCGCTAGACAGCTTGAGGACATTTTCCTCAAAATAAATAATGGTCAAGAAGATCTAAAATAATAGCTTTTCATTCTAGGGTTATTTACAGTCCCATGATTAAGTCATGAAACTGCAGAATACGCAAAGAGTTGATTATAACATTGTCAGTGTCCGGCAAAGTGTCTGACAGGACTTAGCTGGGCCACTGCATCCCCAGCTGTGACAGATGTGGCAGCAAAGAGAGAAAACACAGTTTGAGTCTATCAGCAGTGGAAAACAAGATTTTAAATGTGCTGTCAGAGACAAAGAGTGAAAATCATTCTGGTGCTAGAGAAAGTGATGAAAGTTTCCCCAAAGCTGAACCCAGAGCAGGGCAGAGGGAACAGTAAATAATCAGTGCATGTGTTACAGGCAGGATGATGTGTTTGTTCTTGGTTACGTGGAATAGTTCTGCAAGCAAAATGGGCTGTTAAGTATTGCACATCAGCGTTTCTTACCTTATTAGATCACAAGGTTTTACAGCGCTCTCTCAGAACCTGATAACAGTCCTGACTCTCTCTCCTTACACAAACCTTGACAACTATACAACATTTTACATTTAATTACTTGAGCTGAAACTGTTCCTTGCACAAAGGTTGTTTTCAAATTAATTAATCTGCTTCCTCCATATGTCACAATTCTCTTTTGTATCCTTCATGATCTTTCAGACATGAACAAAACTCATCCAAGATCCATATGTCTCTATATTTGATGTTGTTATGCACTTGTACCTGATTTTTTTTTTAACTTTCATTGAAAAGCTACTTTAAAAACAAATAAAAAGATTTTCACAATGTCATCTAGTCATAATATACTTTTTTGTTGTTGTTGTTGCATGAGAACTGTTATCACCAGCATGAACACTAATCTCATTCATATAACAACTACCTAAGGAAGCTACTGGGCATTTGGACTTTTAATGCAATCCAAGGGCTGGAATAACTTAAGTCCATGGACAAACAGCAGGAACTCTGCAGGTCACTGTCTACTTGCCCACAACAATAATATTCTGGAGAAGTTAACACCTAATCGAATTAGTTTCCTTGGGGGAAAAAAAATACGAAAAAGGGAGAGCAGTATCTCTCTGGGTTTATAATGTATATTTTTTAATCCTGTAATTAGCATTGCAGTGGCTTATCCTGGTAGCATGAGATAGTCAAAGTTATCAGCTTTGCTACCCAAATTAGAACTCTTAGCCTCTCCTGATTCAAACTATCTCGAAATAATTAAAATAATAATATTTTGTTGTTAAATAAAAAAATAAAGTCAGGAATCTCACAGCTGCCTTGTGTCCTCATGCAGCGAGTTTGATGACAAAAATGAGCACCTTGTTATTTTCCAGTAGTTCTGAGACAATACTCTGGCATTGCCACATTTCTCTGTACAAAACACCAGGAAAAGTCCTCTGGGTCTTGAAAATCTCTGGGTCTCTTGATCGAGGAAGGGCTGCTGTGACACAGGAAAAGGAGAGTCCTTGAACAACTGCTGCTCCCACCTGAAATGGATTCAGCCATTTCCATTCTGGGAAGTTCTGGAGGTCACTGGATTAGCCAAATTTTCACTAATACAGTCACAACATTAGAAAATGGTTCTCCCCACCTCTTTTCAATCGTGGGTTTTGTTATCAGAAAGCTGAAAGAAACTGTTTTTCCCCACCTAGATTTTGCTTCTCCTTAGGATAAAGGGAAAGGAAAAGAAAGCATGCATTGTCTAAATATTGCCCTCTGAATTGGAGTCTGATGGACATTTTTCATGGTTTAAACTTCGAAAAATAGAAAAAAGGAGACTGGTAACAGCAAAGGTTGACTCGGCTGAGTATGATCATTGTGTGACACAACAAAGTCAAGAAACTTTAAACAATTTGCTGATCTTGTGCCTTCTGTGTCATCAATTTCCTTTCTATTTAGATCATCTCTCGAGTGCAAAGCTGCATATTGCTGCAGCTAGAATTTTTAATGTACTGGTGAATGATGGGAGCCAGCTGAAGTTTGAAAGACACTCATTATGACAACACTTTTGGGGATCAATACATGAGGTTTGAATTTTTCTGGATCTGGCTTAATCTTTTTTTTTAGATCTTGGCAAAACAGTGGAGCTCCATCTTCAGGGGATGCACTAGAGCATGACAGGAGCAGAGTATGTACTAACAGTAAGACACCCACTCATAAATTCAATGACATTGTTAGGATTCCACTGAGAATATGATTAATTTTGTAGATTATAACAACAGTCACACAGTAAGTGTTGCATAAAAAGGGGGAAAAAAATGCAGCAAACTTCTACTCCAAGGCTCCAAGGTGGGTTTTTTCTTTTTTCTTTTTATTTTCCTTTTATTATTTTTCCTGTATTAAGGAAGATAACAAAAAGCCCATGGTTTTCACTTCAGATTTTACCATGTAATTCTGAGTGCACCTTAAACCATGAAGGATAAGGCATGGAATACCAAGAATTCTCCATGCTGCAGCAAAAAGGAGACAGTGCCAGCATAGTTTTTGTCACAGCTCTCCTTCACAAACAACAGCAAACACAGAGGAAGATGGAGAAATGAGTGGATGATGGTTTATTACCGGCAAGAGCTCCAAATCTGGGAAGCCTGACACGTGACTCAAAATGTGACAGTTGAAATACATGAAATTTCAGAGTATTAGGAACATTATTCTGGATGTCTTATTGAAACACACTACACAATCATCTGCTACAAACGTGGAGTGATTTAATTTTAAGGCAATTTAAAAATCAAATTGAGGACATCTCTCATTTAAAGTGAGTGAGACTTGGCAGGTCCTTTACAGACAGGAAGAGTTAAGCTCTGCTGCTGCCTGTAAAGTCCTGGATCACAGAGGCAGGGACAACAGAAGGGGGAAAAAAAATCCTTTACAACTTCTATGACTGAGGGGAGACGTGTGTCCCTGAAAATCAGAAGGGAACTCTGAAGAATCACTTTTATGGGGGTTTTTATCTCCAGGTCAACGGGTTCAGAGCAATACAGGCTGTTTATGTAGGAAAAAAAATCTTAAGAGCCAGGAGCAGAAAAAAGATAACAACATATGGGAGTATTTGCTCAAAGAAGTCAATGAAAAATAAGAATGCATTACTAGAGAAAAAACATTAGCAAAGTTCAGCAAAGAGCCAATGAACAACAGGGGAAAAAGGAAAGCACAACAAATTTTGAGGATGATCCCAAGAAATGGGCCCAATAATCTTAAACCCAGTATTATTGAATGGGTTTGTAACTCAGACAGACTGTTAATGGGATTGAGACAAATAATTTGATACACAGAAATAAAACCACAAAAACCTAAGGCTAAGTTCTGCAAAAGTACCTGGTGATCAAATCTATGAAGTTTTTCAAGTGACTAAACGTACAAAAGGATCAAAGTGGATTTTTAAAAGCATCTGGATATTTCCACATACCCTTGGCCCCAACTCAAATTTTTGAAATGACCTAGGGTCAGACTTGTGAAGTTATTCAACAGCCTAAAATATATACACAAGTACTAATGGGACCTACATAATTGCTTAACTAATTCAGTTACTTGACTTCTGTTAAAAATTTCAATTAATATATTCCACTGGGCTTTGAAAAGGACCTGGAAATGCTGAGAATTTATTCATTAAGAGCTCATCTTCATAATCTGGTGTGTAAGAAAAACAATGTTAAATGGTCTTTGCTGTCATCAGATGTATCTGTTGATCATCTAAATCCAAGCAGTCTGAAGTTATTTTTGTGCTCTAGACAATTCACTGTGACTTTATCAAACATGCCAAGGCAATTTCATTATTATTTCTCCTAACATAAAATTTGAGTTTTATCTTCAGATGTATCAATATGATTTTGGCTCCATCTGCACTTGCTAAGTAAAATTAATTGGAATCACATTTACCACGATCAAACTAAAATTAAATGAGATTGTTATACTGGAGACATGCTTTTTTTTTCTGTTCCAGGTAGAATTAAAACAGAGATTTTTTTCCTGCTCTTTCCTGGATGTGATATTTTTTCTCTTAAACTCTTAAATCCAAAGAAATAGAAGGAATTCAGCATAAAACATGGCTTTTTTTCTTTTCACTATTACTGGTTAAAAACACCGTGCCGTCGTTTTCATTTTAAAACCCCAGTAGGAGAATTATAGACTTTTCTATTTTTTGCAAAGGATACCATTTTGCAAGTACACAGGGAAAATGATTAATAAAAAATGGAGCACAGCACTGATTGAACATTAGTGGATGTGCTCAGCCACTAAGCCGGTCTGGGTGAGATGTGCTTTGTACTCAGAGCATTGTGTGCATTCAGAATGAGATAATCAGTTTAAAACTATCCAAGAACTTCTGAACTGCAGATTAACTTCCATCATCCTCTGCAGAAAGGGAGAGCGATTGCCATCCGCTTGCTGCCAACACAATCCAGGGAAGGAATTCTTTGCCCTTTCTTCTCTGTATACATAGAAATGGCATGGAAATTTTAATTTGCTTCTTGGTGAAGTACCTGTTTTCATCAAGTAAGAATGGTTTGGGTTGGAAGGGGCAATAAAAATCATCTCATTCCAATTCCCTGCCATGGGCAAGGACATCTTCCACTAGCCCAAGCTGTCCAGAACCCAATCCAACCTGGTCTTGAACACTTCCAGGGATGGGACATCCACAACTTCACTGTGCCAGTGCCTCATCACCGCCACAGGGAAGAATTTCTTCTTAATACATAATCCCCTGCTCTCTGTCAGTTTGAAGGCATTCCCTGTGTCTTGTCACTCCAGGCCCTTGTCCCCAGTCCCTCTCCTGCTCTCTTGGAGCCCCTTTAGGCCCTGGAAGTGGCTCTAAGGTCTCCCGGGAGCCTTTTCTTCTCCAGGCTGGAAAACCCCAGCTTTCCCATCCTGTCTCCAGAGCAGAGGTGCTCCAGCCCTTGGACCATCTCTGTGGCTCCCTCTGGACTCACTCCAGCAGATCCATGTCCTTCTGATTTGAGGGGCCTCAGAGCTGGAGAGTTTTCCTGTGTTACCTATAATTATTTATTTTTTGCCCACTGACAGGACAGGAAGAGGAATACAAATAAAAAAACCTTAAAATTGTGTCAACAATTAATCTGCAGATCATTTCTGCCTGAAGTGCTGCTATCTAACCCCTGATACCCTACCTTAAATTCCATTTCTGCTGGCTCTCTCTAACCTTGAGTTAAAGGTCCATCTCCACCTTTCCTCCTTCGAAGCAAATTTTTTTGCCTGGACTCTTAAGACAGGAGATTACAGTATTATTTTGCACTTTGATTTTTAGAAGGCATTCAATTTCTGAAATACTTTCAATTAGTAGAATATGGCAAATGATGTCTAAGGCAACTCTCATTTCTGAAAAGAACACAAGCTTTCATCACTAGCTTGTCAACGCTGTACTCTTGATCTGATACATTTTTCCAAAGCATCACCTTTCTGTTTGTTGTCAGGGACCATATATCTATGACAAACATTTCAAAATGAGTGATAAGGTTAAAAACGTCTTCTCTGAGTTTGTGTACAAACCTTCTGCACATTCTCAAGCCTCCCTCTGCCCAGCTGGCTCTCTGTAGTCATGTTTTTCATTCTTACACCGGTGCTGTGGTTGCTGTGCCTTTAAACATTGCAACACCATGAGAAAACCCTAAATCACAGCGCATTGTGAGTGCTGACTTAGTAACGAGCAAAACGAGAGCTTTACTGCATCACACAAAAGATCCATGTTTCCTCACATTTAACAAACTGCTGAAAGACCTGCAATTTAGATAGCAGGAACTAAGAAGTTCTATGCTCTAAGTAGGGAAGAGATAAAGGGCTACGAGGCAGAGGAAGGGAAAAGATAAAGAGCATCACTGTAAGACCCGTTTTTGATATTATCAATCCCATTTAGCCATCTTCTTTTAGCTAAAAGGTTTGTTTACACTGTCCTGGGGTTTTATTCCAAATGTCAGAGTGACAGGAATGATATGAAGAACATAGATTAGAAAGCAATTGCTCAAGTGCAATGTCCTCTGAGGCAGAGAGGAGAGTTTCTTTATGAAGCCTCGGACAGAGGGAACATGATAGTGCTTTCATTCTCCACATTTCAAGCCAGTTGACTACAACAGCACTGTTATAACCCAGGATCTCTCTACCCTATTTGTGCTAAGCATTGCTGTCTATACCATGCCAACTGTGCCGGTTCCTGGAGTTCCCCTCAATGGAGGAAAGGGAAAATTCCTTCTGTCTGTCTTGGCAGACCATGTCAAGGAGACACCCTTGACCTTCAGACCAATGGAGGTGGGTGACCTCACTCCCATGGTGTCCAGAGTTGCTGCTCCTTGGAGTGAACTGGCAAGGTCTAAATGGTAGAGTGCTTGGTTTGCAGTCCTGTGGGCTGCATATGACTCCTGTGGCCAAGCAGGGATCATGGGAAGAAGCCAGGATGCACACAACATAGACCCTGTCTGGAACAGTGCAAGTAAGTATTTTCATAAGTCAAAAGCTTCTACAAATTGGTGGGATTTTTTTGAGATAGCATTAAAAATGGTGGTTCGCATAGCTATGTGGCATATTTTAAATGTATATAAAACCAGCAGCCAGTTCTTTACTGTCTCAGTACTAGATTTTGCAGCAGACCTACCAGCATAGTCCCACTCACCTGGGAAAACCAAACAATACTGCTTTATTCTCTTTTAGAGGTTCTGCCTGGCAAATTTTGCTACAAACATCTTTCTCTGAGCTTCAAAAAGAAGTTATGTCGTATGTTAAAGGAGGACTCAGCATCTCTGATCCTTGTTCCCTGCAGGGAATGATTAAAATAACCAAAGATATTGCATTTAGCCAAGGCATGTCCATACAACCATTGCTACAGGGTTTTATTGTGTTCTAGGCAGTACCTGAGCTCACCGTGGGCACATCCACACAGTTCAAGAAATAACCTAAGCTCCAGAAGGGATCACAGGAGCAGAAAGCACGCAGGCAGGGTGGGCAACCAAGAGAATGCCAGGGCTTCACAGTAGAATAGAATCACAGAATCATTATGTCCAACCATCAATACAAGCAAACAATTTCTAAACTATAACTTGTGAAAATAAGGGCTCTGGACAGGATTATCAGGAGGTGGATAATGCCGCTGCTCTCTATGTTCTTGCATGGAGGCATTAATGACATCTCTGAGGGTTGTCTGGGTTTGGGATGTGCCCTGAACCCCTCACATTACTGGCTGCAGCGCAGCAATTGACTGGGTAAGGGATATGAGTCCAGCTCAGTGGAAAGCTGAGGAGAGCGGTTTAAACCACTCTTCAGCAGTCATTTAAACCAAAGTGGAGTGAATTAGGCCGTACAAGTTTACAGTCATACCAGCTACAGCCGAGGAGAGCTTTAAAATCTGTCCTTGACACCTCTCAGCTTTTAGTTATCCTTATCTCCTTGTTTCTTTATGACTCTGTCACTCAATCCACCATCCAAGCTGCATCTTGCTCAGGAACAGCTCAGGCCAATTCCCTGGTTTTTGGGAAAAAAATATGATGCCTAAAGAACAGAGAAAGTCTGAGGGTTGGACCAGGGGCCTTGGCAGCAAGGGAGGAACAGGACCTTGAAAGAGTGGTGGCACAGCTGGATGTGACTGCAGCTGCTCTTCTTCCTCCTCCATGTGGGTGAGCTCTGTGCCTGAGTCAGGGCTGAAAAACGCCAACTATTTGGTCAAAGACAGACAGAGGAGCTCCTGGAGAGGGGTAGCAGCTGTGAGCAGTCTGGTGTTGTGGTGAGAATTATTGACAGCTGTTGGTAATGACAATGAGATTGACATTTGTCCTTCTAACTTTTGGCTGTGCACTCATTTTTAAATAAATTAAACATCACACAATTATCTTAAAGAAACATCTGCAACCTTGTGGGTCGATCTGAAATAGAAATAATAATATTTTGCATATATTCTGCCCCAAATTTAGATTTGTATTTTTAGATTTGGAGTGTGCTCCTGTCAGTGGGTCGGGCTGGTGCTCCCTGTTTTGCTGGTCACCCCCCATACCTGTCTGTAATTCACCACCTCAGTGACCTACTCATTCAGTCTGCAATAACAATGTGTAATTGAAAAAAAAATTAAAAAAACATAATTCTGCCCCACACAATATCACAAATGTATCCAGTTCGATCTGGACTTATCTTGGGCTGTCTGGGGTTGAAGAGAGCAGGTCAGGCCCAGGAATAACAGGGGACAAGGGCTGGTGTGGTGCCCATGTTCTTTCTGCTCTTACTTAAGCAGCAGCACAGCACAAATCAGAGTAAAAACTTGATGCGCCCATTGCACCCTCACACAGAAAAGTTCAAGAAACCAGAGTGGGATCAGTGAAGGCAACACTCAGACATCCTTTTTTAATCAGGTGTTCCTCTCCAGCTTTCCAATCTTGAATGGGGGAATTTGCAGAAGCAGCACAAGAGACACAACCCAGTGTGTGGGTATAATTAAAAAAGGTAACAGCATAATTAAAATAACGGAGGCAGAAAAGTAACCAATCTTCAAAGGTGATGTGAGGAAGCACCAAGGTGAAATGGGATTTTTGCCATTAACTTTACTAAAGTTGGGTTTTCCCTACAAATTTAACATCTTCCTAGGTGCCCTAATTTTTGTATTCAATAGAAGCTCTACAGGTAAAAATCAATTAGATCATTGTCATTGTGTGATACTTTCAGAAAACAGCAATAGAGTTGTCCCCTAGAAAAGGATATTTTCATTTTAGAGCATAATATTTACTTGACAGCTCAGAGCACCATTTCATCCTTTCCTTTTACATGAAATAATATGTATGCAGCAGAGTGATACAGAACAGTGTGATAAAAAACATTTCCCAAAGTTCAATTGCACATAATGGCTTATATTGCCTATGCATATGTGCCTGCACAGGGGAAGGTTTATTTCAGGGGGAAAAAAAAAATTAAAAAAAAGAAGTGGAAATTTGCAGTATTTGTTACACTTATCAGACTCGAACACCTTTAAATTGTTTCCCTTGAAAGATGTTTCTATGTGACCAAAAGCTGTTAATAGCAGTTTTTTGCTGGAGACCTCCAGCTATCTTTCAATAAAAGACTGAGGCTGTAAAGTCCTTATATCTGTTTCTGTTACAGACCATGGAAATGCAGCTGCAGCGTTGCAGAAGGAGAAGCTGTGCTCGTGGGGTTGGTTTCCTTCAGAAGGGCCACGTTGTGCATCTTGTCTGCCTGTGTTTGCACAACAATCCACTATTGCTTAATAACAATCCATAATGGTCTAAAAATAATAAGCCTAGGTGGTCTGGAAAGCAGGAAAATAGAAATGCTGTCACATTTTCTCCAGAGGGAATTGATACATTTTGTTGTGCTCTATTCCCCAAAGGGTACAGCATATGTACAGGTACCAGGCTAGAAATTGTTGTAATTACAAAATCTGTATTCAGTTCCTCAGAGAGCTTTGAAATTTCAACATACAGTAGAAACTCGAGCTTTGAAGAGGAAAAAAAAATCCATATGCCCGAAGAACAATAGAGTACAGGATGATTTCCTGAATTATTTACTGCAGCAAGTCGATCATTAAGAAATACAACACAACAAACAAAACTCGCAAGAAGCACTGTAAATCTAAAGTACATCAAAACCAAAATTCCTCACCCACAAAGGGTTTTTTATACATATATACAACTTTTGTTTTACACTTTCTGCACAGAGTGGTAACATAGGAATCTATACAGGCCAATATCACTCTTCTTCTCACCCCGTCTCTGTTGCCTGTGAATTGCAGCTATTTGCTTTCTGTGAGGGGAAAAGCCTTTATTACTGCTAACATTGGAAAATGAAGTGAATTCTTTATGTTCCCATGCAGCTAAAAAAAAAAAAAAGGAAGCTTACTCTATATTTGGAAATGGTCAATCACTGGTGATGGCAACAGAGGAGAAAAGGTTTTTTTTTCCTTGCTTACAATTCATAGGGTCATAGAATCGTGAAATGGTTTGAGTTGGCTGTGGTTTTCTCATCCAATCTAACCCCCCTCTCAGGGACAGGGACACCTTCCACTACCCCAGGCTGCTCCAAGCCCTGTCCAACCTGGCCTTGGACAATTCCAGGGATGGGGCAGCCACAGCTTCTCTGGGCAACCCATGCCAGGGACTCCCCATCCTCACAGGGAAGAATTTCTTCATAATATCCAATCTAACTCTGCCCAATTTCAGTGGGAAGCCTGTCCCCCTTGTCCTGTCACTCCTTGTCCAAAGTCCCTCTCCATCTCTCCTGTACCTTACAGGACCCCACAGTGGGGTTGTTCTGTTTGGTCCCGTGCCATTCTCTTAAGGTCACAAACCAGTGGGTAAATCCTCTGGTTTCTCGGGCACCTCCAAAACTAACTGACACCAGTATGTGGCTCATAGGCTTTCATCAGTACTGCTGGGACACTCACATGTTCCTTCTAAATTAAGATATATAATTCATGGATATCTTCTGGAGATGAGAACATTTTATGTAGATCTGTCCCAATTATTTGACAATCTGCATTGTTCAAATTTCATCCCTTCATCGTATCACTGGAAATTCATATGAAAATTGAAATGCACTGTAAGATGGTTTCAAATTTCTCCTGGGAATTTGGCAAAATCAGATTTTCCTTGTGTTTAGCATTTTAACCCCCTGCTGTATTTACCTGAGGCCAATTTGCTGCAGGGGAGTGCAGAAATCTTACAGACAAACGAGGAGAAGCCTAAAGTGTCTGGTGCCTGGAGCATTTGATGACTGGCATAGCACCAAATTATTAATCCTGTGATAGCGGCTTTAAATCAGGTCCTGTGATGTCTATCCTCCTTTTAATTGCTGAGCACTTTCTGCCAGTCACTGTCACAGTTCTAAGCTCTCACCCTTAGGAGACTGGGCTTAGGCAGGAAGAGTGAGGCAGGGGAAAGAAGGAGACAGAAGAGGGAGGAGGATGAGGAGGAGAAGGCAGGATGAGGGCAGAAGGCTCAAGGTAAATGTTCAGAACTTTTATCCAAGCCCAGGCACCCACAACAGTGAGGTGACACGACCTCATGAACAGGCACCTCCAAGCAGGATGAAGCAGGAACTGTGGTTTTCCCATTTTTCATTCTGATTTCCAAACCATTTTCGAATCATGTGTTGTGTGCTACTCTTTACTTAGTGTGGGTTACAAATAATGGCCCAATCCAAATTGTTACTAAAATTGTTTGATAAATAATCTGTTATACCAGGAAAGCTTTAGTCTCGTTGAAAACATGAAAGCTGTTTTACAATGGATTTTTGACAGGCTCACTGGAGTGCACTCTGATAAATCTATAGGGAAATCATTCTTTATAGCACTCTTACATACACAATAAATTGTGCTAGCATGGCTCTTAAGGAGAAGCATTTGAAAGAAAAGTACTTGAGGGTTAAAAAAAACCACCAAACACAAACAAACAACTGAAAAATAACACTCAGAGAATATCCTGCCACTTACACTTCTCACAATTAAGCTCCAAGCAAGGGATTTCTCTCTACTTTGAAGGAAACTTCTGTAGTAATCTTTACAAATTTTGCAAAGCCAGAAGAGGATGTACTAGAATTGCAACGCACTGTGTTTCATCTGGCATAGCTCTTCAATCTCTTCAATAATTCCTGTTGCCACAAAATGTCTTCATGTAACATAGCAACAGTTTCAGCAACTGTGCAGATTTAGAAACATCGAAAACCTTGTAGTTTGGTCTAAATCGCATGGCTCCCTTCTCTGTTCTCTACATTGCATAATGTGTAGGTGTGGCATTTGTAAATAGCTGTCTCTACTCCCACACTAAAAAAAAAAAAAAGAATAATAATGATAAGACAATGTGAATGGATACTACTCCTGATGCTGGAAATCCCTACGAAGCATCTCAGACGTCTTGGAAAGGAAAAAACCCTGATGTAAGGCAAAATACTCTTTTCTTTCTGTGTACTTAACGGCAACACGTTCATGGCCAAAACAAACAGATAGGAATAAATAAAGTGGAAATTATAAAATGAAGAAAAATCTGTGGCTTGTGGAACGTGTGCTTTCTTATACAACGTGCTGTGCTTCTAAAGGGCTTTCGAACAGATACTCAGTGTACAGGTTTGTGTTTCCAGCAGGGCATGGACACACTGATGGAGTTCAGAGAGCACTGTGAGAAGTGCCAGAGCCTGGGACGTGATGGTTCACAGGCAGGAGCTTCTACACAAAGCACAATTTCCTCGCATCAAATAAACACTGCAATAGGATTTTAAGTATACTTGTGAGGTTACATATTTAAATCAGGAACTGTGTAGGACTGCTAAGGGTTTGGTGTTTTCTCTTTATCTGTAGTTTGTGAAAGGATCTATATTTAATTTGTGGAGTGCTGTAGCTGTGCTTTGTGGTAGATGTGGTCAGTGAGGGCAGCCAAGCGCTGTAGTTACACTTAAGTCTACATAAACACTTATCTGTGTCTGAGTGTGTATAAAATATATGCAAGCGAATACAGATCAAACATGGAAACTCTACCCTGAAAGGAAACTTCTTTCTCACCACCTCTCTCTATAATGTGCAAATAAGCTCCAAAATTACAGCTGCAGGGAGTTTTCCTTCATAGCAGAAGCTCCCCAATCAGAGCAGGAGAAAGGAACAGCTACATGGTGGAACAGGTCCCTCAGTGGGATGATCCATTAAATGTCTCCTGAACACACTGAGATGAAATCAAGACTTCTAGAACACATAGTGAAGACCATGCTGGTCTGAAAACACTGAAGAGTGTTATTAAAAACAAAAATCCCTCCTGTAGTTCAGTTGACTGACCTGAAATTTCCAATGAGCATCCTTGCATTCAGGTGCATTCAATACACAATAGCCATGCATGTCTAAGCAGGTGGCACTGAGGTGCCACCAGGCTCTGCTCCCACCCCGGGGATGGGAACTGTTCTTGCCTCTGTGCTGAGCTGAGATGCACGTCATAACCCTGCACTTGAATTTGAGCTGATTTACACCTTTCCAGTGAGGAGCAAAAGCAGAAGGAGCTGGTGCATGACCCAAACTGGCCTCTGACAATGAGCATGGAGCATCACGTTGTTTTTACAGCATTTCTCTCTACTCCTGGAGCAGATATGGCAGATACAGGTTTCACACTTCAGCAGCCATTGAGATATCCAGAATATGAGCTGATGGTAACCAGGTGAGCAATTATCTCATTCTGAATATGCAGTGTCTGGAAAGATCTAATTTTCCCTCTTAGACAGTGCACCCTAACAAATAATGGTGAAGTGGAACATGGATGTGAATGTTACAAGAGCTGCAAACTAAAAATTTACTGATGGTGCCTGACTTCATCTTTAGCAAACAGCACATTGGAAGAGTAGGAGAAACTGTAATCTAAAAATCTCATTTAAAAACAAATATATGTTCTTCTCCTTAATTAAGTCCATTAGTTCTTGCAATTAATCTAATTGTAACTGGGATTTCATGCAAATAGTTGCTGGCAATTTTAGCACAGATAGTAACACTTGCCACAGCTGGAGGTCATGAGAACTTAAGGGCATTTTCCAGCCTCTTCCCTGAGCACCACTTTGGCAAGGAATAATTATGCAGAGTGAAAGCTGATGGATTGTTCTGATATCAGTGAAGCCTTCATGTCTTTTCACCAGATGTAAAGTGTAATCAGAATTTTTCAGAAGTACTTCTGAATGTCATTTTTACAGTTTTATTGGCAGCTTTTTAGAATCCATTTCCTGTCATACAGGGAGGGAGAGGCACAAAGAGGCAGAATTGTAAAAACGCTGCACTCCCTTTCCTCCTTTTTCTTCAGCATGGAGAAGATAGCGACAAGAAAGAGAAGACAGAATTGATATCAGATGTGCAACACTGTGGGAACCTTGGTTGCCCTGTAAGCTGGCTGTGGGTTTTTTCCATGGCCTGATAGTGCCAGGCTGCCTATTATCTCAACTTTTGTAATTAAAATGTCTTTAGTCAGAAGTACCCGTGTATTGCTATGCTCACTGACTGAAAATTTCAGATCATCAGCCTCTCCTGCCAAACACCTCGTGCACGCTGCGCTCAGCACCTGGAACCTGTGGTTTACAGCAGCTCCCTATCCTGCAGAAAGGAAATATTTGGATTGCAGTCGAGGCTTGCAGTGGCAAAGCAGAGCTGATGGCGGTGTGTGGGGAAGTGCAGCTGTGCCAATGGCAGCAGCACGTGGAGCAGGGGAAGAGCTCAGCAGAAGGTTGCCCAGTTGTTTTTGTGGACAATCCACCCACCTGGCCAAACCTTGGAGAAGCCCACGGCCAGTCACCAACCACCAATCATTACCGGACCTTTAATTGAAGTGCATCACTTCTGATTGCTGATATTGCACTGTTAATTTGGTGTTGGTAGATCAGCTGTAGGGACTGCTGTCATGGACGACATTTGGGAGTCCACAGTGCCAGATCATAAAAAGATTGGCAGCACACAGCAATATTGAGAATCTTACACCTGTAAAGCTGTCAAATCATAGATAATGTATGTACTCATTGTCTTGCAAAGCAGATAAAGAGAAAGGTTTATCTACAAGAAAGGATTTTGCCTGCCTGACTTCTCCAAATTGAAAAGAAAGATCCATATTGGCAAGATCTTTATCAATTGAAGGCTGTTTTCTGAAATCACCAAGGGCATTTTTGCTTCTCAGGCTTCCTCTAACTGCTTCACTGGGAGACTGAGCTCAGTTTTTTCTTTTCTGTTTTGCTTCTTAGTGAGCGTTTGCACATCATGAAATAGGCCCTTTCTTTTCAGACTGTGCACAGGAGACATCTGGGTGTTGTTTCAGATCTGAGTGCACAGTGAGGGGACAAAAACCAAAGCTCTTTCCATTCTCAGTGTGGTACAACAAGGTGTGTTGTACCCACATTTCTGAAACATCAAGGCAGAAAACATTGCCCAGAGGACAAAAAGTGCAGGTAGATGATGTGACACATCATGACCAGCCAGCAAAGGGACCTCTGGAAAACATTTGGGTGAAATAAGGCCAGGAATCTTTTATTTGTTTTTTGCTTTGATGATATTACTTAAGAAACAAGGATGTATTTGAAACTATGGGTTTTATCTTGTTGGGAGTTAATGGGATGGTAACTGTGGAACAGTGATTGTGGGATCATGATTGTGGCAGCTGTTCTCCCAGGAGGTCTTTCACACAAGACCAAAAAAATTGTCAAATTCTGCATCATATGAGTAACCCCAGGAACGGTGCACCTGAACACACTGATGTATTTGTTGGGTAGGAACTGTCCAAAGAGTTTGCCTTTGGTGCAGTTAAGTAGCCCAGCAAGAGCTTGCAAAGTTAGAGATGCAATGATGCTCTGCAGTTTTTGCTCAATGATCTGCACAATGTGGTTGCACTGGGAAATTATGCTCGAGCTTGGAAAGAAATGCAGTCTAACCCAGCTGTCTGCCCGTGCATCGTGCACACACTGCAAACTCCACAAGGTCTTTGTCATGACTACTCACTTCTGAGTCTGCTAAACTGCCCTTTCTGTTCCTTCTCAATCTTTAAGATGGATCTGCCATTCCCTGAACCTTCTTATTTACTTGTTTGGCTTTTCTCTCACAGGCTTGGCAGCCCTGCAGGGATAAAGTTGCTATTGAAGATGCAGAATTTCAATGCCAATGTAGTCAGAAAAAAATGCACCTAATTATTATCCAAATATTAGTAGCCACGCTGACAGCACTGCTTTTCTGACAAATTAGAATGGGCCTCCTAAATCTGCTTTCAGATTATCTTCAGGCTGGTGAGATATTTTCCAGCACTCTCAGCCTTGTTTCTGGACTGCTGCCCTAGTGTTTATAGTCGACAGGTAAACAGAGAATGAGAGGATGAACAAGAAAGGTGAATAATTTGGCATAAATTCCTGCAAATTACATTGAACCTGAGAGATTGTAGAATCCCTGGGGCAAAAAGCATAAGACACGGGTTTTTTACCAGCTGACAATCTAGATAGGCCATGCTGTTATCAGCACTGTAATAAGGTTTATTTCTGTTCCTGTAATTTCAAGTAGGTCGTAAGTACAAGGCAAGTATCTCTCATGTTTGCTGTCTGCACAGCTGTGAATTTCATCAAGTCCATTGTAGTTCTTAGGCAGTTAAGGAAGGGACTTCTAAACCAGCAAAGTAAGAGGTGAGCACTATTCAGAAATGTAGCAAAAACAACTTCTGCAGGTATCATCTGTCTCCAACTCTGCTTCCCTTGGCTTTGTGTGATAGAGAGCACCATGACCTTCTTCAACACACCCAAAAGAAAGGATATTTTGCTTTAAAGAAACCTTTCAACTTTTCTTTGACATCTCCAAGGTGCCTAAATAATAGAGTCAAGCCATCCAACCTTGAAGTCATCTTATCCAGCCTTGATTTTTCCAGACTCACACACCAATATGAAAAGAAATACTGGCTCAAAGTCAATAGGTTTATGCACGCACTCAGGAAGATTTAAGTCAGTGTCGAACACAAGTACTTGATTTCATGTTTAGCTGAGTACAATCAAAACTCTTGTCAGATAAAAGTCTTTAATTAGATTTATTTTTTTCCCGTGCTATTTCTACGGTAACACTTATATTATCCATGAGAGCTGGTAATATCATTCTCCTTGCAGCACATTTACACTCCAACAAGCTCCTGTGTCAGTAAATGCACCCAGACAGAGCACATCAGTTGCCACCTTCCCACTGCCAAGAGCCAAAACAAAAGAAAAAGGGCAAAGCTTTTGGTATATTTTTTTTCCAACAAACTGAAGAAAAAGAGTCAATCATGAGAGCAAATGATTGCCACTCCATGAGAGATAGGAAGATTGCAGCTGCAGAATGTAAAAGAATTTCATTGACCTGTTGTTGGTTTGAAAAGATAAAGGGCTTTCTCTAGAAGTGCTTTAAAAATACACACACACACACAGAAGGGTAATAGAAAGCTAAAAAAGTTCAGTTGGAAGAGTTTATATCAGCAGAGCTGTGATCTCTTCATGTGACCAGGGACATGTTATACTTGTCTCATTGCTGCTCGAGGAGTTTCTGAATGTCTGGGAAAAGAAGAGTAAGCCCTGTTAATTAAAGGTGGGAATGGGAGAAACGAATCAGTAAGAAATAAAGCAAGAGAGGTAATCAATGAGGAAGGAGGATTTTGTTGGTAGGATGCAATTAGACTTCGAGGAAAAGGACACAGAGCGATTGATCATACGGTAGCTCCCTGGCTATCCTGAAATATTTTGCTCCACTCACTGTGAGGGCATAAATGTGGTAAAGGTGGCAATCCTGCAGTCAAAGTTTTGAAACAGAAAGAAGTTGGCACAGATAATTGTATTGAAGGGGAAAAAGAAGCAAACGTTGAAAACACCGACATGTATTGACAGTCACAGCGTCTTTCGATCGGATATCAGGAAAGAGAAAGAATGGAATAGTGAGCAGAGATACATGCTGAATTTTCTAGTATGAGCTTAAATAAAAGCAGAATTGTGGGAAAAGGTTTCTCCTCAGCAAGATTGGTAGGATCAGGAAGCATTTTTGATGAAAAGAATAAACAAATATGTAAAATAAAGAAAAATTGATCAGGTTAGAAAAGCACTAGATTTCTTTTTCTGCAGAATCCATGAGGCAGCCTGTAGCTGATGTGGTTGCCTCCCTTTGAGGCTTTTGTGGGTGGAGATCCATTGAAATGGGATGGAAAGTCTGTGAAAAGTGAAAGTCTAGTTGGAATGGTTTTGGACCCGAATCTCATTGTATGATGTGAGTTCACATTTCAATATTGAAGCCTGTTCTGGCCCCGGCAGGAGGCCAGGACACTACTGTGGCAATATCCAACACCACTGTGCCTATTATATGGGGTGGTCTCAAAAACTCATCACTAACTATCAGCTCAGTTGTTTATTAACAACTAATCCAAGCCCTATATTTTTGTAGAAAGTGGATTAACCTAATTTTCAACTTCCATCAGCCCAGTATACCTACATCACACAGGCTCTGGATTTTTAATTTTTTTTTTTTTTTTGGTTTGTTTTTTTTTTTTTTTCAAATCCTTCAACATTATATGACAAATGACCCCAAAAGGTAAACCACTGGGGGCACAGACCAGACTGGGGGAGGATATTACAGGACACAAATGGAAGGAAGAAGCCATAAATTCCTAATATGCTGACTTCCTTCTTTACCTTCACCACTGGGGCTCCCAGGATGTATTGCTGCTGTTGAGGAAGTCACCTCTGAAGCTGAAACCCAGAAATGGCAAGTGGTGTGTTCTCCTTGCAAGCTGTTTTCACAGAGGTATTTATTTGTTTTCCATTCTAGCAGGGCAGGCACAGCAGTTCATTCTGCTTTTCTTCTCCTTGAAATTAATGTTGTGAGCAAATGAAAAAAGTCACACCCGAAATATTTCTCCATCTGTAAAAATTGGGAATAATAACATCTCTGTTGCAGGGGTGTCGTACATCCCAATTAAGGGTTTGGCACTCTCTGAGGCATCTCCTCTCTCTCAGTGTGGCCTGCTCAGCCCTCAGTTCCCTCCCCACGTGTTCGCACAGGAGCTGATCCTCAGCAACTTCTCAGATGCCTTGATTTGGTTTAAAGCTCACTGCCCAGAGCTCCTGTCTGTCCTCCAAATTTCTAATCTCTGATCCTGTAGATCTTGAGTTTTACTCTGACACAGACCTCAGAAGAAAATTCAAAATTTTAAAGACAATTTCAAACCAACATATCAATGTGGCACTTGGGGTCACGGTTCAGTGGTGGGCTTGGCGGAGTTAATGGTTGGACTTGATGATCTTAGAGGTTTTTCCAGCCTAAATAATTCTGTGATTCTAATCACTGTGCAGCCTTTGGGTGCTGCTAGGTGATATCCCAGGGCTGTCCAAGGGGGAGGATGTTCACACCATGCTCCTTCAGCTGAAGGACCCACAGAGAGCTGATGCCCTGTGCCCTGTGCTCTCTGAATTCAGAACCTGGCCACCCTCCTTGCAACTTTATGGATTTTATTTGAATCAGACTTTTTTTTTCTTTTGCTTCTACTTCCTTCAAGCTGATGTGAATTTGGATAATTTTTTTTTGCAGGTTGCATTCTTCCTTTCCAACATGAAATGCGACATCTGTTGACAGCTGGGTGATATTTTCTTGACAGGAACGGGTTTTTTGGGGGGGAAGAGGAATCAAATTTGGTGACATGAAACATTTAACAAATTTACTTTGCTTTCTCTGAGGATCTTGTGCTGAACAAATTTCATCAAAAGCACTTAGATTTGTGTTGACTTTACAACACAAAAATAATATCATGACATCTTAGTGAGCATTACTGTTGTTTAATGGAAGTGCATGTGGGCAAAATATATTTAATAAGAAAATGTTTTAAAGACATTAGACTAGATTTAAAAAAAAACAAAAACAAAATAACCTGTCTCTTACAGCACTCTTCTCAATGAACATTTTAATGCTGTAATATTCTCCACTATTGCAGACCAGAGTGAATTGCAGCTCAGATTGAAGACAACTGTCTTTAAAAATTAGTGGGAGAAGGGATGTCAGTAGCATCTTTTCTCCCTATTTGAAGAGCACGTTGCAGCTTTTCCAGGGCAGGGCAAGACAGGAGTGCTCCCTTCCTGTCTGTGCTTTCTGCCCCCCACTGGAAATGGCACCCAGTGAATGAGGGTAGAGACACTGGTTTCCTATTTCACAGACATCCTTCTTTCCAAGGGATGCTGTCCCTGCCATCCTGCACTGGACTAAATCACAACTCCAGTAGGAAGCACAGAGATGCTTTGGTGTAAAACCAGACCAAGGAAGGGAAGAATTCAACCCCTATCTCTGAGGAGTTCCCGGTAACATGATTTTGCCTGTGGCAATGGTTTACTTTTGAGGTCACCTTTCTACAAAATGTACTTTCAACAACTATGTGCTGTTTTCCAAATATTTGGAATATATTTGCAGCAGTTCAGGGGAGTCAGGACTGTGAGAAAGCAAATGAGACGCCCGTACCATCTTTGAACATCACAGTTTAAATATCCTTTTTCCTACTCAGTTGCATACCTACGTGCACTTTAAATGGAATATATTTTTCACTAAACTTCAGTATTTTTCAAAATTAGACATTAGACCCAGTTTCACATGACAGCGTGAGCAATATGAGTGGTAGTGGCATAAGGGCACTTCCCACCAGCCCACCTGTTCCTTCCAGAGGGTCCCAGTGCCGTGCTGAGCCCCAGCTGCGTCCCTTCTCCCACCCCCCTGCCAGCATTCCCAAACTGCTGCTTCCAGCACCTCTTTGCTGTGATGGTTCCTCCCCCTAACAAATGTGAGCACCTTGGTGAATGTCAGACCAACCCTGACAGGATGAAAACCTTCAACAAAAAGATGATGATTACAGACTCATTAGGCCAACCTGTAGTGAAAGTGCTGTGACCAAATGTTCAGTACTTAGGGTGCCATAAATTTTCCTAAATGGGAAAGCAGTGTTTTAAGCAGGCTTGCACTTATTCTGGGTCAGGGTCATTAGGGAAGGATTCTCTCCTGCTGTAACTCATGTGGCAGAAACAGAGGTTGTATATTTTGGGGTTGTTTCATTTTTACTTTTAAAAGATGGTCTCAAGCCAAAAAGCCTGGGCGTGAACCCAAGCTTTGAACCCAGGTTTGGCGCTATCAAAGTTCCCTCTATCAGGCAAGGGCAGTGGAACACAGGAAATGTTCCTTTTCCAGTTGAATTTCAAACTTCCATCTGAAAGATCTGGATCCTTGATTTTTGATTCACTAAAGATGCACAGTATCTGTACACAGGAGAACAATTTTGGTTTGCACCTCTTTGCTATGTGGGGAGCATAAGCTGTTTTGTGTTAATTTTGTTTTCAAGGTCAGGCAGGATGGCGTTCTGAACAACCTGGACTAGTGGAAGATGTCCCTGCCCATGGCAGGGGGGTTGGAATGAGATGATCTTTAAGGTCCTTTCCAACCCAGGCCATTCTAGGGTTCCATGACTCATACAGAAAGAGAAGTGCAGTATTTTCACAGCAGCAATTAATATTAAACATGCTGTATATATAATTGGTGGAGATGAGGACTGTAAATGAAACCTGGGGTTTATTTTTCTTGGAGGGGTTTGTGCCTTTCATCCAAAATTGATTATTTGCTTTGCCCTGACTTTACTTCACCGCATTAAACTCACTAGCACTGAACCAGCTGCCCTGTGCCTTTGTGAGGATGAGCAGTACAACCTCCATGAAGGAAAGAGCAACCTGGAGAGAGGGACAGAGTTATTGATGTCTGTCGCTGAGAAATTACGACATGAAAGTCCAGGTCCAGGGAGAATCGAGCGAGCGAGAGCCCCATTTATTAATTAAAGATCACTTGTATAACCTGGTTTGCAAAGATGACAAGAAAACCATTGGTTTTTTGGACAGCCACCCCTTGTCCTATTGGCCAAAGCTCACAACACCTACTTCAAAATATATTTTTCAATGTGTACCTTAACAATTCTGCAAAACACACTCCAGGTGCACAGATAAAGACAGTTTACAAAACTGTCTTCGCTGTTTTCATCTAGTCTGTGTGTGAAAGCAATGTTCTCACAGAATATTGTGAAAAAGCTGAAGAATTTCTCTGCTTTTAACTTTTTAGCATCCACAGATGTCTGTCCTGTGGTAAGCGAAAATGATACCCTCTGCACCCTCCACTGGGTCCTCCAGAACGGCTGGACATTACTCAGATATTTCCCTGTAGGAACATCCAAATGGAAATCTTGGCCTCCTACAAGAAACTACAGGTAATAAAAAATTGATTAGTCTTGGGGTACCATTCTGCTATGATTAATAGTGGAAATAGTGAAAATCTTTTTTTATAATAGTCCACAGGGTTGCTAAGGTTGGCACAAGTGCACCTGAATGTTAACTTTGGACAATTTTTTCCTGTGTACTGCAGCTTTTTGTCAGCTGTATCAGGAGTTACTGTTCAGCTCTGGTCACCAGAGGGATAGGCAAAACAAGCTGAACAATAATAGAGACATTTGTGCAATTTCAACCACTCTTGCCTTTGCTTCTTGAGTGACAAGTGGCAGGAAAGCCAACTTTTCAGCGAGTGTTTGGAAAGAAGGGACGAGCTCATTGTACTCCTGTTCAAAGCATGCCCACGGGTGAGGGAACAGAACAATTCACCACTGCTGGAAAGCTGAGAGGGGACACGATCTCCTCCCTGAATACAGCATGGAGCTTAACACTGGCAACGAGGAAGAGCTGCTGAACTTAATCACAATATTGGCACAAGAGTAAAACAAACAGAGTAAATGTTCATTAATAAATGGAGCTGAAAATTGGAAGGCTTTTAACTATTACAGGAGTAAAGTTACGGAAACATATTTAGATTTAAGTCCACATATCAGCAGAATTTCATTCCTAAAGATGCCCCCGCTGTATTTATCTGAGTTCTCTCATTCCTTTCTTTAAAATGAAAAAATGACTCATAGAAATGCTCTATTGACATGGTGTCAGTCCCACGAGCTTGCCATGTTCTGCTGAGAAATAACTATAGCTCCCCACTTATTCTCCTCAATGTTACTCTTAGATTTGCACATTTTCTCTCTGTCTTCTTTTTCCCCTTTACTTATATTCCTGCATGCAATATCTTTCAAAGATTAAATAAATTGCTATTCAAAAGGCAACACTACAATTCTATTTATACTCCCAGTTTCTTCACCAAAACTCAATACTACAAAGTAGCTTCTAAAAGTGAAAGAATTTGCTTTTTTTTGTAAAATACGTTAATATAGAAAGGCTTTTGAAGGAGAAGGAACTTGAAAGACTCTCTAATGCTCTATTATTATCATCTAGTCCATAAAAAGGGTACCACAGCAGCATACCTTGCTGACTGTGCATATGTGCATATGACTACCTATTTTTTTTTTTTTTTACTTTAGGACATATAAGGAAAAATGAATTACACTATCAGGCATTTCACAAAATGGTTCTGAGGAAAGATTAAGCTTCACCTGTGCGTTTCCTGAAGCACAGTCATTTGTGTGTATACACGAAGCAAAATTCACCTCTACAATACTGGGTCATTATACAGAACTGTTTTCCGCTAAATAAATACTTGGCAAGCCAGTAATTTTGTTCCTTTGCTGTTTTGCTTTTTTTTTTGCTTGAAGGATTATTTTGGTTACTCTTCTTCATACCCAGTGAATTATCACTTGACTGAAGGACCTGGGAGCTTCTACAGGTATTTCAGCTGGGAATACTGAAATGGAATCCGGTGTCCAGCCATGATTTCTGGATCTGTTTCAGTGAAGGCACAAGCAAAAAACAGCATCTGCCACCCCACTGGGTGCTGTTGGACTCCTTAGGGCTGTACCCCTGTAGCTTCTGGGCACCTCTGGGGGTTACAGGAATACGAGGGGGATGGACCACAGGGATGGATAATAGTCTCAGCCCTCACAGATATTGCCACGATATTCTCCTCTCTCTCTGTCAACAAACATAATAACTCTCACATACTTTAATCACTGGGGATTTTTTCTTTAATGAGCCGTGTTTAAAAAAAAATAAATTGCACTCACACACATGCACAGAGATATCTGCTGATATTAATCAGACAAGATATTGCATATGCTCCGAGCCATGGAACCTTCTTAGTCTCCAAAGGCAGTTACAGAAGTTGTGATCATTATTAAAGAAAAGAAAGAAAAAAGAAAACAACCTCAAGCTGTCAAAGCTTCAGAAAGAGGTTTATGAAGATTTCTGGAGGTCTCTGGGAGGCAATGGGGAGCACAGCTTCCTCAGGGAGTGTGGTCCCCAGAGGAAACCCACAGTGCTCCACGCAGCACAGTGCCAGGCTCATGTGGCAGTGAGTGGTACCAAGGCTACATAAACCTGTATTCCATGGAATTCCAACTGCTCTCCTGCTTTGGAACAAAGGCTGCAAACATAGGTTTAGGAATCTTTTCTGCAGTCTTTTCTCAGAAGGTTTTAGCACAACGCAGCTCTGGACGGATCCTCTCTGGATGTGTTTAGTATCCAAGACTGAAAGAAGGCAGAGCTCTACTCTGCAGGCAGTGCCCTCCCTGCCACGTTTTGGGGCTCAGTGTGGGGCAGGGGAGGCATAAAATAAACCAGAGAAAAAAATCACCCCTTTTCAATCCTTATTTTGTTTTAAGAAATCTGCACACTGCCAGAAATCAAAGCACGAGAAACATCTGTGTTTTCTCATTTTTGTAGAACTGTTTTTCTTTGAGTGCTGTCTGATGCACATCCCACGCTTATTTTTTTTCTATTTTTCACCTTTTTAATTAAAAGATATTTCTTCTATCATTTTCCAACACTGCTTACTTTTTCTGCCATTGTAAGATTATTGAAGTTTAGACGAGGAAAAGCAGTAACCATGAGATTTTTGAGGTGACTGGATGAACTAAGCCACAAAAAGAACCTGTAAGAAGGTATTACAGCAGGGAAAAGCATCAGACAGGTGTACCAGCCCCGAGAAGTCAGTGAAAGCAGAGAAGTGACAGGACAAATTAGGTTCTATAAATTAAAATGTAGAGAAACTCTTACTAAGCATCTTGAACGTCTCATGAAATAAGAGGTCACTGAAAGATTGTTCTTGCTTTTCTCCACAGGATCCCTTCAAACACAAACACCTTCCTTGTGCTGTGGGATGATATATCTATTCCTCCATTACAACTTCTACACTTTTGCTTTGCATCTCTGTCAAACACTGAACACAGCATCTTTACTCATTACCTTATAAATCTGCTGCAGTAACCTACAAGTCACTAAATTTTCAACGTGTATTTATGGAATAGGTCTATTTTATCAGGGCTTTTTTCTTCTGCATTGTTTAGTGGTTGCAGACTGATACTGATTGAAATGCAGAAACATTTTCTGTAAATATATGTTTATCTTGCTGTTATTTAAATATGTGAGACTGTACTATATGTGTGGCTCCTGATACTTACATGCAAATTTCTTTTAAAAAGATGACTAAGCAAATTTAAACTGAATGTAAAGAAAAGAGTTCTTTGCGTGCCAATTTTCAGCCAGAAAGGATTTTAATACAGAGCTCTTAGACTCACAAACCCTCAGAACCAGTATTTATAATGGAAATTTTGACAGCACCTTCAGTACAGCGTGAAAATAACACCACCATAATGAAAAAAAAAATGATGATAAACAGAATATATTATAAAGTGGGGTCTAACAAATTCATAGCCTTTAGTTTTGTCAGCAAGCTGGCGACAGGCAGTGAAATACAAAACAAGCCTTAGCTTTTAAATGAGAACAGCCCAAACAACAAAAGGGTGTCTGTAAAATAGATTAAGAAAATATAATACCATCCTTACTGCATAAAGTACTATTTTCATTAGGAACCTTAATTCACAAATTAACACTAAGAGCACTTAGAATGGGAGACGTGAAAAACGTGGCTATCTGTCATTTTGGTAACGTATTTTCTTCAAAAAGACATTCTTATTACATTTGCCAGGCAGGTTTGCTAATGCCTTTTGTTTAAATATTCATAAGTGGGTTTTTGAGCCTGACTCCTGTGAAGAGAGACAGAGCCTGAGAGCTCCTGCTGAAGCGGTTCTGAGATGTGATCCATGGCACAACAGGGGGACAGACACAGGGGGATGTCCTGTCCTCCCTCCCGTGGCATCCTGGTGCCTGCTCACGCCTGAGCACACCTACCCACACACATATGTGCCCCCAGGCTACTCAAGAGCCTGGCCTCTGCTAAAATTTCCAAACCAAGTACTGGGCACCATCTCCTTCCCATATTTTTTAACCACATCTCTGTATTACTTCCAAAGGTAGCGGCAGAGGATGGGTTCCAGTGGTGGAATTCTGCGGGGCTGGGGATAGAGATCTACTCTCGCCCAGTGCCACACCAAAATAACATCTCCATGTGAAGGCAAGGTGGAAACACTCCTACAGAAATAAGTGTGTCTTTTCATCAAGTTTTATTGGCATCAATACAACTATTAGCTTGCACAGTGAGCCTGCCTGTACAATATGTTAAACATGGGATCAGGCATTCTTCTATTGATAGAAAAACCTGTATGTAGTGGAAGCACACACCTACAATAGAATTTGGGTTTTGTAAAAATGTAGAAGGTAAAAGACATAATCTGGACACTGCTTTGTTCCCACATTTCATCTGCCTAATGTAAGGCAGTGTTGGAAAAGTCAAGTGTAAGGCAAAAAGTTCAGAAAAAGGACGCCCTACCTCTCTACTCCACACTGGGGGGTGGAACTGGGTGGTCTTTAACGTCACTTCCAACCTGAGCTGTTTTACTCCATGTAAAACAGATACTCCTGAATTTGCAATGTATTTAATTTTCCTTTCAAGACCAATATCAAGGTTAAACCACTGGAAAGATGCATTGCTTCCTCTCACTCCCAGAACCTCACCACAAAGCATTGCCATTTGTGGGCTAATACTAGCTGAGTTCATTGAAGTGAAGAAATCAGTGGCCTCCTATATAATTTTGTAAATATAAAGTGAGAAATTTTATTGTTTTTACTTTATTTTTAACTTTACTTCGCTCTTCACTTCAGTAGTCTCTATCTTCTATGTCAATTTCTATAATGCCTCTCTCTAGCACGTTGGCAATATGTTTAGTAATCAGGGAAGCCATCTTTAACCTCTCTATTAGTTTGCTCCTTAGCGGTGTCCTCTTCACACTCCCAGCTGTGTCTATCAGGTTATCTGAATTTCATGCATGATCCATACTATGTGGAATATCTCGGCACTTGTCCCTCAGCCTGTAAGTCCTCGTAACCTTGGCAAGGTGTTTCCAGCACTTCAAAGTGCTGCATCATCTGTCCTGTCCATGGATTTAAATTAAACCATCTGCATTGCTATTCTTGGCCAAGACATGACAGCGCCAAGGATGAGGCCTGAGGGCAGCGATGCTGGGCCAAGGTCACCCCCAGACTCCTGGGGACCACAGCTGTTCAGGGGACAGTGAGGAGCCCCTGCCCCTCAGGTTCAGCCCCTCTGACTGTTGGTGCCTCTTCCCGTGACACTGGGACCAGCTTGGGCAAAGCAGTAACCTCTGCAGGGATCTTACAACAAACAAGGTGATAAACAGCAAAAGCTGGGCTTTTAAATATCACTATACCTGCTAACCCACTCAGCAGCTGACAAATGCAACTTCCATTCATTAGGGTGTACCTGGGGAGCAACAGGCTCTTCTCCTTTTGGCTGCTGACGATTTCCGTTGGCATTAACCACATTAGCCACACACTATGTTCCGTCACTAATTTTCTATTAACTCATAACACTTTCTGGCCTCAGATGACCTAACCTGGATTCACTGTTCATTTGAGTTGGAAGCTTTCTTGTCTGGGAGTACTGTGAGTGACACCATCAGTTAATCAGTTTCTAGCTTTTCTGATAAAATCTTGCAGATATTTTCCACCCAGCATGCCTAGTATGCTCAGGTTTTATAAATATCAAAACAGCTAGAAATTAATGCAGACTTTTTTTCACCACGAATTTCAGCTTGTGCAGCCCTCCTCTCTTTGGCTTTATGAGTACATGCCTGTCTTGAACAGAATACAGTTCTTAATCCCCTGTCTTGCTCATATTACTCCTCCTGCTTTCTCTGCTGTGTCAAACATAAACTTCTTGTTTCCTCCTCCAAAGCCATGTTGTATCCCCACCTCCGACCAGATCATACCGCTGAACTCCATTTTTAAAGGATTCATTTTTCAAGTTGGCACTTTGATGCTTTCTCCCATACCATCACTCCCTCTTTGCAGGAGCTTCCAATAAACATGAGAAAAAATAACTACTCCTCCTCCAGAATGTCCCTCAAACCTCTCTTTTCGTGAAGTGACTGTTTTTCATTGGCTATGGCCACGCTGAGATGTACTACGCACCGTGTTAATCAATATTACCTCACTGCTTCCTCCTATACACTGTTCTTTTTTATTTATTTCTACATTCTTGCCTGTCCTACTTTGAGATTAGAAAATCATCTTTATGTCCTGCATGTTCACCTTATTTAGATAGCTGCCCACCCCTATGATGAGGTCTCATAGGCAATATAGTGACACTAAAAATAAAGAGTTATAGGCTTATAAAGACGTCTGCGAATCGGAAGCACTCTCCTAAAGGGAGCAGAGTGGAAATTTACTGGAGAACATTAAATCTCAACTGTTCTCTGATTTTAAAAAGATGGTGCACCCAGACTCGGATGGAGATGTACTGGTGAGCAGCATGTGGTTTTTCATTAAGTATAGAGATATACTTTGAGTTATAGCCATGACTTGACTCATGTTTTATAGGAGAAAAGCGTAGACCCTCGATAGGATTCATCTCTAGGTAAATATTCCTGTCTCTGTGAGCCCAACATTTCTCCCAACAAGGGGTCATACTTTAGTGCTTATTTCTGGAAGCGGACAAGGAAGCGAATTCCCAAAATGCTTTTCTTCCCTCTTCTTCAGGACAAATGTTTCCTGGTTGAATACTACATATAATGTAGCATATGTACTTGAATATGGAAGAGTAAGTAATACAAGGCTCCCCACCTTTTACCAGTCACTGTCTGCAACCATTAGGATGAAAAATTGTCGTTGTTTTCCCATCTTACACTGCTCTGCATAATAACTAATACAGGATAGGCATGGCAGGAGACACAGGATGCATCACCATAATACATTTTAGAGACAAAACTTTACACTGCGTTATTGACTAAAATGCCCCTGTTAAACTGGTGATGATGCCACCTCCTTTTTATCTTAAGGACAAAAAAGTGGTAAGCTCGGATATTTGTTAATTCTTCCTTACATGTAGAGATGATGGAATGCCAAAGAAAATCATACAAACAAAACCTTCATCAGTCAGTCCTGGAGGCCAGCCAGGCACTAGATAATTTGGACAAGACCACGATGGGTTGATGAAGGACTGGGAACGAGGTACTGCTTCCAGGCTTTGTAAAACGGCTGTAGACAGTCTGTCCCTTTTTAAAATGCCCTTCTTTTTTTTTTTTTTCTCTCACACTGGAAACATAACCTAATATTTTTTGCCTAGTTCATTGGTAAACAAAGTCCTGAGAAGAAGAATGAGAAAACCCATGTTTTGCTGTAATGCTGCTATGCTATTTGGCTATAATATTATGGCACAAAAAATACACCACTTAAGAATCTGTTTTTTAACAGCTGCCAGGATTTTTAACCTCGTCTCAAAATGCATGAAAGACCTCTTAAATGTATTGCCTTAGCACATTGCAAATCTATTCATTTAGCAGTTGTATCAGACATATTTCTTTGTCAGCCACCCATTTAAGATGGGATCATCTTAAAAGGCACTGACATAAATTGTTGCGCAGAAGATCGATCAGTTTAAAAGGTTTTTCCTTTTAACAGATCAGATATCTATTATATCTCACCATTTGGCATATGGCATTTCCATTGAATAATTTCAGTGTTTAATCACTTCTTTAAACACATATTCATTTCAAAAGATTTCCCCCAGATTCCATGATCATGGCTTACTGAAACGAGTTTTACATTTGTGTGTTGTATCAAACAGATGTGGCCAAATGGCCAGGACATCCTTCCTAAGAAACCAGTTTAATTAGCTGGGAGAGACTTTTGGTGCAAAGGCAGGGGTTATTCAGCTGAGGCAAGGAAAAGCAGTTTTACAAGGCAGGTCACAAATTATCAAGATTTTGCTAATTATTCCTGAGCATACAGGTGAGCATTACACACCTCTACAAGTCATGGCAGGGCAGTCGGTTGGATCCCATTCTCCCCATGTTAATCACTAAATCAGTTCCTACAGATGTGCAAAGGAGGGCACATGAACTGTTGCTCTTTACTGCTCTGAAAATCACACTTTTTGACAGATACGTAATTGCTATTGTTTCTTGAAATTAGTTCATAAGAAAGATGCTGAAAAAAGCAATCTGGTAAATAACTTTAATTGAATTCTAAGGGCAAAATTCTGCCAATCATTATTCCCATTGGGTAACACCTTTCTGTACAATCATTCCATTGATTTGGCTGATTACTGTTGAGGTTTACACCAGGTGCCACACAAGCAAACAACAGAGCAGAACTTCACCTGAGCACTGAAATATGGCACCAAAGTTTCCTTCTCAGGGTATTTCCACCTTGCTCAGGCCAAGGGACTCCATCCCTTACCCCAGAGCACCAGTGCTTATTCTATAGGGATATCAGAGAGGTTGGATGTGGTAGTGCTGAACATCCATAACAGTAATTTTTTTCCTTCCTGTCTGGGGACAGCCTGGAGACCAGAGCAAGTTCTCACTGCCAGTGGCCACGATCCATTTGTTCTCTGGAAGATGAGCATCTAATTCCCAAACAGTCATCCGGCTTTAACATCAGCTTGGATATTGTAAATAGTGGATAACAGGAGCATAAAGTTTCATCAACAGACTTCATTTATACAGTTTCTTCTGTATGAATCACAAGTATTTATTTTTTCTCCTTGACCTGATAAAAGAATTATTTGACAGCTCCACAAACTTCAGACTCGCTGAGAATTAAACAAACTAACTGCAGTAGAACTATGATCTCATCAGCCTCCCACACATTTACTTTTGTGTTGTACTCATTTATATTGCATGCCTAATTAGTCAGGGGACATGACAATTACAAAATTAAACTATCAATAGATTTTTTTGTGTTCTTAAAGCTTTGAGAAAAAGAAACGGAATCAAAAAGAAAGGATTATGAATCAGAAACTTGCTGGAAATTGTATAACCACAGTCCTTCCTATTTGGAAATCATTCGGTTATCTTTTCAAGCCCACCAATGAATTTTTAGCCTAAGTCTCACAGCAAACCTAGATTTATACCACTGCGAGGGATTTTTTTATTATTTATAGTTTGTTGTCTCGTGAAAGACATATATAGAAATTTAAAAAAACATTTCCATTTTTTTTCCTTTTTTTTTAGCATACCTCCATAATCTGAACAGGAACAAGATGTTACATTTTAGATGAGTTAGACAGATTCATAGAGTTTTGAAGGCAAGAATATCTCCATATGAACGGAATTTCAAACCCCAACTCAGACATTATGCTGTAATTCCCACTGAAGATTCTCTTTCACATACTACACATTTAATAACAACCTGAACTGACTCCACGTTTCTAAAACTAGACAATTTTTAGTATTCCAATAGCTACTTACAGAGGCGATGTGCACTCCACATACAATGCACCGATGTTCTCATTCCCCTGAACCTCTTTTCTCTGCTAGGACTATGCTCTTCTTTGAGCTCCTTCTTGACTGATACAAAGTAGTTTTTAATGTTTGTTGATTGCATTTGACACAAATGTCTGCTGGGGACAAAACCTGCATAACTCAATGAAGATTCATTTTCTAAAGCCACTGACCTCCCAAGTGACAGAAGGGACACTTGTGCCTAAAATTATTGGTTCCTTCATTGTCAAAAATTCCTCTTTGTATCTCTGACCTTTTCCAGTTTGTGTGCATGTAATTGTGTACCAAATCCACCTGGAGAGTTGGAAGGAACAGGATTCTTTTCATGCTTTTGTTGTATTTTCTGGACTCTCAGCACAGCCCTTCAGAAGTCAGCAGATGTCCTTCATAGGAGATCTCTTTAGGAATCAATGAGTTTGTTTTAGATTCCTATGCTATATTCTGTTCTCCTCACAGTCAGGACAACGCTATCTGCAGCTTGAACTGTAAGGGGAGTAGAAGTCCTCCAAGCACTGAACTTCCTCAGAGGTTCCTAGAGCCCCTAGGCAGTCAGAAAGAGAGGCATCCTGAAAAATCCTGTCCAGAGGCTCCATAACTCCAGAAAATCCATGTGTCAGAGGTCCCAGACAGCAAACACATTTGTTCTGCATAGGTCAGACAGTCTGTGCACTAAAACTGATAACAAATAGCCATTTTTGTTTGCTCTTTGTCCAGGGAGAGTGGATGCATTGGCAACCAGCCTACCCACAAAACCATCTGCTTTGCATACCTTCAGTAGACATATTTCCCTCTCCTTGCAGATTTCCAGCTTCCCTCCTGCTGGATTTTAATAGAATTGGTAGAAGCCCCTATTTCAGTTGTATTCCAAGTGGCTCTTGGGAGGCACTGGCGAGGGAAGTTTGCTGTTTCTGGGTCTTGCTGTCTGTCCAGGAGTCCCTGAGGTAGGTGCACACTTTGTGAGCTCAGGGTGACTGTTCTCTCACCCGGTGAACTGCGGGTATTGTCAATAAACCCCACAACTCAGATTGTCCCATTGCCACGTCATTGAATAGACTCTTCTCTTCTGCACCTGCTCCAGGCCAACACACGCTCAAATTACCAGTTTGTGTTACACCTGTTGGGTTTTCCTGCAGACCCTCAATTTTCTCACTGGTCTCAGAATGTTCTTACTGTACATCCCTACTACTTGGCCATATTTCTTCCCATTGCTTCCAGGATTATACTGTTTCTTACTGCCCAGTACAACTGGAATGGTGCAATTTGAGAAAAAATAATTACAAGCAATGCCTCCAAATGCGTTGCAAACTTTTTTCCTACATTGCACTCACTACATTGTTTTTGTCAGCCCTTGCATATTTTTTTTTTCCTTTCGTATTACTTCATGGAATATATATACTTGACATGAGATCTATCAGGATGTCTGGCTCTTCAGCAAATGTTCTAGCCATGAGCACAGAAAACAACTTGCTGAAATATTTTCCAAACATTCTCCTTCTGGTTTTCTATTGGAGTACCACTCACAAAAAGATTAGAAAGAACTGAAAGCAATCTATCAGGAAAATGGAACAAATGCAGTTGAAGGAAAAAGATCTGTGTTTGGGGACATTTGTATCAGACTATTGGGGCTTTAGTTATGTGCCCAGGCAGAGTACATGCCCTAAAAATGCAGATAAAGCAGCGAGATATTGAATTAGTTGCTTCAGGTTACAATTTTTATTGGCAGGTGCAATGAGTTATGTGGCACCTGTTATGTACTAATGATGAACAGCACTTTCATGTACATAAACACGGTGATTTTGCAAACAGATGCATGGCACACACTGGGAATTTAGAATATAGCATTAAAGTTTCATCTCTAACAACACCAAACCTACATTGTAGGACACTTGTCCAAAAACAAAAAAGCATTAGTAGGATGTCCTATAGCCCCTCTGTGAAGAAGCCAAAGCAGGTAATAGTTCGTAATCACAGAGAAGGAAGAATCTCTTGAATAATCAAAGGAGACTTGTGCCTACTTAGTATTTCAGAATTCTTTCTAACTTGGGGAAAGCATTAAGAGCCCCTCAGGAAAAGCTGGCATACTGTATGCAAAGGCAGGATAAAGATTAATGCATGTTTTCAAATATATATAAGAACAAGTGCCGGTAGAGTAAGAATTCAAACATTTCCTGTATTATGCTTGAAGGCATTCAAGCTGCCAGCCAATAGGTATAACGAGAAACTTCCCATTTTGCTATTATATTGTTGTGCTGTATAGGGTTTTTGTCTGAAGCATCTGGTATGGGTTATTGTCAAAACCCTACTTTGAACATCGCTCTGGCTTAACGTAAGGATTTCTATGCTCCTGAAACTGGGACATTCTAATTATCTTTCAACATTACAGTGCTGTGCTACCAAACCCACTTTAATCTGTAATAATAACAGAAAAGAATCATAAGCCAAAAGACTGTTTACAAGTTGACACAAATGACCCAATCTTTGCGAAGAGCCATGGTGGAAAAAGTGTGAAAAATGTACTTCACAGAAGCATCCTTGGCAGAAGATGTGAATTCAGTGAAAAGGTTTAAAACATTTCAACAAAAGCCTGAATTGGATGCCAGAGCTGCAAGAAGTTTATCTTATACTAAAAGAGGGAACAGAAAAGATCTCAGAAAAATACAGTACATATCTGCTCTGTTACCAAACAGACTTTAAAATAGCAAACGGAATAAACAGACAAATGGCAAGAAAATGCCTAAACACAACAAACTAACCTTTGCAGGATTCTTCACGGCTTTATTCCCTTGTATATGACCTGTGATTTGAATGTATATCAATATTTTTCTAGCAGTTGCACGGCTCCATTAGCCAGATGCCATTCTTCATAACAAAACCATTATAAATATATGGCCTCAAAGTGCTTTTGGCCTGAGTCCAGCAGAACCGATCTCTCAGCAAGCCATTTCAATATAGGGAAAAGAGAGAGAAAGAAGGAAAATCTCTTTTCAAGCGTGTCATATCTCCAAATCTAATAACGAGTAGTGGGACAGATCAGACAGGTTTCTGTATTGTCCCAAAGTTATGGGTGAAACCTGGGAGAGGCTGTTTAATGAAGTCTGAATGCTACCTGGCTGCAGCACAATAGGAAACCACGATATTGCCCTCAATGCTGCTGCCTTGACAGCATTTGGTTTCCCTCAGGGAAAAAGAAGTGAGGTTTGAAATTCCATACTCAGAGAGGAAATGCCCTGCAATATTGCAAACTAGAAGAAGACAAATAGAAATAATTATTTTGTAAAGTTTCCTTGACAATTTTTTTTCATTATTTTATCAAAGTAAGAGAAGTGAGAACAATTGTTGTCACATCACCGTGAAGTAAATTGTGCTTATCAGTGCTTAAAGAAAAGCCAACACGGTTCACCAATACTTTGGCTCTGAAAATCGACCTTTCCTAGCAAAATAAAGGGTGTGAAAACCCTCTGCTACTTTAAAAGACATCTGACAACCAGACCCCAGCTAGGGAAAATATTCATCTTCACATTTTAGTCACCAGATGTTAACATTCTAGCATAAGCAGAGTGGCATTCTAATTGCGAACTTCTTAAAGTAAAATATATTTTTATGGGCTTCTTTGGTTGTTTGGGTTTTTTTTTTTCCCTCACAAAACAAGGTACAATGTGAAATCAAGCAATGTTAATGGGATCATGAATAATTGGTTAGTCAACAGTCGGGATTTTCCCCACACTGGGGGTGTCAGATGCAGTTTGGATTAAGGCAGAGAAGAGAAAGAAAGATGCAAAGGTACTTGGCAGTACATATACACCCTGTAATACAAGGATAAACAGATGCAAATAAGCAATTAAATATGTGAGAAGATTAAAAATCATGGACCCCTACACTTAGTGCCAGAAAAATAAGACTTACAAAAATTTATAACTTCGGAGAAAGGTCTTGTCCTTCAAATATCTTAGAAACTCCTTAAATAATTTCTATTTCCCCAGCCCCTATGTTTGTTCTCCCTCCCCTCAGGAAAGCTGAAAAAACACCTATACACATACAAAAATAAAACAAAGCACAAAACTGAAAAAAATAGATGAAAATAATAACTTGAGGGATTGAAATTTATCTTATATTGTTAGAGCAAAGCACAAACTCCATGATTCAGCTCAGCAGCCAAAGGGAGGCATCAGGGAGGGCTTGGCAAGCTCCATCCAAGGCAAAGGCACTCCAGCCAGAGGTCTCAGAGTAATGAGAGACCCCACAAAAGCAATCATGGGAAGGGAACCGATATTTGAGCCTGTGGTAAAAGAGACTTTGCATACATGTGTGACAAGAAACCCAATGAATAAACAAATTGCATCTAAACACTGCAAAAGCTGTCAGCTCTGCAGAAGTTCTGAAGCAATTTGTGGTTGCAAAACCATGAGGAGAGCAGGGGAGATCCAGGGCCAAGTCACTTGTCCTGCTGCTGCTGGGCCACACGTGCGTGGCTTTGAGTCTGCCAAACGATGCATCAGTGTGGCTTTATGTGGGTGTCAGTCACATCACTGATGCATTGGATCATATTAGGTCTGAGCTTAATAAGATCTGAGCTTAATCTGATCTCCTGAAGCCCCTTCTCTGGCCCCAGCATTGTGGTACTGGGCTTTATGCAATGCAGACCTGTTCTTTTCGAAGCCCTCCAGCAAACCCAAAAGAGAAGCAAATATTGATATATGGTGTGCTGGCATAAAGGCTCCAAACTGCTGAGCACCAAATCCTCACCAGTGTTGAGAGAAAAGGGTCAGGGTTTCAGGTAAGAGCCTATTTTGAGTGTCTGAATCATCAGGTTTGGGTTATCACAGCGAGGCTCTAATGTATTAGGCAGCGAGGAAAATGATAGGTATTCATTTCAGTTCATGATTTTTCAATTTTTAATTTGGTTTTAAAGATTTCTCATCAGCAGCATATTTCCTAATTTTTCCACTGTCTGAACCTGTCAGGCAGATCTGAACCAAAGCCAGACCACATACACTGCCTCAAATTAATGAAAAAGGTGAAATGAGAAAGTTCTATCTCCAGTAAACTAAATGACAAAGCCCTGCTGCAACTACACCAAGCACACAAACAGAACCCAGGCAAGGTGAAGACATTCCTAACAGTTCTGAGAACCACATCTATTCATTCATTTCACAGAAGAGTACAACTTTCAAAAAACATTTCAAACTTAGTAAAAAAAATAAACTATAATGCTTTGGGCCCTTGTCCCCTGCTCCATTGTGGCATTAGGGACGTTGGGAAATCATTTTCGTGACTGTAAGTTCAGGCACGGTGACTCAGCCATGCTGTACCAACTGAGCGAGCCTTTAGGCCAGCGCAAGATAAGGCTCAGTTCAAGAGAGGTTTATGTTTTCCTTTAGAAATGTGTGAGAACATGATACTTGGATTGCAACACTCATCTCGAGAAACAGCTCTTGCTTTTCAAATCTGCAGAAGTTATTTGGACAGCGTGTACTCTCTGGTCCTTCATATTTAATAGCCATAATGCCTCCATTGTATGGTTGTCATTAAACATAACACTGCCCTCCAACCTTTGGATTACCACTAGAAGCTGCCATGAACAATTTATATGCCAGTCTTGATTCCCAGAAGAAATTCAAGCAGAAGCATCTCCTTTCAAAATGTTCAAATGTGCTTTGTATCAAAAGAAAAAGAAATATATTTGTGAAGTACTTACCATCGATTACAAACATCTGTGGCAAAATTAGGTAGTGGAAGGCACTTTTGCATCCAGAAACTTTAAAGATTTGCTAAAAGTTGAAATCTGTCAGATATTTTTAACTAGATTTATAAGAGAATACTGTATCTTTGGCTTTAGCATCTCATATGTACAAAGCTAAACTGACAGAATTAAAGCTATTCATGCTGGAAAATCCCACAGTGCAGTTATCAGACTCCAGGAATAATATGCATAAACGAAAGAAGTCTTATGATTAGGAGGGAATTAAAGAAAAGAGGTTGAGGAAAAACTCATTAAAGGGCTGATCCTCAGTGTTGGTGTGTTGTTAGCAAACGTGGGTCTTGTGCACCTTTCCAGACCAGAGCCAAAAAGCATGAGGTGCTACAAGTGCCTTTTGAAATCAGATAAGGGTATTCTATATTTCACTATTGTGCATGAACCACTTGCTTTATGCAGGATTTTGACAGTGGGTAGTGTTACTCATTATTTTAAATAATTAGCCTTATTTTTAAGCCCTTAAAAATGCTTTTGTACTGCTTGTAAAGGGTTTTGTCTTGGTTTTAGTCTTTCTTCTCCCACCCATCTACCAAACCGCTTTTAATCCATTTATTCTAAAGAACAATATAGCAATATCTTCTTCTGTTTATATGACCAGGAATGGCTCTCCTAAGCATTTTGAGTTCTTGTAGAGGCTGCATGTCATATTCAACACCAAGAGAACTGAGATGGACACTGATGCATTTACATTAAATATTGTGTTCTGCTTGCAGGATCCCTTTCAAATTAGGGGACCACGAGATGGTCCCCATGGGCCCATGCTTTGAGACAGCATTGCATATGGGCACGAGAATAAAGTAGTTAGAAGAGCCAAAATGCCACTGTGCTCTGCATATTTTATGTGCTTTAATTGTATTATATTGATTTGAGTCCATTATAGCCTGGTTTGTTACTCTAATAAATTACATTGTTCTTTGAAACAATGATGGCTTAAGATTGAAATACTACATTAAAACTTATATCTGACTGGCAGGCTTCAAATGTGATATTTACCACTGGCTATGGAGAAAGTAATCCTTGAAAGGTTTTCACTCTTTAAATAAAACCTCTAGGTCAGAATGTACAAGTTTAAAAATGGTCCTCAAGCACTGGTTAAGAGTGGGACGAGAACAGCTGAGGGAACAGGGATTTTTCAGGCTGAGTTTTGCAAACAGGACATGTAAGCAAAAGGAAAGAAATAACTTTTCATTTAGATCTGAGGAACAGAAAAGTTTCAGCTTTTAAACTCCACATAAAACTTTGTTACAATAATTGTTCTCCAATGCTAATGTAATGCCTTTCTGTTTATATTTTAAGTTGAAGCTTTGGCAGATTTAATTAGTGAAAGAAAAACAACTTTCCAAAAACTTATCTGTATTAAGCATTTAATGTTTAATTGACTGTATGCTTTATGTGGCAATTCATATGAAATCTGAAGATAGAAGAGTTCAGCATATAGAAATGAATGATTTTTATGACTGGGCTTGATTTTTTTTTAAAAGCACAACAAAAGAGAACAATTTTCAAAGTAAATACCAAGCCAAGACTGAGAAAGTAGGTTTTTTTTAAAAAAAGAAACCTGCTAGGCACCATACATTTCACATATCCTATGTGTTTTTCTGGAAGTAAGAAAGGTCTTTTTAGGTGAAGTAAAAAGGAAATGGGACATTGTTGGAATGGAAAACTGTAAACAGGAGCTCAGAGTAGATTAAAAAAAGAAATTTCGTGACAACATACACATTTAAAAGATGAAGGTGAGTCATCACCATGAGATGAATACCTTATTTTTTAAACCCTATGGGAGTTGTCTTTGATGAGCAGCAGCACAGTCACTGCAGGTAGGTGCATTTTGACAGGCAGAGAGCTGCACTGCACTAATGCACTCTGTCAGAAATTCCCACCACAGCACAGAGGTGATACCGTGGGATTTAGCTCCTGGGGTGCAGCAAGTCTGGTGGTGGGACCCTGCAGAAGTACGTGTTCAGCAGCAGAAGAGCAAGCTGCCACTGAATAAGGAAATTTTGCCTTTACAGCCCAGAAAAAACACTGAACACTGCCCTCAGACATGCAAGATTTTAAACTTTACGTAAACTTATTCATAAAAAAATGAACCTCATTTAAAATGTTCATAGACATCTTTTAAAAACACCATGAAGAGATGTAAGTAACAGAAACGGAATTTTGGCAGTTGTTCAAACCTGGTTATATTTTGGTGCTTATTTTATATATATATGCACTACTTTTTTGATTGCTTATTTTGCCTTCTGGTGAGTCTGACAAACACACACATCACCTGAAAGCAGGTGTAAGAGTAACTCTACGTGGATTAGTTGCTCCAGCTTTGGACTGAAGCAGGACTGAGGCCGAGGAACTCCCACATCCCGCGCTGTGCAGACAGGAGGAGCCGATTCCCGCAGTCTCTCCCAGTCCCTCTCCCCATCGAGGTTTCCAGACAACCCAGGACTGTGTCACTGCTGGAGTTACCACTGGGACTGACATTACAGAATTGGCCATTCATCATCTTTGACACCGGGGCTATTTCAGAAAGTACTGCTTTGGCACATTCAGGAATAATCATATCAAAGTTGGGGCTGCGCTTTGCTTCAGAGGGAGGTCATGCAGACAATAATAGTGCATCACGGGTTTTTTTCTCTAGTGTAATATTACCTATGTCTTATATATGTGTCCTGGTACTCCTCTGAAACCTTGCAGGGTTGGGTGTCAGGGCTGTTTGCCTTCAGAGACAGCCTGCATGCAGAGGGCAGGCAAAAAGCAGAGAAAAAATGGGGAGCAATGCAGAAGAAAACAAAAAGAGGTAAAAAAAAGTCACCTGGAAAAAAGTAGGATTCCTATAAAAATGATGTGGTTTAATATATTCAAAAGAATTCACAGGAAAAGTCAATGTTGACTTGTAAAGATCTCAAACTTATCGATCAATATGCAAAATGCCATTATGCATTCAAAACAACATACTATGTTTCATTTATAAAGGCACATGTCACAGGCACAGGGATAGACACTACAAAACGGTCTGATTTACACAAAGTAGAACATGCACACACCAAATTATAAATATAAACCAGAATGTTTCCCATGCAATCAGAAGGCCTGTCTGTACACCTTTCATACTAATAGCAAAATTACGCTTCCAGTAGGCATAAGATTGGCTCATAATGGCCTAATCCCACTGATGTTCCTTACCTTGGCATAGTCTGACGTCAGCCTTATGAATAATTCCATGGGTGTCAGGAAAGATGCAGCTGTTAAAATGCTAAGCCAGGCCTGATCATTACATTAGCCTGAAAACGGTGACTTAAAAATGTGAGTTCTCAGAACTGACGTCTGATGTTAAACCTTTCGGATCAATTTTCTCAAGATCTTCTCCACCAAAACTTAAAATTAGCATTTCTTTTTTTTCCTTTCCCTTTCTCATTCTTTTCCCTTTTGAAAAGCTCAGTTTCCATCTGCAACCACAGCTCATAAAGGAGGTTTAAGGGGAATATCAACTGAGAAAAGAGTTACAATAAACAGGCAAGAATCAGCAACATGGAGTTTTCATGAGACCTCTTCGTTTATCAAGTGCTGTCATAAGGAGATGCAAACTGTTCCATGCCACACAAATGACAATATTTTATCTTTTCACATCAGTGCAAAGTGAACTTGGAGCTCAAGAAACCTTATCTACCTAGTTACATAATGTCCTGATCACAAAGAAAACGCACTTGACAAGGAAACCAGCAGAACTGTGGTTTCAATCCTTGCATGTGCACAGTGCTTCAGCGTGCATCACAAACAAACACCTAAACCCACAGCTAATTACATCTACTGCTGCCTGCTTCAGAGGATATAGATCTATATATGCTTATTAGGAAAAGCATCAGGACTTTGACCTACTGGCAGTTTGCACTGAAAATAAAGGATCAAACAGCTCTCTAAACATTCAAAGACCAGTTTTCCTCACACCAAGGTAACAGCAACATAAAAAGTGCCTGATATTTATATTTTTACCTTCCCTATAATGGTGATGATGAAAACAGGACATTAAAATAGTTCCAGAAAAAAAACCCCTGAGAAATATCCTTATGCATTCTATTTTTACTGGAGATTAGGCATTGAACATTTCATCATCACTGTCCTTGATTTCTTATAAGCAAAGCACTCCTATGAGTTGAACTGCCAACAAAAACCCAACGACTGTGCTCACTTTCACTGCTCTCAGGTTTTGTCAAGGAGCTTTTTATCCTACAGACATAAAGTTATGGTTTAATATTTTAACCACAACCAAAATAGTCCTTTTTCTGATACACAAAACTTCCCTGGAAAACAAAAAGTGGTAGCTGATAACGAGGATAATTCAATGTTTTAGGCACTAACAGTGCTGAAAGAGGGTTTGCAAAGGTGCAGGTGTTACTCACAGTGCCAAGAAGAACTGGAGAGAGAGGAAAGGATGAGGATGAAGATGAAGAAGGAGGTGGTGATGCAGGAGTGCAGATGAAAAACCCTCCTCCAATATGCATGTTCCTCCAGGGCTCTATGGAAAAAAAAAGAAAAAAGATAATAATATTTGTTTAAGAAAATCACCGCCAAAATTCCACACATAGATACTATGGTGATTTGAGATCCCAGTGAAACTGAGCATGATTCAGCTTCCCAACTAGAAAAAATGTCAGAATCATGACTCTGCTTGGAGAAAAACACAAAGTTTGAAACTGTGGAGCTATAACCAACAAAACAATGTCTGTAGTACATCTCAGTCAGCAATTAAAAACCAATCTCATCCTCAAAAAGGCCCTTCTTCCCCGTTCCTGGTGTCAGGAAGCAATCTGCCTCACTTGTTCCCTGGCCTCATTTCTTCCAGCTATCAAAGGTGTGCCTGCACCCATCTGTTTATGACACTTTTAAGACCTTATGTTGCTTTGACAAAATGAAAGGTTTTTAGTTGTTTCTTCTTATTTGTTTCTTTGGGGATTTTTTCTGCTTTTACCATTTCAGTGCAAAATCTGAGGATAATTATCCTCAGGTGAAAGAGGGGTGAAACTCAAACCTGTTCTCATGTTTTAAGATTTAAGATTTTACTCCTAGGTGTGAACTGTGGGATAACAGCTGATGTGTGGCCACCTGAAAGTACTTTACACATTAATGTTCAGTGATTATATTTGGCAGGGATTAGATTTCCAGTTGAAGTTACACATTCCAGGGCTTGCTAGAACCCCATAAAACAAAATCTAACTAAATTGATTCAGGCATTATGTAAAAATCCTCTGAAACACTAAAGCCCTCCTAAAGTACTAAAAAATGTACTATGTAAATTTTTCTCTAAAGCAAGGGAGATAATGTTTTTGCTCTGTCTTTACTCAGAAGAACAATCCAAAGCAAGCCCCAGGTTTTCACTTTTGAAAATAAGCTCATATCTTGAATGGAAACTCTGAGGAAGATATTAATTAACACTTAAGAAGACAAGGAGTCCCTTTTACTTAAATTCTCTTTCTTCCCAGTAGCTATTAAGAAAGGCAAAGGAAAGCTTTTGGAATATAAAGGATGCAAACCCCATCACTTTCACTACAAGTTTTTTTGGAACGAAAATGAAAGCTTTATGTTTGATGAGCACCAGAAGCTTCAATTTCTATGTGGTGTAATTTAACTCTCATGTCAAACAAACAAAAAAGAGTTTTGAAATAAAATTCTCCAGTAATTTACTGCAACACTTGTAACTTACTCAGGAGGTACCTGGTAGGGAACCAGTGACTTTGCTGAAAGTGAAAGAAATGAGTACACATATTTAATGGCATTGAGAGAGCTTCATTTGGGTGAAATGTTAATACTTCGGTCAAGCATTGCTGTATACAGGATGGAATTTTAGAGATAGATTCACTGCCTCATACATTTGCCCAGATTTACCATAAAGCACCAGCAAAATTGCATGTCGAGCCGGGAACTACACTGTTTTACCCATGATATTACACTCACAAAAACCAGAATATAATTTGTCATTTCTTGTCCTTACACTAATTGAACTGACACAGCTCTATTAAAATGAGTCAAATCTAATAACAGCATTTCAATGGATGGGAAAGATATCTGCTTGTTTTTCTTAAAAGACAAGAAGGGAGAAAAAGATATTTTTGGGTTGGCTAAGCATCTATTCCCAACACATAATAAGGTTGTTATCAACCAGAAAAGCCTATTAAGTTAGAAAATGAATACTGAAAGCTTTCTAATTAAACACTTTCCACTTACACGATACTGAAAAAATAGAGTGGGAGATACTGGTCCTGATACTGTATTAGTCATTGTATCACTCATATCATGATGCTGTAATCAGCTCTCAGGATGAATAGCCCAGGTGCTCAAGCTGTGCTGCGATTTGTAATTGGAAACATCTTTGGATAATAGTTGTCTCATGAGTTGTTTTCTCCTCTTGTCATATTTTTTTAATGAGATGTGACTTATAATTGAGTTTTCTATTAACTGTCATGCAATCGTGTTTTTTAGAACTTTAAGTCTGCTCCTGCCAAGCTGGTCTCTGCAGATTCATCCTGGGCTGGAGTGGGATATGTGTATGGGCATGGGGCAGCACAGGTCCTGTCCCTGGGAGGCAGCAGGTAGGATTAGAGCTGCAAGACTTCCTTCTCTGGGGGAGGATTGTCGCTTTGATACCTACCCACAGGGATATATCCAAGGTATATGCTGATACTGGTATTAAATTATTCTAATAGGGACAAACCTAAGCCAACAGCAGCATTCCCCTTCTTCAGACAGATACCTCCTGTCACTTTTCAACAAAATGCTATATAGCAGACAACTCAATAGGGTCTCTTTACTTGCAATATTCCTATGTGTTATTACCAAGAAGCATAATTTTTGCCACACCTTCCCAAAAGTTCATAATTTTACATATCTGGTTGGTTAAAAGCGTAGTAATGACTTCTGTTGTTTAGGAGACTTCCAAGGAAGGGGGAGGATTTGGTAGCCAGCCTGATTGGAAAAAAGCTTGAGAAAGAGAAATTAAATTTGGTCTGAGTGGAAGGTTAAAAATCAAATAATCTCAGCTACATTAAAACCACTGGCATGTTATAGATTACAAGCAAAAGCCCATACTATTCAAATTTATGTGATTTATTTCTTTCATATTTTTAATTAGGTATTTCAGATCTGCCACATACTGTTCATGGGCTTTACCAAGATACAGCACAAGTCTATACAACCAATAATCTTGAAACACAGCAATCACGCTTATCTTTAATGTTCTCAGCTGCAAACTGTTCCTAATATATATTCTTCTATGTAATCTGGTCAAAAGGTTTTAAATTATGCAGTGAGTATAACAATTATGCAATAAGCAGTAACAGTATGGACCTGAGAGCTCTGGATGCAACACCCCCACAGAGGTGAAGCAGATTAAAAAGTTGGACATAAATATGTAGTTCCTCTATTAAATGTATGAAGGACAGATAATTTTAAAGGGCTTAATGCTGTGTACAGGAACATCCCTGCTAGGGAAGCACACGGCAGCCTGCGCACAGCAGACCAAAACTGGCCCCTAAGCAAAGTGTGGCTTAGAGAATTTCCATTTATTAAGGTTTTTCCAACTGGGGGATGATCATTTTTCTGTTGTAGGAACTGCCTGCACTCAGTGGCTGTTTATTCTCTTGGCTTTCCCCAGTGGCCAGTGGTAATTCCCCAAGTACATATAACAAGGATGAACAGAAATTGGGGCCCTTTTTTTGACACAAGGAGTGGAATTGCCTGTTGTAATTTTGGATTATGATGATTACTGCAAATATTTTTGAAAATTTAGGCAGTGGTTTGTTGTTGACCCAGAAGGAGCAGCGTGTCTCTGGCAGTGCTGCTGTTTGTGTCACCAGCCTCCCTTGGCTGATCAGCTGCAGGGTGATATGTGAAAATGCAGGCCAGGTTTTAATTGCACTCTCCTTTGGAGGAGATGATTGGGCACTGTTGAATCCAAGCCCCGTGGCTTCATCACCCGGTTTTGCTGGCCTGGCTCCTTTGCTGCCCTCTCCTCTCTGTTTGGTTACACACAGAGATACATCAAATATCACCTTATGCTGTGCAGTGGCAGAGGCTGCCCAAAAAATTATCCTTGCCAGCCAAACAACTTCTGTGAGGCAATGTAGCTAATTCCTGTTCTAAATTCTACCATCATCACACACAAGGTCACTCTCTCCATCCCTGTGAATCGACCAACAAGATGGGAACTAAAACATGCCGTGGTGGTCCAAAATTTTAGATTTAAATTGTAAATGCGCAAGGAAAGTGCCAGCTCAGTTCCTTAATTGTTGGTAAAATATACAGAAACCTAAAATCCTTCCCTCAGATGCAAATTCTGCAGTGTTTGACTGTGCAGAAGCTTCCTTCCCTGGGAGTTTGGGAACTTAGTTAACGATGCAACCACGTGGTCATTTATTCTAATTAATGTGAACACATTTGCATTTGCAGATCTAGCAGCTTTTGCAAGCCAAGAAACAGCCCACAGTGGTTTTACAGGGTGCACACAGATGTGCTGGTGCAGCACAGGACACACTGGTCAGTGCAGAACGAGCCAGACATGCAGTGCTGGAGGCCCAAGACTGTGCTCAGTAGATGTTTCCCAACACCTTTGACCCATGAGAGGCTGAACTCGCTGTGCAACAGTAGTGGAAACCTTTTGTTCCAACAGAGACAGTTACCAGAATCTTGACTAAATTATTAACATTAAAAAAACAAATAAAAAAAATCAAGAACATAGATGAGCCTCCTCGAACCTGCACAAATTAGAGCTGACCCATTCCTCTGTGCTTTGTTCCCAATTGCTGTTACTTTTTTCTACTGGCAAGATTTTATTTTGGAAGTCACAAGTTCTTAGCTAAAACAGGTTTAACTATTTAGCATCAGATTCACCCACCTACATAAAACTCTCCAACTGTTGAAGTTGTTAAAGGGACACTGTCAGTTTCAAAACTTCACGTCTGTTAAAAAATGTTTTACCTTCTGTTGTTAGGAGTGATCCCTAAGGTTGGATACCTGAAAGGCATTAGACAGAAAATATCTCCTTGGGGTATTTTGAGCATCATCTTTTTCATTGTTTTTCTCCCTAGTTTGCCCAGGCCAATGACACACTAATGTCCCCATGGGGAACCTGGGCAGCGTTGTAACTTCTCCAGCTCTGAATAGATTTTTTTACCTAAGTGACTGCCTGTACAGGTGACGCTCTTTTGTAAGTTCAAATACAGGATAAACTATGAAGCAAACTTTCCCCAGTGTCAGCCTAACCCCTCCTGGGACATCACAGGGTTTGAATCCTGCCCTTCATCAACAACCCCACATCTACTAATTCTTACCAAAAATTAATTCTTACAAGGACTGACCAGCTCCGGAAGAGGAGATTTCAGTGATTTCAGGGACATGGGAAAAAAAAGAGAGAAAAGCAGGAGTAAATGAAGAAGTAAGAAGATTTAAGGACACATGAGATAAAGCAAAGGGAGACTAATACCGTGAAGCAGCAAGGGAGAAGTTTTGTGGAAAAAGGCATGAAAAGCTGCTGTTAAAGACAGTATTATATTTTATATGCAGAGGGAGGCTTAGTTTGAAGTGGCATAAGGTAGCAACGGTTTTTACGGTATTTCCATGCTTCTAAGTGTTTGATTTTGCTAATTTAACCTTCTTTTAGTGTACTTTTAATGTAATACAGAGATTTGGAATGTTTTATTTTTTGTGAATGTAATGCATAATTCTGACTGACTCAACCTTTAATTCGATTTCCTCTTCATAGTTCAGATTAGAGGACTTAAATGGAGCAGCATGATATAAGTGAACTTCCTCTCCTTTCACTGCAAAGCCACGGGAGATTTTGGCTAAGTTAGCTTTCACACAGCTTTATCTTGGGTGGAATAAGAGAAAAGAAGAAGTAAGAAAGGCTGAGGGGACACTGGCAGGCAGTCGAGGAGCACCCCACACCACCAATGCCTCGGGCTTCGCAGGCAGCACAGAGAGAAGCAGCCACTGGAGAAGCCAAAAGAAACTCCTGGGATGAACTCGCTCAGTGGCTCATCTCCATATTTTTGCATACTGATGTGTGCTAAAGGGCACACATGCTTCTCAAGACAGCACAAAGTTGCTGCCTTGAGGAGTAGAACTGGCTCCCAGTGCATTTTAGATGTTGTGTAAATTACCTACATAAAGCCCTGTTGTCCCCATGTGATCCTTTGCAGGTTCTAAATAAGCAAACCAATGTGTCTCAGCAGTTGCATTTTTGGAATCATTGTGTTCCTAAGCTGTAAAAGAAGGTAGGATGTGTATTCAGAGAGGAAAAAAGAGCCTTTGGTTACTTTCTTGTCTTTCTAGGATGTTCTGAATGCCAGCAGAGCAAGGGAGGTGATTCTGTTCCTCTGTTCTGCTCTTGTGAGACCCCACCTGCACCCAGCTCTGGGCCCCCTACATTGGAAGGACATGGAATGGCTGAAGCTGGTCCAGAGGAGGCCACAAAGATGCTCTGAGGGCTGGAGCATCCCTTCTCCAGAGACAGGCTGGGAGAGCTGGGGGTGCTCAGCCTGGGGAAGAGCAGGCTCTGGGGAGGTCTTAGAGCCCCTTCAAACGCCTGAAGCTGTAGAGGGACTTTGGACAAGGGCGTGAAGTGACAGGACAAGGGGGAACGGTTTCAATCTGAGCAAGGGCAGGGTTAGATGGGATATTGGGAAGAAATTCTTGACTGTGAGGGTGATAAGACATTGGAACAGTTTGTCAGGGAAGCTGTAGCTGCCTCACTCTGGAAGTCTTCAAGGCTAGGGCTTGGAGCAAGCTGGTCTAGTGGAAGGTGTCCCTGCCCATGGCAGCGGATTGAAATGGGATGATCTTTAAGATCTCTTGCAACTCAAACCATTCTATGATTCTATGATTTTGTCTTTCTATAGTTTTATATTTTTAGGCATTATAAATTATAATTATGAAGACTTGTCCTCTTCTACCTCCTAAAATGAACTAAAGAATATATAAATAAACTAATATTGACTGGGATAGACAAGTGGATTAATGCCTTTTGAGGGAGACAAGAGAAAGGAATAGACAGACATAAACACCTAAATGTGCTAAGGCTCCATTCACAATCACAATTCATTATATGTCAGTAAAACTGCATGAATAAATGCAAAAATTTAATCCTCTTTTGAGCAGAATTACTTTCTCTGTAAATAACTGCAGAATAGAGTTATCAGCCACCTGATATTTCTCTTCAGGACCAGTGCAAGGGACACTCAGTCAAATTTCACTATCCCAGTGCACAAGACAGGAGAATTTTTATCAATATCATGATGTTTTTCTAAAAGATCTCATTTTAAAGATGAATTATGCATACTGGAAATTCAGGGAAAAGGAAGGCTGGGTGTCTGTGTGAATGACTTTTGCTCATATTCCAGCATAAGCAAGAATATTAATGAATCTTCTGAATAAAGGGAAGAAGTTCTGTATTAGCTGACATTCATTTTTCCAAAAGATATAACTGCTTTACTTAATGCCTGATCTAAAGCCCTGGGAAATTTTTCTCACTTCATTGTACTCCCATCTTCTCTATGGAAGACACACTTGGTCATACAGTTAACAATTAATTAAGTAAATTAAGTACTTTGGCCCCAACTTCTTTCCAGTAAGACTTGAGTAATAATAATGATATCAGTGTGTGACATATGTGCAATGAAGTCAGCACTTGACACAATACTTCTGAAGAAACTTTCAGTGAAGTATGTACCATTAGTGATGATAAAGCTTAGAGAAAAGGCTTAAAAATTGCATTCTCTTACTGAGCAGGTCTGATCCTGATGATCTCAGGGAGGCTGTCAGAGTCATATGCTTGACTCCAAAACATATGTGCCTCAGAGCTTCAGAAAGGCAGTAAATAAATAAAAATGCTAAATAAATAGTAATAAATAAAAAGTAATAAATAAAAATAAAAAATATCATTTTTTCATGAGATATTTTCCTAGTGACTTTAGTGAGAATGAGACGAGGTTATGGGGCTGGGAAAGTAAAAGACTTCTTATCCTTTAAACATGGTATAGTTTCAGTGCAAAGGGAAAACAGAATCAAACCAAAAAAAATTCACAGAAGTCTCCAAGCACAGCTGGAGTGACAGCCTTTTCAGATGAAAGAGAGAGAACGGGATGGAGAAAAGTATTTGCTGCTCTACAATATGAGTGAGAAGTACTCTAAATGGTCCAGAGGGATTTGGAAAATATCGTGTTGCTTCTCTTGCTGTTATTTGCGCTATAAGTAAGATTTGTTTATTTGAAAATTAAAATAGATTAAGTTAATTTGAACATTTTCCCCTGTTGTGGCTTTATGATGTTCACTGCTTTCTTGGTGAAAAAAAACTGAACCTGCTCAGGAGGTTTGCTTAAGAGCCATTAGTGTGCAGTAATTTACAGCTACTCAGAACCATGCATTGAGCTCCTAATTGATTGCTAATGTTGATGCGCTTGATTGGATGTCAAGTTATGTGTAAAATTTATTGAAAATAATTCTGTTTCTTTCCTCTCTCTAACACCACAGACAGTAAATCGAGATAGATATGCAGGGTAGCTACATCTGTTTCCTCAGGCCTGATTTTTTACAGAGCCTCCCACCAAGACCTTTTCAGACCGTACAATCAGGATATCCTAAAACCCCTTAATAAAAATAAGCAAAAGATAATATTCCCGTGCCCTTTCCCCCCCCACCATTTTGCACAAAGACATAAAAAACGTCACTAGCATCCTGAGCCACAGCTACTACTCCGACATTTCAAATGAGCAGCTTTAACCTCACCAGCTTTGAAATCAACTGGAACATTAACCGCGATACTTCTCCTTCCTCTGCGGGCTGCTCAAAGTCCCCACGGTCTTTTAAACTGGGAGTTACAGGTGCTGAATTACCCGTGAGGGATGAAAGAGTGACAGGTCTGAACTCTGCCATCCACCCAGGAGGCAGGGGATGGTACCCCAGGGAAAAGAGCAACCTGGAGAACAGTGGCACTGCAGATGGCACCGTGTGCTGCTCTCAATGGGACGTGGCAGGATTTTTGTGTCCTGGGTTTGCATGTGCTTCAGGCCATGCCCAAAAGGATCAGTTGAACAAAAACCTTTTCTAAACCCAGAGGAAATTGCAACTATTAGTTTATACATATATATTTATAGACTCAGCAGATCAGGATCAAAACATCCAAATGTTTACTTGATCTCTAACTGGTAGGGGGAAAAAATTACTTACAAGCTTTTTAGAACAGTAATTTTTTCAATGATTTTGAGCATTGAAACAGCACTACTACCCTTCTAATAAAAGAAATAGTTTTATAAAGGCTGAAATTCGTGTTCCCCTGCATGCATGTCCAAAGAAGGAAAATGGAGCTGGAGAAGGGTCTGGAGCACAAGTCTGAAGGGTCTAGGGGTGCTCAGCCTGGAGGAAAGGAGGCTCAGGGGGGACCTTCTTGCTCCACAGAATTTTCTGGAAGAAGGGTAGCCAGGTGGAGGTCAATCTCTTCTCCCAAGTCACAAGCAACAGGACAAGAAGAAATGGCCTCAAGTTGCACCAGGGGAGATTTACATTGGATATTGGGAAAAATTCTTCCCTGAAAGGGCTGTCAAGCCCTGGCACAGCTGCCCAGGACAGTGGTGGAGTCATCATCCCTGGAGGGATTTAAGAGAAGTGTAGTTGGGGCACTTGGTGACATGGTTTGTGGTGGCCTTGGCAGTGCTGGGGAAATGGTTGGACTCAATGGTCTTAAAGGTCCTTTCCAAACTATGTGATTCTACAGTTCTGTTCTATCAAAGATGGAGAAGATTGGAGAGGACATAGGAGGGACCCAATATTTTTGACAAAGTTGATGCAGAAGCATCAACAGCACTGTTAGCATTCAAAACCTTAGAATCACTTCTGTGTTTGTCTATTCATGGCACAGAGCACTTTTTAATCTAGAAGGTGGCAGAGATACGGGAAAAATTTTATAGTGTTTATAAAATCCTTTCCTCTCCTCTCTGAAGATGAACTAGACAGAAGAGAGCAACTCATATAAAAAACAAGGGGACAAGATCAGATTTGATCCAAGTGCCTCATAAAGTGTCTTATTTTGGAGGAGATTTGGGATGATCTAACCAATACTTCTGTTTCAAAGATTAGCTGAAAAAATTAGTTTTCAGAAGCATTAATATTACCAAGCAAACAGCAAAAAATTTCTTAAAGTCTGTGACACGAAGATATTAATAATTCTTCCATGAATGTCTTTTTAATGCCCCTCCTGAGACAGCAGCAGGATAGGAGCACATATTCCCTGATTTCACAGTAATTTTACACTTTTTCCTGCTCCCTCCCATGCCATGAATGCCGTGCAGATCCCTCCGCAGCAGTGCAACGTGACAGACACTCCACAGGGTAAACACTGAGGAGCTTTCGTAACACCAACCTGCTCCCCAGGAGATCTCCCACAGGAAAAGCCAGACTATCCTGCAGAGCCCAGTTCCAGGCTTTCCATGAGTTAAGATGTGTTTTATTTAAAGGATAAGTAATGTAGAGTTGTATCATTTAAGAGAGAAACTTTAGAGAAGTAGGAGCCATCTCTAAAATTGATTCTTTTTAAAAAAACTACACTGTTTAATAGGAATATTTTGAAGGAAACATTTCACCAGTTATTGTTGCTGTACTTTGCTGTCTAAACATCCTATTCTGTACTGTCATCATGTTCATTTTTCAGCTGTCAGTGCCAGAGACATGCAAATAGTGAAACAGCAGCATGTCCAAATTAGCTTATGTAATCATGAATAGAGCAGAGTAAATAATTCAATAGGAACTATGTGTCTGAAAAACCTATCTCAGTGTTTTTCCTAATCAGAATTTTAAATATTCGAAATTTGAAAGAAGTTCAGAATTTACACGAATTAATTCACATTCTGGTTTTGTATGGAGAATTTCCAGCTTGCAGTCTCGTCTTGAATACCTCTTCATTAGGTTTTAGTAGTTTGTGTTTGAGGGAAAGGCTGCGGCAGCACTCAGTGCTGCTGCCTGGGAACAGGGAGAACGGGATCACATCTGGCAGGGATTTGGCCTCAATTCCTCTGTGCCTCTGACATCCGCCTGAAAGAAGATGAGAATATGACAGTCTTTTCCCGAAGCCCGGAGGACGCTCCCTCCCTTGCAAAAGTAGGGAAATCCTGGGAAAGTGGCTGTCTATGGCTCACATTCTTGGGTACCACCTAGTGGCACCAACTTGGTTAACGATGGATGTGACTGATTCACAGAGCCAGGGTTTGATTACCGGGATCCTGACATGAAGTTTGCGTCCTTAACAACTGATCTATCAGAGCATATCAAATGCGACCTAAAATAACTGCAGGAACCTCCTGAAAAGAAACAGGGCAAATATTCACAGACATCACACAGCAATATTTATTCCAATGGAATCACAAGAATCCATGTCCATAATTTTGTTGCAGTGGCTGCTGGCTTATTTTAAGTCTTTTCCCTTAAATTGCAACCACTTTAATAGAAGCTGAATAACTTTAAGAGAGTTTGTACCAGTCTGCTACCACGGGCATGCTGTAATCCCCATGGAGAACATCTCCTAACTAAAGAGGAGCAGCACACCTGACTCCTCCTGTGGGTTTGATGGCACATCCACCAGCAGTATAAACTATTTGCAGACAATGCAAAATGCCTTTATTTTATAGATTCTTTCCCCGGCACCCTGAATGAAATGCATATCACTAACCTATTAAGTACAAATCGCTTAAAGATGTAAATTTTTTATGACCTGCTAAATGTTAATGTATGACTTGTAAAATGTTAAAGTAGTAAATAGCGTCTTTGAGCTCATACAAACTAAATTTCATTCTCTAGCCCTGAGCATTTAAGGTAACAGTCACAGTGTATTAGTCAGAGAGATTTCCATAATCCTCATTTACTTTAATTTATTGTTGTTAAAAAAAAAAAAAAAGATAATTAAGAGTTAATGTCAGTAGAACAGAAAAATAGGCCATTGTCAAAGGATAATGGTCTTCCACTAATAGGAGACTGTTGAGACATTCCCTAAGAATAAATGTTATGAAATATGAAACACATGATACAATACCACAATATGTAATTACAGCTATTTTATGTCAGCTGTTCTGAATGACTCCAGAAAACGTTATCAAAATCTGATTAATGTTTCCACATTCGATACTTCTTGATTTATTGATGTAATAACCAGCAGAGAAGGTCTCCTCACAAAACCAATTTATTTAAAGTTTGCCATAGAACCTCCTATATACCCTGCCTTCCATCTGCTAAAATATTTCCTGTATTTAGAATAATATACACATAAAAATGAAAGCCACCAAGTGGAATTTGTTCTGGCCGAAAACATCAGAGGCTGATATGGTTATTTGTTGAGAAGGGAGCAAGCTAGTTTCCAGAGAATATTGATGAATGGTCTCCAGATACACAGCAAAGAACTAAATTCAGAGGTGTGAAATTAATGTGACTGCACCTGTGAAAACTAGCCATGAATTTGATCCAAAATGATACATTATGAATATGTGGAGATAGCAAAGATACCCAGGGCCTTGGAAGAAATACTGTAGTAAATCATGAAGATCCTAGCACTAAAAAAAACCAACCAAACAAGAAAATACAGGTGCCCTTTATGCCCCCTTTGCTTAGCTATTTCCAAGTTATCTAGGTATTTAGCACCAAATGTTGATTCTGTTATTCATGGAATATATTAATTTTCAGGACTGTTTAGGAATTGGTTCTTGCTGTCAGTACAGCTTCTCCCTTCAGGTCACAAGAGAGTAGATATGCTAAATATTTCCATCTTGTAGAATAAAGAGCATTCTGTTTCAGTTTTTAATAACATTTTGAGATCTATTCCAAGAGTGATTCATTTAAATAAAAATCGATAGGCTTAGCTGCTTCTTTTGAATCATTTAAGACAACATCTTTCCATTGGCTCTTCATCAGGGGCCAAATTCTGACCTGATTTATGCTCTAATTTACACTGCAACCCATCGCCTTTAGAGGATCTGCACATTGTGTAAATTAGCACAGATTTGACTCCAGGGATCTTTGGTAAGTGGCATAAATTAAGAACAGGGAAAATCTGCTCTCTTTTAAAACCCCATAAAGGTCAATACAAAATTGAGAAAAAGATACAGCCCCAAGTCTCTTAGTTAAAATGTATTAAAAGGTTTCGTGGAGCGGTTATATCCTCCCTGCTGCAATCTGCCCTCATTCTCCCGTCCCGCGGTGCCTCATTCGCATCCACCACACTGGGACACTGAGATGAGATGAGTCAGATTTTGCCCCCCAGAGGATCATATTTTGCACACTGTGTTGACTTCTAACTTGGCTGATGGCACCTGGCATCAGCTTAAGGCAAAGGTGACTGTGGCTGGAACAATCTTTTTAATCGGCCACGATCCCACAGGCTACAACTTCTGTCCGAGGGAAGGATTTATGCAATTGCTAATCTGGGCATTTCATTACAAGTATTAATATTTGAGGACATCTGAGACTTATTCTGGAAGACAACTGCATAAAAAATTCAGCAGTACCAAGGAGCATTATTTCTTCTGGTTTTCTTTTTTCTTTTTCTGAGGAGCTCCCTTCTTGCAAGAGCACCTTCTCTCCCCTGTACCAGTCAATGTGTAGGGACAGGGATATTTGTGGCCAGTGTGGAATGTTGAGCTCTCTCTGGGTAATCAATCACTTCCCCTTGGTCACCAGGATAGTCAGGGCAGGTTGCCCGCTGCCGTTTGTGCTGACAGGGGCATTTTGGCAGAAGAAGGAGGGACACTAAAGAAGGTGAGATGTCCTTTAGCACTGCACAGCACACGAGCTGAATGGAGAGATTGCTTGGAATTATTTAGGGTTTTCTTAACAAGCATAACCACTGTCTGCCTGTAAGACCCTGAGTCTCCTTCACAATGATCCCCAATGTTCAAAGCAATGCTCAGCAGTAGCATATCCACAATTTTTATAAGGAAAAATGTATAAAAGAATCACTCTTCAGCTGTGATGTGCAGTAATCTCACACAGCCTGACTCACCGCCTTGGACTAAGTTTACATGCCCTGCGAAAATACATCCCACTAGAAAATTTCACATGAAACAACAGATTGTCCATTATCTTCTAGTAGGACAGTCAATATTTTCACCTTTTCTTTCTGGAAGCAGTGACTGCAGTGCATATCACAAGATCCCATCACTGGAATTAATGGGATGCAGGAAATATTTTGACCGCATAATCTACAATTCATCTAAAACAAGAAGTAGGGGACCAGATATCAAAACTGAAATTAAAATTCAATTTACTCTCAGGCTGCAGAGAATGAGGCTTTCTGATGTGTGAACAAGCACAGCAAATAGCCTGACAGACCGGGCTCTGCAGTGTGCTGTGGGCAGAGTTAATCATCGTGGGGTGAGGGGGTTTGTGCATTCAATGGATTCAGAGAGCAATGAATTCTTTTAGGTTTTCTAAGGAGAACTTTTTTTTGCAATGTTGAGAGAAGCACAGGGCTTATTACTCACTCATGGTAAGTGATGCAAATTAATGCAAATATTTTGTGTGGGCCACAGTACAGAGAATTTTACCTTTAAAGAATAAGATAAATTCCCTTCTAATGCTAGACATGAAGCTAAGTTCAAGCACTCTGTATATTGACAAGTTCACAAATGCAAGATGTCCCAATGGGCCATGTAGTTCCCAGTTCTATCTCTGGTCCTCCAAGGAATAATTTTCAAACAGAATTGAGAGATTTTGTCCCTTTCTGAGTCATGCTTAACACTCCACCATGCCTGGCTTTGCAGGAATTAGCCTTCAAAAATTATTTCAGTGTGTGCACAGATCCACTGTAGCCATGGTTTCTAACATTTGATGCATTAACTACCTGGTCTCTCTGCAAACAGAAGTCAACAGCAAGAATTGCAAACATCTTGCTGCAATACCCGAGCAGCGGATCCACGAAAATTCCATATTTCATCCACACATGTACCAAATGCATTCGTAATGAGCGTTGTCGTTGCAGGGAGCAGCTAAACAATGAACTGTGATTAACCTCTGCTTGTGAAGTGCTGCCATTAATTTTGGCGTTTACCTTGGAAACACTTCTGAAATTTTACGGATTTGAATAATTCTATTGATATTTTCCTGGGCTTTTTGATCAGTGAGAAATGAGTTATCCGAACATTCTAGAGTCATGAATGTACAAGAAATGAGGAAATGTGACAATACCTTCCTCATTAAAATCGGCTTTAAGGCATAGGACATAGGGAATTAAAAAGCCAATCTAGCTAAACTATTTATAACTACCTGATACTCTTTCAATCACTTTAGCTAACATTAGGCTATTTTGAAAGAGACATAAAATAAAACCCTCAACACACTTAAATTCACTGACTTCAAAAGCGTCAAGGTATCAATTATACTTGATATTTTTAAGGAATAAAAATTGAGTGAGGGATAAATTAATTAATTCAAGTTCAGCTATTCAACTACACTAATACTCATTTGGTTTCAGTTTCCCAAGTTTTCCATCTGGGTTCATTTTCTGAGGTGAAATTCATTTTCATTTTACTGGGCTCTATCAGAGTGGATTTTAGAGGTATCTAACTTAGACGAATTAGACATGTATAAAAAGTGGCCAGTGGATGGATGGGACAGGTGTTGGGGCTCAAGCCTGTGGTTTTTATCTGTGCTTACTCAGAATTAAGGCAAGAACTAAGTTTTCTGCTGTTAATTTCGATCACTGTGAATTTCTAGACGCTTATTCCTCATTAATGTATTTCAGAAAAAAAAACCCCAGGCAAACAAACAGTGACCCCAGTTTTATACAGAATACAATTCAAACAAGTTAGGAGATTAATTTTAGGACTAGTAATTTTGACAGCACATAGCATTTCATTCAATTAAGGAAAATTCAGATTAGTTATTAACACTTATAATCTATTCAGACAAAGTCAAGGTCCTTTTGGCCTCACGAGTTCAAACAAATGTCAGACGTTTCAGACAGAGAGATCAGCCCTTCCTGAGACAAAACACACAAAAAAAGGACACTAAATATATCAGCTGGAAAGTAAAGAATGAAAAGTGATGAACATTTCTACAAAACAAACACAAAAATAAAATTTAATAGATTAGACAGTCAAGAAACAGCAACTCCCAACTGTCCTAAAGCGCACTGAGTAATAGGATGCCTACCTGTACTGGCAAATTTATTGAATTAATAATTAAATTTTATACGGTAATTCTCAAATTAATATATGGCATAGGGAAAACCATAGAAAGTGAAAAAAACATCTTTTAAAAAGTAACAAAAAGGGGAAGACAAAAGAGTGAAATATTTGCAGTAGGCTGACTACATTTAAAATTAAAAAAAAAAACCAAACTTGGTTTTGACTTTAGGCAAACCCTCAGCAAAAACATCTCCAGGAAAGGTCAAAAAAAATAATCATGGGGCTTAGTTAAATAACACTACACAGGAGATAATTAGAAAGAATAAGACATCCTTAAAAAAACCCAAATTCAAATAATGGAAATAAGAGAAAACAGTATGAGCTCTGTCAATTTAAATGGGACAGCATGGTCAGGCAGACCTGGGCAATGTGAGTGCCCTCTGTAAAGAGCAGGGAAAGGATTTCATAGTGCCCAGCAACAGAGCAATAAAATAGCCAAAGAAACTATAGGTGCAGGAGTGGTGTGGGAAGTCAGTATTCACTCAGAGTCAGGAAAGCCAGCAAAATTCCAGGATGGGTTAGGAAAGGCACAGAAAGTGAAAAAGCAAAGTCAGGCAGGGTTGTGTCACTGCACAAACCCACGGTACGTCCCAAAAAAATACTGGAAAGGCTTCTTGGAATGGATAAGTTTGGAGAAGATGACAGGAGATTTAATAAATGGGATGGCTTCCGTGTGAAGATCAGCAAAACCTGTGGTCTGGCCAAAAGCACCGTTTACTCTGTTCTCCTACTCGTGGCAAAAGCTGGCAGCACGTGGCCAGTGCCATTCGGAGTGCTGGCACTGTTAGTCAGTAACTATTTGTTTGCGTGATGCCAAGCCATTGATAACACAAAAATCAGAGGTGATGCACATGAATTTTGAATAGTTTGTACAAGAGCTGGAGCAGAATTTAGTTAATTTGTCTGATCCACGATTTAAAGAGACTTTACATATGAAGGTGCCTCTGTGATGAATTTATAGGTTTTTTTCACATCTGCATCTCACCCGTACACAGTGAGATGCAAGCTTCCAACTTCTCTGCCTTGGCCACTTTGAGATTAGAGTCCCACAAAGTCTCCCCATGCAAATGCACCTTCGGTCTCCTGGGTAAGAGATGGAATTGCACAAGGCATGTGTGCTCCTGAGTGATACGAGTCTTGTACAAGTTTTTGTAATGGCTTCTGACTTGGATCTGGGACGGAATTTTTTCATCTATTAATTCCTGAAAGCCACTCGATCTGCCTGTGGGAAAGGCTGCAGCTCCTCCTGAGCAGGATCTCCTACAGGACAGAACCCCTTCAAAAGCCATTTTCAGTGCTCACATTCATACCAGAACTTCCTAATAATTTCCATATTTAAGAACATTTAATGTACCCTGATATCAATCCTCGCAGGTAACAGAGAGCAAGTAGATCCCCTTGATGGGTTTATATTTGCCAAAGTAAGTGATGCTGATATCAGAGAGATATTTCAGTGATGTTTCATTCCACACTTACTCTGCAAACCAGGATGGTTGTGCCTAATGCAAATTAAATTGCAGGTTACCCTGAAAAGAAGGCAAGCAGCTAATAGAATGAATATTTTACTTAACATCATCTATTCTAGAAGTTTTTAAAGCTAACCTCTAACCCATCCTTGAATTCCACACCCCCAGGTTCCTGTCACACATTGGTGAGAGCTCCATTTGTGCCATGTGTGACCCTTATACTCAATGCTGCTGCACTGAGATTTCGTGTAATTTCAAACATTTGAGAGAAAAAGCTGAATTTTAATCTACCAGATACTGTATTTGAACAAGCAAAAAAATGAATAAACCCATTGCTTTCTGACTAACATTAGATAATCGAACAAGAAACAGAAATGATACAATTTAGTCAGAGAGCGGAACACTTTGCAAGCCACAAGTTCTCCTTTATAATAGTTTTTATATGGCTTCACTTTAATTTTGTTCCCAAAAACAATAAAGCAGAAGTTGTTTTCACAACGCGGACAGAAAATTGATTAATTAAGTGTTGATCATTGTCCAAGGGTACTTCAGAATTTCTAAACTCCTGCATATTTAATATGAATTTGGTTTTATTTTAAATAAAAATCCCAATAAAGAGATTAATGGTTAACCTGCTGATGATTTACATATTGCTATGTGCTATTATTTCTGCTACAATTATCCATTATGTTCTTCTGTTTGCTCATACTTAAAAGTCAGACTTGGAACATTTTGTTCCTTTTTTGCATTGATTGCTCTTTTTGCTCACCTTAAGTAAACTACTGTAGAGCTGAAAATGAGACTCTGAATATAATAGCATATTGCAAGCAATTTACTGCTTGTACTGCTCGTTTCAACTCTTTTTTTTTTTCATTTTCATTTTTTTTTTGACAGGAATGCAATTTGCATTTTCTTATTAATACTGATAAGAAGCCGGACATTACAGTTATTGGAAACACAAGTCAATTTAGTTTGCCCTTCAAACAAAATACTCCTTTGTTACGAGACTTGGCAGCTCCGCGGCAAGATTGATAGGTCTGAATGCTGAATTCTCTGTAACCGAAAGGTTACCAGCAAAGACTATTTATACTAAAGCTGAGAGAGAAGCTGATGCTACCTGCAGGTAAAGATTTTTTTAAATTTTTAAAAAGAATATACCTGTGAATTTTAATTCTAAGTCCTTCTGAAACAAATGTGAATTTTAACCACTGCACTCAGTGTACAAGAGAGAGTCATTGCAAAGGAGTTCTTGGAGTGATGCTGAAGCTGAAAGTACAAATGCACCTTCTGCAAGAACAACACACAAATCCTTTTTAAGGGAAGGGGATTTTTATATGCAGTCCAGCTCATAGGGGGTTTATAGCCAAGGTCACGTAATTTCATAGACAATGAAACCAGTGCCAAGCAGATAATAGGCTGCTGTGCTTAGAATATTTGTTTTTCATAAAAAATGCAAGTCTAGTGCCTTCACTTCTCTTGCCAGGAAACTGGATATTTTATTTTAAAAATTTTGATAGAAAAAGGCTTTTTTGTTTCTGTTTTTGTAGCTGTTGATGTTTGTTCTGTTTTGTTTTGGTTTTTTTGTTTTTCCATAGGAAGGCTTTCTTCTCAATCCATATCTAAGGACATAACTTGATTCAGAAGCAGTAGTGACTTAGGCTTCTTAGTGCTTCTGTTCTTCTTTGTAATTGAAAACTTCAAAAAGAATACTTTTTTGTCTAAAAAAATGGTTGAGAGGGGAGGGAGAAGAATGAAAGGCAGCACAAAAGACAATGAGAAAGAAAATGGAGCAGACCGTAAAATTATTTTTTTCTTTTATAATCATTATTATTAATTCTTCTACCTGAAACTTAGGTCCCTGAAGTACTGGAAGAAATATTCACTTCTCAATAAATGTCTCTTTCAAAAGAACCCTCTGCTACCACCTTATAACTGTGGATAAAAAAAGTACCCATTTTTGCTTGTTTGTTGAGGATTTTTTCTTCATTCAAGCAGGAACAATAACAGCAGTGGTTCAAGCCCTTTCCCTGTGATAACACTGTGAGTTTTGCTGCTGAGTTTTTAGGATTCGTGTTTTGCAAAACTGTAGGGATGAGGACTTTCCTCCCAGTATAGGATCCAAGTGTGACAAGTGCACAGCTCAGGCTTTGCACTCACAACTCACAAGCAGGGCATTTATTAGAGTTCAGCCTGGGCTGTGCCTCACCACGTGGTGAATGATTTTATTGATAAAGATAATATTTTTATTTAGAGACATGCCCCTGGCAATGAGAAAAAACAAAAAGAAGGGACGCCACACAGTCCTTTGGTGCTTAAAATAGTTTGCTTCTAAGTTTATAGAAACACATCAGGGCTTGGGGATCATACGACACCAATTTGATTTATATAAACTCCCTCCACTGTTTGTCTTTGTAGGTTGTACTAGACTTCAAGGACAGTTTTCATGTTGGAATGACAGGATGGCAGGATTCAAGTAAACAGAACAGTCAGGGTTTTTTATTTTCTTCTCCTATTTAATATAATTGCTAGTTTTTTTCTCAGAGTGACCCTGAAAGTCACCTCGGTGGTAATGAAATTGAGCTGCATAAAAAAGCTGTCTGATTTGAAGAAAAAATTAAGGTCCCAGTTTTTCATAGGTATGGAGCCCTTCACAGACTGACAATTTGTTTTTAAATTGACCATCTCCAACAGAATAGATGCCTTTATTACAAAAAGCACTACAGTTTTCTTGATGAGTGGGTATAGAAGAGAGAAATATGTCTTGATCTGCCATGTTTAGTTAACTTAATATCTGTTTTCTAACTTCACCACTCCTGCTTATCCTCCCAGCCAGCCAGCTCAGGGCTGCTCCTATTCCCTCTGTCCATGAACCTTAAAGGAGGTGTTAGGAGGATTCCAATCAAGCACACTGCACATACAACACCTAAAAGCAAATTTAATAGCTTTTTTTTATAAATAATCGTAGAATCATGGAATGGTTTGGGTTGGGAGGGACCCTAAACACCATCTCATTCCATGGGCAGGGACACCTTCCATTATTGCGAGGGTGCTCCAAGCCCTGTCCAACCTGGCCTTGGACACTTCCAGGGATGGAGCATCCACAGCTTCTCTGGGCAACCTGTGCCAGGGCCTCCCCACCCTCACAGGGAAGAATTTCTTCCTGACATCTAATCTAATCTCTCCTCTTTTGGTTCAAAACCATTCTCCCTTGCTGTCCCATCACCACCTGCCGGTGTAAAAAGCAATGCCGGGCATGGGAGTGAGAAAATACACTGAGCCCAGCTCAGGTGATTAGTGAGTATCCATGGGATAACCTTCAGTGATGGGAGAGAGTTCAGAGTACCCAGGCAAGGCATGGGGAGCTGGGATGGTGATTCCTGTTCCCCTGGAGGTGTGGGCACTCTCAGCTCTCACTCCAGCAACTTTGCCCCACTCTCTGACACTGCTTTACTCAGTGCGTTCCTTGGCCACCTTAAAGCATGAAAGCATTTTCATATGGATAAATCTACCTTCTCTGAGGATCAGCAGGTACTGCCCAGCATTCATGTCACATATCCTATTAGTTCTGTAGGATGCTAATTGTATAGGCTGCTCATTCCACCCAATTCCTCTAACTTGGGGAAGAAGAACTATGCCTTCCCCCCAGCTTTGCCACCGTTGTCTCTTTACAACACTTCCTAATCATTCCTTATCTATTCTGCTATTCTCACATCTGAAGTGTTAACAAACAGAAAGTCTGATGTCTTCATACTGAAGCCAAAGGATGCCTCACTGACACCATAAAAATCAGATGTAAATGAACTGGGCCAATTATTTGTAGATATTTTTTGCCTTAACTCTCTCCCAGCATTAATTTTTCATTTTAATTGAAGGCAGCTGAGTTTAAGTAACACAGCCTGTTTGCTTTTGGGTGACTTCTTCAATCTCTGACAGTAGTTGCTACATGTGCTGTCTCTTCACACACCACCATACCCACCAGTTACTTCTGTGTTAAGTTATATCCAGTAATGATTTTTTCCCAGTATCAATCAGAATCATAAAGCAGGATGGATAGCTAGACGTAGGAGTCAAGATTTTGATTGACAGTGAAGAGCAAACAGTATTTCCAGCTCAATAAATGTCAGTGAGCTATTGATAAGCAAGATTAACTGTAATAATCTCTGGAGCAGAACATAATACAAGAATAGTAAAAAAAAATACATAAAAAAAAATAAAAATCCTAAAAATTTAATTTAGGTGGAAGAAGTAAAATCAACTATTTGAAATCTTTTGAGCATTTCTGCAAAATGTGGTTCACAATTCCATATGAACAGATGTCACGGAAAAAGGAAAAGTAAAGAGCTTGTTTTCATTAATTCTGCAGATGTAATGAAAGGACCCAAAAGAAACACAGCAATAGAAAGGAAAAAAGGTTAGTTTTGTATTCGTGAAATTAATGCTCACTTCTTATACCCAAAATATGAAAAGAGTAAATTTAATCACCACATATGATATATCTAGTATTATACCTGGTCTAAATATAAGGGCAATAAAGTACATAATAGAAATCACTAAGGATCATTTCCAAGAGTTATACAGAAACAAAATAAAAGGAACCATGCACAGAAAACTGTGCATGAGACAGATTCCAAGCTGTGAGTGAAAACTCTTTTTCTGTTTGCTGCAGCTGACCAGGTTTACAGGTGGATATATTTGGGATCTCTGGACATTCATTTCCATTGTGCATATATTATATGTCTCCAAAACCTGTTAAAGTTGAGTATTGTCATCTACGTAACTTTTCTTTCCTTTTGGGGCAGGGCAGATGGGAAATATAAAACATCGATTTCTTGTGCCTAGGAGTCATCATGGCATCTTCTCATTAATCAGGGATAAGCCCAGTCCTAGAAGATTACAAATTTTGTAGCCCATCCTTATATTTTCAGTCTCTAGAGATCTTTTCAGGGAGCATGGCAAACCAGAAGTCAATACTTGGACTTAGGGAGACCTGGATGAATAAACAGGTTATCTCTCTCCTTTCTAAAACCTGTCATGCTGCACCACAACTTGCTTCAATAATCCAGCACGAAGAAAATGAACCAGTTCAAAATTTTAAAGTGATTCTAAATCTTGAACTTCTGTGCAATTTTCTAAATTTATTTAGTAAACCCTTGATTTAAGCAGTGGATTCACACCTTATTCTCAGCTGAGAAACTGTTTGTATTTTCCCCCAACTTGCATAACCGATTGCAGACAGGAAGGCTTTGGAGAACCTTCTGTACTTGTGAGGAAGTAAGAGGTAAGGTGAGTTTGACTGACAATTAGTTCTGATGTAGAGAGACTTGGAATGATGTTTTGGGGATAAGAATATATTATTTATTTTGTGACAGAATATTTTTTGTACCGTGTAAAAGGATATTATGATTTATCTGCCTGCTCAATGTCTAGTGGACAAAAATCTGTAAGGAAACAATGTCAATTAGTCTTCTAGTGGCACATTATTATTTTGGTAGATTCAGGATTGGGGTACATTTAGCTTTAAAAAGTGTTTTGTTGAGGTTTATTGTTTTCTTGTGTTTTTTTGGGGTTTTTTGTGTTATTTTGTCAAATATTTTGTTTTCAATAACAGAATGTCAATACTTAGGAAGGAAATTTTTCTGAGAGACACGGAATACAGCTATTTAGGAAGACAAAGACCTTCTGAATCATGAATATCCTTCTAAAAACTCAGAGGCTGTACTTGATTTTGACCCACATAAGAATAATCTGATACAGGGTCACATCAGAGGTTTCTCTGCAGCCTAAAATGGTTACTTTGGTCTGGGCCTTGTTTGTGTTTAATCCTTTCAACATCTGTGTGACATAAGAGTGCATTACAGCCTAAGTCTAAAAACAAACTACAAAAGGGAAGATCTTTTGCGCTGCTAAGTGCTCACTGATTTCTAGTGCCTCCATTTTGGGGAGGAAGGCATGTGCACTCATCAGAGGCATCTAAAACTTGTTCAGAGATGTCAAAATTACTATAATCAGCCTCCACTCATAATCAGCTTCAGTGAGTAAGTATTCAGCTAATCTAAAAATTGATCTCAAGAGTGTCTCCAGCCGCACGTTCAAGTGGGACCCGAAATGAGGGAGCGCCCTTGGGACTCAGGGTTTGCTGCCTGGCCAGGGAGGCTCCAGCACCATGGGGAACCAACCTGCTCTGCTTCAGCCTCACCCTCCAGCAAATCCCCTCCTGCAACCAAGATCAATTAACTGCTTTGGGATCTGCTCCTGGCCATCGCTGCAGGCTGATGCAGACACAGCCACTAAGTGAGGGATCTGGAGGTCTGTGTTTATAACTGGGTTCTACGCCCAGCACCAGGTCTGTGGCCCATTCCTTTTTTTCAGTGAGAGTAGGATGAACTACACAGTCCTCCCCTATTGCCAAATCATGAGATCGTGATAGTCTGACAAGTGCCTGATATATTTTTTTCCCCACTTGTGGAAATGTTACAGTTTTAACACGCATTTTTTACTAATGAAATTACCATATTTTGTCTCCTATCTATTCATTGTCATCAACTTAGCTCAAAATAAAATAAAGAAATCTAACAATTAGGTTCAGTGTCTGGGAACTATGCTGCCTTGACTGAGAGCTCTGGAAATGGCATTGTCATTTTACCACAAAGAATAGCAACAATTTGCTCAGTGACACTGAAAGGCCACCCACGCTCTTTTACCTCTCACAACACTGATTTGATGGGATCCATCTCAAAGGGAGAGAGAAAGTAATTTTAGCTATGAAATTCTTGCTTTTTCCCGTTTCTGCAAGGCTGGCCACTGGTGATTATACGGTGTAAACACCTCTCCATCATCACACAGGCTGTGAACACCAGCAGTGAGCACGGAGGATCACCTGAGATGGGGTAATAACAACCTCCTCTCAGCAACAGAGATGACCAGATTGAAGCAAGACCTCAAGTGAATTGCACCTATATAGGATTGAACATGGATATCCATTCTGGGCCGCTATTAATTTACATTAAGGAAAGAAAAAAGAAAAAGGAAAAAAAAAAAAAAGAAGGACAAGTGTTGGACTGACCAGTTTCACCTTTCTCCTTGTCATTTAAGATAAAATTACCTAAAGCCATTTTCTTAGCCATAAATTTGTCAGATTTCTTACATTTTAGGTTTTAGCTCTTTGCAAATAAAAAGATGGGGACATCTGTTACAAGATAAAATCCTTCTTACCCTGTTACCTATCCCCTCAACTATTTTCTGCTTGCCCAGTTCCCTCACAAGTGTCTCATACTTGCACTTTTCCTCTTACATGCTGAATGACAACCCTGTATTGATCTGGCAATAAAAAATCTACTAATTTTTTTTTTTAAATCCCCTTCAGGCTTTTGCTCTGTTGTGACAACTTTGGGAAGCCATCCAAAAGAATGGAAAATTATTAGGATGAGGAGAGGCATGAAAAAGTGTATCTTTAAAGAGAACAAGTGCATGTAAACCCCATATTTTCCTCTTTTCCAGCCTTACAGAGCTGCCTCCTTTTCAGAAGCCACTTAGCTCTCCGGCCCCATTCTTTCAGGAAAAAAGGAAGAAATAGGGCTACGTAGCCATGCCCTGACCCCCATCAGTCCAAAAGGGCAAGCCAAAAGGGATGCCCAGCCCAAGGGCCCTGAGTCAGGCCAGCACCCCATCACTGAACCTGGGGAGTGAAATGAGGGGTGGGGTATTGAGTGGACCCAATTAATCACTTTACAGATGCCCTTAATGACATCATTCAATCAGTTTGGGGTTTGCTTACATTTTTAATGACTTCCAAGTAATTGCCAAATTTATCTGAGGCTGAAGGTTCAGGTAAATAACTTGGTGCACATGGATTACTGGTGGGGGTAGAAAGCTTTTCCTTTCCTGGAGTCTTTCACCATACAGAGCTCTGAAAAGGAAAGATTTTTGTTGTTGTACTGTGCTGTAAGTTATTTGGGTTCCACTGAAAACAAATCAAGTAAACCAGGTGGGATTTTATGTTCTTCGTCCTCCTTCATTCTCCATCCCAGGAGATGGTGGATGCATAGTCTCCTTATAGGAAATAGTTCAGTTCCCTTGATCATAACATGTTTTTTGTGCTTTGTTGCACGTTGTTGTTCTTAATTAGACCATTAAGTGCTAATATATTTTTCTTACATTGCTTTTTACCACGGTAACTCGAGGAAGTCAGATTCCAGAGCAGTTATTTTAAATCTGACTTTAGAGGACCTTCGATAGGATCCTGACTTAGAAACACCTTGTTATGCCATGACAGAAACACATTTTGGTACTCCCTGTTTATAGATACCATAAATGGCATAATCTTTTATTCATAATTTACTGTTGCAGCTGATACGGATGGATTTAACTCTGCTTTTTCTTCATGGACAAATGCATTCTTTAAATGGCTTTGAACACTTTTAAAGTAGGAATTTCCCATACAATATGTTGGGACAACTGGTTAATTAGACCTGATTTCTTTTTTCGCCTTTTCCAAATTTTGCTTTCATGTGCACACTACCCTGAGAATTATGTTTATTTTCCAGTGTTAATGATACCAAAACTGATAAAACTATTCACAAAATCAGCTACCAAAGGTTGGTATTCCATGTTTATCTTGCATTTCCTCGGACAATTCCCAGTACTCACTGGGGACCATGATAAGTCCTGAGCTAAACTACTGACTATAAGTACGACCACAAGGATGTAGAATTATGGAATTATAGAATCACAGAATGGTCGGGGTTGGAAAAGCCTTACAGGTCATCCATGGGCAGGGACACGTTCCACTATCCCAGGTTACTCCAAGCCCCGTCCAACCTGGCCTTGGACACTTCCAGGGATCCAGAGACAGCCACAGCTTCTCTGGACAACACATGGTCTGATCCTAAGTTATTATGACACTTGCTATCCTTAAAAGTTATGAATATTTTGGAAAACTACGAGTTGTTAAAGGAGTTAGACAAGTAAGAATTCATTTGATCAATCCCAATTTCAGTGCTATTGACTGCATATTCCTGAGGAACAAGGAAATCCATATATCAATAGTTGTCATCTCCAAAACCCACCAAATTGAATTAGTGTTAATTCACATTTCATTATAAAATTATTTTTATCAATCATCTAGGGCCTCTATGTAACAAAGCCTACAGTGCACAACAGAAAAAGAATGCCAGGAAATTAAATCAAGAAAACTTACAAAATACATTATCTAGATTAAACCTATGATTCTGCAGATATTTAAATTCAGCATGAAATTGATCCACAATATTCCAGAAGGGAAAAGATTGCAATTTGATCATAGAAGTACCCAGACTAGTCCCCTTTGTGTCATCTCCCTCTCCTTGCAGGTGAGAGGTTTGAGGGATGACAGTAGATATATATTTCCCATGTCTTCCTGAGCACCTTTCAAAAGCAGACATGCATTATAATAATAATAATAATAATAATAATGAATTTCGCATATCCTTAGGTCTTATGCATTTTGAATAAGAATTATATATAACTAAATTTTGAAGATCTTTAGGGTTTTTCTTAGATCATAACCAGACAAACACCCATTCACAGCACTGCCCACCAAGCCCAAGAACCAGTTGCTGCAATTTCCTGCCTTTGACACATGGATCCATAAAGGCCAATGATAATTCCAGTTTTTAAAAAGTTTCCATCTTGTTCTTTATATGGTGATTGCACTGGCTCAAAACTCCCAGTTTCACCTAAAATTAGCTCTCAAACCTCTCTGACCTTACACACTTCTATTTTCTGCGAGTGTGCCAGCAATGAGTCGCTTTACCCCTGGTAAAAGCAGGGCAGGCACAAGCAGTCTCCCTGCCTCCTTTTGTCGCCCTCCTCCTTCCTTGCTCCATGGAAAACAGCGCCTGGTGGGATTTCTAGGAGCATGAGTTAGTGAGGTGGGTGTTGAACTCAGGGGCTGTGCACCAGCCTGAGCTCTTACCTGGGAGAGAGCAGGACTCCCTCCACATCCCTCTTTTATTTGTGTGGCCACTTGTGCACATTCATTGTTCAGTTGTGCACTCGAATCTTCTTTGTTACGATATTTTGTGCTGGAAAACAAGATCTGGGAATGCTATAGTGGATCCTGGTGCCTTCCTGCAACCACTCTCAGAGGGGATTTCATGGGCTGCCAACCTGCAGAAATATAAGGCAACTCCAGCTACCCCAAAATGTGCTGCAGAGAAGCAGATTGCAAGGATATTTAGAGATAAACATCTTCTGTTTCCCCAAATATAACTAAATATTCTCTTGCTCAAAATATCTTGAAAATTGCTCATTCGTAGTGGCTTTGTTTGCACAATCCTGTTCTCTCAAAGCTCTCCTCCACGCACACACACATGGCCTATGGAGGGATTTTTGCTGAACCTCCCCCCAGTTAAAAAGCATTAGAGCCACCACTGCTGGGCACACAATCAAACCAGGCTGAGCTAGAGCAGTTGAACAGATTATACTTATTAGCCAAGTGACTGCAGCTGACTTTGTACACAGGTCAGGCTTTCTTTTACAATGACAAACACAACACTTTAGCTTAAACCTCTGTGGAGGTGATTTAAGTAAGGTCCGCTGCTTTATGATTTGGGCTTTGAAAGTGCCTTTCTGTGGTCTCAGTCAAATAATTTAATTTTACCCCATGATGTTTCAAACACTTTCCTCTAAAAAAGGGAGAACACTTGCTTGACATGGAGGACCATAAAATAATTAAAGATGTTTTTGTTAACTGTTATTTGAAATGCCGAAAAGAGATCAATATGTTGATTTGTGTGAGCAGATACTGGTTTGCATGAGCAGATATTTGAAGATGTGAGCAGTGCTAATGCTTTTTCCTAACTAATTAATAACAGCAGAACACTGACAAAGAAAGTCCTACAATTAACTGAATATAGGAGTATACAAGCCCTGAAATTCCCTTCAGCTAATTCAGGCAATTACTGCCAAAATTTTTTTTAAAAGGTCTGAAAGCTTCATCATGGTGGAGTCACTGCAGTTACCAGCCAGGACAACCTGAAAACTATTCAATAATGGTAATTCGGGTCCAACTTGAAAAGCTGCCCAAGACAGGAAGCAATTTTCTCATGCCATAAAACACTTTCAGATTACAAAAGTCCCATTCTGGGGTGAGGGAGAACCAAGAGGTTTCAGAAATTTTCACCATAAAGCAAAATTATAAAAACTCACCATTGGAAGCATTCACACAAGGTGTGACCGAGCCAAGCCTGGCTCTTCCCCTGCCTGCTTTAGGGTTTTCAGGCTCCTGGAGACCAGTGTCTGCCAGCCTATTGCATATTCCTCTGCTGATCTTCTGCTGGATGGGGCTGCTTTTCACAGGTAAATAAATAGTTTTTGTACAAGTAGAGGAGGGAGGAGGCTGACTAACTACTTGACTCAAAACAATGGCATGATCCTATCCCCAGGTGGGGACCATGACACTCAGGAAGACTTTGTCACTGTGGTTCCTCTTTGTATAAAAGCTATTTTGGAAAAGGAAGCTTGGAGGTCTTTTCCAACCTTAATGATCCTATGGTTCTTTACCCCAGTGGGGATACATGCTCAGATATTTGAGGAACGTTGTGTTCAGGTAGTTTGCATCAGAAAAAAACAGAGGTATTTTTCTCTCTATATTACTGGAATTAGAATTTTCACCCCCAATCTGTATAACATTTGAAGCAAAAGTTTTCTCAAAACTGTTGCTTTCCCATAAAACACTTTGCTTTGTTACAGCAAATCAGAATTTTCTAATCAAACATTCTGCTTAAAAAACAAAAAAATCCCATCTGAGTATACTGTAATTTTTTTTTTCCACCAGTAAAGTTGTTGGTGGAAGTTGTTGCAAGCCGGAGTCAAGTTTAGAAGACCATTGTCAATATGTAAAATAAACCATTTAAGCATAAAGTCTGCTACACACTGAGGTCATGGTGGACTGCCTTGACTTACATTTGCTGCAGAGAGGCAACAAACTATTATTTTTCCCACCTTCTGCTCAGTCAACCATCTCAGCTCCTATTGATCCCAACAGAGATTCACTTCCTTTAAGGTTTGATTTGCAAGTGATATAATTTGCATTTGACCTATTACCAAGACACATTTTCCCCATATTCTCTATTTCTGTTCACGTATTTTAGTCCAAACGAAATTTTACAAAGGAATACAGCATCTAATTATATATATATACATTAAAAAAATCCTTATATTTTAAAGCTAAATCAGAAAATAAGCAATTTTTAAACAGTTCATAAAGGCCCATAATTTTCTTTATCCTATTGATCTTTTCTATATCATGATCAGAAAATAAATTAAAATAATTATCCTTGCCTTTATAACTTAGGAGCATCTTAACAGAATGGGCTAGGCTTATAATTTTTGTCTCTGTGACTTAGGAAATTGTTCAGTGGACAAGATCTAAAAATTATGCAGGTGCCTAAAGGGTGACTCAGGTGAAACTGAGGCATCTCAGTTAAAGATTTTGCTCAAAAATCCTTCTGACTGAGAAGTACCTCCCTGGGCATGTCAGGGTTGACCTCCTCTGCTACTCACAGCTTCTCTCCTGCACCCATCAAGCTGATCAGAACTCAGAAAACAGTTGTTTTTTTCCCTTAAATCTCTTGAGGAATTTGATCTAATAGCTGTTCAGCGATCACAGCCAACAAACATGTGAAGAATACAGATGAAGGGACTTTATTTTTAAAACTTGGCCCTCGAGAGAATGATTGGTAGTGGTGCTCATGTGTTATATACGCTGTTTCTCACAGTGTTTGCCCAAGAAATGGAGAATATATGTTTGATTTCACCTTCTGCCAGGGAAAGTGCAAGTCCACATTCCCAGCCCCACGGTGCAGTTCCTTATCCAGCACACTGCAAGCTGCTGGTGGGTTTCTGGTCTCGGGACCAGAGGTATTTTCCAAAGACAGTTTAATCTAGCAGCACAGAGTTTAATTGCTTCCAGCAGGAAAGGGAGCTGCACTCCAGGCTGCCGTGTCTGTACAAATGATCAAACACTTGGCAGCTTCACAGGCACTGGGCCTGCTGCTGGCCCTTTCTAAAACAAACCCCTGTCAGCATGTGAAGGGCTGGTCAGAGGTGCCTCTCCCAGGCTGAGGGGCTCAGATGAACCATTCCCCCACCTCAGCCACCACTCAGCCAGCGGGCAGCTAAGCCTGGATGTGGCAGGATGGGAAAGCCTTCTCCATGCTCAGCATTGGTTACCACCACACACCACACTGCCCTTATCAGCTCCTTTCCTGAATAGGCTCGTGGAGACTTTCCCCATGGTGTGTTCACCATTCCAAAGATGTTCTGTGCAAAACAAGTAGCCCTCAATAAACTGCATTTGTTGAAACACTTCTGAGGGTTTTTTTTTCCCCTTAGTTATTTAAATAGTACATTACTATAGCAACTAGTGCCTCACTATCTTTAATGTATTAAACTTCATTACACCATATGAGGCAGGAGAATATTATTATTTTACTTTACAAAGGTGGGAGCGAGATACAGATACTAAATGGGTGTTTACATAGAAAAGCTAAATTAGAATTTCAGCAAAGAAGACACATCCAGGTTAACTCTATTTTAGCAGCCACTGGTAGCAACAGGAGCAAAGACAACCTAGTGAGGACTGGCAACTGGGAGGTGAAATATTCCAGCTCCCACTGAAACCTGCCCCTGCTCCCCTGCAAGGGGTTCACGTGTTGAACTCATGCTTGTGCACATTTTGCAGCCACATGTTATTTTGCCTGAGTAATGATGGGCAGGAGCTTTCTTTCCATGAATCATAACACAATGTTTCGATTCTTTTCTGCAACAGGAACCGAGTCCTGGAGAAAGCTGTAGCATCCTCCAGCAGAGAGCCGTGGCCCCAGCACCACCTCCATCCCACTCCTGGGTCAATCCTGCACAGAGCAGGCAAAGCTCTGCATCACACAGGGTTCTGTGTGTCTTTGTGCTGGGCCCCACACAGGACCACATGATTTAAGATGTGTCACTTCTCGAAGTCACCATTATTTAACCGAGAAAGCCCATGAATTGATGGCACTTTATTAGCATTGCTGGCACATCGCTCCTGCAAAACAGAGTGGCAAGTGAGGTCACTCCCTCATGCGAAAGAAAGGTGTTGTATTATTCCAATACTCGTTTTGATCTTTAATTTATTTGCTTCATGTAAAAAAAAAAAAAAAGTCAGTGACAGATATGTTGATTCAGAATGTCTGTTAACAGTAGCGCTCTGAGGCTTATCAAAGAAAGACAAGTTTGAAAAGGAATCTATACTTTGAAAAAGAAAGAAAAATAAGAAGTCAGATATAACACAAGTGTATTTTTTTCTTAAAACCCTTCCTGAAAATTATCCTTGAGTTTTAACAGCAGCTGCTGCTTCAAAAAGATTTTCCTTTTTTTTTTTTTTTGATTCTTCAATTAAGATGTTAGAAGGGGTAAGTTTAGATTTAGATTTAGATTTAACTTAACAAATGAGTCAATAATTACAAAACACTGCAAATGATGAGGGTATCTAGTATTAACATGAGTTTGGCCATTCAAACAGGTAGCCAATATACACAGTCCTGAGACACAGTCTACAGAAGTCACTTGAAGTCTCCCAAATAACTCCAAGAAGCCGCAAACAAAACTATCTAATAGAATATTGCAAAGCCTGACCATGCCCTGCACCAGATTTTGCATGGGAAACTGTTCTTAACACTGAAATCATCTTCTGGAGTCTTGGGTTGTGGTTTTTAAACGTTCTGCCGCTAGTCATGATGGCTGCAAAGAAGAGCTTGAAAAACAGCTGAAGGTAAGACACTGCAAGAACATATCCCTGAGTTTTCAAAGTCTGAAATAGTGTTTGTGAGAAGCAGGAATGCAGCATTCATCTGAGAGGCTTGTTAAAGCCCAGACCCTGGAGTAAGAGCTGGCAGACAATTCAATGTGTGGGGGCCTAAAGAAACAGTGAATTCCAAATCAATATGTAACACAATTGTTACTGTAACTGAAAGTTGTTCTCTTTTTCCATTCAGACTCCACTTTCCCTTTGGCCATATCCCTGCTATCATGAGACTAAACAGCAGAGATTTCATTCATTTCACTGCCCCAGTAACTAATCTATCCCCTGAATTACTTCTACATACAAGATCAAAAGTGGTGTTGAAGAATAGGTGCTTGGTACCAGGTTTAAGAAAAAAAAAAATTATTCTAATTTGTTGAAGCAAATCCAGTGTTGGAAACAGAAAAAAAAACCCAAACAAACCAAGGAGCAATGAGGGAGAGTCAGTGCTGATAGTGGGAAGAGCCTGAGGATGTGCCTTGCATTGCAGCACATCATCACAGGCCGTCAGGGATGCGCTCTCTGTCTGAGGATGCCGGCGTGTGCTTCCCGGAGAGAATAATCCTCCTTTCCCAGGCAGCAAAACCTCTGCTGATAGCAGCGATGTGGGATGGAGGGGATTGCCGTGAGAAACGCAGGGGAGTGCTCCCACAGCCCAGCTGGAAGGGGAAACAGATAAACCCCTTGTATGGTTTCTCCTCAGGGAACAGCTCAGCACTCACGACGCGTTTTGCAAAAAGAACTGAACAATCTTCCGAGGCCTGGGAATAAGTTTGCAAGATGTCTGGGGGCACCAGGAAGGAGCCCTGCTTGGAGAACAAGCTCTGGGGGTGGCAAAAGTTGTTTCAGCTTCCTTTTTGTCAATTTAAAGGGTATCACTTGAGGGGGTCTTATTGCTGTGTTCAGGGATTTTTTTTTGTTTTTTAAAAGGATTTTTAAAAATTTTTAAACAGTTTTCAGTTTTTAACACGTACAGAATCACAGAATCATCAAGGCTTAAGGAGACCTTGAAGGTCATCCTACTGTCAGCCCAACACCACAATAATAACCCCTAAATCATATCTCCAAGTGCCACATCCAGACATCTCTGGAACACTTCCAGAGACAGTGACTCCAACTTCCTGGGCAACTTATTCCAAGCCCTGACCACTCTTTCAGTGAAATCTTTATTTGTAACACTTAATCTCAGCCTTCCCTGGCACATCTTAAGGCCATTTCCTCTCATCCTTTCTCTCTAGACAATGCAGAGGGGACCGACCCCTCCCTCACTACAACCACCTTCCAGGTAGTTTTAGAGAGGAATGAGGTTCCCTGCAAAGACGTTGTCTTGAAAATATAAATGGGGTTAAAAAGCCCAGCAATCTGATTGCCAGGTTTGACTGGGACTGGCTGTTGTCACTGTGGCACAGACCTAAGGAGCCACCACCCTTCCCAGTCCTTTATTCACCTTGTGACATGACCCAGCAAAGGCCAAGTGCTGACACTCCTCTCCCACCCCTCCTCCTCTTCCTCTGCTCTGCTCCAGCCCTTTGAAATAGTCCATTTGCCTCTGAGCACTGCCTGGGTACTCCTTGTCCACTCTATCCACCTTTTGTTGCTTCATATGGAGTGATGTGAACTCTCTCAGTCTCTGACCTAAAAGCCCCACTTTGGGGAATGATGTGAAAAGCATTTCTTTTAAAATGAAGACAGCGAATGGAATATTTTTTTTCTGGTAACCATCAAGGCTATGAATAAGAGCAAGGGAATATATAGAAGTCACCAGCTGATGGGTGCTGAAGGTGTCTGCTTTGGATGGATTATCAAATCCATCTTCGAATATTTCAAGGCACAGTTTATAACAGACATTTGACTATTAAAATAATAGTAAAAGTAAAAATAATGGATTTTTTTTAAAATTTAAATCATATTCTCTCTTCAGTCTATAACAATATTCCAGTTAATGACTTGATCTATTATATACTTCTGTTATATGCTAATAAAGTTAATATACTTCCCATTTCAAAAGTGCTTTCCAAGATTATTGTATCAATTACTCTTATTAAAGCTTTCTGATGGTCCTGGGGGGTGGACTGTGCAAATCCAGGGAATATTATTATGCCTCCCTAGCCCTTTAAAACATGGCCAGCGTGGATGCTACATTTTGAGCATTGTTAGACAAACGTGTTGCTGTTGTGTATTAGCAAACTCTTTCACAAGAACACTGTCAAAAGAAAATAATGCCATGGTTAGCTGTACATTGAGCAAACTAATGGATCTGAAAGAAATTTCAATGTGGTAAATAATCTTCTGTCTGCTATAATTAAGGATGTAGTTGAGAAGAGGAAGATTACTTATCTGCTAGCATGAAAGGAAAAGAGCGTGAATGAAAATAAATTATGTGCAGCCCTCTCCAGCGAAGAGGACTGCCCCTGAGCACTCACTCTGGGAGATTTATGCGTTCCTAAAGACATTCCTGCATCTGCCCCGCTGTGCTCAAGGATGGAGGGGAAACCTGTAAACCAAAGCTGCCATTGCTCCTGTTCCCTCACAGGAAAATGCCATGCAAACATCACTGTGGCACCAGACACCCAACACCTCAGTACACGACATCGGCAAATTATTCTCCACTCTGGTGTGGTGAATACTGACATGACATTTCTGAGGCTGACAGGACCTGCTGTACCCCGGGGTCTGTATCAAGTCACATTGGCCCACGGCAAACAACAGCTTGGGAAAATTGGGAAATCTTTAAATGATCCAAGTTCTGTTTAATTGTAACATGCACAATCCTCCTCCTCCCTGCCCTGCCTTTTGGAATCGTTTATACGACGCTCTCAGCACACATGTGGTTTGACAGCAAAACCAGCAAGTAGCTGGAGAATTATTTCACCTGGGCATGATTTCACATCGGATTACTTGCAAGGAATAGAACATGATGTATTTTGAAGAGTAGTGAGTGATCCAGCTATCCATGTGGGAGCCAGAGCCTGAATCAGTGCACTGCCAAGACCTCACTCACTCAAACACTGCATCTCACCTCCTCTTTATTTATGGTTTTCCTCCCATCTGCAGAGATAATACCCTGGTGACCTCCAGTGAGAAACAGGGCCAGAGAAAAAAGCTAGGAAGAAAACTTTTTTTGAACAGAAAATCTGAATTCTATGAAATATGAAATTATTCACATTCATAGGGGCTAAGGGAGCCTCTGCAATGTTGCTAATTAGTTTGGAAGCAGAAAAAGTCAAAATCAACTTTGTTATGTTTCAGGAGCTGTAATGTTACTTCTGGACCCTGACATGGTCAAAGCACAGGAGCTTCCTTCTCTCAAGCAAAAAGACACAAGGACACCTCAGAAGGGACAACAAGAGAGTGTGTTCCTTATTCCACTATGTGACTGGCTAATTCCATGAAGGGTGAGCATTTTAGGAAGTTTTCACTGTACATTTGACAGTGATGCTCTTACTATCCATAAAAACCCTTACTCTTCTCTTTAGAACCCCAAAAGTCACTAATCTCAAGTTCCAGAGGTCAATAGTGGGACAAGAAGATGGGAGAGGAGATGTATAATTTTACATTTTCTTACATGTTTGAGAGGAGAGAGTTTTCAGTTTTATTGAATGTTTTATCCCTCTTACATTAAGAAAGTTGATATGCTCTCAGAGTTTATCTCCTGGTAAGGAATATACAGCACTTAGGATTTTATTTACTGGTTCATTTTTTATCATTTCTGCACAAGTTAAAGCATTCTTACTGCCTGTAATATAAAACCAAAATTATCTCAAGGTTTCTCTTTTTTTTTTTTTACAGTTTACATTTTTGCTCAGTATATCCCTTTATTAGTGTTACACATTCTAAGAAATAACCAAAATTGAAGACATAATTACAGGTGAGACCATAACATTGAGATGATTTGCTGATACTGTAACCTCTCCAGGAGTAAAAAATGCAGCAGAAAAACAGTCAAGTATTTTATTTGCCTTTCATCCTTCTATTATGGGCAGGAATAGTATTAAATATTCCACTACACAACTCAAAATATCTGCAAGAATGGATTAAAGCAGATATGTGTACTTTTACCAGCAACTGTAATGCCTTTAAGAGGTATTTCTGGTTAAAAGGTGCAGACTGGGTGGTTCTTTTAGTTCCTTTGCAATTGTAGCATCACCTAAGCTGATAAGCACCCTGAGTCTCCCAGACCTTAGGAGTGGAAATACTGGCTCATTATCGTTCTGAGAGCTCCTGGAGCAATGCAGAGGCCAAGCTGCGTTAGCCTGCATGGGCAGGATATTGCTGCACAGGAGAACCTGGAGGAAGGCAGTAATTTGAATGGATGAGAGTTCACGTGGAGGCTTCCACTGATACTATTTTATCCAGAAAATCCAGGAGTGCAAACTGTAAGTTGTGACTCCATGAGCCAGTCTGGGAAAAAACCGTCCTGTTTAATAGCAAAGGATAAATTTCAGCTCAGTTTTCTTAACATTGCCTTTTCCCTTCCTCCTTACAGCTTTCCAGATGTCCTGCAGAGCGCCCCCTCATTTCTTCCTGGAACAGCAGCGCAGCACTAACAAAATCAAGATACAAGTCTCACTTCTGTATCCGACTTCTCACATTCCTTGGGCCAAACTGGTCCAAATTTGGATCTCATTTCTTATTTAAGGCTGTGCTGGTGTGTTTTTCTGCAGAGCACTGGCTGCCTGAGGACCATGAGCTGTATGTCTATGTCTGTATCTATACATACCTGTATCTATATAAAGTGTCAGGTCCTCTGATCATGAAGAAACTGCCCAAATAGCCCAGAAATTTTCACAGGAAGGTGACTTCTTAGTGTACTGGAAGCACCAAACTGGAAGTGATTGCTGCTATTTTTCTTCTCAGCCTAATTTCTAATTTTGTTTACTTTCTTGATATGTCCACTGACATCTGAGGAAGAGAGATTGCTGACTGCAAATATATCTCCCTTTGGCAGAGTCATCCCTGTAATTTGTGCTGACCATATGAATATCTAGGTAGCTAATACAGCAAGGGAAGGTTTTATTTTTTCAAAATGGGGAAAAAAGCTTTCTCTGCGTGGTGCTGGGTGAAAATATGGGATCTCCTTGAACAACTCAGTTAGGAAAGGATTTGGAATTCAAATGAAAAATACCTATTTTCAGTTACTCCAGTTTAGATCTGAAATTATTTCATTGAAGTGAAATTATTTTTGTGCTACCTTGGGCTAAATGCTCAGAATTCAGCCGCACTGTGCCATTATGCATTTTTCCCCTACTAAAAAGGCAGAATATCACAACTTACTTTTTAATGGTGAGGAAGGAGGCATTAGCACCGCATTTGACGTGGAAGTTTTAGCTCCTGTGTCACACAATTTCCAGGGAAGTATCACATACGAGCACTGCAGCCTGCCTACCTCGGGCAGTAATTACTTTCCTGGCCGGCAGTAGCTTGCTTGTGGTGTATTTCATTTAAAAGAAGGCCTTTTCCACATAAATTTGGAAATGTGTATTATGTATACACACATATGTGCATGTGTGTGTATTCTGGTAATGAGGAAAAGCAGGTAGGAAATACACAAGTGAATACACACACTTGTGGATACCTCTAGTAAGGCCAAGAATGAGGACGAACACAAGTCTTAAAAAAACCCCAAACCTCAACTCCCAAAATCATCACACTTTCAGTGTGTGAATTAGTCAACCTGAAGTCAACCCAATTACTCTCTCTCCAGTGTTGATTCTAATTCTTTCTGGATATTTTTATTCATTTCCTTGAGCTTCCCTCAGGCTGATTTCTGAGTTTTCAAGTTAATTTTTAAGTTTGGGGTTGTTTGTTTTGGAAACTTCAGAATATTTGTAGTTTTTATACAGCAGCTATCATGGATTAATGGGCTTAGCCCACAGCTCCCTATTTCACACAAAATGAAGGGAAAATAAAAATCTATTAACCACTGATTTTATAATAACTCCTAAATTATATTTTGGGGTAAAAATAAAAAGGCTTTTAAATTCAAAACTAAGGAAACCACCTCTGCGTATTCATAACGGCTCTTAAATCAAATGATTGTCTTGGGTTTGGGTTTTTACTACTTTTAACATTTTAAAAGAGAAAAATATGTAAAATAAGCCAGTGTGTCATATCAAATCTGGTGAGTTTTACAGGACATCACTGGGTACCATGAATAAATTTGATGTTAATCTAAATGTGCATTGCAGTGTGGATTAAATTAGATATTACTTACTAGATAGTTATTAACTTATCTAGTAAGACTATTCTGATTTGGAGTTTATTCTAAAATCATTACAAACAGAAGGAGAGGTAAAAGAAAACATCCTGAAATCTCTGCTTAACAAACAGGAGGAATGAGAGGAGAGGGGAGTGAAAGAAGGATGGAGCTGATTAAAACCCCCTATTGTCCAAACAGTCAACTTTGAAAAAGTACAAAGAAACATAAAGCCTTTCTAGCGAGAGCTTTAGAGAGAAAGGGAATGAAAATGATCACTTTAAAACTGTGAGCACATTCACTCGTGGCTCTGTTACTCCAGCAAGACACCCACAGCTCCCCTCCATGCCAAGCTCAGCAGCTCAGGAGCATCAGCAGACAAGGCAAACTACCAACATTTTATGTAGGGAGCTATATTTGATAATGCTCAGTGGAGTCTTATAATTTTATAAAGCTAAAGATGTGTCTTCTCAAAATCACCAGTACCAAACCTATTTTCTTTATTTCCACACACTCATCCTGTCCAGGGAAGTACTAAAAACATGTGCAATGATTACGGGTCCCTTTTACTTACTTCTAAATTTAACATCGTTCTAGCAATATCTCATAGTTTTGGTCCTGCCCAGAAATTCAGACTTACGTTAATTTAGTGTTGCTATGAATGGACAACACCTGTAAGGTCCACAGTAGCAAGACCTTGCATAAATTTAAAATATGTCAATAAAATTTACTCCATGCTAATGAATAATTTGCTAACATTTACAGGTTCTTGTAACGGGCAGAAGACAGAGGTGTAAGTTGAGTCATGACTGCATATCACTGGCACAATGTTATCTCATTCCTTTAAACAAATTTGAGCTACATGATTCAACATGAGATTGGATCAGAAATGGGATGGAAGGAGCAGCAGCAGCAATTTTTCTGCAGCGTGATCTCTTGCAATACATTCCTGCTGGCAACTTCAGGGCGAGTTCTTTTTGTGATGGTGCACACAGTTTAATCTCTCACCTTGAAGTTAATTTTATTCTTCAGTAGGCAGAGCAGCCATTATGTAGGAGCAGGATGAAATTCAGAGAAGTTGGTTTCACATGCAAACACACGAGACCTGGGAGTGCTGGAGTGCTGCTGTGGTGCCAAGGCCTGTCTGCCTGAGATGGTGAGGGAGGCTGGCTCAGCAGCAGGTCTGTGGAAATGCAAACACACCTCCCCAAACAGCCACAAGTCACCTCAGTTTAGATTTAAAATATGGTCAGGGATAGCAGGACGCAAAGCTGTAGGCATTAAGGCCTTGGGCTAAAAGTAGAGTGCCTCAGAAGTATGAACCACCCAAAGGAGATGTGAACTCCTCTACTCTTGTGCCTTGGGGTGCCAGGCTGGAGGGACACCTTCCAGTTCTCCCATTTCTACTTGCCAGAGGAGCAGAAGTGGGGAGGAACAGGATTTTCTGAGTTTAACATTTAGGGCTCTTGGTTGGTAGAAAGGAGCTCTGGCTCTGTGCGTTGTCCCCTTTATACTATAAATAGTTATCAGATACATGGAGATAACTGATTAACAGAGCGCTATCAGACATAAAACAGAAGAACACAACCATTACAGTAAAAAAAAAAAATAGACAGCATTTTGAGATGTCTAAGAGGCTTGTTTTGCTCACAAAGAGAGGAGTACTGCAAGGTAAGTCTATTACTTCTGCACGAATGGGACCACCAATACCTGAGAACCCTGAGAACATTCTGCAGCAGAGAATAAACTGGATAAAAGTCTGAGGAATTCAGGTTTGGACTAACAGTGATTTTTTTTCCCCCTCCTCTTTCTCAATAACTTTTTTATAGGAACAGGGAACCTTTAGGGGAGAAGTGTTACAGGGCACCACGGTGGCAATTTTTCTGCAAATAAAGGTGCTTTTACCAATATGCTCCTGAATCATTAGGTTTACATTGACCACAATCCAGTTTTACCCTTAGTAATTCTTGGCTCATCAGGTCCAAAGAAACCTACCAAGCTAGTTTGGACATATATCCTGATGCACCCCAGTACTGGAGTGTGGATTATAGACTTTTTTGCAGGATTGAAGGTTTGGCTGTAGAAGCAGTGAATGGGATGTTCTTGGCATTCCTGAATGGAAACCAGTATAAATATTTAGGTGCTTCCTGTGTTCCCCACCCAGAGCCTTTAGGGACTTTATTGCTCTTACTGGTACAGGACTGGAGCAATATTGGGTTGCTGCCAAGATGAGGACCCCATTTAAACTGCATTTCAAGGTTTACACTTTGAGTGCTCTTTTATGCAACTTCGGATTTTTGGCTGAAATGTTGTAACGCCAGCAAAACGTCTAAAAATAATAGCTCATAATTGCAACAGATAAATCTCACATAACGCCTCCTTTCAGCCGAGACAGGTACATTTGCAACGGGAAACCAAAGCCCTTGGTGCTGCTGGCTGGAACAGAGATTCAGATGGAGGTGGGGGAAAGAGAGCAAATCTTGTTCTTTCATGTTGTTCATTTTTACTGTCAGGATTCACAACTATTCCTAGCGGCATCTCAACACCTGAGGAAGAGGGGAACCACGGCATAAATATGGAATACAGGAATTTACACGAGGTCGTGCCAGACAGGACACGTGGGTAAGGTGGAAGCAAACCTTTTAGGGCTGCCAACTCTTTTTTTCCTAGGCTTGAGCAAGGATTGGACTAAAGGAGTAAGAGGGACAGGCTGGGGCAGCAACAGGGAAGGTGAAGAGGCCGACAGAAGCAGGCAGGATCCTTCCACAGCAGCAGAGGATCAACAGAAATTTTGTGAGTCTGAGTAATAAACAATCAGTGCCAAGCATGTAGCAAGTGTCAGACTCAAGGTTGGGACTCAGGATTCCCTTTTCTCATCCTTCTGTTCATAACTTACATTAATTTCACTGAAATTTAAAATAGGGTTGAAGGGAATCACAAGTTAACAAATAATCAGTGCCAAATTAAATAGGTTTTGTCTGTAAGTAACCAAAAAATAAATCAGTTTATCTCTGACTATAAAAGGAATTTCAAAACACAGCTATAATTTAAACATCTTTAGACCTAAAGCAGAAACACTTTTCCTTTTTAACTTGGGTGAGGTTTGAGATCAGCTTTTGCTCTTCTGGATTGACTTTTTTGCATCCTTAATTTTTTAGTTTGGTAAGTAAAAAGCATGTAATTGCCATAGCTATGCCTATATCTTTGCAATTTAAGGATCAGAACATGCAAATTCTGTCTCGAAATTATTGAACATTTTAATCTTCTCATCTAAGGCCTTCAGTATATGATTATACAGGTGTGCCCTGGCTTCCTAACAAAATGCAAATCCCTCTCAGTAAGCAAATATTTATTCAAAGAAGTAAAACTTAAAACATTCTTTTTCTCACTATCATTAGGCAGGACAGGTAAGAATATTGGGCAAGAACAAGATACCTGCACATCACATTATAAGGTATTCTCACATTCCTGTGTTGAGTATATGGTGAATAAAAGCTTTTCATATATTTCTCCAGACATGCTCAAGGAAAAATTGTTGTCTTCATCAGCAGAGGCAAAAGGAATCTCTCTCTCTCTCCTTTCGTCCAGACCTCATATTTCTGTGGTTGCTACAGAAAGCTATTATTGGAACTCATATCTAGTAAGTTTTCCTCTCCATCACCAAATAATTCCCTAATACCCAGTATTCCAAGTTGTTTGTTTTAGATATTGTTCTCCTTTTTCTTTTTTTTTTTTAACCTGTAAAAGGGCCAAGGTTTTATTTTCTCTCCAGACACCTCCTAACTTCAAAGTCTCTGAATTTAATATAATTCCTCCATTGTCAAGCAACAGCCACCAAGACACACAACAAACCACTCTTACTTGTTTCACATTTGCTCTGTTGTGAAGCTGAGCAGCTCATGGTTCCTGCTGCAGCTGACAATGGCAAGTTTTGGTGGCCTGACATTTTCAGGTGGACTGATTTCTGCAAAGTGGCAAGTTTTTGCCTCCTCCTTCCATAGAAGCAGGAGCTCTGCCAACCTCTGCTGGGCCAGTGGGAGCCAGGATGGGAACAGGGATGGGAAATGGGGTGGGAACAGGAAGAGTTTTATTTTAAAAAAAAAATATATATATAGTGACAAAGCACAGAACTAAAGGTTTTTTCCATTTTCAGAAAAAAAAGCTACAGCACCAGCCTTGCTTCTGAAAAGCAGATGTAACGAGTGACAGAAAAAGGCTGAACTCTAAAGCCTTGAGAGTGACTCAGTGACTCTTGCAAAACATTCAGGACCTCTTTGTATGGGTAATTGGTGAGGGTGGAGTTTTGCCCAGGGCAGCAGAGCCCCTCCAAGGCTGATGGTGCTAAGGATTACCCAGAAAAGCTCCTTCTCTGTGGTGTCAGGTACGTGCCAGACAATGCAGAACCTGATGATGCATCATTTATGTTATTGTCCTACAAGAGTTACGAATTCCACAATGTAAGAAGCTCTGTATGACACACATCTACTTTTTTTTCCACTCCTTTCAGTGAAATTCAGGAAGAAAGATGCACTAAAAGCAGAAATGTTAGCTGAATTACACCCCATCACAAGAGTTTTGTATATCAAACAAAAGAGGATTCATACATCCACTTATGCAGAGTGAAAAGCAATAGTAAACTCAAACACTTTTTTTATCTTAATGCTTAAACATTAAGCTAGATATAAAGAGGACACATAAATAAATGATAAATTGTTGATTACTTTGAAAGCTAGTTTGAAATTTGTGTACTGTGCTGCCAACAGCGAGTGCCCTGAATTGGCCCAAGCAATGCAACTTAATGTAGAAGCACCATGAGAGAGTGGAGATTCACCTGACAAGGAGATGGGGGTTGGAGTAGAGTTTCAAGCACCAAAGGGATTCTGGCCATAGGAAAAAAGAAGCCATTACATAATCTGCTACAACACGTGTGTGAGATTTCTAACACAAGAACAGGGAGGGAGAAAAAGAACTCAAAACTCAGCCATTAAATCTGGCCTGGACTTGACAAATGCACACAAAAAATTATGACCTTGATTTTCCTGTGTTGAGTATTTCAGTGTAGTATAAAATTACGTTTAGCTGGTTCCCCACTCCCTGCCTCCATTTCTACCAAACACTGCACTTATGCAGATGCATCCTTACATTTCACCATATGCACACTGATTCCCCAGCCCATTTAAAAGTGCCCACAATTGGTAAAGCAAGTGGCAGAGCACGGCTTTTATGGTCTGGCTTCAAAATTATAACTACTCCTCATGCATTGTGTGTTCCTCCACTTCAAAAAGGGAGCTCCTACCCTGAGTCAGTCTTCTTCAGGTTGCCATCGTATCTTCTTTAACCTGTCCTGCTCCCTTGCTCAGGTGCTGGCCTTTATAGGCTCCTGGCAGGCTCAGAATCCTTTCCCTACCACCCAGCAGGATGAGCCTTGTCTTCAACAGCTGAGGGCAGCGCAGGCAGGACACAGCCAGCCCTTCTTCCCACAGCCTGTGGGCAGATCAGATGTTACTGAGGGTTAACACACCCAGGAACGGGATGTGAAAATGGCACCTGAATCTCCATTGGCATTACAACCCTCTGCTGTTTAATTGAAAAATCAGGGTTAGTCATCTCTCTTGGGAGCACCCCCTCACTTCCAAGGATACTGCAGTGCTCCAGAATTCTACATGAATATCGGCTTGTGATGCACTTCTGGGGTATGGGTATCTGGTGAAGTGGGAAAGGCTTTTGTGCATTGCACGGAAAAGCTGGAGGAACAAACTGTCACAGCCTTTTCACAGAGCCACACAGGCACTGAAATCAGCTGCTCTTTGGAAAAGCTTGGACAAATGGGAAATATTTGATCCAGAAAAGCATGCTTTTCACTAGCTCTTCTCCTCAAGAAATTGGTAAATCGGGGCAATGGAAGGCAATGCCTGACAGTTTTAGCAGGAAGTCAGCATCCAGTGAAAGAGCAGGACCTTGCCCCAAAGGAATTGCCCTTTCCATGCTCCCCCTTGAATGACCTTATCGCTGGCAGTCCGGCTCCATTTGCACTCCAGCCTTAGCAGGGTGGGTGTTTCCTATCAGCGCTCTCCAAAATTAGGAAGGCAATTTTACTTCTGCCTTGAATTGCCATAATTAAGATGCTTTTTGCATCTGATGCCTCTCTGCGTGCCGAACACTGATCACATGTCCTGGACCTCCCGCTCCTTCCCGTGCCATCCATCCACCACCCACCTCTGCTGGTGCTGGCTGCTTTCTGCACTGCGCAGGGAAGGGCAGCATATGCTCCATAACCAGGAGCATGTCCCCTCCCAAACTGGGGTTGGATGGGTGGCCAGCTGCAAGGTGACAGGCGACAGACAGAAAGCAGCTCATGCCTGGGACCTAAGGGTGGGGAGAGCAACGCCTTCCAAAACCTCTGAGATCTGGGCGTGCTCCTGGTGGGGTTGGTTGCTGGTCCAGATCTGCCGCCCCAGCTCCCCGACTGCTCCATGTGCTTGCTCCCCCAGGGAATAACGACATGGGGCTGTATTTTTAGGAAGTTCAGATGAGAAACCTGGGGGTTTCACCTTGTGCTACCTGACTCCTTGGAGAGGAGCATACGCTCCTCCCTGACGTGGAAATAAGGGATGTGGGTCCCAGGAAGTGGGATCATGGTGCTGAATGCCAGGACTGACATCCCACAGCCCTGGGAAGGAGGCCAGTGAATCTTTTGAATCTGAATTTCAGGCCCTGGGGCACCAGGATCGTGTTCAATAGATCTCATTCTCTATGTGGCAGACCAGATCGTGCACTCTGAACGTATCACTCAAGCTGCTGACAACAGGGTTCAGCGAGCTGAACCTGAGTGATCCAACCTCTCCTGGTGTGGAAAGTCTGAGCTGAGACAGAAGGCTGGGCTTTAAAGGGAGGAAATCTCATATTTATTCATGATTTAATTAAGGGACACCAGGCTTTTCAGCCTGTTTTGAATACACATGAAAACAAATATATAGATAAGGCTATCGTTCCTTTTATCAGCCCCGTGCTTCTGAACAAAACAGCAATTTCAAATATTCTGGATAGCGAGATTTAATCCATCACTGGGGCCTGACCCTGCTTTTCCCATATCAGGATTTAGAGCGTGGTGCTATAGATTTGAATCCTGAACACCAAACAAAAGACACATGAAAAGCAAAAATCTCTCACTGAATTTTATTCCAGCCTTGTTTGAACACAAACCTCCCTGCGCTTTGAGTTTTATTCATTAAAATAAAGCACACAGAATAACTCTCACCTACTATTATTAATCATAAGGATTTGCTCAGGAAAACAAATATACTTGGGCTTTCAGAACAAATCAATTCAGAGAAAGGGAATATTTTGTCTGCCATGACAGCTCAGAAGAGGGTAAAAACAAACATCTCTGCTGCTGCTGGTTTACAGCTGACTCCGCGATGGACTGCTGGTGATGTGTGATGCTATTTTTAAACAGCAATTGTTTAATCACTTCTGTTCCCATGGGCTGAGACTAAAAATGATGCCTCCAGAGCACTTTGTCTACAAGCAGGTAGAAATAATTTGATCACATCCTTTACGGCTGCAGAGGAGATGGAGCTGTATGAAGCATCGGCAACACTTTTCACAAAGAATCTAAATATTGAGCAGGAGCGAGAGTGTGTTGATCATGACATCTAAGTGGCATAATGTCACCAAGTGAACTGCTATGAAACATATCACCCTCTCCAACAGCAAAGAGAAGAGCTTTGCTTAAAGCTGTATGTTTTTTATGGCTTTTTTGCTTTTTTCTGCAGAGTTAACTCTTGGGGCTCATGTACCCACTTTCCATGAAAGGCATGGATTATGCTGAAGGACATCAGTAATTGTAGGAAAGCATTCTGAGTGTGGATATTTCTGGGATTGTTTATTGGACTTGCTGTTGGTTTGTTGTACTTGACACTCCATCGTGAATTTCTCCCAAGGAAAGAAGAATTAAACACAGACGGACTTGCCAGGAAGACAGCATGACATTGTCTCACTCAGCAAGATCTCAGCCGTAGCCTCCTCACAATTCCCCACAAACAGCGACTATACCTCTACACCCAGACTTATACAACATGCTTGCACCTTGTAATACAGAAACAATTCCTATATAAATATTAAAGCAGTCCTCCTGCAGAAAAACATTCACTTCAGCAAACTGGAGATACTCCCTCGGTCAAACCGTGGCGTAACTCTGTGTAAATCAGAAAATTATGCGAATGAGAAACTTGACCTAATAGACAGAGCAAACACTTAAACCTCCAGCACAGAGAGTAATAGCCCAGCTTCACAGATGTCAGTGGGAATTTTACTATTGACTTCCATAGGGCCAGCATCTCACCCATATCTGCATAGATGATTAATAGCTCCCCTGCCTTTCAATATCCTCCCTGGCTAACAATAAATTATCTCTGCCAGTGATTACTTTTAAGATGTAGCTCATAAAAATCCTTGTGAAAAGCAAATAGTTTTGCCTTTGGGACAGACTATATTAAAGTAAGTGTTGGATATTTCTGAAATCTTCCCCAGATGGATTGCCATAGGGCACTACAAGATCTTCCTGCCTTCATTTCAAATAATCCCAGCCACTTGTCCTGCTATAGCACTATCCTTGTAGATGTATTTTTTCAGAAAGAAGGAATTAAGCTTTCTATCAAAGTGTGTTTAATATGAGACCTTGCTAAATGGTTCTGTCTCCTTCTGAGTTTATGTGTTTGCAGAGATACTTTTGTTTACTTTGAGAAAAGACATAAATACCATCCCTGGTGTCTGGGCTTTTTGTTTGTTTGTTCTGGAGGTTTTTTTGCAGACACTTGTACCCCTTAAAAAATAGTGTTCAGAGCAAGTTAATGGGGGGAATCTGCTAGTTTAAGCTTATTTTTGTAATCTGGAAGTATTGGCCAAGTGCCAGCTTCGGGATGTATGCTGCTACAAAGAAAAACCTGATTGATAAACAGGTAAATAAGGTCTGATTTTGAAAGCTGCAGGACCCCTCCATTTAGTAATCCTCCTGTGGACCAATGGCTATTTAACACCTCTTTCCATCAGATAATTCATTCCCATACTTGCCTCTCTTTTTTTTTTTTTTTTTTTTTCCTCATTGATCTGAATAAGCTTTTAAGATCAGCTGGAGAATGTTTCCCTCAGGACCAGTATTCCCAACTGGCCCAGCCACCAGTGACTTTCTCTTCCTCTCATTTCTTGGGTTTTCCTTTCTGTCTGTCCTTGCTCCCTGTATCATTTCCTCACTCCTCAATCCCCTGCATTCTCATTCAGAGGAAGGGCACCAGGTTACTGGTTTACACAAGGCTTCTGCATGTATTAGGACAGACAAAGTGTAAACCACAATGTAAGTGATGTCTTCTTGGCTTGCATGTGATGCTGCAGAAATATCCTTGGGGACTCCTGGAGTGACTTCTACTTTCCCCACTGAGAAAATAACAATAATTTACTGCTACCCTTCGTTTCTAATCGCTTAGTTATTTATCCATGAAGGAATTTCCTCTCTCATCCTGCTGCAATTTTCTTTTCAGACTTGTATGACAGAATCCTTGAAGGCCCTTTGAAAAGGAACAGGCAGGTGCTGAACTGTGTCCCTCTTGCATGGAGAAGAGGAGCTGAGCCCCATTTTTCTACATGTGCAGAGAACTGTATGCTGCCATCAAGAAAAAGGGACTGGAGAAGAACAGGTCCATGTTCATATCCTCACGATTAGAGCTGAAAGTGATGCCTCAGTCCCCCAGGCCAGGTCTCTCACAGCCACAGATATCCATGTGTGTTTTGACATCATCTGCTCTCTTTTGCTGCTATGTCTATATTGAACAAAAATGTTGAAGCCCTTGAAGCTCTTTTGCACATGTAACTGCCATTGGATATTACCTAATATCCAGTGCCCTTTCATTTCTGCGTGAGTGCACAGCTTGCTGCTGCTCGCCTTTAGACGGGCACGTAGCACAGAGCCATGAAAGAGCTGCTCAGGTTATTGAAGTGAGTTCCCACCTTAACCAGGATCACCAAAACAAGGGGTTGGTTCAACATGAAAGTCTTTTGTCTCTCTACTCTTCTCTTCTCCTTTCCCTCCACTAGCACTACCTGTATCCTCATTCCAGGTAAATTTGGAATGAGTGGCAGAATTTGTCCGGCCCAGAGGAGGGGGATACTCATCCTTTAGGGGAGGGAGAGAGAGGGGAAAGGGAGCAAACCAGCGTTTTTAATCAGGATCATATTTTTCAAGAGGAATCCATCTAAGAGCCCAAGCAGTGACTGTAAAACTATTATCAATCAAGCTCTATCTAGCAACTTGTTTAAGGAAACTTCTTCCAGACCTACTCAGTGTGCACTGCAGAGCTTGGGAGGAGAAACAGGCTGCAGAGTGTCCCACTGCACCAGCCACTTCCAAGAGAGAAAAAGTCTCTCCTGTGAGAGAAGGGAAACAGCAAATGAGCTGGACTGCATACCAAGGAGAGTCACAGTCATTCCATGGGAGCAGTCACTCCGCAGTTTTAGGTCAGGGATTAAATTCAATGTACAGAGCCATGTTACTCTTATTTGTGCACTTGCACTGGTAGCAGATCTACCTGCTTCTGTTATAAGGAAGAGATAAATAAAGATGAATGTGAGCTTTGTTTAGAAGTTGGATTTGGATTTTCCCTCTGCATCATTTGCTGTAGTTTCTCATTTCCAGCTCTCCCTCTCCTTCATGTAGCAATTTCTGTGTTTCTTTGTTACTCCATTCCATGAGATCAAATGCTGTGATTCCCTAACAGCATTAGCCAAATAAGCCTGGGAGAATTAACCCCTCAGAGGGTTTCTGTTCCATTCTGAAGCACCTTCTAACATATTATTCAATGACTGCACCCACTGAACTTTTTTTTTTATATCCCAGTTAATTTTTTTCTCTCAATAGTTTCCTTTGACCCTTCTGCCACTTTCCTTCTCCATGCTCGGTAAGTGCATTTGTGCAGACATGAGATGCTTCAAAGGTAGGTGAGTATGTGACAAGGAGGTATCTGACCCTGCTAAGGTCATATGTGTGAAGTTTCTTTAGCGACAAAGCGTGAGGTTTACTCTAACATCAACCACAGATAAAAGGACAATATATTTTAGTGTCAATTATAAAAAGAGAGAATATTTACATAAGTTTAAAAGTCCTACTTTTTAAGTATTCATCATGACTAGCTTGGGGTTTTATTTTCTAATAGAATTTATGAATTTATATCAATTATCTTATTTTGAGAACTATATAATTTCAAGTTACAGCATGCTTTTGCAGTTTTTATTCCCATAAAAATTTGAATTCACTGTTAATTCTGTTGGAAAAGTACTGTGCTTCTTAAAATATGTTATATCAATTAATTTTTTCAATTTAAACAGCCACATTTAAATGTTATATTTAGAATTGTCTGAAGCCTAAACCCTACTAAAAACAGACAGCTTTAAAAAAATAAAATACAACGCAAGTAGTGACTGGCATTACAGTTATGTCAACCACTGTAATGTTCTTTTGTGATCTATAATTTGATTAGAACGGGGGGAACTTCGATTTTAAGATTTTAGGCTCCTTTTCCCCAAAACGGAAAGATTTTTTGGGTTTGTGCCTAGTTTAAAGCGATGATTTGAGCAGTAGCCTATGGGGGGCACTCAAGGACTGCAAACAGATCCCGCTCCTCCCAAACTTCTCAGCTTGTCTGCGCCGGGATGGGGCAGACCCTGGGGCACATTTTCACATTACCTTTTATAAAAAGAACAAAAGTGAGGAAAATAAACTAAACCATTTTTTGTCGCAGCCTTACTATTCCCCGATGAAAGACAAAGTGATATTAAAAGGTGCATTTAAATGACATTCAGAGCCTGATTATGCTAAAAGCGTAAGAGCATAGTGCAGACTGTGGAGCTTGTCTGCATTTTTAAATTCTAAACAAGGTACCTTGTACATGATGTTTCAATGGGAGAGAAAATTTTTATTCGACTACCGAGTTTTTGGGGTTGTTTTAAACTTTGATGACATTCGCATGCTCTGTTCTTGGCTTTATGAAGTGAAACAATTATTTATGCAAATTGTTTTGATTTTTTTTTGCAATAAAGGAAAATTTTGCCTACTGTTGTAGTGGTGGCTGGTTGCCACAGCAGTCATTTGGACCGCCACCGTAAGGCCTTTATCTGATGGCAAAAATCTTGTACCAGATGTTCTTTTATTTGATCTGTTTTATGATTAATCAGATTTAGCCCAAAACCAGAATGAAAACCCTGCTAGGGCACCTGGCTGCCATTGAACAATAATTTGCTTTGTAGTCGGGGGGGAGGCTCGTTTAGCCTTTGAAACGCTGTGGTGAAGACTCATAAGTTTTCATTCTGATACATTTTGGAGGAAGGGAGTAAAAAGTGAATATAATAGCTGTCAGCAGGATAATTTTCCAAACATCTCAGACTGGTAAATACCACTAATTTCTCCTAAAGGGAAAGTTAAAGGAAGTTTGGATAGTAAACAATTATGCACAGACGCTCTCGTGCCCAGCCAGGCAGCGCTGATGCCGCTGCAATAGGGGTGGGACAGAGCCTGGGATGATGCACCACCAGCCATGAGGCTAAACCTCATCTAAACAGTAAAATTCCACTTCTCTGTAGAAAAATATGGAGCCAGAAGGAAAGCATTTGTACAGGCTCCTTCAGTAATGCAAGTGTCTAACATTTACCAAGAAGGGAAAATGTTATGTGTTTATAAGGCTGCTGAATCAAGCAATGTGGAGGTATGTTTGGAGTGGAAAGGGAGGGCTTTTCCCTTAGGAACATCACCTAAAATACAAATGTGAAGCGTCATCACTGTTTTGCTTCAAGCTGAGATATTTTAGGCATGAGGAGCTGATGTACAACAGAGAGCGGCAACCGTACTTTTTAAATAATAAATACATTTACTATAGTTGATTTTATTGTCATAAGGAGAAATGGTTTATGCATTTCCAGGGCATAGCAAACAACCATGAGCTCCCCAGGTTTGTCAGGAGAGGCACCTCCATTTGTGTGGTATATCATCTTTTCTTCTTATGCTGCACGACTGTGAATACACAACTGATATTTGTCAAACAGCATCCATTTACAACACTTATTAAATATCTCCAATTTCAGCACCACCAGGTGTAAGTTTAAAAAAAACAAACCCTGTTTTTTAGATATTCCATCTGTGCTTCTGGCAAATGGCAAATATATGCTCCTCGAGAGCAGTAAGATATGGAAACCTAATAGGAGATTGTGGAAATGGATAATGACTTCTGTCAAATGACATTACACATTATTATTATTTTAATCATTTGCTACCACTGAGAAAGACCCCCACTAGGTTATTCCTGATGCCGTGTTTAGGAAAGTAAAAGAGATAAAGAGATAAAGCTGTGCACTTTACTTCACAACACTTGCTAGATGAAATTGAAAATTTCATAAATAAGTTGCATTGAGATCTAATATAAAAAAAAATAAGAAAATGAGTTCTCTCCTTTGGCAATTTTCATGTGGGTTTTTGAACAGGTGGTGTGTGAATGCCATAAACTATGGAATTAATCCAAAGTTACTAATGATAGGACTGGTTCTCTCTGCCACCCCTTGGTAGTACTGGAGAGGCACTTAGTTGTCCAAATCTCAACAATTTCAGTAACTGGACCTTCAGGACTAGAGATGTAGAATAAATTCATGATGAAGCACATGCTAATGGGTATTTAGGAGATGAACTTAAGTTGTCCACCATCCCAGAAAATCACGTTATATTAAACAAAGGTAATTTTATTGTGTTACTAAGAGCTATGGAGTATACCTATTTTGGGATAAACTGGTGAAGGAAGTACTTTGAACTGGCTAATATGCCACATGGTCTGGACACAAATTTTACCACAGGAGTTTGAAACAGATGGAACCAGATATTTTTCCTCTTTTTTTTTTCTACTTTTCGTACTTTTTCTGAGCACTGACCATAAGCATTCTCTTTTTTTGGCCCAGGAGTTTCTACTCCACTCATTGGAAACAAAGTTCATCTCTCCCTGCATGTGGGTGCAGCACCTCTGGGTGCAGCAGGTTGGCAGGTAAGGAAGTTGTCCTGTTTTATAGAAACACCTTAATTTACTGGGTAATAAAATAATTTGGAAGTTTCGTCTGAAAGAAACACTTTTTTTTTTTGTCTCAAAATTGTCCTTTAAACAGACTTTGAAAGGTGATGAGTTCTTTTCTGTTCTAATAACTTTTATGAGCCTATTTTTACGAGAAGCAAACCTTGCAATAAGCATTAAGATTTCCCATTTACGCCTTCGCTAAAGCATGTCCAGTTAACTGCAAAATGTCACTTGTCCTGAGCAGATGTCTGGGTACCGCAAGCTGGCGTTGAGCTGCCCTTTAGCAGAGTTGCATCAGTTCATTGCATTTCACCTGGTGTGGGCCAGCACCACCTCCCAAGCGTTTTGCAAGAAAAAAAAGTATCGGAATTTCTTTACAATAGGTGGAAGATGGAGTTTAGTGTGGATCAAGGTCATGGTTTCCAGGTTTAGGACTTTGCGTTTTGCTCGTCCCATTTATTGTTGCTCCTGTGAGGCAGGGTCTTCACACTGATCCGTTTTTATGTGGGTTTTAATACCTCCCAATTTATGTGTTAAAGCCATGCCAAATCATCTGGAATGCCAGGCAGCAATTTCCATCCGTGACACTTGGTATGGAAATACCCACATTACAGCTCACACATGGAGAACTTTTCCTACAGCTGTTGGAGATGCACACTCAGAAAGTCTTTAATAATGAAACCAACATTGCACTGCAGTAATGAAAAATTCCTTCAGGGATGTTTTCTCCAGTGGGGACAGTGTGTAATGCAACCTCCTGAATTCAGACAGGGTGGGTTTTTTTGTTCTGTTTTTTAATCTTTGGTCTTTCTTCTCTTTTCGATCCTCTCAAATACTTTCTCCCTTTTTTCTGCTCCTGTGTCAGCTGCTGCCTGGCAACTTTTCTCTGTGTGGCGGGACAGGGCAGGGCACCCGACCGCCTTTGGACTGGCTGCCAGCATCATCCCCTAGCAACCAGGCCAGGCACTGTGATGCTCTGCAAAGGGCTGCACACCAGCCAGCAACCTTTGTCCCCACTGCCCCGTCACATCGGGCACTGGGGGAGTCACTGATGCCACCATCCCTGCCTACCCACACAACCACTCGAAGGCCGTGGCTGGTACACAACAAACAAGAGCACAACCCAAGTTTCAGAGATGCAGTTGAGGTGGTTTCATAGTGACTACTGCCAGAATTACCTTTTGGTGATAATTAATATTCCTGTGTTGTATTATGCCAGTGAGTATGAATGATTGGTTCTACTTTGTTTAATTTATCTCAATAAGAGATTTCATAATATTCTATAGCTTGATGAATTAATTTATTTAACTTGTCAGTGTTAATAACTCTGATTACGAGGAAGAAGTTATAAAGGACCGTAGGTGCGAACAGATCTCTAACAGCAGTTTTAACTTTGAATTTACTTCTGACAAGTACTTCACTCTAGTCTCCTATTAACTTCCTTTTCTTGGCTGTAGCAAGGAAAAGAGATTCCTCAATTCCTTTCTGTTGTTCTCCCCTTTATCTGCTCTTTGTGTGACTCCCCAGAGCTTCTGGTTTGTTTTTTTCAAATGGGACTGAGTGAAGACTTCAATAAATATTTGACAAGCCAGTCTGGTTCCTGATCTGTGTACCTGCCACAGGTCCTACGTGTCTCAACATTCAGACACCACACAGAAATCTGAACACAGCTGCGTGCATCCAACCAGCAACAGGCAGGCTGGAAATGCAGAAACTGCTTCCAGCTAAAATTGCCATTCCCTTTTTTTACTCAAGTCTGAGGCTAAGGAAAAGCTGTTCATACAGCAGGTGATGGCTTGGAGCATCTGAATTATAATATATGTATAGATACTGCCTTCGATTGTGGTCATTTCAGCAAACATTTTTTGGTTTATTCATAGAAAATACACATTGAAACTTTCGTACAGTTCTTGGTGCAGCCTTTTTTTGGATGTGGAAAGGAGATATGAGAGTGGCAGTTACTTCTATGTATTCTTACTGTACTGTTGAGGTCATCCCATTCCATCATATAGAGACATACCATCTTTCCATCACTTCATAGCAATTGATGTTTAATGCAAATGAGGCTGAGGGGAATGATTTATCAAAGGTCAACTTTTATTTGCTCAACAGCCTGTATTTTAAAACCAGTCTTCTATGAGAATTCTCGCCTCATGGCATTATCTTACAGCAAGTTACATTTTTAGGCAATTTGAAAAATAATTACTTATCAGTAATTGTGTTTTTAGTCATAATCTCAGTTCATACCCCATATCAACATTTTATGTCCCATAAACAAGAAGGCCATTGACTTTTATTATAAATATAATTTAAATATTTTAATAAGTTTATGTGCATATGTGATCAGCAGTATTGAAAGCAAGATCAATCAGTTCTTCAAAGCTTCTCATAAATGTTAATGTTTAAAATGGGCACTAAATGGCACCGTATCATTAAAGAAAATTATTCACGGAGAGTAGTGAGGACTGTTGTTAAATAAGTATGGAATAAGAATGAAAAGGAGCAAATTAGATGGTTGAAAAGCAGGGTTTTAGCTGAGGTGCTTTTGTGAGGAGGCACGAAAGGGCAGCACACCAATTACGAGATAATGTTTGGGGGAAAAGCATGACCACTTGTAACCCTGCAGACCTTGAAAGTTTCGCAGAAGATGCGAGAAGTCAAGATGAAAGAAGACTACTCTGCAAAGACAGTTCCGTATCCTGAGAATGCCGGGACAGTGTGTGCGCTGTGAATACGTGTGTCTTTATACCATGTGACAGTCCTGGCACGGGGGAAATGTCACTGATTTAAAGAGGAGTGCCCTAAAACTTGGAATTCCCTTGCTTTCCTTCACATGTTTTTCTCACTTTGCTCTAGCGTCTACACATTTTCGTATTTGAAACGCAAAACGTTGCTTAAATAAAGCCACAATTAACGCCAAAGATCCATATAGATGGCTCGGGGGAGGTTTGAGGCAGGACACAGAGCAATCCCTTCCATAAACCCGGTGGAATGATGTTCCAGTGTGACATTCAGCATGACTTCATTTTGGTTATAAAAGCAACCGACTTCCAAGACCATGGACACTGCCAGATTTTTTCATCTTTATTCAGACCTGTTTCTGTATTAGCAAAGGTTTTCTACTCCGGGATCCATAATTCTGCTCAGTTATGGCTGTATAAATACTAATTGTCTGTGGGGGAATTACACATGCTTTAAAGGCAGTAGATGAATGCAGAATTTGATCCAACTGGATTTTCCCCTTTGGCTGTAAATTGTTTGCTGTCAACAAGCAAACCTGCAGCCCTTTGTGAGTCCTGACAGAGCCTGACCTCAGAGGTGACTCTGGGACCCAGACTGGGCTCTTCACTTCTTGGGCAACTGAACTTCCCCCAGTTCAACAGAAATAATTAAATATTTGACATTTTCTGAAGTCTGAAGGACTTTTCTGTCCTTCAGCATTGCTTGGTCTGTCTGGTCCTGGAAGCCTCTTGGTCGTAGCGCTTCATATAAAAGGTATTTAGGTTCTGTGCTGTGGATATAAACATGAAAGTGAAAGAGCTGAGGCTTTACCCTTGGAATGTAAAGGTCTCAGCCATCGATATCAGCACCCGGCTGTCTTTGGGGAAAATTAATGTCTGAGGATGATGTAGAAGCTTTATCACCTTTTACCTAATAAAGGGTCTTTTTTTTTTTTTTTTAAATAACAAATGTTTAAGATGTGATAAACTGTAGTTTGGGTGTGGGGCCATTTCAAGGTAATACTCCGATGCAAAGTAGCATCAAGTGTAAACAGACAATACCTGCTGTGAGCTCAGACCTACCTCAAGACAAAGGGGTGCACTTAGAGAAGATTGAGTGGTCATTGGTGTTTTGAGATGGCATTGTGCTGTTAAAGTAGCGTGAGCCCCTCCTTTCACTGTCTGTGAATTACTTAAAAACAAAGCCCTGTTCAAGGACAGGTTGGCCGAGGCTTGGAGCCAACTGTTCTGCTGGAAAGTGTCCTTGCCCATGGCGGAGGATTGGAAGGGGATGGGCTTTGGTGTTTAATGCAAACCAGCCTGTGATTCTGTGAAACATCACTAACCGAAGCCAAATTTACCTGGGTACCTTCGGACGTCGACTTCGCGTTCACAGCCTGGGGCCGCGCGCCCCCTGCCCTCAGCATCGCCATCCCCGCGGGTTCACACGGCAACACGGCTTGTGGGCATTCCATTTTTTTTTTTTAATATATATATATATATAGAGAGAGGGATATATATTTCTTTTTGCTAACTCACTCCCCCTCCCTCAGCCTCACTTGCCTTTGAGAGTTAAAAAAAAAAAAAAAAAAGGCCAAAACAAGCCCTCAAATTTTAGAGAACACCCCCGTCCCCAGGCGGGGCAGGAGCGGGCAGGGGCTGAGGGGAGCATCCCTTGAGGCGGCTTCGCGCCTCTGGCGCGCGCGTGCGGGGGGCGGCACGGGGCCGCGAGGGGCGGCGCGAGCGCTCCGCGAGGCGGTGCGGAGCCGTGAGGGGCGGCGCGGGGCGGTGCGCGGGGCGGTGCGGGGCGGAGCGCGGCGCTGCCGGCCGCCGGCGCCCCGCGCTGCCCGCTCGCTGCGTGCGGCGAGCCCAGCCGCGCTCCGCGCTCCGGAAAGTGCCGGCGGTGCCGCCGCGCCTCCTCCCGCACAGGCTCCGCCGCTCCGCACCCGCGGCCGACAGGCTCAGCTCCTGCCTCTTCTCCCGCACGCCCGCCGCGATGTCCGCTCTCCTCCTGGCCCTGGCGACGCTCTGGGGATTACCGCCCGTCGCCGAGGCGCTGGCAGCGGCAGCCCGCGGAGGTAAGGCGCGTCCGTGGCGGGGTGCTGAGCCGCGGAACTTCCCGTCGCTTCTGCTCGGGAAGTTTTGCTCCCTTGCGCCTTGCGCGGACGGGCGCGGCCGCGGAGCGCTCCCCTCTCCGCGCTCCATCACCGCGCTCCCCTCTCCGCGCTCCCGCACGCCTGGGCTGCGGGCGCGCCGCGCTGGGTTGGGGGCGAGCCTTCGGCGGCGGCGAACACACGGGGACGAGGAGCGGGATGATGTCCCCGATGGTCCCGATGTCCTCACCGGGCACGACCCGCGGGGTGCGATCCGCCGCGGGCGGGGGAACAGCCGCTGCTGCCGGCGACCCCCCGGTCCCGGCCGGGGCTCCCCGAGCCAGCCCCGCGGCCGGCGGCGATGTGCCGCAGGAACGGCGAGCGCCCGCCGCTTCCCACAGCCTTCCAAAAGTTCCCTCGTCAATATCCCCGAGTTGCCGCTCGCTCAGTGCCTGAACTTGGATTTGGGCACGGGGGCTCGGGGTCCCGCCGCCGCGGAGTGGGCGATCACGGAACTTCCAACTCTGTTCTCCGCCTCAGAGAAGTCCCTCATCCAAGAGGGTGACGGTTCCGAGCGGGGCTCGGGGTTTCGTCTCGCTTATTGCACAGTCACCAGACCGCTCTCATTTTCCTGCGAGATGTTTGAATTGGATATTTTCTAAGTATAGCCCAAGTCCGCCTTCTGTGTGGCTCAGGTGCGGGAACGGCGGTGTGCTGCTCTGACTCAGGTTTTCTTACTGCTGTAGAAAACCGTCCTCACCAGAAAATTGTCTGTCGGCTTGTTGTAGCCCTTCAGCTTCCAAACTGCGTGGTCTTATGAATGAGATGCCCTGGGTGGTGTTGTACGCAGTCTGCAAGGGGTTAGTTAGATTTCAGTAGAAATGTAACTCTGTACAGCCTTGAATTCTCACTGTTAGACATCAAGCTCCTCTCCATCACGTACACACTACCTACTAAATTGTTTACTAACTGCTTACAACTCGTTTGGGTGAGTGCGGATGCCTCTGCGCAGTCGGTCTGGGGTATAGATTTCTGCTTCAGTCGAACTACCAAGCCGAGAGCCCGTCCCTTTCCCACGTAGCTATCAGAATTACATAGGTGATTCATGCTGCGAAAATGAGAAGTAACTACCTATCAACGAGAAAAGTATTGCTGCAGCATCACAAACTTGCATGTTTAAAACACTGCATCACAAGGTGCAGGGATATTGCAAGGAAATGAGGCTAGTATTCCATAGTACGGGACTTGAGCAGCCAGAGAGGAAGGGTTCTTAGGGAATCTTTTCAGTTTTATGAAGGGTACATATGCTTTTGCTTTGGTTCACAAAGATTCGTGGTCGTGGTAGTGCTTGTTTGATGGAAAATATTTCAAGAACTTTCTATGGTATTCACAGAATGGTCAGATTAGATTTCAGCAGCTGTAGCTTGCATCTGATCTTATGAATAAAAATCAAACTTCCAAACATTTTGTGGAATTGTTCTGGAAATTGATTTGTCGCTCTGTATTCCTTCATAGTGGTAAGCAAGTGGCACTCATGCATGAGTATTAATTTCTGGTGTTCAAATTTTGCTTAGTTTTACCTTTGGTTTTTCTTTTTTCCATAGTTACCTTGCTCTGATTTAGTGTTTCACCAAAAAAGAAAAAAAAAAAGTGCTGTCAGCTTATATTAGAATCAATCCCATCTTAAAAGGCAGCATCCTTGTAAATCATACCAGCCCCAAAAGTGGGATAAATCAAATTTACTTAGAATCAACTAACTCATCATATCATAATGTCATGTCTTATCAAAACCCAGCACTGCACAAATTAGGACTTAAAAGGCATTTTGTTTAAAAAAAATGTCAAGTGGTCTCAACCTAAAAGGGATTCAGGATGAGGCATCCAGAAAGGGAATTACATTTGCACATCAGATAAACTTTATGATACAGTGCAAAAATTATTGACCATACCAAGCTGATTTTCCTTTACAGGAGAAAATTCTGAGTCACTGGAGCATGCTAAGCTTAATGTATATGAAAGGCACTGAAATTTGGAATGCACTGAGGCTCGCCATAGGTAATAAGAGAATTGGGAAAATGTCATGGGTTGTGTTAATAGCAGTGTTGTGGTAGCCATGGTAATATAAAATATTAGTGAGGTGCTGTAGGGAGAGGTAACACTTTCTGTAAGACCAGTGGGCAACATCAGGAGGGAAAAAGGAGGTGGGGGGGACCCCTACCAAAGTTTGAATTATCTAAACCCTTTTCTCTGGGTTCGAAATACAATTAAATTCTTTCAGTCTTATCAGGTCTGTCCTCAGCTGGGTTACAGCTCCTCTAATTTCATGTATATAAAAAAAAAGTGAAGAAAAAATGATATAGAGAGAGGGAGCTGGAAATGAGATGAAAAAGGGAAGTGAGCAGAAGGGAATCCAGCCAGGAGAGTGTGGTAGGATAAGGGATAAGTCCTGCTGCAGCTGAGGTTGTGGCACTGAAGCCACGAAGAGGCGATTTCCTTTCCTTCTGCTTCAGTCAGTTCTTCCTGAGGAAATGGATGGACCCAGATTCCTTGTAGCACTTGCAACTCCTTCTCGGTATAGCTGCAATACACAGATTTCAGAAACCTGAGAAAAACGTTGCAAGCAGTTTAGGAAGCTGAGAAGACAACATTTGTTACCTGCTCTCCCTACAGACGCTCAGGGGAACTTCACAGGTCCCGTCGGTGCTCTGTGGTTCTGGTGGGCGTTTCCTTCCCACGGCTCTTCCCAGCCTTGGAGCTTCACCCTGCTCCCTGCGTAGGCTCCTACAGCCTTTTTCATCCTTGATTTTTGTGTCTGCTGCCCTGAACGTCATTACATGGATGCTAATTGGTGTGGTTGCCTAGAGGTGATCCAAATTGCAGAGATGCCCCGGATAATGGGAGCTTGACTGAATAATCTCGGTGTTGTCAGTGAGATGTGTATCCACACCAGTATTAATGAGTTACATTGCTCATTATTAATCGACTTGCTGTCTGTGCTGAGGCTTGTTTGTGTTGGGTTTTGGTGGCACGTCACTGCTGTCAGCAGCACTGAGCCACTGTCTTCTTCCCACTCATCATGTGTGGTTTTAGTGTTTTGGAGCTCTCAGGCAGGTGCTGGAGTGGTGAGACAGCTTCTCAGCAAAGTCTTGCAGACAAGAGATGCTCCTGCAAAGGGAGACTTTATATGGGATGGGAAAATGTTGTTACATGACTTAAAACTCAAGTTCATGAGTGATAGCATATCACACATTATTTTTTTTTTTTTTTTGCTAATTTTAAAACTGTTTTTGAGAAGGAACAACAAATCCTCATGAATTTTTTTCCTCTCTGGAGTCACAAAAACACTTCCAAAACTTCTGTCTTCATCCCACTTAGCAGGGAATTTATTGTTTTTGCAGTGTCCTTTGACTGTATTTAAGTAAAAGCTGGAAGCAAATTACTTTGAAATGGAATTTTCAGGCTTAAGGTTAGGCTGGTAGGAGTTTGGATTACTCACCCCTGTAGCAGAAACACAAACCAGGTGAGATAAATTTGTCTCCTTGGGACGACTGCTGATGGCCTTCATTCCCTGGTAAGGTGCCACAGCAGGTGACACTGACTGCACCGGGAGGCTTTACAATACAGCTCTGTTGTTATTAGCAGCTTAATGCTGGAGACTGGGTGTACCAGCACTGCTGTACTTCACCAGACTGAGCTCCAGCTTGGCCATCTGTTGGAAAGTATTCTTGAAAAAACCTAAAAAAGCTGTTTCTGTGCTGTGCTACAGAGGTGTATATTCCCACAGTTAAGTTTGTTATGGCTTGAACCTGGATAATAAATATTATTATCTTACATGCAGAAGAGATGCTTCCAAGGTCACAGTGACTTTGCTGTTTATTTATTTACCCCCAAAAAACTATTAGTTAAGAACATGGCTATCATTAGAGAGGCAGAATTACAGAGGAGGGTGAAAATATATCAAGGAGTTTGGGACAGTACTTGGCAGGATGTGTCATAAGGGTTAATTAAAGATGGAAATTGTAGGAGAAGTCCACAAGTGCAGTTTCAGTGGGTGGTTGGTTTTGGAGGTACTCAGTGATGTTTGTCTGCCCTCAGCTGAGTGTGGGACTGCACACACAAACCCCTGGCACTCCTGGAGCCTGAGCAGGCTCTGTGTGTGGGTTTCTGTGAACTGACGTGCACGTTGTCTCTTACCTGGGTTGTTCTTTTAAGGTCAGTGGTTTCTGAGAGCTGTAGTTTAGTGAAAATAAAGCGGTAGAAACACACAAACTGTTTAAAGGGTAAGCTGCATTTCAAAGTTCAAAACTAGGTGTTTGATGTGAAAAGACTATGTGTAAACTCGTTCTGCAGCAAGCCTTTTACTAATTTATCACAGCAGTTCTGCTGGAGCTGTGGCAGGTTGAAGGAGCTGTCCTCCAAAGGCTTGGAGAGAAGCTCTCACTTCACACCGTGCTTCCTTTGAAGAGCTACGTGACGGCTGCTATGTAAATCTGAGCATATGCCATATCTTTGAGGTTCATATGGACCCCAATCTTTCTGCATTTAAAGTGGCAAAACTCACATTGACTTCAGTAGGAATGTTGGAAGCAAGTGTTCCTCCAGCACCTTCTTGAAGGTCCTTTACTGGTTATTTGCAGTTGAAGAAATTGGGTTTCTCCATTTTGCATTGTCTAAGGGCTTACGTAATTGTAACTGGTATATTTAGAATTATGGCTTTCTCTAGAAAGGCTGGCAATTTAGGTAATAGAACATTGGTTTTGTTACAGTAGCATATTTGGAATCCCAGCGTGTTGTTGCTTTTTCCTAGTTTTTATGTATTAATCTGTCGCTTAATAGTCTTGTTCTTCAAATGCAATTAAAAAAAATTTTGCTTAGAGAACTCATTTTAATTGCACTTCCTCACTACATTCTTAATGATGAGCAGTGAAGATGAAAATAGCAGAACTTGGCTACTTTTATGCGAGTCATACAGACTATTGAGTCTGTATTTAATGTCAGTTTGGGCTAAGTGTAGACATTGCAGAACTAGGTCTTAAATTTGTAAGTGCAATTAAAAACTAATTGGGGTTTTTTTTAAATATAATTACTCAAATAATGACTTTGCACCTTCTGTCCAACCCACTAGTTTGTTTTTTAATTGAACAAGTTGAATTTTTTTCCCCCTTAAATTATCGAAGAGCTGAAAATATTTGTAAACTTATCCCAGCTAGCTAGCCAGTTGCTGACCATAACAGAACAAATTCCCAAGATGTACCAAAACACAGTGCTGCAAAGTGATACAAATCTTCATTTTTAAGCAGTTGGTAAAGTGAAATAACCAGGACTCGTTGCTCTGGACTCAGATGCCCAGCCCAGCTGAGGTCCTGCCAACAGGATTCCTTTGGTGAGGATGCTCCGGAGCCTCTGCAGAAGGGAAGGGCATTTTCCCGTGGGTGCCGGGCTGTGTGAGAGCAGGATTGGACCTCAGTAATGGAATTCCAATAAAACTCAGTCAGTGCCTTTTAATTAGATTTAATGGGAACTGGGAAGGATCATTAGAGATAAACACATGCTTTTGCCAGTAATACGTTCACTATGTTATTAATCTGATTTAGTTTGCAAGATCCACATAGCAGGAGTAAGATTTTTCTCTGTACCTGGAAAGTGTTAAATGAGCCTGTTCTATTTTGTTGTTATATATGTCATTGCTTCCCAAGCAGTATGTAAATACAGAATTGAGGTTGGGCTCCATGTGTGGTGGTTATGAACCCTGCTGGTCTGAGGGTAGGGCTGGATGCTGGAGAGAAGGCTGTTTGTCTCTTTAGAAACCGCATTTTTATTGACCATTGTGCCATAAATTGCAATGGTGTATTAATAACAAAACACTGCAATATGCAGAGTGTGCTGCTAAGTAATAGGGCTTTTTAAAGATGATGTAATGCCAGTCTGGAAGTGAGGTACGCCTGGAGATTTTTATTTCCATGCAGTTAGAAATACAGCCTAATTCTCTGAGGCGGAAAAACAGATTACAGCATTACGAGTTCTAGATATGGTACATTGCATCCCGAAATGCGCTTCCCAACCCGCCTGATGCTCCTAAACACCTCTCCTGCTGCTTCCTGCTGAGTGATGAGGCCTTCCACAGGAGCCAGACAGCTGAAACTCAGCTTCGCTTCAGAAACAAGGATGTACCTATTTCCTTTTCTTGGGAATATCCATGTATTTTGGGCTATCTATTGCCTGATTGTCTGTAGGACATCCCTTGGTAACTTTTGGGCATGGCATTCTTGAATGACTTGCACTTCAAGTGCTAAAAGCTAAGCCTTCAGAATAATATCTATAATTCCTCAAAGTTTTTGCTATTGTAGAGCTCTGTTTTAACAGCAGTTCATAAGATTCACTCTTGTTTTTCCTCGAATGAGCAGAGAGAATGAAAAGGTGCAGTTTTGATTTTTGCAGTGGTATTTTGGGGTGAGGGTGGACTGTGTGCAAGGCAAATGCTGATGCAATGCTCTGCAAATGCAGTGTTTTTATGTGAGATGCTCTGTCTAGAAGATTGTTTTGTGAACACATGAACATGCTCCCACAAAAATTCCCATGTGGCTTTCCTATAAAGCATTATGATTGTAATTTACCTACCTGGAAACTAACAAAAATACCTTGTCGGTGATATTTTTTAAAATACAATTTCGATATTGTCAAGTAGTTTGGGCTGCTGCTTATAATGTTCTCAGAGGCTGTGATATGGTGTAGAACACTTGGTCTCCACCTCCCTTAACATGCAGGAAAGTATTTTTCCTCAAGCTAAGTTCTTTTGAGTAATTCTAAGGCACTGAAAGTACCAAAAAACCACCATTACTCATACATCTTCAGTGTATCTTTTTTTTGGAGAAATGCTGCAGCATTGTGTAGTCATAAACATGCAAGTTTGAAAAAGTTACACTAATGCAAGAAGATCATGAAAAATCACAGCAATTTTCTACATGATAGGTAGATTCCCACAAAACACCTGCCTCTTTTTGCTTGCAAATACTGTGAAGATGAAAGAGGAGAGAGCAAAGTAAGTTCATTGCTGGTTGGATGCTCTTTTGCATATGCAAACACACACTGATTTACCCAAAGTATATTGGTATTTGTGTAAAACTGTGTGCTTATGAAATCAAAGTGTGTCATTTGCCAGTGAGACTTTTTCTTCTCTGGAGCAAAACATTTTTTGTGTTTTGTAAACAAATAGATTGCAGACCTTCATCAACACCACTGAAGTCAGTGGATTTTTTGTTTTGTCCTTGATGTAACAGAATCAGGTTGCATGTAAGTGTAAAGGAACTTTAGACCATTTTATTAAAATTTCACTGGAAATTCTTAATTAGAGGACCTCTAATTAAATTGTACTGTCTGTATTGTCCTATGACTTTTATGCAAGAAATATCTGTTTCTTGCAATATTTCTATTCCAATATTTGGTTCAATTACGTCTGGGTTTCTTAAACAGAGCCCACGTTTATATTTCTCATATCTAATTTTAAATTAATGTGCATCAAATGCATGATTACTTCTCATTTCAGAGTTTGTAACAATCCTCTAGAAGAGGAGTTATTGCACACGTTGTTTTTAATAAAGTTAAATTGATAATTTTTCATGTAAAAACATTGATTTTTGCAAGGAGACTGTCTTCCTGTGAGGTCAGAAAACCAGAGAAAATTCCAGACAGCTCAATATGCTATGATGTTTATGGTCTGCTGCTTGGAAGTCATTAGGTTGGTTAAACCTGGTTTTTTTTTTTGTAATACAGAAGAATCTGCTTGTCTTCTACATGAAGGACTGCAGTTTTCTTCATGAATAATGTATATTGGCTTTGGAGATGTGGAAGGATTCTAAAGGTAGTACCTTCTCATTTAGCACATTGGAATCTTTGCAGATTTATCCAAGGATGAGCACGCTTGACTTTCTTTTGGAACCTATCTTAAAGCAGCTGTTTTTCCAGCAGTATTTAGTAAAGTATAATGAGGGTAGGTCAAGGCTGTGTGTTCTCCAGTGCTGATAGTCATATATCTCCTGGAGGGAAACTGGCCTGACTTCCAAATTCATCAGAAGCACTTGGTTTAAAATAGGTTTATTTTGTGTAACTCTTGAAGTTGGTTTTTCTGAGGGATGTTTGCAGGCAGTGGGAGTTAAGGAGTGCAAGGAGTGGAGGAAGGCTGCAAAATGGAATTTGTTCCCCTTGGGCCCACGTCCTAAGCCAAGTGTTTTTATTTTCATATTTAGATTACAGAAAGAATAGTGAGCAGCAAATGGTTTCTTCATAGTGGTATCTTAAAGTAAGGAGTCTTAGGCAGAACTCATGAGGCTGCAACATTAAATCCTGTGCAAGGGAGATGAAGCATGTTGAGATTATAGAAATGTGAAAACTTCAGCGCTATCCCAGCCTGCAGCTTGTTGGGTTGAATTGCTGGTATGCCTTTGGTAGAAACAAAGCAAAGCTGTGTTGGAGCAAAAAGGTGTTTTGCAGGCAGGGTTTTGGAGGCTCACCTGAGTAGGTGATGCTGTAGGGCTGCTGTAAACCACTTCTGTGAGAATATATTGCACCTATATGCATATGTATATCCCTTGCTATAGAGGGAGAGCCATGAAAGGTGCTGTGCTAAGTACAGCAAAGCCAGGAGTACAAGGGCTTTTTTCAGCAGACACAATCTCATGCCCTGACCCAAGTGGCCCATTATCACATTTCTTCAAATTGGAGCAAGCTATTCAGGTCAGTGTGTGTGTACAGACCCATCTGAATGAATTCCTCAGCTTGCACTTGCTGTGCTACATTTCTTTCTCTGGGTTTCCAGTGGCTATGAATTGAACAGAGTTGACAGTACACAATATTACCTATTTACTCTGTAGATTATACTCCTCTGGAGAATTGGTGTCAGCTAATCTGCTACTTCTGTGGTTTCAGAGACCTGTGAACTGCATCTCCACTAGTATTGCAGGAGAGTGTCAGATCTAAATTTCTATAATTTTCTTATTTACCTCGGATTTCTGGGCCTGTGTGTCCAGGTCTCCAGCCTTTGACACTTATTTTGTCCTGTGAATAGTTTGCTTTCTGTGCAGAAATTCTCTCTGTCAGTATCCAATTTTGGCCACTCTTAGGGCGGTAAGAAGTTTGAAGCAGATGGTTGTCAACAGATGATGACAAAATTCTGAAATACGGCTCTGATACAAACTGTGAGGCTGAGTATTTAAAGCACATTGAAGTGTATAAAGCCTGCTTGTGTTCCTAATGCTATTGCTACGTTTGCTGTGCAGTATTCTTGGAACAATTCATAAGTTCCATGCTTTTTTCTGAAAACAGCATAATTCCCCACACCAATTAGTGGTGTTCAGTAATGAGTATATGAACCACGTTATGATTCTGTGTCAGTTAGAATTGTTAAATGCTCCTTGATGAAACCACACTGATTTACATTAATTGGTGGCCCGTCTTCCCACGGTGGCATCACACTGTGTCAGAAGTGCCTCACAAAAAGTTGTAACATAACTAAACTCTCAGTGATTGCCCGTGATTGCCATTCTGCTGTTGACTGCTGCTCTGAAGACTTACCAGCAAAAGACTTCAGAATTCAGGAGAATTTAATAAGTGGCTGTGAGCCTTAGGAGCATAACTAAAAGCATTTGCATAAAATCAGTGCTGAGAGCCGGTAGGTGTGGTACAACTCGGATCCTGCCACTGCATCCCCTTTGCTAATCCAGCAGCTCAAAGTAATTTAAGTGCATTAAAGGCTGTTTACGTGTCTATGAAAAGCATGATGCAAATATGCAAATTCAAGAGTGTGTCTTCCACAAGTTTATATATCTTAATGAAAAATGTCAGAGCATAATATATCAACAGTCTGCTTCGCCCCACAGTAGCCAGTTTTTTCTAAAGATAGCACAGCATGTCCTTGCTGTGGTACTAGGAGTAAATTAACGCAGCAGAGTGCTTGTTCTTGAAGTCAGCTGATGTCTTCTGCTGGTTTTTGGGAAGGAAAGACCTGTCTGCTCAGGGTGGTCATCTTGAACTGGTTACCACTGCCTGGTTGTGCATGCACACAAGTAATTTCTCCCCACTAGTATTAAAAAATTCTCTTTGTTTCATTCCATTTGCTATCCTGTTTTATGTTAAGTGGAAAAGTTGCCCCATCTGAGTGGAAACCTTGGATTATATTTCATGGGACACTTGAGAAGCATAAAGTGGCCATGGGCTGGCTTTGTGTTTGTGGATGGGTAAGCAGAGTGGTGACTCCTACTGGTTTGCATCTGATTTCCCCTCATGAATTCTGGTTTCCCCTTATGAATTCTAGTTTCACCTCGAGTAGTTTCACCTCTCTCTTTTTATTTTTTTTTTCCTATCAAATTTACAAAATTTCATGCCTGGGAAATTCCCGTACAGCTGTAGAAGCCCAGGTGCTGCAGAGCTCATCAGAGAGTCACAGCTGTTGATGGTACAGGTGCCTGTTGAATGCTGCTTTCATTTGGGGTTTGAAGCCACAGGGAAACAAAAAAACTAGAAGTGATTGGCAGAGGGTTGCTTGTTAAGTTACAGCGTTATTTTATTTGATGGGAAGCAAAAAAAGCTATGTCCAGTACCAAAAAACCCTAACAGCCTCCACAATGCTTCTGAACCAAAAAGAGCTTGTGTTGCTGAATACATGAAGAGTTAAGCAGCAACATTTGGTATGTGCAAGTATTGTCTTTGATAAGCCATGGGGAAATCAACATCTCTTCTCTCTTTCCTGAAAATACAGGAGGCTTCTTGAAGCACTTGCTTTTGGGAATGAGTGTATTAGTGAAGAGTTCATGGATGATCCGGATCTAATTTTTATAGAAATGAATGGTAACTCACTGTGGGACTTCAAGTCTGCACAGGTGTATTTTACATTCACCTGCCATATTCTAGACTTAAAGAATTCTTTTTTTTTTCCCCACTGATAAATAACTGAAGGTTAAAAGTACCTCATCCCAATAGGAATCACTACCACTGTAAGGAGGAAGAAAAAAGAAGTCAGCAGTAGTCACTGCAGAAGTGCAGTGATGTTTCAATAACACCAAGTAATCCCCCCATACTTCAGTAATAAAGTTGCATTGGCTGCAGTCAGCTTTCCTGTCAGCACCTTTCTATTGACACCTTTCTGTCAGAAAAGATGAAGTGAAGAGCAAAACCTAACTCTGTTTTCTCTTATGCTAAATGTATTCTGCAAAGCTTTGGTGAAATACAAAGCATGTGGACTTTGCAGATAGTGTTTGCATTTGGGACTTGTGGGAAAATTTATGTGAACTTTGTGCTGTGGAAATGGTTGCCCTTTAAAGCAATTGGTTATATTTAATGTAAGTACATTCCTCAAAACTGTGTTTGGTAGAGTGCTCTGTTCTTTAGAGCTCTCTTGTTTTTAGGGGCAGGAGTGTGAATTATTGGTATAAACTGAGTTTTTACAATTTGGCCAGCTTGGGTCCATAGACTTAGCATTTTTTCCCCCCTGGGAAATCTGTTGGTGTGTAAAACCAACAGACAAACCCAAAACCCTGGCAAAGTAAGCCAGAGTACTTTGCAGTTGTGGGCTGAAACCGTGTAATACCATAGTCCAAAAGCTCATTAACATTGATTTTCTTAATTCTCTCAATAACCTGAACATTTGTTCTAATTACAAGAGGAATAAAAAGCAGACTAACAGGTTCTTAGATGTCAAAGTCTGTTGGACCACAAAGCATCCAAAAGGATATCCGTCAGAAGGAGCAAGTGGGAGATATGAGTACAAATCTCATTAGCCAGCAACAATATCCATACCTGGGGGAGAAACACCTCTCAAAACATCTCCTTCCTGCTGGACCTCTGGGGCTCATACACTTGCCAAGGTCACACCTTCTGTCTCCCTTTGCAGCCTTTTTTACAGAAGTGGCTGGGGAAGGTTTTGGAAAAACTGGTAAATTATGTTTATTTTAAAAGGAAAATACCTGAGCAGCTGGGACTAGGTAAAGCACCTCAGGAAGGATTGGGGTTGGGCTCCTGCTTCTCTTGTGCTGGTGGTGGAGAAGGGTTGCTCATGGTGTGGTCTCCTGGTTCTTCATGTGAATGATGCGGGCATCAAGAATGGGATTGGTTCTTGGAGCAATTTTAAATGTGAGCTAAGTATTCTCCTTAAGGAGAAAAAAAAAAAAAAAGAAGCATTTGTAGTTTTCTGAGTAGTCTTAAGTGTTACAGAGTGGGGAAGAAAATCTTTCCTTTGTCCTTGGTAACCCTTTGATTGCCAGAGAATCTGGTCTGAGAAATGCCTTCTGTGCCAGCGGTGCTGGTGATGCTGGTCCTGGAGTGAGGAGTCAGGGATGGAGCTCTGACACTGGCCCACCTGGGCGGTACCCTGGCTCTTCCCCAGCAGAGGGTGCCCCCTCCTCCGCTCTCATTCCCTGTCAGGGCCAGGTGACCACATTCAGTTTGTGTTGGCTTTGAACCCAGCAAGGAGGGAAACAGGGAGGGCAAACCTGGACAGAGCTTGGGCACGGTAATACAGCCCTCGAGGCTGAGGTTGTTCTTCCTCCCACTCTCTCATCAGGTGGGTGCTGATAAAGCTTGAGATCCCTCTTGAATTTCAGTGGAAACCTCTTTTGGAGAAGACTGGCTAGTAATAGTCCAAGGAAGAGAAATGGTGTCCCAGGAAAGGAAAGGTGTTGCCGAAGAAGGAAAATCTGAAGGATTTTCTTCCCTGAGTGCTGTGCTTTGTACAGAGGAAGAAAGGAAAGGCTTCATCAATCTCCCTCTTATTAAACTGGCACAGCTAATATATTCTGCTAAAATGTGTTCATCATGCTGTTTAAAACAGCCAGGTTAGAAATCTACTGACAATAAATGAAGATTTATCGGTTTTCATGTCATTGGGGCACCTAAGACAGGTTTGGAATACTAACTGAAATTTGTGAAAGGGGAAAAAAAGCTGTTTCAGTGCCATTTAATTAACTATCTGGCCAATATTTCTCCCTTTTTATTGTAAAATCTGTAAGTTGCAACTGGCTGCAAATGTACTCTTGTACAATTCTGCCAACAGTTAGCAAATAAACATATTAAAATACAGAATGTCTTGTACAGTTTCACATGCACTGGATAAACCATACCCTGAACTGCAGAGATGGCTTGTTTTAACAAACCAGCACACCAGAAGATAATAATTGTATATGTGTATCTCTTGGTAAGTGCAGAATAACTGAGATCAGTGCAAATATGAGCAGTATTTTTTTTTAAACTGAAGTCATACCAGGAGACCAATGTAAATAACCTGTTTTATGCACGTCACAGGTACTTTTATTGCTTAGTTTCTGTATTATGTTGCTATTCTAAGCAATAACACTAAGTTGTGATCCAAATACAGAGCTGCAAGTCTTAAAATTTCTCCAAATGTTTGAATCAAGTTTGTGGATTAAGGCCTTACAAGATTTAATGAGGTAAAAAAAATTTTTTTTTTTTTGGAGAGCTGATTTATGTAGACATTCATTAGTCCAAGCAATCTTGAGTGAGAGAGAGCACTATGGATCATGAGTTCAGACACTTGCTGAGATGCATAGAAGTTAAAACTGGGAGTTTGTGTGCTTTGCTGGTTGCTGTTCCTCTCCCAGCTTCCCATGGGAGGAGTGCTGCCCTGCAGGCTGCAACTCCCAGACCTTTGAGGAGATTGTTCGTGCTGTTTGGGGAGGTGCAAGTATAAAGGGAAAATCGCGATTTTTGTCACTCAAGGTCAAAGCACTGACACCAAATGACTGATTCGTGTTTTAGCTTAAAATGCTGCAGACAGCACGTTATGGGCACAGGATATGCAAAGCTCACCTTCCCTGTGAGATCTACCAGAGGGGGAAGTGTCTGAGCCTGCCTCGTGACGCATAAAATGCTGTGGCAAGCAACTGTTTTGAGGAGATGGGGACCAAGTTTGGAAGCGTTGAAAAGAACTAAAAGAAATCCAAAGCTATCGAATTAACTTTATTCTCTCTCTTGCAGCTGCTGGAGCTCTTGCAGGCTCTCTGGTCAGGCTTCCAGTGGGAGCTCTTGGGTTGAAAGGTTAACGACTCATTTACTAAGCAGTGCCATTTTCTTTCATTTTTCATCTACAATTATCTCTACTCCTCTCAAAACTGAAAGGCCCTTCCAAAACGTATTGTACTGATGCGTTATTGCTGTCAATTAGTTATTAAATCATAGATCTTTGAAAGTGAAATCCAAATATGCATGAATTTATTCGGCTGCTGCACAGCCACTCCATTAGAGAAGTGTTGAGTATCATATCCAGGCAGCCCTGGATATTGGCAGATGTTTCTTTCTAAGGATCATAATGTTCATTTGAATTGCCATTTTTGGGTTATGCTGAGAGAAAGATGGACACTGAGGGAAGAGCATTGAGGATGGTGTAGTTGAGGAGCAGAGCAGATCCTCCTGTGGGGTTGTCTGTGGGGTGGGAGTTGGGATAAAAGCTCAATGTGAGAGCTGGAGACAATCAGGGTGAACAGTTGAGATGGCAGTGCCTTCTATGTAGGGGTAGTAAAAGATAAGAAAAGAGCCGCATCCAGAGCCCTGATTAAAGGGATGGTGGCGAGGAAAGAGGAATTGCCAATAACTTGTAAATTGTGGGCTTTAAGACTGAAATAGTTGTGGTGGTTTCACGGAATGGAAGATGTTGAGGGCAAAAGCCAGATTTTTTCACAGCTGTTTGATGTGGAATTCGTGTTCTTTTATGAATTCCTTAAATTAGCAGTTTCACTTTTCTGCTGTCTACTGTACTTTGACTCTTAACTGAATTAAGTCGCATTATAAATGACATCTTTCCAACAGTCGGAATACAGGTTAGCACTCCCAAGAGGGGTGCTTTAATGAGGTTGTTGCTATGACAGCTCAGCTTCAGGCAGCACATGTGCCACTTCAAAATACCCTCTCTCCCCTCGAAACATTGCAGCAACTTCTGCGAGGGCATTTTAGAACTTCCCTTTCAGTGTAATTTATGACCAGCACTTTGTATTTCTATTCTCCCAATAATGCAGCTGAACTTTTGTTTTGTTTCTGCTTTTATTCCTGCAATGTTAATAGCAGTGCATGACTCGACAAGTTAAGGAAACAAGGCGGTGTTGGTTCTTTGGCAAATTCAGAGGCTGCTCTGAGGACGAGTCAAAACATTTACAGAAAGAACAGGTGCAAACACTACAGTGTTTACAGTGGAAATGTATGGGGCCTGTGCTTCTGAAATTCACATCAGAGAACTTCACAATGGATGGAAATTGTTTATTACATACTCAGACACCTGGTAGGAATACAAACATTCCTGTTGGGATACAGCCTTGTAAGCGGGTGCACGGATTTGCTGCAGAGGAGCTGGCTGTGGTCTGTGGCCAGGCTGTGTAATGGCTCTCAGTACCTCAAAGATGTTAAATCATGCAGTTGTATTTTTCAGAAAGACTCTGAGGTTGTATTGCTTTGCCACTGCTGTCTGGTCTAGACACGAGGTTCCCTGGGAAGAAGAGAAAAAAGCCTTTCCTCTCAGGAACCAATTCACACCATCCCTACCTTTCTACACTGTCTCTGCTCTTGTCCAATACCAACTTTTGCACAGTTAAATGTGGGCAAGGCAGTTCCAAGCCCAAGGCTTAGAACCTCAGCATGGTCCAGAGAAAGACTGACACTAGTATTTTGTTTTAAAAAAGACTAGTAAAAGTCCTAACCACAGTTTAACAAACTTATTCCATGGAAATGTTGGAACAGCCTTTAGGAAGGATGGTGTCAGAGTAAGCACTCTGTATTGTGAGTGTTGCTCTGTTACTTGCCCATGAAATGACAAAATGTCATGTTTAAACTCAAATGAGCAGCTCTAAAATGCATTTCTGCTGCCTCAGTGTTTTCTAGTTGCTTTGTTGACACAAGAGACTTTATTGTTGAGTCTCCTCTTCCTTCCAAGCTCTGAATTTGAGTTTTTAGATGTATGACTTTGACATACAGAAAGGAGTCATAGTCAAATCTGACATGACCTATATAAATATTGCCTCAAACACTGGCCTGGATGAAAAGTCTTTTTCCCTTTCCAAAGGTATTCAGTTTTCTTGTTTGCTTAGCTGTGCATTGTTGCAGTTGCTTCTCATTGAACGTGTGTCTCTACCCACCAGTGGGTGCTCTGCCACCTGTTGGAAATAAACTCCTTTATCACTACTCATGTCAGTGAAGGTAAACCCAGGGAGATGCTCAGCATCTACATAATCAGAAAGCTTTGCCATTTTGAAGTTATTTGGTTTAAAAGATTTTTTGTTTTGTTTGCTACTGCTTTAGAAACAGTGCACTAAAAAGATCTGGATCTTTTTTTTGTTTTCTGAGTGTTTTATTGAAAGCTAAAACCTTGGGACTAAAGAGTAAAAAGGCTGGCTTTATAAATCAATGCCTCATTGTATGTACTATGCTATTTACTACTCATCCAAGTATAGAAAATTTTTACAAATGCAAAATCATTCAGCTGTATCCAGATTGGTTCAAAAGATGCTGATGAGAACAGTTAAGTTTTTTGCAGGTTCTGATAATACTGTTTGCCATAAGCGTGCATGTCCCGGTTCCTTTCTATGACCAAGCTGAAAGTGTGATTTATCTGTAATTTTAATGACCAGTAAATCGGTCCAAATATTCCACACATTATGCTCTTTTGCCTATTCTCTATTTGACTTGCTTGGCCACTAGCGCCACTTATACTCTGATCATAATTTTGTCCTCTCTGGTAAGAAGGTGAGATGGAGATTAGGAGGTTTTACTCTCACAGAAAAACCCAGCAGAAAAAGCAAACCCAGCACCGAGGGTGCCTCGACAAAAGGAGACCAGATGCAGAGTGAAAGGCACATGGTGCAGATTCTGGCTTCTCCCTGCAAAGATTGCTACAAGAACAGAAAGCACGCTGTGATTTATTCTCGTGGCAAAAAACCGCAAATGGAACAAGGAGTACAGAAATCTCAATATGTTGTTGCTAATACAATTCACATTTAGAACAGTGTGTCCTCCTTCACCACCATGCTCTGTTTAAACATAGCTGAGTTCAACGAGTCTATAGCTTGAACTGCAGTCAGAACTTCCACTAAATGAACATCTAAAACTTAATGGTAATTATACAGCTTCTAAAAAAAAAAAATTCCCCATGTATTATATTTGTTCAGTAGTTATCTCCATGTATATAATAATATCAAATTATTATGCTGTCTCTCAAAGACATAAATCGTATCATTTTTACACAGACCAGAAAATGACTTGCACTTAATGACATGTTTATCTGTGTATATATGGTGGATTTTAAATTGAACAGTTCTAGACATAATTTTTCCTAATATTTGTTAATCCATCTTTAATTAAAATGTTAATTGCTAATCCAGATATCACACAGAGAAAAATCAGCCTACAGTAAGCTGTGCCTTATTTGCACAAGGACAAAACCTGTGCAATTACATGTCAGTCTGCTCCTCTGAGTTGCAGTGTCGTCACCTTTCATCTGTGATAACCAACTAAAAACATATTGTTGAGTTATTGTGCTCATTGTTTACCCCCAGATATGGCTGGGGGGGAGTCCAGGGGGGTGTGGAATTAATTTAGTGCAAGTTAAAAATTCCCAAAGTATGGCATGAAGTACTCTTTGATGGGACTTTTTTGCCCAGAATGGCTTCTGCCAGTGCTGCTGCAGCTGAAGTTGCCTCTTACAGTTCCTGGGATAGAAAACACTGCTGAAATCGTGTCCTGTGTAACCCAGAACAAAACTCCCTCTGTGTCCGAGCTCTGTATTCCAGCAGTCAGGCCCAGTCCATCCTGTTTTCCAGCCAAGGGTTAGGGAAGGTAAAGTTGATTGGATGGAAGTTGTACTTGTCATGTAAAAAAAGTGCATTAAGGTTAACTTGCTTTGGAGGGCTGGGGTGAGGAAGACTCACTCCTGCTTTACCTCACTGAGATGCAGTCTCAGTGCAGCTCAGTTTACTGATTTTTTTTTTACTTTTAATACTCCATACAGAGAGTTCCAGCACTTCACACTTAACGAGAAATAATCCTGTGATTGCCTGTGCAAAGTTGCTCATGTAGCTGCAACCAGCAAGTCTTGTGTATGTGAATTAAAATACCTTGTTAACAGAAGATAATTACAATCTCAATGACTGAAAAAATTGCTACTCTTGTAAAAATTAGGAAATACAAGTTGTTCCGATTTTTTGCCTTGTATATGTGTTTTTCATCTGTCATTAATGACATTGTTAGGGACAATCCAATTTAAACACGTCATGGGACTTTTTCAGCGTTGTCATGTCCAAATTGCGAACTCTTTAAATCACACAAGAATTTTCAGGCAAAGCCATATATTAAATGAGGAAAATAAAGACTTGCCTATAGAGTGCCATCTGTTGATTTTTATTTAATTAGAAACTAATTTTCATAAGTCTGTCTCACTTATACAAAGTGTATACTAATACTTAGGCTTTTAAAAATACTCTTTTTTAAAGTCTGAGAGGAAAAACATTTTGCCAAATAAGTCTAGAATATTAACTATTGCTAAATAGTATTTCACAAAAATCACATCTCTTGATTCCAGAAGCCTTAATCTGTTCCTATTTGGGGTTTGTCTGAATACTACTGGAAAGACTTGAGGTTTTGGGTTTTGGATGTGCTTTCTTCATATTTTTTAACCTGTTCATTTTTTCATCAAAGGAGGTCACCTCTTCACCTTTCTTTTAATCTTTCCTCCCTTTCATTCCTCTTATTCCAGTGTTCTTTCCAGCTTGTGAAAGTCACTTAATCTCTGTTTGAAACTGTACCTGATTTGCTCTGGCAGCACGGCTTCTCTTAGCAAGTTCATCCACATGGATAAAGAGGAGGATGCCTTTGACATTTCTGCTGTACCAGGAGATGCAGCTGCTCCTTGTCCAAGAGCTGCAAAAGAGAGGTTATTTTAGGAATGCTATGGATTTGTGTGTATCACTCTGGCTTGGTTTGCAGTCACTCTGTCTTTGAGACATGTTGGAATATCTGCTATCGGTGCATGAATAATGCTGCTATTTATAACTCATTTTCAGGCAAGAGAGGCCTCTCCTGGCCCTGGCCACCAGGAGAGGCAGTCTGCCTGCGTGGAAATTGCATTTGTTTCAGTTCCTTGCTAAAAAAGGTCCAAGCTCCAGCACTCCGCAAGGTGAGGTGGTGTTTGTGAGCCAGCCGTTCCTTGGCCAGGCAGAGCCTTCTCCAGAGCAGCCTGTGCCCAGGTGAGCCCAAAGCCAGGCTCCTGGGGGAGCTCTCGTCTTTCCCATGCCAAGTCCTTAAACCATCTTTAGTTACAAACCTGAAAACAAATACGGTGAAAACATGCCATGCTTCCACCTGGCATCCTTATTCCTGCAACCTGCTTGGAAATGGATTTTCTTCCCCATGGTCTCCTTACGTCTGGTCTGCTGAGCACAGGCAGGTTGCTGGGGCTCCGGGGCGAGCTCTCCTGTGCCTCAGTTGTATTATTTTCCTTTGTTCTTAGCTAGTCACAGCAGACTAAGAATTCCTTTGTCTTCCCCTTGCATGGTAAGCCAGGACTAACAAAAATTAAAGACAAATCTGCAACTACAGCTCTTTCCTGTGAGGGAATGGGGTGAGGGAAAAGGTTCAGAATTCACAGCTAATAGACATGTAAAACTCGTCTTCACAAGATATTCCCAAAGTCATTATTCAGTGAATAATCTCATAAATGAGGGGGTTGCTTAACAATTGCATTCTCAAGTATAATACATTTTTCACTTAATTTGTCTTTGCAAGCTGATTTTTCTTGAACCTGCAAAATTGAATTCCTTCCTAAGTGTGGAGGATCAGTTACCAAAAGAGTATGAGATGTATATTGGGTGTATGTTGAGTCAGGGGTTATCTGGTGTAGGAAACACGATGCTTTCAGGAAGAGAGCATGTAGATAAATAAAAATTTGTCTTCGGGTGAGATCAAGACACCCACTCTGAACGTGAGGAACCGCCAGACTTCAAATGCCACCTCTTAACTGGCGATGAAGGGGTCCAAAGGTGAACAGGCTGGAAAACTGTTAGAGTAGGTGTTTAAAAAAAGAAAAAAAAAAAGGCAGGTTTCTCTTAGCATGATAACAGGGAAAGAGTGGGAAGTCTGACTCAACTTGTAGTGCGTAAAGTGGCCAGAAGAGTCCTTAAGTCTTGAATCAAAAATATATTAGGGTGAGATAGGTAGTTTTAGGGTAAAAAGGATGAATGAAAGGTGGGAGACTACCTTAATTTCTTGAGAGTATTTTCTTTTTTCTTCCTTGTTCTACATTAGCAGCTTCCCTCTGGCTCTATAAAGCGCCTGCATTTATCCTGGAATAACCATCCCTGGAGCCTCAGCCTTTTTACTAAAATACATTTTGAAAAAAGCTCTAAGTGGAAGTTTAACAACTCCTCTCCACCAATAAAGATTGTTCAATAAAATCATAACTGTGTATTCCTTGGCCCAAATCCGTGTATCTGATTCTGCACAGATGCAGAGCAAAACCTGCTGGAAGACAAGGAGGGCATCCACCAGATGAAATTTGTTCTTGTTTTCTTGTTTTCTTTTACCTCTTCATGCTCCTATTTTCTCTGCCCTTTTTATGCTTTTGGGGCAGCAGAATTTTTTGAAATGGTCTTGGTGTGTCTGTGTGAGCCTTCACATCTTCTTGACGTATGTTTTAAAGCAGCTTTGAAAAGGTTTCCTTTGTAACACAGCACCCATGATTTCATGGTGGAAAGCTCTGTGTTAACAAACCCCCATTTCTTATTTGCTGTTCTCAGTTGCTCCTGGACCAGGCTGCCTTCGGACTGGGTTGATGAACCTCTTCCATCCCACGCTGTTCTCTTTGTGGTTAGCTGTTTATTTCCCACTATACTCTTTAAAACCCTAATAGCTTTGTCTTTAGCGTGCTATGCTTGGCATCAGCAATTTAGAATTTCCTTGCCAAGTAAGCACAACCTTTGTTTTGCTCAGGCAACACCATAAAACTTAAAAACTGTGAGTGCAGTAAATCATAAGGGGTGAAAAATCAAGTCTTCCTTTAAAAATACATCTAATAACTGTGTTTGTATTTCTTTACTGATACAGCAATAACTTCGGAGTGCTTTACCACTGTGGTGATTTCTAGTTCACTTTCAAAAATGCAGCTTATTGAAAGTGTCACTATTAATAGCCTTCTGGTGGTACAATAAAGGATAATTCAATAGGATATCCCAGTTAAGCAGGGTCCCATGTTTACATTGGGTTCCTGCCCAGCAGTTGCTTATTCTGAAGTTCTGCACATAATTCAGGAATTAATCAAGGTGTAACCATGGGGACAATGCCAATGTGGTCATCATAATGTGACCTGTAGAGACAAATTATATAATACATCTGCAGTCTGGTGTGATCATGGGTAATAAGCTACTGATTTCTTGACCACCTTGGCCATATGGTAATGCTGTTGTTGCTGGTGCTTCCCAGAAGAGGTAAAGAAAATGTAAAAAAAGCAATATTATTGAAATAGAGCTCCATTTTTCTTAAATGTCTATCCATAAAGTGCGAAATTAGATTCCAAATATGTATATATACAGCAGCATAAGCATGTTTCTGGGTGCAAATTACATGATCACGTGTGCATGTTTTCTGAGACAAAAGTGCAGGGAAAAACAACTGGTCAGTATTAGTCAGAATGAAGTCATTTAATTGGATTTTTCATTTTTATTTTTAGCTTGCAAGATAATTGCCTCATTATGGGTGGTAGATTCTGATTTTATTTTATCAGTGTTAATCAGAACTACATGCAGTTCCCAGAAAAATGTAACTGGTCAGAAAAGCCCTTTGGATGCTCAGAAATGGCTGTTAAAAACTGAATAGTTCAAATATATAAAAATGGGATTTCTAGCAAAACAGCCATTTTGGGGAAGGGGGGCAAGAATCATTTTGTTTCGTGAAATTAATGGTACTATTTCAGTTAACTCAGGCCTTCATTTAGAGCTCATCAAGACACCCATGGGAATATATGAATTAGTTTGTTTTAATTGGATTATTTAATTTGATTGTTTAAATTGCCTTTCTGCTTTTATTTGCAGCCCATTTTTAGCTGAAAACATTTTCTGATTTGGATTTGCATGTGTGCTTGTTGTGTATGCTCACTACTTTGATTCTCTTCCAAAGATCTTTTCTTTTTTCTCAGAAAAAAAATAGTGAAAATTAATATGTTGGCAAAATCCAGCCATGAGTTCAGAGAGAGTTGTGAATAATGGATGCTGGATCTTTCTCTTCCACTGCAATGGCAGCACAGCATTATCCAGCTTTTTATTAAAAGTGCTGCATTTTTAATTACGCCTCAGAAATAAACAAATCAAATGCAGGAAACTTTTAGACCCTGACCAGCCAGTATTCCATGAGTGGACAGATGGGGCCTGATCTGGTGTAAACAGAGTTTTGCACTGGTTCAACCAGAGTGATGTACATGGAGCTGGATCCGGGTTTCCATGCCAAGAAAAAAACAAGTTAGCTTTGAATCAGGGCTTGTGAAAATAAAAATGCAGGAGATGATACGGGCAGAGATTCTGCCTGCGCGTTACTTGAGTGTTACAGCACGAGATGGTGTAATTCTTGACATTGTCTGTGTCAGTCTATAAAACTAATTTATCAGATGGGGCTGATAATTGTTTGCACGTGATTCTGGCAAACCAGGCAGGAGTTTGGTTTGTGCAGCCTAAGGGAATCCTCCTGAACCATCCACTCCAAGTCAATGGCAGCTTTGTCATCGACTTAAAGATTAAAGGGTTCAGTAAGGTGAATTGACATAAATCAAAGTGATTTAACTCTGATTTAAACCAACAAGCAGAAAACTTTGATTTAAATAATTGATTTTAATCTAATTGTGAATTTATAGTGTTAGTGGTTTTCTCAGAGGCAAATTACTTGACTGGTGTATCAGGGTAAATGCACCGATTTGTGACCAAAGAGAAATTTAGCAGATACTTTTTTTGGACAAACACTGAATCAGTCCTCTTTTCCTGGCTATGTGGGTCTTTTCCAGACCAGATCTGTATTCAGCCTTAACTCTTCATCAATTTTCAGCTCCTGTTTGAAAAGTGAATGGGTAAGATTTAATTCAGTGACTTAATTCTCAAGATGCATTAATTTTCGTCTGCGTTTATTTTAAAACTGGTTTCATGCATTTTAGTCACCATTTGGAGTGGATTTTTGTGGACACTAGAGGGAGTACACATTGTTTCAGGAAGTTTTAAGATGTTTTAGTATGATCTAATCAGTCAGTACAGAGCTACATCTGATGTTACAGCTGACGTTAGTAGTCAAGTTTTTATATCCTGGATCATTTATGAGGAGAAAGCACCAAAAAGATAAAGGTCTGATTTTTCAAAAAACCCTCTAAAAAAAAAATTCTCATGTTTTCTGTGATGCAAAAGTGTCACCTTGTGTTGTCCAGCATAGTTTAAAATGCAAATGAGGCACAAAGTGGCCAGGCAGTGCAGACAGGCTTCAGGCTGGTTTTAGTCAGCACTGCTGGATGTGAGACAGAGGTACCAACATCATCTGCCGGCTCTGCTGTTGAGGTGTTGTTTCCCACTGGGCTCAGCATTTTCCTTGCCCCATCACAGGAAATCCCACAACATGGCAACCAGGCAATAGAGATAGGAATTGGAAGATTGCTTTTCATGAAATTTCTAGAATCCAGAGAAAGATTAAAATAATACAAAGAGAAATTAGAAAAAAAAAATAGAAAGAAAAGCAGTAGTGTGACACCCTCTGCACCATCCTGCTTTCTGTATTATTAAGAACCTATGTTGCCTGATTAAAATGAGATTGCTACAATCTAAAATATTATTTGGGCAGGGACATGCAGTTGTTGACAGTGCATTAAATGGCTCAAGATGAATGAGGTGAAAGTCATTATAAAGAAAATACAAATATTCCAAGTTTTCTGAAACATAGGTTTGAAGCACTAAGTAAGTTTTTTTTTTTTCCCTGTGTTTTCCCCCTCTTTAGCCTTTTAACCAGTTTCAAGTCGGTTTCAATGACTCCAGGTTGGTTTTAGTAGTGTTGCATACATTCCAGGGGAAATGTATTGGTTATAATAAGAATAGTTTGTCTGAGATGTAATTTTATTGGCTGTGTTAAAAAGCATTGATTTTTTGGCTGAAATATTTGGGCTTCGGGGTAGATACATTTGTTCTGGTTAGGAGTGCACTGGAGTCAGTAGAGCTCTTGTGTTTCAGCAAATACATTTTTGTTTAAAAGTAAATGTAACATTTGAAAAGATTAAATGGGCATTAATTGGTCAGGTGCTGTATTTTCAAATCTGCCATTCTTTCAACCGTGAAATGTTATGACACGTGAAAGAGCGCTCTCTGCTTGTCATATTTTTAATGTATGTAATTGTAAATCTTCTGTGTAATGTTGTGTTCACCTGACTAAAATGTATATTAAACATATACATAAATAATATTTTCTCTTCCCAGGTTGAAATCCGTGGACAAGGCTGTCAAAGAGGAAATCTGCAGTTGGCTTTTGGGGAGTGCTTCTTCCCCATTTCCCCCCCCTCCTTTTAATTCTGCTCTGGTTGTCTCCCATTGAAAAACTTGATCTTACTCCCTTCTTTGTGACTAGTCAGTAGCTCAGAGTTTTGACAGAAATGAAAGATCTGTGGAAACCATGGATGTGATAATTCTGTGATAAAACTCAGCTTTGGCTGAGCTTGCTGTCCATGTCAGCAGATGGAGCTCTGATGGACCTCAGCTCCTTTGCCAGCACTGAAATTGCCTCACTGGCTGGGCAGAGCCCCATGCCTGGCACTCTGGTCCTGGCTTCATAAATTAAATGCATTACTGTGTTCTTTGTGTTGTTCTTTTCCACTCTGGACGTGAGCAGCTCTACCACAGATGGAGCGAGCCGGCTGTGGTGCAAATGGCTTAGAAAGCCAATATTTCTGTAATCAGCTGTACGTGGGAGGTGGCTGTAAACTGCTGTGCTCTCTGCTGGTTGGCCACGGTGGGGAGGGAGGAGAAACCTTCCTCTTGTTCCCTTCCTCCTGCCAAATACCCTTCCCCCTGATCAGTCTGTGCCCTGAGCATGAGGAGAATGTCATGAGATTCAAAGTTTGCTTAAAATGTGCATAATTAAGCCAACCACAACATTCGTGCCCAATATTATGATGGAATATGTGGATAAGAAGTGCAACACATACCTGTTCTGGAAATGTTATATTACATATATATGTCTTATGAACTTGAATATTTTTTTCCACATTTGACTGTCAAGCTACCCCAAAATCTCTTGCAAGATTCAAATTCTATTTAATCTGCCTTTAATTCATATAAGTGTACAAATATTTTTTCAGCCTGTAGCTACATGCAGAAGTCCTATCAGCTCTAATGGTTGTTACTTGCAGTTAAAGAAAGGCAAATAGACTTTTATGTGTTTTAAATCCTACTAGTATGGCTATCAAAAAATTAATGGCTTAAAAAACCAAAAGCAATCCTGCCACATTTAATATTCTGCAACTGCAAGTCAACTTATTATATGCATTAATCAATTTGTCATAAATGAACCCCTGTTTTATATACAAGCAAATAAAACAGCCAAGCAAGAACATATTTTATTCATAAACCAATATGCAGCAAAGCAAATGGACATAGATTTAATGTCTCACTTTTTAAATAAAATATGTTTACATCAATCTGCTTGTTATACAAATTTATGTAGCCTATATGAATCAATATGTGGTATATATAAACTACTTTTAAATCTGGCATGTTTGGTACTTCATAATTACCTCAATTTAATGAAAAATTCCTAGGTTTAAGACAGTCCTAGAAGCAACTCAGATTTTAATTAAAAGTTTTACCTTGGTTTTAAAAAGGTCATATTAGCCAAGGGGAGATAATGTCCTTTTATAGGAGCACATCTTACTTCTGTTGCTAATTGATGTTATTTGCTGAAGAGTAATTTATGCTGCTGTTAAGGGGAGAAAGAGGAAAAAAAGTTTTTCAGTAGTGTTGTTACAATTTTTTGAGAATGTTTTTTCAGTGTCAGAATGTTCATGCTTTGTCCTGTAGGTAAATAGTGTTTAAAAAAAGACGTGCATAGCAATATTATTAATTGGTGGAAAAATGTGATATTTTACTAATGAAGGAAAAGTGCCTGCCAGGATGTGTTTACTGGCAAGACAGCAGCGTGTGCTGTGGTCCACTGGGAAATTATATGTTAAAACATGTACCTGTCCTTAGCTTTCAACCCAGTCCTGACATTTGTTTTCATTTTGGTTGGGAAAGTTAACTGTGATATTCACCATGGAGTATTTGTTCCACGACTCTGCATGATTACAGAAAAAGACTTCTAGGTACCTTCAAATACCTGGAGATTAAAATAAAAATGAGAAAAAATTGAACAAAACAATGTAACTGTTCAAAGAGAATATGTAAAACAAGATCTGAGCATCATTCAAAAATCAAAATAGGCAGGCTTTAAATCCAACAAAAATTTCCTGAAAAGATGTTCCCTCTGGTGCAAAATACTCTCTTTAGAAGACTGAAATATAAGGGGATTCATGATGGGAGGTGAATCACACCAAGGGGAAGACAAACAATAGATTGACAAAAGCAATCAAAGGAACAGTACAAGCAAAATAAGAAAAGCAAGGGGAGTATTTTGACATCTTGATCTTAGGGAAACCTCTTCCCAGTCATCCTGATGCCTTGAACTTGAAGGCAAGAGCTGATCCTGCTGACACACATCTCCTCTAGACCCATCATTTCTGTCAAGGACAAAAAGGAGAACCTTTTGAGATGTACTTTCTCCTTTGCCCTGCGCATGGTAATGGGATGCCCAGCCTGAAGACAGGGGAGTATTTCAGTAGAATTCCAGAAACCCATGCATGGGGCTGATTCTATTTAATTTGTTGACTCCATCACTGCTTTATTATGAATAACTTGGGTGTTTAAGACACCTCTTGAGCCTAAAATGATATAAAGAAAATAATTTAGAGTCGTAGAACAGAATCATAGAATATCCTGGGTTGGAAGGGACCCTAAGGATCATCAAAGTCCAGCTCTTGGCCTGTCAAAGGACAGCTCCAAGAATCACAGCATGTGCCTGAGAGTGTTGTCTAAATGCTCCTTGAGCTCTGGCAGCCTTGGAGCCATGACCATCTTTGTAACCCTCCTTCAGACACTCTCTAATGGCTTAAAGTCTTTTTTATGTTAGTGGTGCCCAAAACTGCCCCCAGGACTCGAGGTGTCTTTGTTGATCTTTGTAGAACTGCTATTTGCCCAGCCCTCTAATTTGTCCCAGCCTCTCTGCAGGGCCCCTTTACCAGGCCCTGAAGTGAGACTGATGGGTCTGTAGTTTCCAGGGTCATCCTTCTTGAAAATTGAGATGTTTGTTGGCTCAATTGGGACCTCTCCAGATTCCCAAGACTGTTCAAAAGTCATTGAGAGAGGCCTTGTGGTGATCAGCCAGCTCTTTTAAGTGTTCTCAGTGGAATCCCATCAGGCCCCATAAACTTAGAGGGATCCGGCTGGAGCAGTAGGTCCCGCACAAGCTCAGGGTCAACTGGGAGTTCATCATTCTCAAGGCCAGTGTTATTTCTGCCCTGCCTTTTGCTATCAGTGCATTTAAATAATCTCGTTGTCCCCCACAGTTCTGGTCAACTTCAATTCCAACTGAGCTTTGGCCACACAAATTTTCTCCCTACAGTGGAGAGCAGCATCTCTGTATTCTTCCCATGTCACCTGGCCTTGCTTCCACTGGTTATACACTTTTTTTTTTTGCCTTAGCTCCAGAAGATCATCCCTGGTCAGCCATGTCAGCCTGAGGATTTAAATCCTGCCTTGTCTGCTTGTTTTCCGATATTTTGGAATTGCCTGTGCTGTTGGGAGGTGTTGCTAGAAAGTGACCAGCACTGATGTACCACGGTGAAAGTGTTACTCATTCCCTGAGCAGCCTGAAGCCTGCTCTCCTCATGTCCAAGTTTTGTTGGCGCTTTTCCTCCTGTCACCAGGTTTTAAACTCAGTTGTTTCATAATTGCTGTGGCCATGATGGCCACCAATCACCACTTCACTCACGAGATCCTCTCTGCTAACAGGCAGCAAATCAAGGAGGGTGTCTTCCCTCAGTACCTGTACCATGAAGTTGATCCTTACCCAGAGACACCCTCAGCCATGCCATTACCAAGTGCAAGCTCCACACGTTCCAGCCCCTCTGTTACATAGAACACCACTCCCTGCCTCCATACTTAGGGAAGAAATTGGGTGGCTGCCTGGCTGCTATTTTCATAAAACTGTAATCACAGTGATGGAGCACGACAGTGACAGATGCACACGTAACTTCGCTAAATTTTCAAAAGATAAATTCACTAAAAAAGAGCTGAGACACCTTTTGTTAAGGCACTTACAATTTAAGAGACAGATTTACAAACATTTGCTGTTGTCTTGCTCTGAGAATCAAGGATCCTGCTGAGCATTAAGAATTATTGAAAATCAATAAATTCTTAGTATGCAGAAGGTCAGATGTGTTTCTAAAATACAGAGATGTACAATTAAATTATTACAGTACATATGTGCCTTGTTTGAAAGATCTCTTTACGACAGATTGTTATTCCCTTCAATCTATCAAGTAGTTAATTTTAAATCCTAAGGAAACACATATCCATATGTATGTTGCTCTGGAAAGTTGTTATGTTGCTTTGAGCATATCAACACATATTTTTAATGTTGTTTGTGCTTCTGTTTTCCTGTCAAATGGATTTCAGAGCCATTGTTATCTTTTATGCTATTTACAGTTACTTCTGTGCCATTCTACAGTACAGCTCATGAAGTTTTACTTTTCAGCCTTTTTCTTCTTCTGTTTCCCTCCCACCCCAGACACCACAGTGCTCTGTCTTTATACCCCAGGCCAGCTGACTTTTCCTGCAATTAACCTGGATCACTTGATCTGGAACATGAATTTTTGGAAATCTACTCTAAGGCTTAGCATATAAATTCATGCATAGGTACCAGAATAGGTGATGTGATTAATCATCGATATTGCAAAGTTGTCGGCAGTTCCTGCAAAGTCAGACAAGAGCTGTGCATTATTTGGGTTTGTGGAGTGGGCTGGGTGGGTTCTGGTTTTAAAAATTTTGGTCCAGGTTCTTACTCTTGCCAGGCCAGTAGACTTAGGCTGTCTGTCTGTTGTCCTGTCTCAAAAGGTACCTGTGGTATCAGATGATGTTTTGGTGTTTGATGACAAAATTCCACTGTCTTGTTCAACCAGCTGCTGGCACTGTGTCCTAGAAATCCATCAAGAGTCTGTTCTTACTTTTTGTTGGCAGTAATAACAGTCACTCTACCACTTCTCATCAACACACCACAAATTATCCTAAAAGTTCTTAATCATCAGTGTAATAATTAGTAAAATGCTCATTAAAAAAAAAATAATTGAACTAAGGGCTTTCCCAGTCTGCTTAAAAGATAGCAGCAGAGTGGAGATGGTTTTTCTCAAAGCATTATCACCATGGTGGCTGGTAACCTGTGCCTGGTCTCACACAAACAAACAAACAAAACCCCAAAACCACCAACAGAAGGCAATAAAACTGTTACTCCCCCAATATGTAATGTGCATGTTTAAATGAAAAATGAAGTTCAGTGGTTTGAATGCTGCCCCTGGGCAGTGAGGGGCTGGATAGAGAAGGAGTAGTGTTTCCACCTGTGTTTGGGAGAAGACTTTCTCTGGTTTTGGTGGCATTAGGAAGTGGTCATGAATTGTAGCTAGGGCAATTCCAACTAGAAAAATAAATTTTCTCCATGAGAGAAGCTTCAGTGGTAGTACTGCCCAGGGGAGCTGTGATACCTCCATCCTTAGCAACATCCAGTGGTAAACTTGTCCTGCTCCAGCGCAAACAGATTTAACTCTGAATTCAAGTCTCCTTTGAGCAAGGAAGTTGGATCAGGACTTCTGGAGGTCTGTCCCGACTTACAGTAGTGTATAATTTCCAAAACAGGAGGGTCCAAGTAGTATTATAGTCCTTAGGAAGATTTTGAAACACCTTTCCTGTTATGTACCTAAAAAATAAAAGGTCCATTAGTCAGCCACTGAGAAATGCAGGAGCTGTGAAAGAAGCCTTTGAAACTTGCCTAAAATTGCACCAAAATAATGGGCCTCTTGAACAGGCAGTCTCATAGTGGAGGACAGATATACACATACATACAGTTAGCCTAAATCATGGTCTATTTGAAAAAGATTTGTGAAAGCTACGGTGTCTGAGCAAGCCATTATTGCTGCATAGCACAAAATATCAAAAGTTCAGGAAAGAGCCACAATGTAAATTTGCAAAGGAAATTTTCAGAATACAAAAGGTTTTTCTTTAGGAAAGCTGTTTTGCCTGAGAAAGTGTTTCTAACCAGTGTGGTAATTGCTACAAGACCCACATAGGGTAGGTAATAAAACAGTGATGGCATTGTAATGTCAGCCTCAGAGGTGGGTTTTCACTGAAACCCAACTTTTGGGTTGCAAAGCTGGTTAAGGTGGATATGATGAGGGGCTTGATAAGGTGGAGAAAGATAGGTTTTGCTTTGCACGGTGACATTGATCCTTGCAGGAAATTTTGCAAAAGCCGCTGAGCCTTGCCAACATGAAAAACAGCTGGAAAAGAAAAAAAAAAGCTGGCAGGAAAAGTTCAGATTCAGTAATGTAGCTTCAACCTGGGCTTGTCAGAAGCGATGTTGACCCTCAGGCACAGGGAGCCTTGAATTTCACTTGTCAATACTCTGAATGTGAAGCAGAGGACATGGTGTACTTGGATCTGTATTAAAGGCTGTATAGCAAAGTTTATCCTGTTGCACTTGGACAACAAAAATTAAAGGGTGCCTCCAACTTTCTCATTGGACCAGAGGTTGTAATTAACTTGGGGGTTAATGTGGGGGGGGGAATAAAAAGAGAAACTGGAGACTAAAAGCAAGCTGTTCCTAAACAGTGCGTGGCAGGGTCAACAAATGGCTGTAAGATACCCGTAAGCTGATGGGTTACAATTCTGCTTGGTTGCAGGGGCTGCTCAAGGACCACAATGTTTTGGAGAAGGAAATGCTTCTCTGGTATGGGACAATGTCTGTAAATTATATTATTCCTTCCAGGGCAAGAGTGCTAATGAGAGGGACAAATTTTAATAAATTTCTCTGAAAGCCTGTAGAGGTTAAGAAATACCAGGTTTATGTTCTTCTGGAATAGTCTGCATGTAGTAGATGGTATTCGTAGTGTGGGATAACAGCAACCTTGTTTTGACTTCTTGCTTTCTTCTTATTTTAAGTTAAAAAGTTGGAAATTCACTTATAACTAATGTCTAATTACAGAATTTATCTGTTTAAAAGTGTTTGTTCCCTTGTTTAGACATCCCTGTCTAATTTATTACTATGGTAGTCATAGGAAAATATTAAAATATTTAATGAATACTTCTTGGTAATCCAAGTGTCAGAAGTACTTCTCCCATAATCAAAATAATGGTATTAAATTGCGCTGTTTAAAGAGCGATGGCCTTATTCCACCCATATGGAAATGGCTGTGTCCACATTTTGGACCTGTACTCTCCTATGAACAGGTTTTATTTTCTTTTGGGCAGTATGGAAGTTCAGAAGAATGCCATTTAGCATTCAATTGGTATGTTCCTCTAGAAGATTAAAGAACTTCAGGTTTTAAGTTTTTGACAGCACCTTTGGGTCAGTTCTTGGATGTAGCTAAGTTTGTTCAGTCCTCCCAAGCTACACTAATATGAATTCCTGCACGTATGAAAAAGCTTTGTGAAGCATAACATGTCTACAGACTTTTCTGTAAGTGTAGCAAGGAAAGTCAGGTGAGATCGGTGCATGAGGGGAGAAAAATCCTGGCTGAGCAGAGAGCTTGCAGTAAAAATAAGAGAAGTAAAAGCTATGTAAATTAATTGCTGAAGTAGCACCATGTCGTTTTTGAAGATGCAGATGAGAAGTGTGAGGACAAGACTGACTCAGGCAAGGTTTTATAAATCGCCAACTTTAGGCGTTTGTTTTCTTCTCAGATTCAGACAGACACTAATCCCAACCAAACCACCGTGCATTCAGTATTCATGAATGAAAAGTCATTTTTTTATTGTCTGCTTCAAAGAAATTGCTCCCAGTACTGAGATCAGCCTTCGAAGTCGAAAATTTTGGATGAACAGGTGAGTTTTGAGAGCTGGTGAAACAACAGAAAGATGAATAAATCTCAACCCCAAGCATAACCAAAGTGGTTTCCATAGGAACACAGATGTGTGGCTCCTGTGCATGACAGATTTAGCAATTTGATTGCATGTTTGTTCTGACCTTACAATTGAAAAAGGCCATTTGAGAATTCTAGTATTTGAGGATCCTAGCAAGGATGTTATGCTAATGGCTCTGGGAATATCCCTAAACTCCTGTGTTAAAGTTCATAGCTGTACGTGGCTCACAGAGAATCAGAAGCAGAAATTGTTAGGTGATGAGTTCCAGGTTAGCCTCGGCAAAGTGCTTTGATGAGGGTTAGGACAAAGAAAATGTGCATGGACATGTCCTTTAATGTGTGCTCTGGCAATTTTGGAAGGCTAAGCTGAGGTGATGTTGGGCAGTGACCTTTATCCAGTAAGTGCTGTGTTTCCTTAGGTTGCCGTGAGGGTCAGTGTGCCCTAATGCTCCTTGAGTGGTACCCTCGAGGGCTCTGCAGCCTCTCCTGCTGCCGACTCGCCTCTCCTTGCCAAAATAAACACTAAAACCAACCAACCAAAGTCAAGTCAAAAGCTACATTTCATAGAACCACAGAATGGTTCGGGTTGGAAGGAACCTTAAAGATGGTTTTGTTCCAATCTCCTGCTGTGGATGGGGACACCTTCCACTATTCCAGGTTGCTCCGAATCCCTTCCAACCTGGCCTTGGACACTTCCAGGGACAGGGCAGCCACAGCTCTGTAGAGGAGTGTAACTCCCTAAAGACTTTTGGAAATATAATTGATTACAGATAACTTTTTGCTTAATGTGAAACATTCCAGTCTCCAGGAACTTGTTCAGGCTGAGCTTTGTAGCCTAGTAAGTTGAGCCTGCATGAAACTTTCTAATCTGCATAAAGGTCGACCAGTCAATAATTTTAGCCTCTGCTGATTTAACACATTGAAATGCTCACGTAGATGAAAAAGCTTCTGTGCTAACTCAAGTGGCCTTGATTTTTTTTTTTTTCTTTTTTCTTCTCAAAGTCACAACCTGAGCAGTGGCCCCTCTGTTGTGGCACTGTGCCTCAGCAGGTGCCAGTGGCACTTAATCACCTTGGAGACACTGTGCCATGACTTATGTCTCTTATTTCTGCTGTAGTTATAAGGAGTGTCTAAATTGGAACATAAATTGTCTCTGGTTAATTATTTCATTAAATGAGCAATGTGGACTGCTAAGCATTATTATTCCCATTTTACAATTGAAGAAATGCAGTTAGCGATGTCTCAGTGATGCAGATGAGAATATTTGGTTGCATATCTGTACTCTCATGAGTATCATAAATAAGCCCAAAATCTGGCATGTTTCAACTGTTGGAGTCATTGAAAAGAGACTGATAATGAAGATAAATTTGTGCATATGCTGTACTTGTTCTGAATGTACAATTGCTGCTCATTTCCGCGAGAATCAAAGGCGAGCTCTGAACTCTGGCTACTGAATGCTCCAGGATAATTTGCAAGCCCAAAAAATGAGTCCCAAAATGGGATTTTGTAATACCATTGATCTCTTTGTTGTAGCAAGCTCAGGTGCTGTAGCAGAGGTTGCTACATTTAGACACCCTTTTTCATCTGGCGTATGATTTTCCTGGAGATAAGGATACACATTACAATCTGGTGGTATTTTTCGAAGATTTGTTTCATGATTTTTCTAAATTAAAAAAAAAAAAAAAAGGTTTCTTTTGTTGCAGATCACTTATTTTTGCAAGATGCATGTTACCTTTCAGAACAGTGAGAGTACAGGACTGGGTGTTTGTAAACATTTCCTTACATTCCCAGACATTTTCTTGTATTGATATATGGGTTTCAGCACTTACTTCAGTTAATCAGAGATGTCTGAATGGAGCATCAAGGACACTGAGCTCTGAGGTGTGTCTGTGGCTGCTCTTGGAGTACTTGAGTTGTGAAATAAAGAAATGGATTTCACCAGTTTAACTCTCACAGTATGACTTATTAAAATACTTTATTTTGGCTCCTCAAATCACCTTGCAGTGCAAAACCAGAATGTAAATTAGTGGTGCAAATTGAGACTGGTGTGAGCATTATTTTTTTTTCCTCTGATACGCAGTGTTTTTCCAGATCCAGATTTCCTTTTAGGCCTGCCAAGCTCAGCTGGTGTGGCACAGCTGAAATACCTGTGTGGGATGTGCTTTCCTTGTCTGGTGTGAAGCGAACACACAGGGTCATGCAGATTGGATTGACTATTTAAGCATAACATGATGTTACTATTCATTCCACCAGATGATGATGTTATTAAAATATTCGAGGAATACAGAGCCTTTAGGCACACAAATGCTCCAGTGTTGTAATTAGGTGGTTTAGGGTTTCTTCCTTATGTGACCTGCCACCAGAGCTGGGGCACTTGGGGGACCTCCCAGGCGTGTGTAAACCTTATCAGTTTGGGGAGAGCCGAGCTCCTTGGCCAGATGCATTTGTGAGATCCTGTGGGGAGCCGAGGAAATCTATGTTTCAAATACCCTGTGCCCTGCAGAGAGAGCTTTCATGTAGGCACTTGCTGCAGATCTTGGAGAAAACGCTGAACTTTTAAGTGCTCACTGGTGTGTTTCTTATCCAGCTCAAGGGAAATAATTGGGAAGTGTTTATAAAATACAGCCTTGCCATCAGCATACGGAGGGGAATCGGAGAAAATGAGATCCCGTGGTGTGGCAACTGTACTCAGAATTGTAATAAAACAACTGAAGAAAGGAGATTTGTGTGATCTGTTGTAACTAGAAAGAAGATCAGGAGCTGCCACATCTGCAGGCTTGTTGTGGAGTGAATGAGAAATATTTTGATATCTTATTTCATTATCATTATGCTAGTCCTTTCAAAGCATTCCTGAAGAAGAGTGGCTCAGTGCTAGGAAGAATTACATCTTTTCTGCTGGCTGCCTTGTATGAATATAGGATGTTTTTTTCCTGGTATGGGAATGTTTGTTGTTTTACCATGAAAACAGACACACCATGTGTACATCTGCCTATTAGCATATGAATTACGAAATTGCATATAGAAATGTGATGATCATATTTAACAGCGAGGGTCACATTTGGGTACAAAATCTGTCAGTGCTTTGTGACCAGCATATGAGATTTGCTTTAAGGCTGTTGCATTGTGTGGGATTAATCTAAATTAAAGTTCTCCTTTAACTGTTATTCCCAGGCCCTGAATACAGATGCAAACTCTGACTTAGTCTGGAAAGCTGGAGCAGGTAAGCAGAGGGTGCAGAGTTTGCCCTGTGCTGTTTTGTGGGGTGGAGTGTTAATGCTGGGGTAGAATAAATCTCAAATATTCTTAAACTCGCACAGAGTGAATTCTGCTTCTTCCTCCAATTCCATGTGTGTAAATTAGGGGTAGCTCAAGGAAGCTGCAGGGTTATGCTGATGCAAACTGAGTGCTTTTTTCCCTGATAGCTTCAGAGTTCACAACTTCAGTAAAGTTTTTCATGTTGTATGTGCTCCTCCTCAGATTCCTGAAATAGAAATGATCACAGGCTGGTGCCCTCAGACCAGCTCTGCTCCCCATGAGCAGAGGATTGGTTATGTTAATCACCACGGAAATTATGCATTTCATGAGAGAACAGAAAAACATTTTTTCTCACAATTTTTAGACAGCCTTTCAAGAAAGCTGCCTTTTTTCAAGTGCCTGCACTGTGTAATCTTGGCTATTGTTCAGTATGGGATGAATCCAAGAAGGGGGTGGTGGGTGATGCTGAGAGTGTCTGCACCTTCTGAACATCTGGGAGGCTTCTGTATCTGCAGCGTGCAGATCTCCACCCTGCCAGCCACAGTCTGTGCTGGAGAGGCACAATTTCTAATGGAAAGTAAAGAAAACTCAGGAAAAAAGGTTGCTCAGCTTTCTCCTTTCATCCCTGCATCTTGCTTTTAGCCTGAATAAGACAGCTCTGGTTTATCCTATGCAGATGAATGGCTGGGTTTTATTCTTTGGGCATTTGCTTCATCTACAGCATACTTGGCAATAAAAGCATCCCAGCATCCTAATGCTGTTCTCCCATGTATGGAGAGGCCAGTGTGGTTAAACCCCATTACCAAACCAACAGTGGCTTAAGGCAAAACAAATTAGATGGGAAAAGGAGATCTCTAAACAGTATTTTTTTAAACCCTCATGCGTTTGGAGTTTGGTAAACTGATCAAAATTGTCTTTCCAAGGAAGCTGATTCTCCTCTAACCCGTGGGACAGTGAGCAGGGAAAGGGGTCGCGGCTGGTTCAGATGACATGAAACATCTTCGGATTTGCCAGGGCCACAGAGGCCCTTTTGCTCCTTCCTCTGAAGCATGTTTGCTTCACTGTCAAGCTTTGTGTGAATAATGTCTGAAAGTATTGACATCTAAAGAGTAAGAGCAGTGATGTATGAAAGGCAGCATTTTACAAACTCAAGATGATACATCTTAGTGTTTAATCATAGACTCAAAATCACACCCAATTGTGTTTATGGGGTTTTTTTTCCCTCTTTGCACACAATTATGATAAACCAGAATTTCTTCAAGATATTGTAGAAAATTCTGTTAAAGGAGGCAGAGTTTTGTGGCTCCATCAAAGTGTTTAAAGAACATAAGCTTGGCTTTCATGATACTATCAATCAAATGCTTATTTTGGAGTCATTGCAATCATCCAGGTCTTTCTTTGAAGAGGAAATCAGAAGGTCAAGATTTCACAGACTATTCTCTCCATGGACCTCTTCTGTGTGTATGGGTTTTTGATTCAAAGACTGATGGCTGGAGTTTGAAAACAGTGTAGAACATAGCAACAGTGAGTGATCTCAGAGGGAAGGTTTTCAAAGGCCCAGAGGGGCACAGAGCAGCTGTACCCTTTAGGAAGGTTCATTAACTGAGTGGGAAGGACTCTGCTCTGGTAACCTGTTGCCCTGGGGAGGTGCCTGGGTAGGTACCTAATGTGTTTTTTAATGTCATGGCCAGAATAATGCTTTTGAAGTTAGTGAGACTCTGATTTGAGCATCTTTTAAATTACAAGCAATAGGATCACTATAAACATTTGCCTGTGTGATAGAAAGAAAAATTCATCTTTTTCAAAGAGAGAGCTAAAAAAACCCCAGTAACCCTTCTTTCCTCTGACATCCCTTACAGGTGCAATGTCATGGTGCTGTTCTTCATCCAGCTCCACATTGAGTTAAAAGAAATCTATTTTGAGTGTTTCCTTATCTTTTATTCTTAATTTTATACATTAATTCTTCTTAATTTTATACATTAATTCTTCTTTTTAGAATGTCTTTTAGACCATGTATACTTCTGCTACTCCATCAATCTTGGTGAATGCAGTGACAATACTTTTATATTAATAGTGTGGCTTTAAGTTGGCCTAGAATAAATCAGTGCCAAATTATTTACTGCCCTCTTATGCAAAGTACTGCGTGTTCCCAGGGGCTTGGTTTGTCCATGTCTAAAAAAAATTCAATCTTCTGCTACACTATCAACTGATATTTGTCTTTAAAGTGTGCTCTTTTTGTCTCAGTTGCAATACTGTTCCTTTTGCAGTACAAAAGGACGATGAGCTTTTTCCTAAAGTCCCTTCCCATAACCCTGAAATGTAAAACTCACTGCCAGCTGAGGTACAAAGCAGCTGGCACCAAACAGAAAGGACACAAAAGATTAACCAGAATTCAAACTACCACAAAACGAAATGAAAATAATCTCCTATCAGAAGCATCTCAGAAGTACAGTTTTGTTTGAACAATGAAAACTAGCATTTAAATTACATAATGGACCTGAACAGAACCACAGAGCATAAGAGGAAAATTCAGAACACTTAGGTCAGCTGAGCTCCTCTGAGCTTTTCTTGGCTAAAAGGAAAGGCAGTGGCAGATGAATGCACTCAAATACTGTAAAAATAATAATGCTCTCTGGTACTTAATGCCTTTCACTGGAAGATTTCCAAGTGTTTTTCTTTAAATAATAGTTAAGCATTGCAACTAATTTTAATATCCCTTTAAGGGTGATTTGATTTTGTCCTTTTGTAAGTGCTAGAAACATGTGGCGGTTTTTTTGTTTTTTGTTTTTGGGGTTTTTTTTCCTTATTTATCCCAGGTTAGAAATAAGGCGAATGGTAAATCTAGGAATAAAGTCAGGGTGTCGTCAGTCACTCTGGCGTGTGAAAACAGGAGGAATTAATTTTCTTTCCCTTCAAGTTCAAACACTACAAATGTCACAGGCTGTCTGATCTAAGATTTATCTTGTCGTTTCCCAAAAGGACTGTTTCCCTTCCTGGTAGGCGAGTGCTTGCAGTGGGCTGCTCCTCTGCCCTTTCTGTTTTGGGAGTGGTCCTGCATTTTGCAGAAGCCCAAATCTCCCAAAGAGAAGTTGTACATAAATTCACCTGAGTATAAATCAATAAGTTTGAAAAATGGCCATAATCTGGGTACCTGGTACCTTTTAAAATCATTAAACTATATATTAGGCAAAAGGAAATAAGAGCAAAATGAATTAGAAGTGAGGAAACTAGGTGGTTTTTTCACCACTGATTTTTAAGGGGTGAATTTAATGGAGGATCAATAGAGCTGGCAAGGGTCAGCTTTGCTTTAGAAAGGTAATATATGCAGTTCTCAACATCGTCTTCTACAGCATCTCAGCCATGACCATCAATACTCTGTGACTCCTGTAGTGCATCAATTTGAAGCAAAGAATGCCAATCTGCTGTCTTGTGCACTGATCTATGAGCAAATCTATAATAATGGAATTTAGTCGTCGAAGGATGTTGTATGAACATTAATTAACCTTTAAAAATAACTACGAGGAAAGTAATACTGTTCCTGTTTCAGAGCTTGTGGTAACTGGAATATGGGAAGATGAGCTTGTCTGGGTTTTTCAGAAATTGCAGGGGTTCATTTGGAGATGAAGGAAGGGCAAGTGCTCAAATCTTGGGGTGCAGTTTTGTGTGTAAGACATCCTAGAAAATCAAGTAACCTCTGGAGACATCCATCTTCCTAAGCTGTGGATGGGCACAGAACCAGCACGTGGCTGTCCTGGGTGCGGTGCAAGACGGGACCTCAGTCTGTATGTGAGGCGAGGGGTTTTAGGGGAGGTTTTGCTATTAATGAGAGAGATTTTAGGCCATTGTGTACATATGCCAACAGTATGGATTTGTGCTGATGCCTAGTGCCAAAATGTGATGGTACAAATCCCGTACGAGGAGCTTTGTGTGCCCCATTACAGTGTGGTTTTTGAAGCTGAGTGTGCGGGTGTGACTCCGTTTGCCTGTACCAGCATCTCCTCCGGAACCATGTGAACTCTTCCCTTTTCCCCTAGCATATAGAATAACACGTCCCTGTGACACATTATTGGCTCTTTCATTAGAGTTAATTTCTTCTCTTGTTTATTTTATTGCACTGACTTAAGAAATACACAATACCACGCTTGTCATTGCCTTAGGATTTTTTTCTCTATAAATATTATCTTTTTGATGATTCCGAGAATTCTGAGGAAAAAAAATACTGATTTCTCTATGTCAAAAGGCTCTTCTGTATCTCATAAATATTCTTTTTGTCAAGATTTAATAATTCGTTGTCCAAGCCAGTGCTTAAGTAGAATAGATTTATGTTAATACAAACTTTCTTTGGTATTAAGATGATCAATTTTTCAAGTGAACAAAAAAGGGAAAGTGTCAGGAGCAACAAATGATCACATGTACTATGGCTTACTTGTAACCTTGGGTTCAAACCAGATGATTTTGAGGAAGAGTTCATTGGGTAGATGTTAAAAGGCATTTAGGGAAGGAGGTACTTTTGCATAGCAACCTCAGGGGTGATACTGAGACTCTGCTCATCAGAGTCAGCAGGTGTTGAATCAAAATGTTTGCAGGATGGTTTTCCACACTTGTCTTGGACAACGTCTGGAAATATTAATATTAGAATTGATTTTCAGATTTCAGTTAAACCTGAAAACCCCAGTCCAGCGTGCTTAAAATGCAGTTTGCCAAGTTTGCTGGGCTCTTAGCTGGGTGCTAACTGTGCACCCATGGGACAGGGAGAGGCTTTCCGTGGGATTGAGCAGGAGTCTCCACAGGCCAGGGCACTCCTCCTCCTTACTAAAGGTAAAAGAAATTAGATCGTAAAGTAGTTCATGTATCAGTGAAACCACGGTAATTCCAGTTAGAGTTGATGAAAATGAGACAAGGCACTCGATTTTACTGAGTGTGTTAAAAGCCAGTTGGGGACTGAGGAGATAAAGACAGCTGGTTCAGTCTTAATCTTTTGGACTGTTTTTGCCTGTTAAGCACTTGATAAACTGGGAATAAATGCATATTACAGCTCAGATAAAGGAAAAGGAAAAATCCCAAAAGCTGGGGTATTGCCTGCCTTCACTGGCCCACTTACTCTTACCTTTTTTTTAAAGGGTGTTCTTATGGGTGTTTTTTTTATGGGTATTATCTCTATATGTCAGCTGAGTTTTGTTGCTGACTTTCTAACAATGAGGAATATAATTTAGAAATAAATTGGCTCCTAATTTGATTACATGGGCTTTGTTTTTAATTGCATTCTTCTACTAATCGAACAGCAAATTATGTAAAATGGAGGATGGAAAAATAAATTTGCAGGATATTTTTATTTGTGGTTTTAGTGAGTCGTTATGTTACAAAATCATACTTTATCCATAAACTGAGTTGGGAAGGCAAACTAGAATGTAGATATTTTGTTACATGTTTATTGATGTTTTTTATTTTAATGTGACTTAAAGTTTGAATTGCTGCCTGACAAAAATCAGAGGCTTATATTTCTTTCTGCAGCAAAGTTTCAGACCAATGAGCCTCCTGGCAGAGTGATCAGAGCTGAGTTTCAGTGATGGCTGTACAGATTGCCAGATTATATTGTATATAATTAGCATTTGTTGTTCAGAATTCTTCTCGGTTATACCAGTGAGAAGCCAGAAGTACTCTCCTGAGATCAATGCATTTTCTCTGCTATTTACACTGCTGAAATCACAGTTTAGCTCATTGTGTGTTTTTATAATATGTTGTACACAACGGTGAATGCATATTTGATTATAATAGAAATGTGATTAAATTTCAGCTTTGTTCACTTCACCTGCTTTTGCTCACAGTATCTCTGCTGAGATTTATTCCAGCGTTCAGAACTCTTCATCTGATTCATGTGGCTGCCAGAAAAATGAAAACAGCAGACAACAAACAAATAAAAACCCTTCTGCCAAGACCTTGATTCCTTTTCTTCCTGCAAACACAGGTTTCATCTCTGCCACTGTGGCAAATTTATACATTGGGTATTTCCATTCCCTGCAGCAACAGAAATAGAGGCTCGCAGCCAAAGTATAAGAAATGGATAGGTCTTCAAATACTAACTTTAAAATATAGGTAGTAGGTATAATTTCCTGTCTTTGTGGCTTGTTTTCCAAGAGGAAAATTGAAAATTATCCTGGTAATTCGAGCAAGATTGCAGGCTGTGGAACGAGGCTGGAGTGTCTCATGGATGTGCTCTGGGCTGCCCGGCGTCAATCTCCGCTTTTCCATCGGAGCACCTCTGCAGTCCCAGGCGCCAACAGCTCTGAAGTGATGCATCAGACTCTGCCAGCGTTACTGTCCTGCCTCTGTCCATGAGAGCCAAGCTCTCGGGTAAATCAGCCCTCTGCTTTAATGCCTGTCAACCTAAGCCCAAGTTCTCCTGCTGTAATTTTTCCTTAAGTGTTGAATCCAGTGTTACAGAGTGAGCCTGTGTTTATCGTCATCTCCTCTCCCTGTTTCCAACAGAAAAACCCAAGATATTCATTCTGAAAAAGAAGGGCAGATACAGCCATGGAACTTGCCTCTTTGTATGAATTAGCATGACATAGTTCTCCTTTTTTGTGGGAAACAATGTGCCACTGACTGGATCAATAAAAATTGATTTTTGAATAGGGACTAGAAGCAAACAATTGCATAAAAGGGGAAATAATCTTATGCTGAAAGCAATACACATTTTACCAGGAACCGATAAGTGCGTAGAGATGAAAAATAAAGCAGGACATTTATGACCTGGGGGGGAAAAAAAAGAAGTTAAATGAGGTTTTAATTCTGATTTGCGATATTTTTATGACTGATATAGAACAAAGTATCTAATTTTATTCTAAGCAGGGTGGTTCAGGGTTTGTATTGGGGTTTTTTTTTTCATCTTTGCTGGCTTATTTCTGTTCAGTTGTGAGAGAAGTGTGCTAAATAGACCCAGAAGAGCTTTCAAAGGATAGATTGCTATTGCTTTCACTTGTACAAAAAGGTTAATTATGGAGGTTGGGAAAATGTTGCTGCTTTAATGATAAGGGACTGCTGTACAGAAATGACTGACTGAGCTAGTTTTCAGGGTCATCCTAATTTTAAAATAAATGACAAAACATCAGGCTCCTTGATCATTCTGAGCATTAGAAATGAAAGGTCCGACATGCATGAGAAATACCTAATGATCAGAAAATCTGAGATAGGTAACAGAGGAGGAGCTCAACCAAAAAATAATTCATTAGGATTTCTGTGTAACACAATCTTTCTAGAAACTAATTTAAAAAAATGTACAGAACCAAAGTTGTAGAATTTTTGCCTGAGTTTATAGACTGTTAAATAAAACAGAATTTGTAATAAATTAAACCATAATTTAAACCTCTCTTTTTTATGCTTCTCTTCATGGATCCTATTCTGCCATTCCAGTCAATTAGGCACTGCAGAGTTTCAAAGGAGAGCAGAACTTGGATTTTATTTTTGACATACTAAACTTGACATATTATCGCCATTTTTGCTTTAGTATTGGTGCTGTAATACGAGTTTTCACATAGAAAATACATATTTCCCCCATTTTTGCACTAAAGACTGAAAAAGGGAAAGGTCTGTTCAAGGTTTGTGCCACACTTCTTTGCCAGGAATATGAAGACCTGTAAAAGACACTGTTCCCTAGAAAATACAGGAAAAACCCTACCTGTCGAATTAAAGAGTGATTGCTTAAGAGCATCATCCTTGAGAAGTGCTGAGAGCAATGGTGGGTGAACCTCTGTAGGTACCAGAAATTCACATTCTGCCTAAAGAAGTGTTCTTAAATGAATGCATTGAGTCCAGTGCGAATTGCTGCAGGCCAGTGAACCTCTGAGAAATCCTGCAATAAATAGATGTCTTCTGGGATCGACAGCCAGGTGCCCTTGAGGGTCTCCTCTGTAAGCAGCACTGAGAGCAGATTGTTGGGATCCCGGGCTGGTCCGAGCTGGGAGTGGTTGCTGCTCTGCTGCCAAGCCAGTCTTGGAAAAATTTCACAGCAGAGGGGAGTCCTCTAGGGCTTAGATGCAATTTATTTCGTAATACCTTCTGTATCTATTACCTAATGGCTTTTGACTACTGTCATCTGTAAGACTCAGAGTTATGTTTGAGCACCAAGCCCAAGCTACAGAGAGTTGGAGTTTCCATGTTCCCCTCTTTTTTTTGGAGTTGCAGGAATTTACATAGAATTTTGAAGACAGACATTTTGTACTTTGTGCCACCTTTACTGACTTGCTTGGTTTGAAAAGAATCCTCCCACTGCCTACTGTTGGAACAGAATATCTGTAGGAAGTGCCCAAGTAACAATCTCATCAGCATTCCCAAGATTCTCCATTTGGTTTTAATTCTTCAAAATCCAATACCCCAGTATTTAAAAAATTTATAATCCTAGCCTGTTGCTGTTGCAGTCAATGAAAAAATATGTTCAAGTAATGAAGAACTGGTAATACAGTAGAAATTAGCAAAGATAGATATTTGGAAGTTATTGCATTAATTTAAAATTCATAAAATTAATGAGTTTTGTATAAAAGTTACTATTCTCGAGATGCTTAGAATGAAAACAGTTATTAGAAACATTATTAATACTAAAATGAAGAAACATTATGCTTTTTCTTCTCTCCTTTTGTGCATGCCTTTTGCAATTTTGAAGTATGTTGGCCTTACAAACTGTGACGGTGCAGGAACAATAGTGGTAGTTCAGTGGTGATGAAATATGGGATCTCAGCCAAGTGTTGCTTATGTGAATTATTAATATTCACATATTTTGGCTTCTGTTTGTTCCTTTATTGCTTCTTAAGTAGAAAAGGTGTGATTTTACCAGTGTTTGAGGACAGGACTGGCCTTCATTTGGGCTGTGCCTGGGATAAATAATTAGTTGAGGTCAGCAGTACTTGTCTCCTGGCATCATAGTTTCCCAGTGGCTGCACAGACTGAGCCTGAAACTGTAACAGATATCAAGAGGTTGTAGCTATTCCTTAAAATTACATATGTCTTAAATACATATATATTTGTGCGCTGCTGTGCTTCTATGGTTTGTCTCCCATCTTGTTGGTGAGAGTTATGAGACTGACTCCCAAAATTGCATACAACATTGGCTACCATATCCTACAACAAAGAGCAAAACTGTTGCTTGTTCCAGGGAGTCATTACTGAGATCTTGGCAGAGACAAAACATTGGAGTTAAAGAAAATACTGCCGGGGAAGTGATGTGGGAAAGCTGGTCATGGATGTTGAGGCTCGAAGTGATGAGAGCAGGAGCTGGAGCTGCAGGAAGGAACTGGTTGGGGACAGAGGGCCACTGCAAATGGAGATAGGTGGCACTGCAAATGGAGGTTGGCAACTGGAGGCAAGCCAAAGAACTGGAGAAGAACCGCGTTTAGTAGAAAAACACTGTGCTCAGCAAGCGGGTTAGTAGCTTGGAATTTTGTGGTTTGTCCAAGAGAGTCTTGGATGCTTAGAGAATAGAAAATTAGAATTACGTATATTGAGTCTGGAAAATTATGGGGATGAAAAAGATTGAAAGGAGGGGTTGTGAGGAAAAGCATTTTAGTGTGACTGTGTTTGCAGTGAGTTGATCGAGACAATGCTTTGGTGAAGATTCCCCAGTGCTGGAGGTTTGCCTGGGGGAGTAAATGCAGAATATCACTGTTCTCCAGAGATCTCATGGGCTTTAGAGACCCCTGGCTCAGGCTGCCACTGAGCTGCTTTTTGGTAGACAACTTTTAACCTAATAAATACGTTTTTTCATGTGTAGGGTATTTGAAAGCAGAGCGTCTTTTATTGAAATACTTCCCCTAATAAACCTAAAATACAAACAGTTGGCTTTGTTTATTCTGAAACACCTAGTTTTGGTAGGACAAATAGCTCCATTTGCTCTTGTTTCACATGAATACAGGATACATATTTTCATTTGCTGGGGTTATTCCTTACTAGCATGTGTTAAATTTTCAGCATAAGCAGCATATATAGATTTAAGAGTTAACCAGGACTTAAGTGTAATTCCTTTTGAGCATTTAGCTATTAACTTCATGCGAGTAAAGCCACTGAGTTGCTTATTTAATGACTTATTTGTTTATATGGAAAATCAATTAGCACAGCTCCTGGGGTTTCCTTACCTTTTCTCTTCAAGGATTCTCCCCAGGAGCGGTACTGGCACAGCGAGCTTTTGGCATCCATGAAGTGCCTCGGTTCACAGGGGGTTCCTGAGGTGCAGGAACCTTCCAAGTCAGTGCACCAGAGCAGGGGAGGAGCTGGGGAGTGGGACTTCAGAGCCTTTAACCTTGCTCTTACAGCCAGCACTAAGAAATGCCAGCCTTGGGTATTGATGGGGAAGATAACGTTAGTGGAATGGAAAGCATCATTGCTTTATTTGAATAATTAGTGGCTCCAAAAGGCTTACTTCCAGCCTGTGCTGTATGAGCACTTGCAACTGGGTTTTTTTTCCATTTTTCCTCCTTTTGTTAAGAGGTGGATGTTCTCTAGGACATGTTGTATGTGCTGGGGAGGAGTGTGCTGGAATAGCTCTGTGTACATGGGGATGGAGGTGAGAGGTGCTGGGATCCTCTCTCTCATTTGCTGCCAGTTCAGTTGGTTCTGGGCCCTGGTGGCCCCAGGTCTGGTCTCCTCGGAGCAGGAGAGCCCAGTGCCTCCAAGCTGTGTGCTGGGCCTTTCTGTCGCTGCTTTGAAGCAGCTGTACATCCTCTTGGGAGTCTCTCTTGAAGCCTCCAGCATTTTTTGCCTGGCTTGGCCCAGGTTCACAAAGTGGTCTGTCTTTACTTGCCACACTGAGATAAATCTGGGTTTTTTCATGGAAAGTCAATTATATTCCCATTTATTTGCCTGCAGATGCTTATTAACAGGAAGTCTAGTTCAAGAAGGCACAAAGCAAAAAGCTGTTGATGGGCAGTGAACCCCACACATTTCTCCTGGCACCCTGGCACTCAGACACAGAATTGGCACCAGCACGTACCAAGATCCCATTGGAGCTTGGGGCTGTTAGCAGCAACGTGTGCTTGTAGCTACCAAACTCCAAATTAAAAACAAATGTCAGTGGCGTACTGTTAATAACATTATTTTGATATGACACGTGAAGGAGTGACATCGAGGCTGGGTGAATAAAACCCCTCCCTCTTGACCACATCACTCTTGTTTTCAACAGACATTCAAGAATACTTGATTTTTAATTCCATATTTCCTTAAGCACTCACTGTAAATAAGAAGGGAAACTGTAAATAAAACAGCAATAACTGAGCTAACTTATTTTTATTTTTAATCTTGGTATCATAGAACTCCCTAAAGAGCAGCAGATATTTTGACAGTTCTATTTAGCTTATTTGGAGTCTAAATATTTAATATTTTTGTCATAGAAATGAAGAAAGAGTGCTTATTTTTGAGCTTGCAACTATTGAAATAGTGTCCTTTACATGGCTTCTAAGAAGTCTGATGACTTAGAAGGAAACTGAGAAATAAGGAATATTTAAACCTGGTTGGAAGTACCAGTCCTCCAAGTGAATAATGATTTATCAAATAATTGTGCCTCATTTTGAAACTCAAAATTTAGAAAGGCAAAGAGATGATTGTTGTTCATAGATAGGATGCCATGAGTAGTTTCCCAGTTTATTAACCCGTGCTGCTCAGTGGAGAAAAGGCAGAGCAAACACCAGATCCCCAGTGGAGAGAGTTTGATTGTTGTGTTGGGTGTTGATGGAGTGAAACAGTGACATTCCGCAAACAGGTTTTAAGGCTTGTGTGGCAGATATGAAATGCAGAGTAAATATTCCTAGTGGACTGTATAAGCCTTTGCCATCAGTGTCTCCAATTGTCTCCATCAATCACAGCCCCCCCCCGCGGGGACAGCGCCGGCACTGGCCTTGTGCTGCACAGCCTCATTGACTTTTATTGTGAGATGTATTTCATCCTCTGCAGGAAGGAAACAGAGTCTGTGCATGCAACTTGTTCTGCAATGCAAGGAAAGAGCTGGAGATGGGATCAGGACAGCCACTTGCTCTTGGTTGAGGAGGAAATTGACTTTTTACAAGAGCGTGTAGTGACGGAACAAGGGAGAATGGATTCAAAATGACAATACGATCAGATAGCTGTTTGGAAAAGTTCTTTACTGTGAGGGTGGTGAGGCCCTGGCACAGGTTGCCCACAGAAGCTGTGCCTGCCGCATCCCTGGAGTTGTCCAAGGCCAGGATGGATGGGATGGAAGGTGTCCCTGCCCATGGCAGCAGGAATGGTCTTTGGAGTCCCTTCCAACCCAGACCATTCTGTGATTTTATGATTCTGTGATTCTATGCTCTATTTTAGAAGACATCATTGGCCTGAAATTAAATTAATTAATTATGTTTTTCCAATACTCTGCACATACTTTCATGTGCTATAACTGTGTGAGGGTGTCAACACTGTAATTTTTTCACCTTCTCTCAGTTTTCACCTCTGCAGCTCCATGAGAGCCCGACATGTGCAAAAGGCAGCCAGACTGAGACTTAATTCTGCAGTCTGCTCCTGATGGGAATATGTGCATAATACCCATTAAAGTGAAGGGATTTCAGCACAGGAGCAGTGGTCTGTTTGGACACAGCTGGAAAAACTGGAGATTAAATATATTATTTCAGAACAGCAGCTGTGAAGCTGGTGACTCACTGCAAAATATGCTGACAGTATCCTGCTCTGCATGTATTTTTAACATACACAGTAATGCATGTATAAAATACAGTTAAAAATAAAGAGTATTAAATCCCCATTAGAAAAAAATCAAAAAAGTGCCATAGTTATGGAGCAGAGAATTTCTTTAGGAAAATTTCAGGTTCTTAAAAGTAACAGAAGGTAAATTAAATAGGTTACATCACTACATGGTTCAAGCCATGGAGATAATTGGTTTGGAAATGTCTGCAAAAAAGTGAAAAAAAGGAGAAATTTTTGATATGCTTTTGAGGGAGGGAATGGAATAAATACTGAGAATGATAGTGGATTGGTCATTTTGAATACAAGATCAAGGGAAATCAGGGTAAAGGAAAATAACTTTGGAGGAAGCCCTATTTTAAGTACTCTTTAGGGAGATATATCCTTTGAGTTGAGAGAGGGTATTCTCATAAATGAGCATGTTCCACAATGAAAATTCACAATTCTGTGTTACCAGTCTCTATGCCGAACAGGAGATAGCCCTGCAAGGCCTGCTGGCGGAAGGATCACAAATTTCCACTCAGTGGAAAGCAAGTGGTGTCGTATGTAAGAACGTGGGTGCAGCTGGTCAAGAAAAGTAGAAGATTGTTTATCATTAAAGCGCATAAATCACTGTGGATGGATCTTTTTGGGGTGCCTCAGCTGGCTGGATGTCATCCCTGGCGAGCAGTAACTGAGGGAATGGCATTCTCACTTGGGCAAATTGAACCCAAGGGGAATTTTGTGAATGTTCCCAGTTAATTAAGATATTACCAGTTCAGCAAAAAGAATAAAAACATTAAAAAGTGCAATGAATGTAGATACAAGCAGCATGTTTTAATACATTCTTTGATCGTTTGTCCCCTGGTCATCATTTCTTTGAAATACTACAAAAATGGGTGAGATGGAGAGTGTAACTGGAATAAGGATGGCTGTGAACTTCTCCTAGTGCTAAAGCTCTTGATCCCCACTCACACCTACACACTGACATTAACTGTAAGCACTTGCAATTAAACCATGAATCCAGGTGCCTGCTGGTGTCAGGGAAAAGAGAGAGAGTGATGTTATATTTTCAAAATATCTGTAAACTCTAATGTGACACATCTCGCAGCAGGTTGAAAGACCTGCTACTTTAGTTGTGGGAGGAAAATCTTTTTTATATTAGCTCTCTTACCTTTCAGATGCTTTTAGAAAGGCTGAAATGTATAGCTGAAAGGAAAAATATTCTGCCTGAAGCTAGGAAAAAAGAGGAAATCAGACCTTTTTCATCTTGCTACAATTAGAATACAACCGTAAACCATGTAGTTCAAAAATTGTTTATGAACTCACAGGTCTGAACAGAATAACCATCTGTAAATTTTAAAAATTAAAATCCCTCTAGGAAGTAGTGACCTTGCAGAGCTTAAATTGCTTATAAAATTCTGAAGGCTGAATTAGTTAGGAAAAGTGATGAACTAGATAAAAAATAAGTTAAAAAAATCAGTACAAGCTGTTCTTCCCCGTCTGTCCAGAGGGCTGTAAGAAAAGCCTGACTTCTGGCTGAACTGTCTGCTGTTTCCTCCAGTTTGCTTCTTATCGTATTTATGATCGGACCCCGGCAGCTTTAGCAAACGACTCGAGCACGGGCTCAGCTTGGAGTCGTGAACCGTCTCCGGCGGCTGCAATCGATATTTCCAGGGGGATGGACTGGCACATGCTGGGGGAAAAGAGGAATGTCAAACAGTGCTTATCCAGCAGAAGCATTCCTTGCGAACCATAGGTGGAACCCTGGTTACAGAGGGGGATCCATCCTGTTGGGCGCTGTAGAGATGCTCCTCTTGGGGCTCATTGAGGTTGAGGCGTTTTCCTCGCAGAATTCCCATGTAGATAAAAGCGGGGATGCTGAATGCCGAGTCCCACACTCTGGGCTCTCCCAGCAGAGCTGAGGTGATGTTAAACACCTGCTCTCCCTGTGCTGCAGGCCCTACACTGTCACCAGTAATGGGGCTGTTGTCTTATCTCGGCTGGGGGTGGGCAGCTGCGCTGAGAAAGGTCTCGCTCTGCTCTTTCTTCTCTACTTTTGTGTCAAAGGTGACGCTCCTGAGGAAGTTTTTGGTGGCAGCAGCAAAGTTCCCCGTGGCCTCTGGTTGTCAAATGTTACAGAGGCTTTATTAAATGGTAAATAAGAGGTGCTATGGAAGGAAAGCCCTAAAGAGAGAGATCTTGGCCAAAATAGCACTGCAGAACGGTCTGTAAAATAACAGGTGAGTGAACTCAAACACCAGCAGAAGCAAAGATGCCCATATTGGCCATTATGGGGCACCTGGGGGCTTTTACAGCAGCTTAAACTTTCTGCCAGTTAATTTTTATATTGTTTTGAAACTGGATCATCTTCACTACTGTTGTGCAAATGCCATTAATTTAAAGAACTGTCAGTCAGAGCTGGTTATCAGCATGCGGGAGTGGTGGTATGCAGAATTCATTGTAGTAGTTACACTGTTGTGTAAAATGCTTTAGTCCGTTGCCCTGTGTACAGGATGGGGATCAAATATGGCACAAACTGATGAAGAAATTCTCAAAGCTCACAGTGTCTTTTAAACAGAACTTTGAAGCTGGAGTTTTAAAATTCCATTATTTAATGTTTAACCATTAAAGAAAGAGTACTCTTTAAAGAGTAGGTTAGCACTGACATGATGTCATCAGCTTTTCATAAAATCACAGAACAGCTTCCATTGAAGGGGGCCTTAAAGATCATCCTGTTCCACTCCCTTGCCACGGGCAGGGACACCTTCCTCTAGACCAGGTTGCTCCAAGCCCCGTCCAGTCTGGCCTTGGACACTTCCAGGGATGGGCACTCACACTTAAATACAAACCAGAAGTTGCCAAATTAAGACTTCAGATCTGAAATGAACAGAATTGTTGTGCCAGTGGTGCAAAAATAACAATTAAATACCTGTAAGACGAGTATTACTGCAAATAGGGAATGATTTGCTCTGTAGAAAAGCCCAAGATTTTTCTACAGTTTGAAAACTTGTGCTTGCTTTATCAGGGATATGATAAATGGCTGAGCTGTGTTGGCTACAAATTAGGTCTGTTGACTTTCTGCTCTTCATTAGAAGTAGTGTCAGATTTGTACCTAAAACAGAGCAAAAAACAGTAGTAAAATTCTGATCTAACCAGCATAAAATCTCAATAGTGTACAAAATGTCACTTAGAAAACTCTTTGATGTTTGTGGAAACAGCATATTAGCTTTATTTGTCTGTTCGTTCCATTTGCATTTCTGTGCTCTTTGCTTCCTGAGGAAATCTTTTTCCATTTAATTAGCCACAAAAGCTAAGATATATACTTGTTAACAGGCTTAATTTGCAGCGCTGTGCCAAAGGTTCTTTGCAAGCCTCTGTCTGGGGTGTGAGAAGAGAGGAGAGTTCCATGTTGTTTCTCGCAAGCCCGTAGCAGTAATGGCCATTGCTGCTTTTGTGCCACTGTTTCCAGTACAGTTGCTGTTGGATTCAACACTTCTTGCTCTTAATCAAGTTTTTCAAAAGCCCCTGTCTCCCCTGCCTTGCTCCTTCACACACCTGCAGAGGGGGGTGGGTAACATCACCAATTCTGGGTGTTGCTAAACCTGTGGCTTTCAAATCTTAAAACTTCAGTCTGGTGCATACTAGATGTTTATACAATTTAATATTATCAAAATTTCAGATATAATCTCATGAAAATCAGGTTTTTCAATGTTTTCTAAAATTGTAAGTACACTGAAGATTATAGTCATCTATTGCCTTCATTAATTTTTGGAACCGTGTTCAAAGTAATGCAATATCATAAGATTAATCTCTGTTGTACACAAATATAATAGGAACGTTCTGATTTGCAGTTAATCTGCAGACTTCCCTTTGTGTATGAACTTTCTATACTAAATCATGCCATCTTTGCTGTGGGATTTTTTTCTTCAGACTAACTTTTATTTTGACAGGCCACATGTCCCATTAAAAAGTACTTCCTCTCTTTTTTTATACAGATGGGTTGTTTACCAGTATTTTTCAAGCAGTGGGAAAAAAAAAATCCATCCTTCAAGAAGGACTAGAGAAGGTAAAGAATAACAATGACAGAGAAAAAGTTATGTTCTCCTTTAAAAAAAGAATTTATGATCTAAACTGGGTCCTGGACGCCAGTCAGCTTGTTGACCCCAAGAACCCCCAAAATAATTGACTGGTATATTGGTATGTTAATATCCATGGACAAATTCCATACTGCAATGAATTCAGAGTGTTTCAGCCTCAGAAAGCTACCCTGTGTAATTCAAAATATTCCCCCTAATGAAGGATAACTCCTAAAGAAAACAAAAATTGCTGCTCTCACAGGCCCAATGTCCAGCAGTGGTTTTTCTTGGTGCCAAACACCCTTTTCCAAACACATTCCTTACTTTACGCTAATCATCCTACTAAACCAGCAGCAGTTGGTTTGATAAACCCGAAGGGTGACTTCCAGATCATCAGATTTCCAAGTCCTGACAAAATGCAGCTGGGAATTTACTCATTTCATGTGTTTTATGATAGCAGAAGGTGAGTGAACTGTCAGAATGAAGACATTTAACAGTGATAATTTGATTGCAAGGAAATAGAGATAGAATTGAGACAGAAGCAGTTGCTTTCTGACAGTGTCTTCGAGATTTCCTTGCAGACCAGCAGAAGAGCTGCTGGCTACTGGGAGCCTGGGAATCCCTCAGCATCACCCATCCTGTCTCTGACAGGGACTGCTTAGGGAGAGGAATAATTCTGCACATTTAGACAACAGAGTGATTAAATATCATGATTTTGTCTTCCAGCAAAAGTTAATGACTTGCTGATCTGTCTGGGAGTTTTCCTAAAACTCCTGTGCAATTGCCACACTAAAGGTTTGCAAAACAGCCCCCCTCAAGTTTAGGAACCAAAGGCTGTAGCAGCACCGAGCCCCTCTGTACAGCACTTCTACATACAATTAGTGTGCAGATATAAATCAAGATTAACACATTTCTATATTGTGTAATCCCTGGCATTCTCAGCATAGTAGATATATGGGCTATTCAGACTTTATTGTATAAGTTTGGAAGCAATTTAACTCTTTAATTACACATTTTATGTAATAGCAAGCTACTAAATTATACGTCTGTAATTCGCACATTGAGCAGTATATTGCCTTCATCCTCTCTGCTTTTTAGTTCCCTTCCTAAAAACAACATCTGCAAGTAATTTCTTTATAGGCATATTTTCCATGATTTGCTGCAAAATAAAATTTGACTCTTTTATTTTATCCTTTCAGTTGGTTGCCACCTTTCCATACTCTTAAAGCAGTGGTGTACACTGGTATTTCATAGTGATCCACCCTACCCACGTTCCTACTGAAATTCCTTGCATTTGGTGCAAACTTCTGCAAGACAGGGGGGCTGGATTTTCAGATCTTTAGACTATCAGGTAACGGTTTGTGGTTTAGAGCACAGTGTGCATTTCTGGTACAGTTTGCGTGGTGAAGAACTTACCCTCCACACTGAATGACACGGACTACTTTAAAGGAGAAAAACTAGTAAGGATAAGAACTCCAAACAACTGCTATATTAATTTTATTTTCACTTCAAGCCACTTCTGAAAGCTACTCCAAAAGCAGTTTTTATGGATACTTGCTCAGCTGGGCTGTGTGGATTTATCACATGTTGAGACACTTATTTCAGAGGGAAATTCTGGAAAGTTTTCCTATGAGGCAATGCTGAAACATCCCAATTGATAATTTTTTAAAAGCTGGTTGTGGTTCTCAATTGGAAATTATACTTGCTAAGTGGTTTATTTTGCGTTTACAAGAATATGTAAGACAACAAGGACAAGCTTGATTTAGAACAAATTATTTGGAACCATTTAATTTTTTGTTTAGAATGTTCATATATGCACATTTTGCAGACTTAGGGCTTGTTCGTAATTGGGAAAAAAAAGAGTTCAGGTAGCTATGTTATATAGGCTGTTAGTTTTGTGCTTCATATCTGATTTGAATAAATTATTCTGTGCTGAGTCCAGAGTATTCTGTGCCCCCCCAACCACACAAGTTAATAAAACAGTCTGAGCCTTATCTATTTGTAACATTTTACTGAATATGCTATATTCGTAAATTGAATTTTTTTAATCAAGAAGGAGAAAACTCATTGGTTATGTCTGACTTGCATCTAGACTCATTGTAGCATTGAGACTGAATTGCTACTTAATTCAAAAAGCAAAACTATAAGAGATTGCACATCTAAAAACATTTCAGAACCTTCCTGTATTTGAAGAGAGAATCAGTTGTCTGCTTTATCAAGCAATATACAGTTCTCTTTCCTACCATCCCTCTGTCACAAATTAATTGTGATTTATACGTGAAACTACACATGATGAGTCATTAATGGTGGCAATGCACCCAATTCTGGATGATCTCTACACACAATAGATATAAACCACATAAATCAGATGCATACATAGGCAAACAAATGCACAGTTACAGTCCTGTGTGCATAAGGACACACCAAATGCTCTCCATCTGCAAAGGGATGACCTTCTGCTCTACCAAATGAATTACAAAATCTTTTCTAGCTGCTACCAGTGTGCAGATCATATTCTTAGAACACCCATAAACATTCTAGTTACTGCCAGTGTGAGGAATTTTAGCTCAGTACTCGTTTCTCTTTCGCTGCTACGGGAGGAAAGAAATACTCCTTGTTAGAAGGACAAGATGTACTGCCGGATTGTGTCCTGACAAATGACCTTTCCCAGGCTTTAATAGCTCCAGGAAGGGTATCCTTGAAATAAGTGGGTGTTCACAGTTGCCATTTGAATGGGGAAGCACTGCACCTTTCTCCTGGCATCTTCGGGTGGTGTGCGTGAAAACTGCCTTTTGACATATTCATCCTGTACGTTTCTCTTGTGCTGAGGGGCAGCCTGAAATGTGCTGCTTTTGTTTCACTAAACTCTTCAGTTTTGTAAAAATAGACACTGAGTGTCTTGCTGAAGCAGATCCAAGCAGGATTGCTCGTTGTGACATTGTGTTGTTGCATGAAGTGCGGAAAAGGCACTATTGCAACTTTTCACAGAGGAAGGACAAAATCCAGCCTTCCTTATTCATTAGGCCCTTTCAGGCTGTGACCGTTCTGTCACAGCTGAGGTGACAGGAGGCCATCCTTCACAGTGATGAACATGTCAGCCTGTTCTCTTCTCAGCTGTCACCCCATCATTATGCATATGGCAGAGAGAAGAAAAAAAAAACAGAAAAGACACGATTTGATTGAAACATGGATTTGTGCAGTCATAAGCATCGTGGCTCAACAGGTGTGAGCCCTATGTTTGAAACAGGGATGAAAATAGGAATTAGGCATCACTGGAGTTGGCCCAGCTCCCTTGTATGAGTCGTGTTGGGTTCGAGGGGTTCTGTTCCTGCAGCTTTCCTGCACGGAACGTGTGCTGCTGCTGCTGTTCAATATTTGGTCACACGTAAACTTCTTTATTTTACTAAGACTGCAGCTATGTCTTGCAGTGTTTGTATAAACAGATACAGCTCCTATGCCTAACTTACAGAAATTAAAGGAGGACTATCTAGAAGGACTTTACTTAGTAGCTTGTTGCCTGTCTGCACCTTTGGAAAGCAAAGCTGTAAGTCAGTAAGGCTCGGAGGAAGAGTTGGTCTCGAAGGAGAAGGCTGTGCTGGAGCTGAATGTAGGGCTTGCAGCAGGACCTTCAGTAAATGGATGAATTTTAAGAATCTTTTCTATAAAGCACAGCTCAGATAATGCAAATTTTATTTTCCGTGTAAATAAGACAAAGCAGCTGCACAAATATCTGATATTAAAATCCCTTTTGTGGTTAGAAATCTGCATTAGTCTTACAGTTCACTGTGTACTGCTTTGATTTACGGAGCTCTGTAACTGTACAGCTGTCTAGAGAGAGCAGAAACATCCTGGGCAGATTTCACAGCTGCCTGGTGTCGGGAGAAGTGACATTGAAAACCATTATATTTGAAGTCTGGTTTAGAAGGGAGTTTTGTTGCTGCAAGATCATACATTGAGTACACTGTCATTAAGTTATATGGAAACATGATGATAATGTGACAGAAAAAATAAATGTGAAAATGTTGACCTGTGCAGAAAATCAACTATTGAAGGGAAGTAAGTCAAGTGTTATTCTTGTGATGGCCACAGCAAAGTGTTTGACAATGTGATATATGAAGAGAAAATGATATCTAGAGGAGGGGTAGAGGAAAGGAAGAACTGGAATGGTTTTAGGAAATATTTATAATTCTGACGTTTTGTTTTTAGAGTAGACTGATGAGGGAAAAACAAAACCAAATCCAAACATTTGACTCCTGCAATTCTCATAATGCATTTAGTCTGTTTGAGATTCAGTAGTGATAAAAAGCTTGCTGGAGAAGCCAAGGACTACATGAGAAGTAAAAAAAAAAAAAAAAAAAAAAATTCAGTGTCCTGGCGTAAACTGGATCTCATTTGCTCTACTTACTGCAACTTAGTGGAGGCTAATTTAAGTGTTACTTACTTCAGAGGTGCTGCTCTGATCTACAGTCAGGAGGGAAATGTGAACTCCAGTATCAGCCCTCTGTACCGAGCTTTTTGTTGTGGCCCTGAAAAATCCCCACACTCAGTACTTTTTTAACTTACATAATGTGTCTCAGTCCCAATTGCTCTATCTATCTATTAACCTACATACGTCTATACGGGGGAAAAGAGTGCAAATCTGCCATTTGCTATTTCTGTGTGCCCTTGAAACTTCAAATAAATCAGACAGAGTAAGTCCACTCTGATTTCCACTAGCAGCACACGTAGTTGGATTTCACCGGGAGAAAGTAGCAGGGCTCTCACTGCAGCCACTCAGTGTAGCTGCAATATGTTTACAAAAGGGGTTTTTTATTATTTTCAGATTAAAATGTAGCATCAGTGATAATGCAGTCCCTTGTAACCACACTCTAGGCAATAACACATCTTTTGAAGTGTGATCAGTGCTGTATGCAAAGCTTCTTTCTTTTAGAAATAGAAATGCTGAATATTCTCCACGACATGCTTTTAAAATCTGCCCTCCGCTGTTACTAGGCTTTAATAAGAGCAAACATCACACACAAAAAAAAAAAGGTCATTTATGACAAGAACGTAAATATATGGTAAATCCATAGCAAAAATATGCCTTCGAGTTAGTTGGGGGAGTTCATTCCAGTCTAGCTTTTGTAAGGGTAGAGTAGCTTAAAAGATTTGTTTATCAACAAATATTACTCTCCATAAATTTTGTACTGTGCTGAAGTTTTTCTCCCTTGTTTCTTTGTCTGCACAAGCAGACACTGTCTGTGACTTCTTTAAGCTTATCCTGTGCAATCCCAGCATAGGGGGAGCTGGCCTAGATAGATACTGGGTTTTTTGGGGGAGGCTGAGCTTTTTAAATATTTAAACTTTTTTTTTCAGGAGCACTTATTTCACTGATTAAGGCAAAACGAGCTATATTTGGGGGGGAAAGAAAAGTAGAACAGAAGAACTGGGATAAGTTAAAGTGGTGTTTAGAGGCTTTGCTAGCAGAGCTGCACCACTGTAATTGCTGCTGACAAGACTGGGCACAGCAAAGCTGCTCCAGCACGGGAATGAGGGCACTGGAGCTGCATGGCTTCTCTGGAAAGCCCCAAAACCCAGCCTATAGAGCCTGCCGGCTGGTGTCAGGTACCCCAGGGATTAATTACATGGACTGACAATTAATAGGACAAAACTAGATTGAGCTGTACTATTCCAGCTTCCAGAATTTCTCACATTACTTTAAAATAATGTATTTCATAGAATTGTGGAATCATGGAATGGTTTGGGTTGGAAGAGCCCTTAGAGCTCATCTCATTCCAACCCCCTGCCATGGGCAGGGACACCTTCCACTAGACCAGGTTGCTCAGAGCTCCATCCAATTGAGGCTCCTCAAAGGCTTGGAAATAGATCTGAGTCTGAGCTAAACTAGAGGTGGGACTAAGAAAAGCACAAATCAAAAGCAAGAAAATCCTTGGCTGTCCAAGGATGTACTTTGTGCTGGATTTCTGTCGTTTCCTATCTGCCCCAACAGAGAACTTCGTTTTCTCTGTGCATGTTAATAAGAACCTGCAGGGTTTCTAATAAAATGCAGGGAATGTTTGGCGGAACAGGTAGTGTTACACTTTTAATTATTTTCTACAGCAGTTATTGTTTTTCTGCTTTTTTGGTTCTATTCCAAGATCTGGGTTGTTTTTTTGGAGCATTTACACCCAGGTCTCATTTTTTCCTTTTCTGCCATTCTCTTTAAGTTATAGAGGTGTTTATTTAAGGACAAGTGAGAGGTGCTGGGAGGAGCAGGCATCATGATTGAACTGTGGGCTCCAAACTGAAAAGACTTTTAAAGTTGGGTGTTATTAAGAGCGCATTTAATCAGGGAAAGTGACAAACAATTTGTTGTAAGACACATAAATACTAGTGGGAAACTAATTTCAGTGGCATAAAAAACAATCAACACTTGCATATAAAGTAAATGGAAAACGGGTGCCCCTGCACATTATTGCTCCTGCTGTGTATCACAGTTATTTACAACAATTACTTTCTGCTCTTGACCAAACCAGCCCTTTTTATTACCCACAGAGTAAGGTGGGGGCAGAAAATATACAGAAAATGCAAAAACAGCCACAGGATTTTCCTTTTTTTCCTTTTTTGTTGGTCATATTTAATAATCATAAACTTCCTTGTTGCTTAAGAGCCTGACCTTCTCTGTTAGCAAAGCTCGCACCTAAAAATCCTGCAAAGTTTCAATTTCTAAATGTCACAAAATATCAAATGGGTGCAGAAGATAAGAAGCAAGTCAATAAATGTTTGTATTCTTCTTTTGATGCTCTTTTGTATTTCATTTTCTATGAAAAAAAAAAATAACCCAAAGTTTAATTTCTGCTCCAAATAGAAGAAAGAAAGAGAGCAGAGCCTGGGGTAGCAGCCAGTTAAAATATTGATTACAGTGCATAGCAATTTGCTAAAAAATAAATAAATAAACCCCAAATGCCTGCAGACTATTTAGAAAAAAGCATACTGTTTCCTATGGTGGGAAGAAGTATAATTAAAAAGCTATCAACAGTCTGGGGTTGTCAAAAATACTTTGTCACCTGAAGCACATTCCTTGTAATTATCTTTGGGGCTTTAAGCTAGATCACCATTAACCTCCAAAGAAGAAGGGTTACTACGCTTTCTGGTGTGAGAAATTGTATCATCATGTAAATTAAACCCTGTTAGGTAGTCAAATTGGATTTGGGAAACGATTGAGTATTAAACCCAGTCATGTATATTATCAAATGACACAAAGCATGAAATGCTAAGAGGGAAGGAAACAGAAAACTATTTTTTCCTTCCTTAAAATGTCATCATTCTTGTACAAAAACCTACTTTTTTTTTTTTTTTTTTTTTTGGGGACATAAAAACAAGAAGCTGAGGTAATATGTATATGTGTGTACATTTTGATTACTTTCTAAAAAATTTTCATTTTCCAGAGGATAGGGAATGCGACAAGCCAGTGCTAGCTGATAATAATGTAACAGTCCTTGAATCACACATATCTATTACTCAGCATCTCGTACCCTGACACGTAATTGCCAGGGTTGCTACGCAATGCCTCCTTCTCCCCAAATGAATCGAGTTTACCCAATCTCCTGCTGATGCATTTGCAGCAGTAGTGGCTGCATGGAAGGAAACTTTCTCCACCTCTTCCTGGTAATATGGAACACATTAAAAAAATTTGGCCAGTTGCTGAGAAAGTAATAATATCCTATAGAACATAAAAGGTACTGTTTAGGAATAAAGGAAATGAAAAAAAAATTACTTGAGTTTTCTTTTTACTCTGTTTTACTGTATTTTCTTTTTACTGCTTATACTGTAGTCAGTATATGCCTGAGGAATTTGTGGTTTGCATCCAAGCAGAAGAAATGCCTTTTAAGCATAGACTTTTTTCTTGTTAGCTTTTCTAGGAGTTTTTACAAGATGCAGTGTCTCAGTGACCAGCATAAAATAAAGGGTGATTTCACTCTGATTACAGTGCTGGAGGTGAACCTGCAAAGACACCAGGTCTGTGTTCCTGCAGGTGTTCTGGATGGGCCAACTTGAGGTGCATCATCAAAATTTCAGGATTTCAGAATTGTTTGTGTTGGCAAAGTCATTCCTTGTCCTGTTTTCTGCACCCATCAGCTTTTGCAGAAATTTTGAGTTCGTACCAAATGTTTGTCACTGTTTCCCAAGCCCAAATGGGGTGATGGGGGCTCAGGGTGTCGCTCAGACCCCCAAGCTCTGCATGGGGAGTGACTGTGCTCAGCTCTGCGCCCAACAGTGTTTTCAACAGGCAGAAGAAAGAAAAAAGAGAAAAAAACAACAACTTTTCAGTTCTGCAAAGAACTAGCAGAAAGGAGAAGGCTGAACTTCATTTAATGGCGAGGGAAGAGTGGATAATATATTTTTCTCAGGAACAGGAGGAGTGAAAAGACCTTTGCAAATTGCTAACACCCTGTTCCATCATTAAGGAGTGCACACTTCTTTGTAGTTGCTAAATATAAAAACAATTTGCCGGCAGTATCCAAAGCTGAGAGTTTAAATTTACTTTTTTTTAAATTTTATTTTTAAGACAATTTTTTTTTTAATTTTTCTGCTGAATTACCACATGTTGACGATGGTCCGTATCTGGCATTTACAGTCTTTTTTTGCTTTCAGCTCATGGAAAGTGGGTAATTGAAGTGGTGTGCACAACAAAGGAGAACATCCATTGGTTCCATATAAACCTTTTAAAAGCCTCGGAACAGAAAGTAAGGCAGGCTAATATGAATTGCAAAAGGACACAATTAATTTGTACATGAAAGAAGATTTTTAGTATGCCATTAGCCTCTGTAATAGCCAAAAAATAAAAAGGCAATCATGGATAACCTTGCCAAAAGTATGATGAACTGCTTGTCATGGAGAAGTTTTGTATTTTAAGCAAATGCATGATGTTTTTGTAAAAATTACTTTGTTAAATCCTACTTCCTGCCAATGAAATAGTGTTTAAAAAATGTTATTGAAAGTCATATGATCATTTCAGAGTAGTGAAGAAAAATAACAGCGTCCACTGAAGCAAGTGGAAGTATTTTTGCTCTTTGGAAGAGTTTTGAATTTTCAGCAGAGCAGTTCTGTCTCATTTCCTCTGTGTCCTTGTGCCTTTCCATATAACTTATTAATGGAAGCATCAGTTAAAAAAAGCCGTGAGGAAGTTATGAACCTCTGTTCTACGCCCCGTATCTTTAAGAAGCTAATTTTTCCCATTTTATTTTTTTTTTTAAAAGAGAGTCTCTTCTCATTTTTTACCCTTTTCTTCTCCCGAAGTTAGTTAATCTTTTTCAGCATATATTATCTGTATATTATATAGCATATAGCCTATTTTTAGAAAAAAAAATATGTAAATTCTAAGAATTTATTAAGTGGTTTTATTTCTAGCTATAGCTAGCCAAGGTCATAAACTGCTCTTGAAGATTCCAGCTAACAATGAAAGTTAAATTACGCTATAGGTATTAAAAAGACAAGATTGGGCGACTGATGAATTATTTTCTGCATACCATGAAAAGAAAATGAGTCATGGGATTTCAGCAGCCTGATTTAATCAATAACTCTGTAATTCCTAATCAATCATAGCTTACTTTTATCCATCATTACAAGGGTGCAATAATTGTTAGTCCTCTATGAGAGTATCTGACAGCATTAAATAATTTATAGAATAATATAGGCACTCTTATGAAACAACAAGGAGCTGGTGTCATGTCAGTGATTGTGAGAAACCATCATTTATGTTAATAACACTTAAAATATCACAGTAGCCTGAAGAGAGACCCCTGAATCTTACAGCAGTAATGGGGACTACAGACTGTATCTGCTGGAAATAAGGTGGGAGATACTTGCTGGAAAAATGTATTTCTCAAATATTGCTTGGTTTACAATGTTTAGTATGTATTTATTTGGAGAAAAAAAAATCATTATGGCAATTTATGGAGCAATAAACTGCAGTATGGGTGAATTTTATACGCCTTCCTTGTGTGCCCACTACAGAAGACTCGTATCGATTATCAGTCTGATTTTTTTCGTCAGTGCTGCTCATTTGTAACTCCATTCATACTCATTTGGTGGCAGGAGAAGGGACAGCTTCTCAGTGCCTGTGGCAATCAAGACAATTTATCTCCAGACAGAAATCTCCTCTCACAGTCGCAGCGCTCCAATGGCAGCAGCTCGATACCTGCTCTGCAGAGTCCTGGCTTGTCTCAGTCCAGTTCCCTCCCTGCTATGTACTCACCTCCACACTCTTCACATCCAAAGGTTTTGATTTTCCTTTTGATACCTGTAGGATTGTACAAATGAGGTCTTCAAAAGGTCCAGTTGGATCTCTTTGTCCGGGGTAGGTTTATGATTGCCTGTGCTATCACTGGCTTATTCTGCTCTAAACGTACATACATTTGGATTAATCATAGGAATTATGTTCTGGGTTTTCCCCTTTCTCTTTTCGTCTTAGATGTTGTAAATCGGTAGAAATCAGGATGGATGAGACACTTGCAGTCAGCAGATGCCGTGTGGCAGAGAATCTGTTTTCCACCATTACATACAGGTTTTTCTTCTTCCTCAGTGATCCTTCTTTGCCATTTCTGACAAATTTCTCCACTCTGCCATGCTTTATTTCCCTCATTTTTCCTTCCTCCTCTGGATGAATGCTGCCTTCTTCAGCCTCTCATATTTTCTCCAGTTGTGAACTGCTCAAGGCTGTGCTTGGCCCCAGGCAGTATTTCTTTTATCCTGCCCTTTGCTGTGGTCTGTTCCCATTGCAGCCATGGCAAAGCTTTGCGATAAATCCCTGTTTTCTGCCGCTTTTCCAGCTGTGGAAAATACCCCTCTTGATGAGCCAGCCATTGCAATTAATGACAATTACAGCCCTGTTTAGGATTCCTCCTGCAGGTTGTCTCTCTCTAACCCCAGGGTGGGATTGAACACGGGGACAAAGCTCTACAACCTGATCTAACGTGAAGCCAGCCCTTGGAGGGGCAGGGGGTTGGACCTCCTGAAGTCCTTACAACCTAAATTATTGTCTGGTTCCAAATACAGCCTTCTTCCCAAAGTGTTCTTTAAAGAGATGTCTAAGACTCCCTGAGGATGCACGAAGCATCTCCTCTTCTTTCCCATCTGTATTTCTGAGTTTCATTTTGCCTCCCAGAGAATCCACACTTGAAAGCACAGTTGAGGTATTAGGCTTCTTTCCAAAACAGTTAAAGAAATATCAGCTCCAATTAGCTTAAAATGTCTTGATTTTTTTCTGCTTTACATTCTGAGATAGAGAAGTTTCATGAGGACTGCTCTCATGTAGAAAATGGTGAATTTAAATACAAAATAAAAATAATAATAAATTGGATTTTACTTGAATGATCCTCTCCAGGCCTCTAAAATTTCTTTTGCTTATTTATTTAGGGAGGAAAAAAAAAAAAAAAGTAGGTGAAGGATTGCACCTTTTGCACTCTTAAGTTTTGAGAAGAAATGTGGAAAGCCAGAGTCAGACTCACCCTGGCATGATTTGATCAAATTCGAGGAATTTACACCAGGGACTAATTTGGCCCAGGAAGTTGGTAATCGTGTACCACAGATGTTATAGTATTCGAAGGCAATGGTCCATTATAGCAGAAGGAGCAATATTATGCCCCAAAGGACCTATCAAGTGAATGAGATGTTGAGAGGCTTTTTACACAAACATTGATTCAGTACTGGTTTCAAGATCCAAGTGTGCCCAAGAAAACAAAAGACTTTACTGGATCTTAACAGTGGTGTCTCTTTTAGAGATACCAGAGGGCATTTTAATATCATCCCCTAACTGCCTGTATAGAAATGGCCAGTTCAATATGCAAATGGAACTTCTATTTCTTTATCAATAGTCTTAAAAATATCGAAAGAATTTCTTCATATATGGCTCAACATCTTGCAATAAATATTTTTGCTTATTAGAAATGCTTAATCCAAGTTCTTAAAATATTTTCAAATATCTACTTCTAAGTAAATGTGAAATGTCTGTAAAAATCTACACACATTTGTATATTTTGAAAAGCAGTCACATAGTTTATCATTGGAGGACAGAGGTCAGAGAGGTATTAGAGACAGAACAATTACGGTTTGTACTCTGTGATTAAATATCAGAAGCATTAACCAACCTCAGCATTACAGTCATAATATTAGAATAAAAATGACAGTTACTCTTGTCAAAGGCTAATGAGGTTGTGTGTGTATAAAGCTCTTCTGTAATTTCAAATTGGATTCAGACCTGCGTAGACTGATTCATTCCACCCACTCAAAAAAAAGAGACTTCCCAAATCTTTCCTTTTCCCCAAAGTAAGCACTGAGTCCTTTGTTATAATCCAGGATGAACTCTGAATCACTGGTGGCTCCTTCCCAGCAAGACAGCTGGTTAAAGCGGGCAGTTCAGTGCCCATGGCCTTTTGGGTTTCCTTCACTGGGCAAGTTGTAAGGGTCAAAGATGATGAATCTCAAAAGGAGCTTTTGTTTTCTTACTGCTTCTTTAACTGACACTGGAAAGAACTTTCTGGGCAGCTCGAAGGATTTGGTAAAGTCCATTTAACTTCTCCTGGTGACTGAGTAACAAGGTGTTTTAAATCCTGACAAAATGTCATATTCACTTTCTCCTTTCTTAGCAGTTTGAGTTTTTTCCCCAGGTTTGTTTTTTCAGCAGTGCTCCTGAAAGGTCACGTGAGTCTCAAATTCTACTGGTCTTGGCAGCAGCTGTGGACTTCTCTGCTGTTGCTGCTTTTCAATGCGTGTGTTTTCTTTAGATTAAAAGGCAAAGTACATTCATTCAAGGCTTAGGCAGTTTAGCATAATTAATTGCACAATACAAATAATTTAATTAAGTTTAAACATTGCTGAATTAAAGTCCTCAGAAAGCACATTCTGTTTTCATAATGCCAGACATACTCTCTCTGTCTTCACTGGAGATTATTTTTTCCAGCATACTCAGCGCAAGGAAGTGGCGGAGAATATGAACAGCCCTCAAAAACCCAAACCCTGGTGAGGGCCCCGTGCATGTGTAAGAAGAGAGTCAACTGCTCTTCTTGTAAGAGAACTGATTCCCTACACTGTTGAAAGGACATTGTTTCAAAAAGGCTGAAATGATTCACTCTCTGCCCCTTCAGTTCTCTCCTGAACAGGTTGCCCTTGCCCCAAATTGCTGTGAATATTTTGTATTGTTGCGTTGTGTTTCACACATCTCTCCTACAGAAAATGGATTGAACCTGTCTTTCAGCCCCATGTGCTCTCCAGACAATTATGATTTCTTCATTACTCTTCCCATGATTGGATATCTTTCAGCGACTTAAAAATAAAGTCTTCATCAAGTTGGCAATCCCTCGGGCTCACAGGTCTCCCAACACCCCAACCATTTAATCTAATTTGTTACACAGATAGAAATGAAGATCTGCTGTCACTGCTGCACTGGGGAGAGGGAGCAAAGTGCTGTGAGGTGTCAGAGACCCAACCTCCACCCAGAGGGACCCACGGTGTGTTCTCCGAGGGGTTTGTCCTCAAACCTGCTCATTCCTTTTTGCTCGGTGACTGTTTTCGCCTCCATGATACGGTCGCTGCTAGTTAATGCCTAGCACTGCATTTCTGCCTTTCTGGTACTCAAGAAAAAGGTTAAGAACGAAAATATCTGCCAGCTAAGGTCTTTTCAACTGTTTTTCCAAGATAGAGTCCAGCTGACACATTTTGTATTGACAGCTGGTGAAATGTTCACAGAAGTGACATCTGCCCATTAAAAATATCCCTCTTATTTTTCCTTATCCTCAGAGATTTCAAGGCTGCAAATCATTTTCATGAGAAATGTAACCTTAGATCAAGTTAGGTAAAAATACATCACTTCCATCAAGTGAAATAATCACAGTATGATACAGGAATATTAAATAACTGCCTTCCCGCATGGCGTGCACAGGAAATTTTGGAGTTTTCCTCTCGGTGCCTCCAATTGTTATTTCGTATTGTGACACCTGTAATTGTATATAGCAATCTAGATTTTAAAATCCTGACAAGGCTGCTCTGGGTTCCACTGCATGCATAAATCCATCACAGCAGACGAGATAGATTTTAAATTGATGGTACCACACCAAGCACTGAAATAAAAGCAGTAGCTGCACTTATCCTTGTAGACTAATAGCTGCAAATGATTTTATGAATCATTAGTTCAGATCCTATAGTCCTACCCGTTTGAAACCATTTCTAGATTAATGCTTTTTTGTCCGTGATATGATATTAATAGGCAACTGAAAAGCATGAAATTTCTAGCGGTGTGTCACAGCAACATTTTAGTGATGGAAGAGAGTTTGTAGTATTGGAATAACTGATGGACTGCTGGGATTTGGATAGCTGGCAGTTTTTTCAGGAGACTGTCTCCTGAGAGCTAGTGTCCTGTGAGAAAACCGAATTCTGAGCGTGCATTGTCTGCTGCTGAGTAGTTCTGTTTGGATGATAACCATTCTGCTCTCCTGAGACCCCACCTGCAGTGCTGTGTCCAGCTCTGGGGCTGTCTCTATGAGAAGGACATGGAGCTGCTGGAGTGAGTCCAGAGAAGGCCATGGAGATGCTGCAAGGGCTGGAGCCCCTCTGCTCTGGAGCCAGGCTGGGAGAGCAATGGGTGTTCACCTGGAGAAGAGAAGGCTCTGGGGAGACCTCAGAGCCCCTTCCAGTGCCTAAAGGGGCTCCAGGAGAGCTGAAGAGGGACTTTGGACCAGGTCAAGGAGTGAGAGGACAAGAAGGAGTAGATTTAAAATGACAGAAGTTAGGTTTAGATCAGATAATGGGAAAAAATTTTTCCCTGTGAGGGTGGTGAGGCCCTGGCACAGGTTGTCCAAAGAAACTGTGGCTGCACCATCCCAGGAGTGTCCAAGGCCAGATTGGACAGAGCTTGGAGCAACCTGGGATAATGGAAGAGGGACTGGAACAAGATTATCCTTAAGGTCCCTCCCAACTCACACCAGTCTATGATTCTATGATTCTGTGCATAGGGCTCTCTGTAAGATTGATAATCACACAAAAGCTTCAAATACAGCTCTGTGAGAGTAATTTATAATTATGTAGAACAAGAAAAACTATTTAAGTGGTTATTTTAAAGTAAATGAGTCTCAACTACTACCTTTCAGCTTATTAGGTATTTAATATTAATGAAACTAAAAAGATGCAATAGAATGGGGTGAAAAAATAAAACCTGGTGTGTCTGCTCCTATTCAGGCAGGCAAAATAACACTCGTATTTTCCACCTCTCTGTCATCTTCCCTAGGGAATTTGGGGTCTCTGCGTTTCACTAAGTGCACAGAGCCAGGGAGATGAGGCTCTTCTCTGTGCATATTTAGACAATGATGGTATGGTGTCACGTCTTCAGCACGATGGCAGGAAAAAAATCTATGGATCTGTTGGTACTTAATTAGTCTCTTTATCGTGCTGCTGAATCCAGGAGGATCAGAGGTTAGTAATAACAATGTGATATAAGGACCTGCAGTGCTCGAGGGCTGACACTTGAAAGAGATGCACATTCTATAATGATAAGGTCTTGGAAAATGTTGCCGTTTTAATGTTGTTACTGCTGCATTTAGTTTGCTTCTCTTTCCACAGTGGAGTAGTAAATGATGTTGGATTTATTTTCTTTCTTATCCCAGATGAGAGACTGACATCCATTTATACCTCATTTGAAACAAAAGTTAGAACAGAACTTTTTTTTTCCTCCTTTTTTTCTACTCTACTCTGAATTTCTCGGCTACAGTGCTAAAAATAATAGAAGTCTGTGTACTTACCAGTTGTCTGTAAATAAAACTTGCAGGCATGCCTACATTTTAAACTCACTATAATCTTATCATACATTAATAGGTGCAAAAGTCAGATTCTACTGTCGACGTGCTAACAGTTTTTAGGTAGATGGACAATTTTATATTTAGATCCTGCCACGAGACACATTCTTCAGTGTCTGAGCTGCAGTCCTTGAGCACACACGGGCTGACATTGACGTCTGCCGAATGTGCTGCGCAGGGGACGGGAGAGTTATCTCCATCATTATGTGCCTCTGCGCTCCTTAAATAAGCTGGAGGAATGGAAGAGGGGAGAAAGGCAAGAGCAAGGCTTTCAGAGGATGTTTGTGCAAACCTGGGAAGACGGATGGGTGTTACACCCAGCACGCGCTGGCGTAGGAGGCTCCTTCAGCGCAATGTGACCCACATTCCTGCCGGAGGAGAGAACAAAGCCAATGTTGCTATCCCTCTTCCTAAGTTTCTTCTTTTTGTTGTTTTTTTGCCATTCAGGTTTAATTACAGAAGGATCTCGTGCCATATGAATTAGAGTAACCAACCTATCAATTTCAGCCGTGGTGCCAGAATTTCCACCAGCTGAGGAAGAGTCCTTGGGCTCTTCTAGAAGTTCGCAGGGGGTATCGCGTACCTGAGTCAGCCTCCTCTGTCTGGCTGCCCTAATCAATTCCTGAATGTTGTACTCGAACATATCATGGTATTCATCAATTCTCCTCTCCAAATAAGCAAGAAAAATTCCAGGAAGCTTTTTCTGTCGTTACTGATGTTCATAATGCAGTGAGATTGATGGATTACACTAAAATCCTCACTGTGGCAATGGTGCGTTTTGAAACGCGCTGGAAGAGAAAACAGGTTTAGTGCAGGGGTATGCAAGAATATTTGAGGATGTTGTGGTGAAGCATGCTGGGTTTGGAAGGGATGAGGGAATAGTAGAAAAAACCATATGTTTCAACAAATGTGTAAATCGTGAGATCAAAACCTGTACTGAGCTTGCAAAGAAAAATGCAGCTTTGCAAGTGCATCCCTTTGTAATTTATTTTTTGTATTTCATAATAAAAAATGTACTGTATTGTGTGGGCAGTCTTTGGAAAAACCTTAGTGGTGTCTGACACACAAAAGCCTTTACAGGAGGTAGTTAAAGGGCTTGTCAGTAAATTAGAATGTGCGGTTGCTTAGAAGTACTTAGAGTGAGCATTCTACATGCAAACATTTTTGTAGAAGAAAAATTAGTTTTCATATATAATTTGTATCTGAAAATTAGAGAGGAACAAAGCACAGGATCATAGTAAATGAGCTTTTAGATTGTAAAATTTGTTGTTGGCAAATGTTGCATTGGCCACTATTATTTGGCTCCATGTATTAATTAACATATGTGTGGAAAATGTGCATGTAACCATAAAAAAAAAAAAATCTATATTTGTTCCACAAATGGCCAATACACAACTGTCCAGTCTGCTTTTATTTATCACTAAAAGCAGGAAAATTTCTTACCCAGTAGAGGAAAACATGTCTTTGTAAAGATAGAAAGGAGGGTTACTAAATCCCAGGAAACATGACTTCCAAAACTAACCTGCCACTTTCATCCCAGAAACAGTATTTCACCTTGAAAACTATTTCATGATCTTGAGAATTTGATACTCGGTGCAGCTGTCTTTTGTGGTCAAGAAAATCAGACTCTGAGGGACTTCCACGGAAAGGGTCACACCAGGCTTTCAAGTCTGTTTTAGACAAATCTGAGCAATCACAACAAACAAACTCCTGAATCCTCTACTGAAAACTTTAATTTCTGCCTCCAAGATCCTCTCTGCTCTATCTGATTTTTTTTCCAGAAATGTATCAAGCTTCCTTTCAAATCAATTTGCCTATATCACCTTCTTTGGGAAGTCTGCAAATTGTCAGAAATCTCCTAAGTTCCAGTCTAAATTTATTCATGAACAATTTATAGCCGCTCGGTCTTGTACGAGTATCAGCCTTCAAAGTTAAATAATTCTTCTCCCTCCTGGCTGTTTACTTCCAAATGCACCTATAAAGAATAATTGTATCCCCTCTCAGACTTCATTTTTCTAGGCCAAACAGACCAGGCTCCTTTTAATTTCCTTCTCCTTAATCATCCTACCGGGACTTGGCTGTACTTTTGCAAACCAAGGTATGTGGAATGGTTCACGTTGCGTCCTGCTAATGCTTTCTGTGGCAGTTTAGTCTCTGCTCAAAACTTAACTTCAGGAGTCATCTGTTACTGAATTCTGCAAATAAGAGAAATACTTGCAAGTTAATTTAAAAAAAACCTTATTTCTTATTGGTTTCAGGAATTATCCATTTGATGGCAGTGCCTGTTAGTGCCTAATTGCTTGGGTTGGACTCGAGCCTTTGCATTCAAACAGGCAAAAGCTTCTGAGAACCCCGATTTCTCTGATTAGCTTTATTGCTCTCTGTTCCAAAAAGGGGCATCTTTACCGTAGGGATGCAATTTTTAGGTTGAAACGTGACTGGTCTAAAGCCGTCCTAAGCAGGCTTACGGTTGCTCTAAACAGAAGAACAGCTCCTGTGCTGTCCTCCTTAATTTCATCAGCTGTGGCACAGGACAAGTTCTTCAGTGTGTGATAAGATCCATAAACTTACAGTTTCACCTCCTTGTTGCTCATTTTGCAGCTTATGCTCCTTTTGACACCTCACCTGGTTCATCAAATTCATTTAAATACAATTTTTCACTAATTGGGTGATTAGACAGCATTCACTGTAGTCCTCCTTTTGCCCTCTGGGATTTTCACCCAGTGCAAGGAAACATCATTTATGTTGCTCCAGATTGCATAAATATTTGTGAATGAGTATTAAAATCTCAGATGTCAAGTACAGTGCAAAGAAGGCACTGATGAATCTCCTTCCGTGCCCTCATTTGGTGGTGCCGAGGTGACCTGCCAGCTAGCTCGACGGCCCTTCAGTGATCTTATCATTTTCTGTCAGCTCCCAAAAGAGCAAATGGTTGAGAGGCGAGTCTGTGTGGCAGCAGCGAGGGCTCTGCTCCAGGCCTGCCTGCCGTGACCTGCCCAACCCCTCCGTCACCGCAGCTGCACATTTGGCAAATTGCAGTTATCTGGGCCCTGGCAGGGGCGAGGGACCTTGGTTATTAAGAATTAGGAAGAGCAGAGGAATAGTCCAGGCAGTCAGCGGGAGAGCTGAGATGATAACTCACGGTCTCTTCACCTGGACCCCGATGCTCTTTGTACTGAAGTCGAGCTTATTGTGGCGAGCGGCTCTCGGAGCGAATAGGGGGCATTTTATCAGTTTCTGCAGCAGCACATTGCAGAGGTGCAAAATTCATGACACTGCGCCATGACACGAGGCAGGTCTTTATATAAAAAGTGTCTTCAGTCTCCCAGCCCTGTGCTTTAACCTCTGGCTGTGCATCTTCTCAGGGCTCCGTTCTGGCTGAGAGGAGGGTTTGAAGGAGTGACCTCTGGGATGAGCAGAGGGTGTTGGATCCTCCTCTGGGGCAGGCCGGGCTCGGTGGCAGGGAGGTGTCATGAACTGCCTGCCCCTGTGTTCTGGGCTAGGGGACACCTGGGAGCATGGGAAGGGAGGGAAGCTGGCTGTGGACAACCACAAGGTCACCCACAGACTGGTGATAGTTGGTGACTGAGTAGAGGCACAGAATTACTAAGATTGTTCTTCTTTTTCTGTGTTAAGAGATGGGCACTAAGCAAAGCTCTCCTTTGTGTTCACACTCTTAGAGATAGAAAAAGTGCAAGAAATTTTATCTATGTTTTCAAAAGCTGCATGCTGCTTTGCCACAAATAAACTACTCCTTAGCATTTCAGACTGAGCCAATACATGCCAATTAATATCAATACAGTACTGTGCCAGTGAGAGGCCACAGGAGATTGTCCTGAACTGTCAGCTGCTGGGAACAGAGACATTTTCAACATGAAGCCAGGGTTCCCTCTACCTGGCTTGGACACCACCATTATGGCAAGTGGCCACTTCTCTGCCTTCCTCTGTCCTCTCTGCTGTGCCCAGAGCCAGTGCAAGGATGCTCACTAATTTTCAGCAGGCGTCAGCTCTTGTCTTAAAAGGTCTGAAAGCAGCAATTTGACTGTAATTTGTTTGTAGGAGGTCTTATGAAGAAATTGGAGCCACTCTTGATTAGGAAATTCCTCCCTTATTCACATTTCATTAGCTGAATAGAAGATACAAGTGAAGGTGCTTTCTGTAGCAGCGGATTTCTGTTTTGATAAAGTTAATCATGCAGCATATGCCTCAAAAGTCCCCAAACCAGACATTTAAGAAGTGTGCATTTTTTGATACAGGAAAATCAAACTAGCTGGGGGATGCACACCTCAGTGGAATCACACCTGAAAAGAGCTGCTGGATTTTTAAGACAGGAAATAATATTTCCTCTGCCATCACCTGAGTATCAACAAAGCAGTTCTGCTATTGGGATGTATGGATGCTGAAAAAGCTTCAGCAGGGAATTTCTTCAGCTCTCTGCAGCATTTTGTGAGAGTTCTGTCTTTCCCGTACAAGTTATCCAAAACAGTGTTACAGTTTTGTAAACTTCTTGCACCTGCAGGTTGTTTTTGCAGTATTGGTGTGGTTCTAACTAGAAAAATATTTAGATGAGTGTCTTAGAACTTGACCAATCACCTCAAGGGGTGGATGGCCAAAGGACCTTATGCCATTTAACACACTTTTGTGAACTAACATATAAAAGCCCTTGGAAAAATTATTGAATCACTTCCATTTATCCCTGAGCCTGGGCTTCGTGACGTTTTTCTACCCGTCCTCGGTGCAGACAGCGACGTGCCTTGTGCTTTTAATGTTGTGCTGCTGGAAAGGCTGCAGATGCCTGTGGATGGCAATATGGTTTTTCTGCTTCTTATCAAACCCCATGCTGCACTTCTTTTCCAGGGTTTGTGAGGAATCACCTGTACAGGGATACCTACTTTTCCAAAATATGCAGAAAACTTGATATTTGAAGACATTTGATGCCATTCCATTTGCTTTAAATGCAGGTTAGAAGGGTGTTTGGGAACTTGCAGGGCAGTTGGTGTTGGTTGAGCAAAGGCAGTTACAAAGTTCCATGTAAACACATATCTGAAGGTGAGATATGTCAGAATGGAAATCAACATGATTCACTTGATGGGTGGTTCTGTTTTCTCGTGTATACCTGACACTTTGATGTGTGCAGGACAAGAAAATGGCTATTACAGGTAAAGATGATGTCATTTATTAAAAAAAAAAAACAAACCAGTAAAATGTGGATTCCCCCCCTCCAGATCATAATTGCAGTCCCTGGAATCACCTCCCCAGAGATGCGCGTGGATGATCGTGTGCTTTATACATCTGAAGGCTGCTTTGTGGAACTACAATTGGAAAAATTCTGCAGAAAAGTATCTATGCTTTAAGTGCCAAAGCCTTCAGGCTGAAAGCAGCCCCTGGAAATGCTTTTTTTGAAAGCCCATATTGACAGACTGAGCTCTAAGCATGGTTACACTGATTATTTGGCACTGCAGTCTCCTCTGGACTAAAATACGCCGCTATTAGATGGATTTTTGGTCAGGTGCTATGTGAATCTCAAAGAATGACAACCAATATACTACAGCAGTTAGGTTTTCTTTTCTATTATTAGTGGTAACTTTCTCCTGAATATTGAAAGAATGGGGTATTTTCCACTGAAAAACTCCTGGATAAAAGACATCAGATAGCAGGGGCTGCTGTTCCTGGAAGAAGAAGCACTGACAGCAGAGGGAAATGGGGTTATGAAATACCAACTGTTCATGTTTAAGGGGTTCTCTCACTCCCCATGTGCTGTCATTGTCTCCCTTTTGCCTCCTCCTATGTCTTTAGTTATGTATCATTGCCCTTAAGTCTTACTCAATTTTTCTTAAAGCAATTCTCAGCTTTTTCCTTGGGTGCTCTATAGAACTCTGGCCACAATTAAAGATTCACACTCGTGTTCTTTCCTCTCACTTGCCTCTGGTGGGGTATTTGCAGCATCCTGAATAACAAACGTGCATTTGCATGCTGTAGATTCTGACTGTGGCAGTGATCATCATAATTTTGCTGTCATGGTGTGCAGCTTTTAACCTTTTGTTATACCCATCTGTTGTCTGTGCCTCACCTTATGCTGTGGTTATGAAATGGTTGTTGTGGGGATCATCTGCCTGAGATAGCTGTTTGTACAGCACTTTTAGCCTGCTCCGGTCCTGATCCCAGACCAGAGCTTTTAATTGTTGCTGCAGTGCAAATATATTGACAAGGTCAGGCCAGATGTTATGAAAATTAAAGCCACCTTTTGTCTGTCTCCCTTGATGCCAGTGCCCTTCACTTAGAGAGAGAAATGCTGTTTTTGTGTCCTTGGAAAAAATTCTTCCTTGTCAGGGTGGTGAGGCCCTGGCACAGGGTGCCCAGAGAAGCTGTGGCTGCCCCATCCCTGGAAGTGTCCAAGGCCAGGCTGGACGGGGCTTGGAGCAACCTGAGATAGTGGAAGATGTCCCTGCAATGAGACATGGGTTGGAACGAGATGATCTTTAAGGTCGCTTCCAACCCAAACTGTTCTATGGTTCTTTCAGTGCTTCAGCTCTGTGGGCTTTTAGCAACTTCTCTCCCATTTAGGTTATTCCTGTAGTTTATTTCTGGTGCTCTGTGTTGTGCAATGATGTCTCTTAAGCCAGAGAGCACGGCTGACTTGTGGCTCAGAAGATTCTTTGGGTTCCACTTTGGGGTCCTTGCCTTATCAGTTCCACACCTTTGGCAAGCCTCATGGAGATGCCATGGACAAGCAGAGCCCTGATGATGGATAATCCTCATGCCAGTGATCATGGGTAAAGGATTCCTTTCCCTTCATGCACCTGTGAATGCATAACAACTGGTTTCCCCTGGGTTTTGAAGCATCCTTTGCAGGCTACCATAATTGAAAAGGTTAGGTGGAATGGCTGGTGAATTTAAAACTGATAGCATTGTCTCTTGTAATTTCTTTATGCTTGTTAATGAGCCTTCATCTCCTTCTGTTCATATTAGGGAGGTAAAACAGTAGTGGAAGTTGAGATACACAGAAAGGCTTTGACAAAAGCCAGTCTTCCATGAAATAGAATCTCAACTTTAAGGAAAAAAATGACCCACTAATAAATTACATTCCAAAATGTGTCTTCACATAAAGCACCAAGTCTGATTTACATAAAAACATGTCTGGGAGCTCTTAAGTTCTTGTTCCACCTCAAGCCAAGATCTTTTTCGGAAAGACAAACAAGAATTGTCCCCACTTGCAATCTTATGTGGAAAACTTATGGTTTTCTTCTGTTCCAGTGAAATTGCTTTCCTGAGCTTAGACTGTTGATGGGCCAGTGCAGAGGAAGCTTGGGAATATTGGAGTTTTGGAATGCTGTACACTTCCCTCCAGTACCTAGAAAGTCCCTTGCACCTTTTGGCACGTGTGGACACTGACAGGGACCACACGCGCTGGTTTGAGCGTTTAAAGTGAAGACAGGAAACTTTTTTTTCCCTGGGGGAATATCATAGACAGCAGCAGTAAGTAATGATGCCAGCTAATGCCAATCATGATTAGGGTTTGTAGGAGAACACCCATTATGGGATTGATCACGCTTCTCCTCTGTGCTGTGAGAGACTCTGCTGCCTCACACTTGCTGTGTTTTCACTCAGGGTGTGCCTGTGGTGAGAGCCCTATGCTGGGGCTGTGCACACAGGTGAGCTCTGGGGGGAGCTCATCAGGACAGCAGATTTTTGGGAAAGTGCTGGTTCTGAGGATCTGCAGGCAGTGCTGCTGAAGGGCAGCCCAGCACACGGCAGAATAGATGCAGGGAAAGGTCGTCATGTCCCGCTTTCAGAGGGGCTCATGGGCTCTGTGTTAAGCAGGGTTTCTCTCCATGGACTCTGCTATCTGTAAATGGCACCGAATCCTTCAAATCTCTGCTCCTGGCCAGGTTTCCATCAAGTCTGTATTTGCTGATTAGGCTCTTAAACTAGAAAAGAGCAGTTACAGAAATGCTGCACACCCATAAGGTGTGTTAGTTATGGAAAGATAAAGCAACAAAAAGAAAATTACTTCTTTTATTTTTCTTCATGATTGTGCTTTCTGAGAGTTAAAATGTTTTCAGAAAGAACTGAGAAATTCAGACGCAACATGAAATGAATTAGTATTCAGCCTTAGTAGCCATGATTTCTTAATCCTTCCATAGACTAACATCTCCCCAAAACAGCCTTATAAGAAAAACAGACCAGGAAAAAAGGAGCATATAGCAGCAACTTACAGGTTTTCTCAAAGGTTAATTAATTGCAATTAATTGTGAAGTGCTGCAGCATTGAACAGTAGCTTTGAATTTGATAATGAAAACAAAAAAGAAAAAAAACTAGAAAAGAAAAAAGAAAAACAAGGAAAAACCCATATGGAACAATCCTGGGCTTGCAGATGCATTTTTTTCCTCCCTTCTGAGTAGGTTCAGTTTGCAAACTTAACTCAGACAATTCACAAATATAATTGCAGTTGAGAATTAATTTAGGGGCTGTGTGGTGGAAAGAACAAAATGTTTTCATTAGGAAAGTAGAGATCAGCAGTTCTGTACAGGATGAAGTGAGCAAGACCATACCCATGTACTTCACAAATAGAGGGTGACTTTAAATTAGATTAGCCCCTGATTTTGGGCCTCTTCTGTTTAGATTAAATAGATACTGAATCAGTAGTGAAAAGAATGGAAGGATCTTTTTTTTTCTTCAGTTGCTCTCGAAGAATCTTCTCAGAAATAGACCTGTCTGGTTCAGGTGGTTTCTCTGAGGCATCTGTGTTGTGGGGTACAGAAACAGGGTTGAAATAGTCACTGGGAGGGACTGGGAGCACTTCTTCCCTGTCCTTCTCTCTCCAGTTCAGTGCTCTGAGGGGACACTTGTCTGTTAGCATTGAAGTAGTGCTAAGAAGCGCGCCCATCTAAAGTGTTGTGGGCAAGTGTTAGAAGTGAGTTTCCAGCCCAGACTGCTCACCAGTGTACGAGGTACGGGATAGAGTCGATTGAAGATTGATCTCTTCAAGGCCAAAGTCAGTGGCAGAGTTAAAACCAAACCCAGAACCCTCTCCCTTTGTCCTGGTGTGCTGTTCCCTCTCTTGTCTCTCTCTGCCTCTTGCCTACCACGATGTCAGTATCTGGGCTGGTGGTGCTGAGAGCACCCATCTGGCAGCTGGGAAATGCATGGCCAGGAGCACCACGGCACTGACACCTCTGGGATGCTGCAGAGCCTGTGGTGGGCAGGCTCTGCCACTGATGAAGTTGAAGGAATTCAGGGCACAGCCTCCCCCCTTCCCATGGCCCAAAACAAGACTCTCACTGTGCAGGAGAATTCATTTCACTTGCTTTCTCATCTGCTGAAGTAATAGGGTCAGATCAGTGGGGAAAGCAGAAATTACTTTCAAGTTTCCTGACTCCCTGAGAAGGCTGCACTCTGTATATGATGTGGTTACAGCTCCCAGACTGATGTGTTTATTTTACAGCCACAGCTCTGAGTGCACAGAGCAGAGTTACACAACAGCTACAACAACAAAAGTTTACACAAAGAGATACTTAGCTAATAAACCTACAGCTAAAATAACAGGGTGCAGGTACATGGAGATATTTGAGACATGGCTGGTCATGTTTGTTTAGAACAGACCCATCCTGTCATTGTAAAGGATCCCTTGAGCCTTCTCAAAGTCTTATTTCAAAATTTATTATGCTATTTAGCATATACAAGGTTAAGAAAATCAGCACCACGGCCAGATGGCTGGGGAATTGTATCATCCTGTTGCTCTCTTCCATAATGCCAATAAATTTGGTGGCCAAGGCAGGGCACCAGATGCAAGATGCTGCCGATCGGGCCAGCTGTGGGAATGGCAGCCTGGATCTCCTCTGATCACTTCAGTTCCTAAGGAGAGCCCGTCTGCTTTGGCTGGGCAGCCTCAATCCCATAGGAAGTTACTGCTGCAAGAGGAGAGTGAAACAGGGGTGGGATCAGAGGATTCGGCACTTCATCCACCTATTAGAGAGAAGAAATATTACCAGTGCCGTGAGGTTGTTACAAAATGAATTAGATGAAGAAGAAAAGTCATATTCAATTAAATCATGCCCTTTTCCTCCTCTAGACAATGTGACACTGAGGCTATGCTTCACAGTTTATAGATTTGTATAGAAATTGGTGCTAATAGTTCAATTTTGTGTAATTATCTTGCTAGTAATGTTGAAAATGAAGAATCTGGGTAGAGGGAGGAGGAGACAATACTTCTATAAATACTTAATATCCAGAGGAGGCAGATGGGGTAAAATTATATTTAGAGATTAAAGATAAAACAAAGAACTGCTGCAATCTAATTCCAGCTCTGACCCGGAGTTTCTGTCCATCATGAGATGTCACTAAAGCTCACTGGGTCTGGGTTATATTTTTTTTTTTCTTAAATCTTTTACATGAAGATAATACCTTACTATCTCACTGGGGCTTTGTGACAATTCGTGTCTGTATAATGCTTTGAAGCAGAGCTTGTAAAGTGCTAAGCATTATTAAGATGAGATGAGGAGAATCTCTTATCTGAAACATCAAGTTCTTCAGGGATGGGGAAGGAGGCAGTGATCTATTATCTGTAATCCTCCTCTACAGACTAGGTTTGATCAGCCTTAGTGTGATTCAACAAAACCCTGTTCAGCTGTGGACAAATGGACATCTCTATTATAAGTGATGAAATGGAAACCTGGATAAAGGCAGAAATTGCCCGACACCGTCTTTGATCATAATCTATCTGCGCCTCAAAGGAGAGCATAATAATACAAACATATTTGCAGAGGTAATCCAAAAATAACTCCTCCTGTTGTTCTGCCTGCACAGAGCCATCAGGAATGTGCTCAGGCAGTTGCTGTTGTTGTTGTTGTTGTTGTTGTTGTCAGCGTTGCACGGTGTTGCTGTGCCAGTTCAGGGGCTGCCAAGTTGCTCACCATGGGCGCCACATCCCAGCGATTCGATGGTGCCTGTTGGCAAAATTTGCAGAGCACCTCAGCATCATCTTTTGGAAAGATAGTGAAGAATTAGGATGAACTTTGTCACTTGGTAATGATAGACACTGCTAGACCATCACTGGGTTAATTTAAAGAAGGTAAATAAAGCCATGTTTATGGGCAAAAGGTTATTGCAGAGAAAAACACGGGACAGAATCAGCTGTGGAGTCAGAAAGTAGCAGGATGGATGCAGGGAAGTTTCAAGCAGTAGCACAGATTTTTGTCAAGTCTTTGAGGAAGAAGAGGAGAGAGTAATTTTGCATGTAAAAATGCTCTTGCCTGTCAATAACTCTGTTCTGAAGCAGCACAGAGACTCACTGTAACATTCAGAGGCTCTGCTCTGCTCTTTCAGCAGTTTGAGCTTTCTGGACATGATTTCAAGGTCACACATCAGTGTCACCCCTGTTGTCAGTCAAATAATCAGCATTTCACTCACTCCTGCTCACTCTTTTTGCCTGATACTCTGTTCTGGATCCCTGTGCACAGAGCCAGCCTTTGCAGCCTTGGTGCCTTTTACGTGGTGGTTCAAAAAATAAATAAGACTTTGAATCTTTCTGATTTGCAAATCTTTGAGTATTATGCTTTCCTTTTGAGAAAGAGCTTCCTTTAAGTAAACAACTGGGGAATAAATGCAGATTTCTAAACTTGCTGTTATTCTTCTCTTTTCCTTGTGGGACTGCAGCACCCTTCTGTGAGACATGAGACCTCATGAATATTGACACAGAAATAATGACTGACCCTTGCTGCAGTGCCCCTTGTGTTATATGTTGAAATTTATGCCTTCATTATTTAATAGAAATAAATGAATGATATATAATATTTCCATTTGCAAGGTGACCTGTAAATTGTACCCATAAATTCTTATCGTAAATAACCATGTACTTCAAAGTAGGAGCGTGCTGATTTGAACTGAGTTTTTGGAGTATTTGTACTCCCTGAAACACATATTTCAGCCAATTTTCATTAATTAATCATGACACACTGGTTCTAGGAGGTTAACGAGAACATAGCAAGTATAGTACTCGCTGAATTACAAGCTTGGGGTGAACATGGCATGAAATGTGGGCATCTTTTGCTGCTTTAATCTGTTCTAGCCACTACTTGGGACAGGGATGAATAATGGAGAACTGTTTGTTCTCTGTGCTTCCCTGCTTTTCCTGATTTTCTTCCCAAGACAATTTTTTATGTCACTAATGATGGACTCATGTAAGTGAAACTCTACTCTCTATATAGGAATATATATATGTATATATATGTATAAAATGTACATGGGAAGTTATAGTAGAGCCATCTTTATTTAAGTTTTTACCTTTAAAGGTTTCATCTACTCCTTTCAGAAGCATCCATCTTTCTGAGGTGGCAGATTTGTATGTCCTACCAGCACAGTATTCCAGGATTGTCCTTATTACCTGTGTCAGGTTTTGCCATGCAGCCTGTGAGCCCCTCCACGCTCACTCGGTAACCCTTTCAGTACCCTCGGATGGTCCTTGTTACTGATGTATTGTCTTTTCAATATGCACTTTGGAGATTTCAGCATGCTAGAAGGTAAAATTGCGGGCTGTAGAAGCTCTTAAAAGCCAGATTTTGCCAACCACAGACTTGTCAAAGGCAGGTTTTTAAGGCTAATGAAGGAAGAGTAATGGGATCTCAAACCTCGCAATGCTTTATATTAATTGCTTGCAAATGCTGACTGCTGGCAACTGTTCCACACTCAAAGCATAATGGACTGGGGAGGCCAGACTTGCATTCCTGCAATGTAGCAGTTTTTATAAGGCAGTCAAAATAACTGCAGAGGACATGGAAGTGTCTGTGCCCACCCACTGAGATTTGGGAGGTCTGCAGGAGAGCAGCCTTGTACATAACCTCTTGTGTTGCATACACTTAAATTAGCTCTTACTGCATTTTCAGGTGAACTCTGAAGAGATGCAAGATACAGAAAGAGAAGGTCCAGTATTCCAGCCCTTCTGCTGTTGGCTCTGAGAGCCATTTGTCTCAATTTGCCAGTGTAGTCATAGATGATACTCACACAAAATACATTAGTTCAAAAACCAGAGCAGACGAATGGAGTTAAAATTCTAGATTTTACTTACTCACAATATATTGTCTGTCTTTTTCAGGAGAAAAAAATAAAGATATATTAAAGACAGGGAAGCAGTGCTTATCTAGTCTGATAGATTGAAAAGTATTGAGAGACGAGGCAGGGAAAGGCATGCCAAGCACAGGGAGTCCGAGAGCAACAGTTTGGCTTCATTTGACTCCTTTTTGTTAGTTTCCAAGTTTTCTACTGGCTTCATTAGGCTGAAGTGGTTTATCTTGCTTTGTACATCTCGGCCTACTTTTAGCCTTTCTTTCTCTTTTCTTTTACCCTGAAACTCATGTTCTCCTATAAGCAAAGTGAACATGCAGAAAGGGGAAGGCTAGCACTTCAGAATGTGACTCTTTTGTCTTCCCGACTTTTCCCAGCTCACAATGTTTTAGCATTTTGTCTGCAGAGACGCGTTTGAAGGGTTTTTGCATATGAAGCTGCAGGAGTTTTTAAGAGCTGCTAATGGATAAGTTAAAACTAAACTAACAACTACTAAGACTTCGGGGAATATCCCGTTTATGAAACATGTTTTCAGCATTTCCCTTTATTCACTGGGAATCGTTAGGACATTGCACATGTGTGTGTTCCAAAAAGCTGGTATTTACTTGTAGCCCTGTGCTGTGGGGATGATAATGAATGAGCGATCGTAGCTTCTAATAAAAAGACTTGGGGGAAAGTACTGGGAACAGTGTGGCTTTAAGAAACAAAATTCCATTTTCTTGTACTGGTTGTTAGCAATGGATAATAAAAGAGGAATTCATCCTTACACTACATTACATTAAACCTTGCTTCTCCCTTAGGTGTCAGCTCCCTGTAACTGGGTGGGATGATTACCAGAATGACTCGCTGTGTTTTGGGTTCCAGCAGTGGGAAGCGAGGTAGTCACCGCCACAAGCAGTTGAGGGATTGGCTTTGGTGTCCCCAGCAGAGCTGAGGGAAAGTTTTCCAGTTTGAGAGGTGACTTGTTTGGCTGAGGCCAATCCCCCTTTGACAAATGTCCTCTGCTGCTGGATTGCTCTGAGGAAGGAGAGTGTTTAATAACAGGAACTGTCTCTACCTGTGGCATGGAGCATTCATAAAAGACCTTAAAAGCATCCTGCAGACCAAGGCAGACTGAATTGTGGCTCCTGCAGAACTGACCAAAAGATGGATCATGACACTCTTGTCCTTGTCACCGTGCCCTGTGTACCCAGACCATTGCCTTAAAACAAGCTGGGTTGGCCCCAGGCTTACGTGAAATTTAAGTGTCCTCATAAATAACAGAAGCTGATTACAATAATTCTTTTTTTTTAAACCATGGAGATCTGTTTTTTCTCCAAAAACACTTGCAAGTTTTTTTAGAAGTTGCTAGAAAATGTACGTAAAGTTATTTCTGCTTATACTATTCCACACATAATCTCATACACAAATTAACTTTGAAAAGATCTGAGCATGTTTTGTTGTTTTACCTAAAATCTGTACTTGAAACCAAGAGGAAATGTTCCTTCCTTTTTGCCTTTAGACAGAAACTAGGTAGGTTTTCACATAAGGCAAGAAAAATTATAATCCTAGCAGAGCGATTGAGATAAGCTCATTCACCCTAAGTAAAATGTTGTCATTTTCAATAACTTTTCTTATTCTGCATGAAGAAAATCATGTTGAAGTCTCAAAAAATTAAACGAAATTACAGTTGCATAATGAAGCTGAGCTCTTTATGGCTGGTAATAGAGGAGCAAGAATTTAGAGTTTAGTAAATTCATAGTGGTTCGGAAATGTTATGACAGAAAGAGGGCAATGCAGAGACAATAACAGAAGAACTTTCCATCCTATGACTTTATGCTGCTTATGAACAGATTGCAAGTTCTGGCACAATCTGCAGCAGAAAACATATCTATTTTTCACTTTGCAATTATCAGAAAGATTAGAGGCTCCTATTTTTGCAGATTTTTGCTGGGGGAATTTGGCTAAATTGCTCAGAAGCTGATCCCTGAGTGTTTTTCTAAATCACGTGCATATAAACACATCCCGTGGTGACAGCCTTTTGCTCAGGGAGCAGCCTCACCCAGATTCACCGTGACAGGAGGACCTTCCTCACTAAGAAGGACCAGCAAAGTGTAGCTCAGAGCATTTCCACGGCTCACTCCAAATTCCTACACAAGTCCTGGACCCCTCTCTGCCCCTGGCATCGAATTCAGCTGCCTCCTAAATGCGCTGCAGCCTAATCCAGCTGCACTCTGAAACACTGTGCAGCGAGACTTATGCAATCCTCTCATCCTTTCTGGCTCAAAATTGGGCTGGAAGGCAGAAATACAGAGAATAATGGCGGCAATGGAGCTTTTCTGAACAACAGGATATACGTAAATTTGATTCTGGCAAGGAGTTGTGAGCTGTCAGGGTACAATTCACCACATTCCTGTATTTGTTTCAATTTGCTTATGCATAATCTTGTCAAAGTGATTTTTTTCCCTTTCTAAGGCTGTTGTATGAATGGGAGCTTCAAAGTAGTGCTCACAGAAAGTCAAACACGACTTGGTGTGTTCCATCTGGAAGCAGCAGCTCTAACACACACAAAGGGGGAAATGGAAACAAATGAAAACATCCTCCAGAGACGGTGTTTCTTCTGCATCAGGATCACTGGCTGTGTGATGCAAGGGATGATTTCTGAGATTTATTCACAGAGAACAGAGAGAGCTTTGATACTGAATATACACGGGCTACGTGATTTTAGCACTGCAAGTGCAAGGGGAGCCATGTACTTGGATTGTTCTGTGGGGGTTTTAATAAATTAGGGCTTCATTATACTAATAAGTAAAACAGATGCTTGGGAGAAGGTGTCCTGTAATGAATGTAGAAGGCTCTGCTGTGCGTAACTTAGCAGAGCATTTGAAATGCTCTTTGACTTTCCCTTTGTGGATGCTCAGCTGCTTAATGTCAGGTATTCTTATACTCACAAAACAAAGCGAGCTCCTCTGTAGTGCCTCTTGCCTTTCGTTTCAGAGACTTGCAGCATGACAGAAGGTTTCTTATTCCTTACTTTTGTCTTAGCTCCTTCCTAGAGCACTTATCACAACTTGGGGACCTCTGATTTCCATGGAGTACCACCAGTCCCCTCTGTGTCTGCTGAGTGGGCACCAGCCACTTCATCCATCTCCATCCTTTTTCCTACAAGCTTTACAAAGATCAGACAGCAGTTCCCAAATCCTCCCCGCCCCAAGCAGAGAGAGCAGGGGATTGCCATGAGCCTGAAAAGCACAGATGGTTTAATTCTTAGCATCTCGAGAACTTTTATAATATCATTGGGGCTAGTAACAGACAGGACCTTTCATCCTGGAAAGACTTTTCCTAAATAGCTGCAATAGATAAAGCTCAGGACAAATAGGAAGCGTTTCCATAAAATATTAAAGGAACCACTGGCATCAATTTTTCTCCTATTGCATAAAAAAAAATTGCAACTTTATACAACTCCAGTTAGAAAGCTTTTATTGCATTTATTTCCGTAAGATAAAATCAGAATCTGCTCTCTTTTACAAATCTGATTGCTTTTGCCTTCTGGTCTGCTTTATCTCTTTAATATTTATTTTTTTTGTGTGTTTTCATCTGCTGAGGCCTCTAGATGGGCTCAGGTTTTGGGAAAGTTGTGGGGTTTCCCTTTTTCCAAGGCACAGAGCATTTGTAAGCATCCTCTAGTAGGAAGGCAGTGTCATCTTCAGCTCTGTATCACCCATTCCCAGGCTGAAATACTGAGGTACTCAGCATTGTTGATAAGTCATTTCTCTTTTACTTCTTTCTTTGTGCAGGTTCAAACAGTATTTACTGCTTCTGTAAACCAAGGTGCTCATAGGAAATCTAAACCTCTGCTGGGTTTTTTGCAGAGCATAAAACAATATCTGCAACAAACTTCTTCAGCATTACCTGCCTGAAAGCCTGGAAACAAGTCAGCCCCAGGGCTGATATGACAATCTCTCTGCAACCTGGAAGTTTCTCTGTGTCTCTTCTGTCTGACTGGTTCGTGGCAGAGCTGCTCCCAAGGATAGTTTTTCCAGGCTATTTTTTGGCCCATGTCAGCTGGCAGCTTCATAGGAAGCAGGACAGGCCTGGAGGGAGCAAAGGCTGAACCCCAAGCAGGCAGGTAACTGGAGTTAGGAAAACAGGACACGACGGCGTGGATGGTGTTCCTCATCCAAAGCATTCGGTCACTGTGTATGACAATCCTTTTCTTAAATCCCCCTGTCCCAAACCCAGCATCTTTTGTCCTGGTGCATGGGACCTTCAGAGCCCTCCACTCCTGCTCTGAACATGGCTGGAATTGGTCTCTCTGGTGCCCATCAAAACTAAGGGATGTCCAAACATGAGAGACAGAAGTGGCGATGCTGTTGGATGAGTGCCACTTATGATGAGGTATTTCAGAAATAGATTCCTTGTGAGCAGGAGGCAGCACAGCCCTGTAGATGCAGGTGAGAGCTGGTACTAGAGCCAAGCCCAGCTCAGAGCTTGTGACTTGGGAAAAAGTTTTGTCTAATGGGGGAAAAAAGCTGTAGCAATCAGCACTGCAAAGTGCTGACTGGAAGAATAAACATTAAAGAGATAAAGCAGACCAGAAGGCAAAAGCAATCAGATTTGTAAAAGAGAGCAGATTCTGATTTTATCTTATGGAAATAAATGCAATAAAAGCTTTCTAACTGGAGTTGTATAAAGTTGCAAATTTTTTTTTATGCAATAGGAGAAAAATTGATGCCAATGATTCCTTTAATATTTTATGGAAATGCTTCAGCAAATAAATTGAAGTGGTTTTTTATTTGCAAACAGAAGGTAAATGGGACAACTGAAGCTTTTTTTTCTAAATATGTTTTTTTTTCAATTAGATGGCTTCACCTTATGGTTGAGTAGCTTCTGCAAATAGTTTTCAGATACAATTTAAACATCATGAGCCAAGCCATCCCTGACTGTCCAGGACTGAATGTGTTAGGGGCTAGAAATGCTTGCTGTTGTTTCACCACAGAGCTGGACTGAGCTCCTGAGCGTGGGCCATCACTCAGACCTAACGGCCAGCACTCAGATCCTCTCTTGGTGTCACTAATGCAAACTGAAGTAGAATAAAAGTGCCAGAGGAACTGCAGCACACAGAGGCGTAGATGGCTTTTCCTTTGAAAAGCAAGGGAGCCAGCACAATGCATTAAAGCAGTCATCTCCTTTTATCTGATAGCGGGGAAAAAAATTAACCCAACTAAAAATAGTCAGGGCATTTTGCCCTATGATCTCTTTTCATCCTATGGATCAATATGCCCTGAGCTTGCATCCCATACATAAGCAGCTTTCATGGGTGAGATGACCTTGCTATGCAATAAATGGATCTTTAATCAACAGACCGTGGTGCAGTAGTGAGAGTAGGGTAGAAGGTAACTGAGTTTATAAATAACTGAATTCAATTAAATTCAAACTAAGATAAATCAGAAAATGTTTCTCCAAAACCTCAAGACTTAAACATCAAGAAGGCATTTTAGTGCCATGGGAGAACTTCGTTGACTGTACAAGCATTTTACCAAAAATTGGCGGTTGTGCAGCAACTATTCAGGATTTGGACTCCATGATCTTTGTGGGACCCTTCCAACTCAGGATATTCTGTGGTTCTGTAACTACTGAAGGAGGGGAGCAGGACATAAAAAAACACCTTCCTTTCCAAATTTACCACTGACAGGTGGAAGCTGGAGGGGCAGGAGAAGCACACAGCACACAGGGTTTGTGATGCAATGAGAAACTTAGGGCTGGCCTTGAAACAACTCTTCACACTAAATACTTGTGTTATTTTAATGTGCAAGGAAAGTTTGTACAGTTTTTATCCCTGAAATTAGTAATAACTGGGGGCATCTCTTTCTCTTTGGAGATCCATCTCTTGGTGGTTCTTTCATCAGTAAAGTCCTGGGCATGGTGTCCGTGATGAGTCGTCAGAGGAGCACTGAGAGTGCCGTGCATGATTTTGTACTTTGGTCATTTGGTTGTCTGCAAAGAGAGTTGCATTTGGTTTTAAAATTAAGAAAGAGTGGTCTTATATATTTTGAGATTTTATTACAAAAACGCAGGCTAGGTCCTAAATTAACAGAATAATTAAACATTATTTTATTCCCTTGTTATTTTTATTTCTTCATAATTAGGAAATAATTTTCTTTAGTAACTTTTTTTTTTGTTCAAGAAGTTCATAGGAGCTGTCAAGTTCTCTGTGTAAGAAACAGGGCAGATAGGATCAAGATGCTTGTGCTTGTGTGCAGCGTGTGGGATACATAAAGGTATCTGCAGGTAAAAACCCTTCATGCATTTTTTTCCTTCCTGTCTGCAAGACTGCACCAAGTTAGTGCAGCAAGTAAAAAAACATTTGAAGTGGGGAAAAACTTGAGTGTAATAAATACAAAAATCTGCTGCATTATGTGTTCAGTTCTAAATCACATCTGGAGTATTCCAGGGCTGCTTTGTGAGGAAATACTGATGGCTGAAAGAGGGACATGTACTTCTCACACTGAGGCTGCCCCAAGGTGTGCTACAGAAATGGTCCCAGCGTTCACAGTGCCATTGATGCTCCAGCATCTATCCCTGAGCTGAATTTCTGTGGTTTCCATGCTGCTGGAGAGTCACAAACTCCTTGTGATTCTCAGAGCATGACCCAGCGTGCCTGGGGAGGGGGACTGGTCATTAACCCAGGCCATTAGGATGGCCGATTCAGTCCAGTCTGATGGGTGTTCTGTCACACTTGCTTAATTTAATTTCTGCCCTGATATAAACTTTTATTAAAACTTCAATTTACAATTTTCATATTAGTTTTAAGTACAGTTCAAGGAAAAGATGTAAAGAATTAGAATTAGGTGCAATCTTTCGTGTCCTGATTTGATTTCTGCCAACAGGAGAGTTGCGAAGGAGAAGAAACATCCGTGGAAGCACAGAATGCAAATTGCTCAGCACGCACAGAGTCCTGACACAAGCTGGGTGTTAATTTATTTAAAGCTCATGATACTCTAATGAATTCAGGGTTTGCTTGGCTTTGAGGGAGAAACTGTGCATATATCAGGTAGCAGTAGGATATAACATTCAACTGCTTATTCTGGCCTCTGCTGTTGTGGATGAAGCCCACGCTGCTTCCTCCCTCACCCTTTGAAAACAGCAGCAGAACTCCTCAGGAGTGGGCTCAAATCCTTGTAGAACTGTGCCCTGGAAGGAAGGAAAGAAGTCCGTTATGGGGGTGAAACAGCATCCCTTCACTGTCGGGCACACTGTGTCTGTTCGATTGGGTGAATCGCAAACTCAGAGGAGGAGAGGCTGAGCCATTTAAATTTTATAGCCATATAAATTATAGATGGAAATCACTTCTGGAATAGGGCGAATTACAATTGCCGTGTTCAGACCGACCATTCGTATGGCAGCTGATGGTTAAGTTTTGTGAGATGGTGATCACTGGTAATAGTCGCTAGTAATAATTTTATTTAATTTCAACAGTGCCCAGAGACTTCAGTTGAGCTCAGAGCCACCGTGGAAGTCTTTGCACAAACACCTGATGAGAGACCTTCACAGCATTTTAGAGCAGGAGATAAGATTTGTTATTATTCTCATTTCAGAGATTTACAGAGATCAAGCAATTTGGGAAATGGCTCCTGGGAAGTCTGAGGCAGAGCCCTCCACTGCAGTTAGTAAGCATAGAGGAAATCCAGTTTACACTTCGTTGACTGCATTTGAGCTATTCTGCCATTTTAAGTCGTGCCTTTTCAACCTTTGCTTTTTGGAAATATTTGGTGTTACCGTTCAATTAATGAAAAACTTCAAGTCCCTTGACAACTTTTTTCCCATGTTTGCAAAGTTCCATATATATTAGTTCATAACCACTGTTCAAAGACAACCTCCTCTAACTTCATATGCCTGTGTTATGGTTTGGTTTTTTTTCCTAGCGTTATCTGTGAGTTCAGTACATAAATACTGAAGTTTTCAACCCCAAGTCCATGTAAGCAGAACAGGAGAATAATAAATATAACATTAAATTATGCATGGCATAATAGTGCACTTACCACTTTCATGTTCACCGAGTAAAATAGAGGAAAACAATTTGTGTCTAAACAAGGGCAGCATTTTTTACATTGTGGAGGTCACTGGAACACATTGTTCTCATTAGATACACAGCAACCTCGGGAAGGAGTAGAATCCTAGATAAGCACAAGCAAATCTCTAATGGATAGTCTGGGAATGTGTCAGCTGATTTGTAAAATGTAAATGTTTTATGAGTAATAGGGTTTTAAAGCTGATTTTGATTAATGAAATGCAATCTACTTATTCCTTCAGCTGTCAGCCTACAAACATCTAACCAACTAATTAGTCTGTTTAGGTAAAGTATTAAATCTGCCTTTTGTTTAAAAATAGGAAAAAGAAAAACAGAACTGCTCTGGAAGGAACGTGCGGTAAGGAAAAAACCTTCGTTGGTGTGAATGACCTGATTGGAAAGTGCAGTAATTATATAAAACTTTGCAAGACTTTGTAGTTCTAAACATACTGACAATTTCGATCTCAGAAGTTAAATTATTAAGTGGAAAAAATGGGGGCAAACAAAAATGATATTTATATTTTGAAGACTTTTGCAGACCGAGGCAAGGATGGTTTTGTGAAATCAGCCGAGGTCATGAATTTCACAGCCAGTTTAGCCATCACTGAGGTAGACAAGGTCAGAAAGTCGAAGGAGTCCTTTCTTGTTTATGGGTTTAATTTGCATCCGTGCCCTCAGTGCGATCAGTTACGGGTCTTGCACACTATAACATTTGTGAACTGGATTCCTGTGATGGTGCACTGTAGAAGATGCTTCCAACTAGAACTTCCTGAAAGCCTTTGACACAGAGGTTACCTGTGCAGGACCACTGGTTTTGGTTACTCATGGTATTATCAATGGGAAGCATTAAAATAGATTGGGCAGATTTTGTTTGTTCTGGTTTTACCATTCTGCCTAATTCTGTTTTATCTTGGCTATCCCATTAAAACAAGCAGTCTAATTCCAAACATGTTCATCTCTAGCATATTATCCTCACAGGCATCCAGTCACAAGACTGAAAACTGCAGGTGATTAACACCAGTGCCTGAATAAACCACCTACCCTTGGGTTATAATATTTACAAACCTCAATTAATGAATGAACAGTCTGAAGAAAAGAGGTAATGCCACACCTTCTCCCTGTAGCCATGTCCATCAAATCTGGCAACTGGAGAGCAGAGGTGCTGTAAAAGGCAGCCAAGATGATACCTTAGCAGGGTTAAGAGAAGGGAGAGTGGCAAAGACAGTTGGAGAAGGCAAATGGAGGCTCATCTCATTCCCAGGAACTCTTTAGTTCTCTGAAATAATGCCCTGGTTGGGCTTTTCCATTGCAGTCCCTGACAGTGCCCTCTGAACCAGAGCTTGGAATAGGGCCTGAGGTTGGAAAGGTCAGGCACATGCACAGGATCATTCCTCAGCACTCAAACACCATTGGAGCTGTTAAAGCTCTCCAGAAAGGTTCTATTTCATCTCATACGTGTTTGGCCACTGGTGATGAGTCATAGTTCTCCTACTTCACTGAACTGTGGGTAAGTTTTTCCATCTGCATCACAGCTCTGCTGCAGAGGGAAGGCTCAGTCCTTCATCAGTGCTAGAGGCTTTTTCTGCTGAGAATTTTCTCTGATTCCATTTCACATCATCTCAAAAATAATCTGATTTTTTTTCTTTACAATATCTATTTTCTTTGTCAGTATTTTTTTTCAGATATGTTTCAGATCCATCTCTTTCCTCTCTCCTCCTATTTCCCATTAATTCTCACAATAATGTGCATTGATTGTTCTGTTCTGGTAGTGCCAAGATCACCATGGCAGTGCATCAACTATTTCCCTTAGGAAAGGCATTACTTCTTCCAGGAAGAGAAGAAAATAGGAAAGAAAAAGATATATTTCCATTATATTTCTAAAACAATCTAAATTATCTGCTTCAGTACATGTGTAGACAGTACAGTGGAGCAAAGTCAAACCTGTTTTCTCTTGTTTCAGAGATTTTCCATTATTGCACATCTTGATCATTTCTTTAAGTGAAGAAACTCCTGCAAGAAAACATCACACAGAATCCCTCTATTTCTCCATTTTGTGTGATCAGAAAGATTTGGTGCATAAACACCGTTTCATCCTGAAACTGTACTAATCCACATATTATTAATATAAGTGTTTCCTCAATCCTGCTTAGGATGACTTTGGTAAAAGATCCTCTGGCTGTTACTCAACATGCTTATTCTGCTAATATTTTCATGATTATCCCATTCTCTCTCTTTTGGATGAGAATTAGGATTTATTCTTCAACTACTCCGGAACCTTCTCACCCTTTGAAATATCCCAGGGGGGTCTTTCATAATTCCGTTACTGTTGCTCCACAGCTCTAGCTGTGAAAGCTCAGGCAAAGCTGCTTAGCAAATAAGTGAGCTCACTTTAGGGAAAAAAAAATATGCTGGATTCACCAGGCTTTTATGTTTGACACATCAGTGCCACATGTCATCTTGCTGGGGTCTCCAGTTCCTTGGCTTCCCTGCAGTGTCTGCATCAGCAAAAATATGTTGTCAGCCAGAAAATGACACAAGCCACGGATCTTGCCCTTTGCTTTCTGTCGATGTGTTTGTGAAGTCTTTTAGTGGGGTTTGTTATGTTTGTTGTGAGATGCTTTTAGCACTTACCCTGTTTAATACCCTCTGAGCATTCGAAAGACAGCAGCTTTACATCAGGAGAGGTTTATAACAAGTACAAGCGGTGAAATGTTGCCGTCTTTCCACAGCAGAGTGGCAAGTCCTTGAACCAGGACAACGCCTGGAAGTCGTTAGTGGGGATGGAAGTGGGAAAGTTGCTGGTTTCATTCAGAGCTTTCTGGCACAATGATATCAGAAAGCCTCTGGCCACTGCCCCAACAACTTACAGTGTTTTGGTGTTTGTATGGTCAAACAGAGCAGCTGATGCTGCCCAGAAACACAGTGTCATCCTGTGCAGATACAGAAATATGGGAATCCCAAGAATATACATGGAAACACGGAACAATCAAAGTCCATATGAGAATTGAATCCCAGCCAGCACACCTTGGTTGGTGGAGATCCCGTCTGAAACATGGGGACGAAAGAGCCTCCACTGTGAGGCCACAGTTAGTTCATGTTGCTGCTTCATCACTAAAACTGCTGAACACATTCATCATTGGGACACATTTGTTTAAAAAATGGACAAATGCTTTTTGCCGCGACGCCGTTAGCCCATTTTCAAAAGTCAAAATGGTTGTACATTCTGTTAATGTGTTACTGGAATAAAATCATGCTGCACATTTAGGGCTGGCTTATGTGGAGAGCAGCCAATACTTGTAGCATTGATTATGAGGTCTATGCCTAAGTAGTTCTCTTCCTGATTTATGAGCCAGGCATTATCATTCATTGAGTGACAGAGCAAGCTACTAGATTTGTTAATTGGACAATAAACCACACTTTCATTCTCCTCTTCTGGTGTTTTTCATTAAAAAGAGACATATCTAACATTTAATGAAATGCTTAAATAAATAAATGGATACAGAAGTGGTGAATATAAACCCTTTGCTTGTTTCAGGAGTAGTATATAGTATGTTTATTAATTAGTCTGGCAAAGTGTAATTAAAGGGCTGTAAACTCCGTGAGGAAGTTAACCAGCCTTGTAATAAATACCAATTTATAGGTACAGTAGATAAGCTGGTATTAAGTAAAGAGCTAACCTGCATAGAAACTCATTTTTAGCAAGGAGACAATATAAATAAGTTATCATCATGAAAAATACAGCTGACCTTGCAGATTCAAAGGCAGCAGATTGCAATGTTTTCACAAGTTCATGTAGTTTTTTATCTCCTAGCAACTGTATGTCGTTTACATATTTTACCACATCAAACATCTTAAAGAGATTTTCTGATGGCTGGTGTTGGAAAAGAGTCATTGTAGTGTAGTTCCTGGAAGACTGTTGTTTTTCATAACTGCTTAATGTCTTTATGGGAGACTCTGACGTGACATAAAAGGTTTCAGTGTAGGAATTTGATATTACAAGCACTTTCAGATTGTTTTTTGTGGTGTTTACAAAAACACTGGGGTCTGAGTTCAAGAGGTGGCACATCTACAGCTGACATCAGTCCGGGAGACACCAGTATAAAGTACACACATATAGATACGTATATATACAAATAAAATTATACATCCATTTCCTGCATTAAAAAAAAAAAGTGCAAGAATTTTCTTCATTAAGATTTTTCCTCATTAGTTCTGCTCATTAATTGTCTTATGGCTGCTTCAATTAACACATGAGGCTCCCAGCAATGGCAAGGGAAGGAGTCTGGGACCGTGCTCTGGCACACTTAGTAATGTTTCTGCCTGAAGGGTCAGCCATGAATTTGAATGTTATTATTTGTACAGAAAATCTTTTGTTCTTGTACCACTAATGGTAGTAGGTGGTGAAATTTCAGAAACCAGGACAAACCCCAGGAGAATACTGGATGTAGAAGTAGGACCAAAATGCATGAGGAGAACTGAGAGTTTGGTGTTGTATCACCTGTCCAGTCTTCCCTTTGCTGTAGGTGAGAAGCAGAATGACTCCTTCCAGGATCTGAGCTGCTGTGGTGAAGCGAGGGCAGCGTAGAACCTCTCTCACTGTAGCACATTAAAAACCATTTGAGTTCATTTGAGCCTCATCAGCTGAGCCCATGAAATCACAAGCACTCTGCTAACTTAGAGATAAATCTGACACAAGTGGTACTCGATGGTGGCCAAAACTCAACTTAGCTCACAAAGAGAAATGTTAAGGAGTTTGAAAGCAGATCTTGTGTTTCCAGAAGTGTTTCTGATGACTGAGGGCTGTAATCCTGTAGCAAAGCTGGTTGGTATCGCCTGTAGAGAGCCAAGGACACAACTCGGGGTTCAGCTTCACAGAGTGAAATGTAGGCATTTAAATGCTGAGCTCTGGCTTTTCTCCCACTGGGAAGCTGGGCTGTCCTGCTGGAAATCACCCCAGGCTGATTTGCTGGCACAGTCTGCCAGAATCACTCCTCACATGCTCTGTAACCTAACAGTGAGCCCACGATGTGAGCATGGCACCTGTTCTGCCATTAGGAGTTCAGCTGTGGTTGCTGTAAATCACTCTTCGGCCCCACCAATTTTCTATCAATGTAATTGATTGTGTGCTCGTTTCTCTCTCCCAGCAATTCCGTGTCATCAATTATAGCACCCCAGTCACAGCAGTTGCTTTGGGAAATTTGTGAAATGACAGAGACCTCATGCAGGCTGTACAAAATTACCAATTATGGAACTACACAATCTTTTCTGGGATGCCGTAAAGTGTCGTTATTTACCCTAAAAGAGAATGTCTAAACAGATCGGTTTCTCATCAAATGCCATTGCTCAGGGATCTGAAGAATATGGAAATGCCTGAGTTTAAATCATCTGTATGCCTGAAACAGCATAAGAAATTAGTTTCTTGAGCTATTTTTATGGGCTTTTTCCTAGCTTACAGCTAAATCATGTATTATGGTGAATCATTAACTACTGACTTTTATAGCTAATCCTTATATAGCCCATTTTTACCTTTGATGGTGTTTTTGAGGTACGAGATTGTATAGACCACAGATATGCATCAGATAATGCAATTACCTGTTTCCAACATGTCCTCAAGTTTAGTCTTTCACTGGACAAAATACAGCAAGAGGCTGATGTTTGGTTGTAGTGTTCTTTGTGCTGTTCTTTGATTCCTTCCACAGCCTCACCTTCATGGGGAGTGATTTTCCCATCATTTGGGAGAGATGCACAATTCAATTCCTGGTACACATAAAATCCCCGCCGGTGTGCGTGGACCGGAATAGCTCCATCTGCAATGCCAAGCACTCTGCATTCCCTCCCTGTCACCAGGGAGGGGACAAACCAGCTCAAACTGATTCCTGTCAGGATAAGATTGGAGGGACAAACCTGTTTGCTCGCTACATTTCAATTGAGAACAAGTCAGGCCTTTAAACTCCAATGCAAGTTCTTCTGTAATTTCTTTGTACGGAAATGCAGATAATCAAATCTTTTTCTTGCCAGAGACAATGTAATTTTATGCTTTGATTTGTTCTGAAGCATTTGATTTATAGTTATCCCTAGCCCTGAAGAGTCCTGTTGGAATTGAATAAAGCAGCGGATAACATCCCAGTTAGAGTTTTCTGTGGGGAAATAAGATAAATAAAGGAAACTCTGCCAAAAAAGAGATCCTTGGTGAAACCTGGGGCTCATAGGTATTTTAGCACATGTAACTCTTGGTGACAGTGACAAAATACAGATAAAACTGAGGATGTGAAGAGAAAATAATGTGGGTTTAACTCTGTGTGTGTTACTCAAACTATGGAAAGATGCAGAAGCCTCCATCGGGTCCACGGGAAGTCCAGCAGAAAATGCCTGGCATGGCCACAGGTTGAAGACAGTGTTCCCTTCTGAAATGATTAGATAAGATAAGAAAATAGTTTTGGAGAGCAGGACTGAGACAGATGATGGAGGGTGGCACCTTCATACCTGGAAGTGGGGAACAAGGACAGCTGGGGCACAGCCTGGTCTGGTGCTCTCAGACCTCAGCTTGCTCTGGGACCTGCCTGAGCTGTGGAAGGCACTTCATATAGTAACAAAAACAATAATAAGATGCTTTGGGCAAGGAGGTTCGTGCTGAAAAGTGGACAATGTACTGTCCCTGCAGTGGGGCAGGGCAGCAGTGAAGGGGAGCGATGACTGGCAGGACCATTGGTACTTTGCAAGACACAGCCATCGGGGGGCCAAGGGGGTTTTGAAGAGTTAATTTTGGCTTGTCACACATCACACAGGTATCCAAATCCTGCTTAAATTTCTCCTTTGAATCTGCCTTCTGCACAGAAGAGTAAAAGGACCAATAAAAGTGTGCAGAAAGATAGAGCTGGGTTTTTGATTGCTCCTTCTCAGGAGCCTTTCAGCATTACTTACGACTCAGTTCATCCTCGTTCTTATATTCATGAAGGCTTCACAATATTTTGTTTTTTACGGAAAGTGAAAAGACCCTGTTAAGGTTCAGACAGGTGTACATTAATATTGAGTGATTTGATTTAGACTGAAACTTTGAGATGCTTCGGTTAAACTTCAGCTTTCTGAAACAAAATTATTTGTTTCCATTTTTCAAAGGAATGATGGCAAAAAATCAAACTCTGTGGAAAGTATTTACCTGGAAACGTTGCAAGTATCTCTTCTTTCAGCTGAGTTTCCGAAGTTCATGTCTGGGGGATCAGATTTAATCTGAGTCTGTACATAGATGATATCTTTGTACCTCCTTCTCTGTGCCAATACCACCATGGTAGTCAGGGAGCCAAGGAAATGATCTGTTTAAGTCCATCCAAAAAAAAAAAAAAAGAAAAAAAAGAAAAAATAATATTACAAAAAGAAAGAGAATGTTTCAGCTGAGAGGGCTGCTGGATGTAGCTCCTTGCAGAGGACAGGAGTCTGGAGTTGGAGGTAGGGGCAGAGCAGGGTCATTGCAGGGATCCAGACTGGTGTGGGGTCAGGGATGTGGGGTGAGACGTGCTGGGTTCACATCACCTGTGATGTGTGATGTACAGAGATGCTAACTCACCTGTGTGTTGGTCTCCAAGTCTTGCTGGGCCAGTTCTCAAAAAGATAATAATTGGGTCTAAATTATTGACTCATGCCGAGAGTGAAGTTTTAATCTTTTTTGTGTGGTGGATGTAAAACTAATAAAGAAGGTGAGTTTTGAGACGCTTAATTTAAAGACAAGCATCGTAAGCACTTGTGCTGCCTTGTCAAGGTAAGGCAGGCAGCTCATTCTATACACAGATGCATCAGGAAGGCTGGGAGTATTATGCAGTAGATGGTGGGTAATGATGCTTTAAGGGAGTGAAAATAACGTTTTTGAATTTTTCACAGCTCTCCTTTTTGTTCTTTGTGGACAGGAAAACAATTAGACCTGCAAAGCTCTGTGGTGAGGCTCTAGGATAAAGCAACATATCGAATGCCTTTTCTCAGGGGGAGGTTGAAGCCTCGTGGGTAAACTTTTAAATAAACAGAAGATTTATTCACAGTAGTTGGGTGCTTTTCTTCCAAACTGAAGGCATCCTTTTAATAAAAATTATCCAGTTCCTTCTTCCCCCGTGGGCTCTGAGGGTGTGTGTCCGCAGGGGCGAGCGCGGGGAGCGCGTTCCCGCTGGCTTTGGATGCCTCACAAGTCTCTCTGTGTGTGCCTTAATAGTCCTCTGAGGGAACTGAAGTCTCATTTTGTGTGACTCTGAATTTAAATCCAGGTCACAGAGATGTTAAATAGCAAATGACACATTTACTGTGCTGCCCAGCTGCCTTCTGTAATGCAGCAGGAATGCATTCTGAGCAGGGACAGTATGCCAATATTAACTTATATACAGGTTGTTTTGTTGTGGAAGCTAATGTTAAAAAATGAGGAAAAAAATATCAAGGGATGCTGCTCACATTTAAATAGCTACTTATTCCCTTTGCACCTTCTGTCCTGAAGTGCGAATGCACTTCCCTGACTAAAGAATTCCTAAAACAGTAATTCTTTTCAGTGCAGACCTTTACATTTATGTTTATTATTTAAAAAAAAAAAAAAAATCCCCAAACCATTCTGGTTTCCAGGTCACCAGAAATCAAAATGATACTGTCAATATGCTATTCTAACTCCTGTGCTTAGTTAAAAACCCAAATTACCTCTTCGGTTTATGGTCCTGTCTGTAATATTCTCCTTTTGTGAGGGCACATACTTTATTTCTCTGGGAGGAAAGTGGTTTGTCAGAGGCTGCTGCATTATTGCAGCCTTACAAGCAAATAATGGAGTTGGACACCTGCATTCTGCACAAAAAGGCTTTGATCAGGCAGATGGAGAATGTGCTCCTGGGCATCAAAAAGGCTCATCAGAAGATAGAAAAGATGGGGATATTGGGGTATTTGCTACACAGATGTCCTTTCTGGAATAGTATTGCAAAATACGTCCCCAAACAACAGCTAAATGGACTTCTGACCAATAGATGGAGACAAAAAGTGGTTTTCTTCATTAGCCTGGTTTCTTCCTGCTGAGAAGGTCAGTTTACCTGCAGGTCCTTCTCTGGTAGTGAGTTTGTTCAAAGCAGGTGGGTTTATTTATTTTTTGTTGTTGTTGGTTTTGGTGTGGGTTGTTTTTTTTTGTATTTGTTTTTTCAATGAATACTATCAGACAAGGGATTTAGTACTGCTAGTGCTTTCTCAGGCACCACTGTTTTTCCCTGAGTTCATGATGCTGTGGAGCAGCTTTTTGTGTTCATGACCTCAGGTTTGCTTCAATTCTGGGACAAGCATAAGCTAACAATAATAAGGCTTGTCCTCTGTTTTTTCCTCTGTGCATGTGTCAGTGATTTCAATTTAAAAGCTAATCTCATATTGCAGTTTACCCTCTTCTGAATCCCTCTGCCTTCTAGGACTGTTGCCCCAAGATCTAAGTTAAAACTTTCTTTTTCCAGTCACCAGTTGCATGGGTTCTACCCTTTCTTCTTTCTTAGGTGTTCTAATTGCTACGTTTCAAAAACACAGATTTGTTCTCAAATCCTTATTAAGCACTGACACTGTTGTCTTATAAACCTAGTGTAGAGAAATGTGTGCTAAGAAAAAAAAACACAGAAAAACCCGCAAGTCCAGTACTGTTCTGCCATCTGTTGATTATGTTTTACTGTGCTGTAGTGAATCAGTACCTAGTCCTAATCCTTGAATCTAAATATAATTTCAGTTTACTTCTGATTTCCTGAAATTCCAAACTACTGTGTTTAATTTATAAATTGCTTCTTATATATTCTGCTCATGGCTGGTGAATATAATTAACATTTTCTTGCGAAAAACCTGTACCTATAAATATCAAGGCCATGACACGCATTATTAATTTAAAAAAATGACGAAGGTTGTTGGTTTTGCAAATACATAAATAGCTTTCCAAAATGTGCCGTAAATCTTTGCCTCCCCTTTCTAATGAGTATAAATATATTTATTTTGTGTTTATTAGGAAGGGGATGTGGGAATACTGCAGTAGTATTTAAGTATTGCAGTAGGATCAAGTTAATGATACCTGGAATCACCGTTCAGTATTGAACAGCCTTTCCCATGCACGCAGCTGATTTCAGTCCTGTGTGAAGGAATTTGGCATTAAAATACAATTTCTAACCCAGGACCAAGGCAGTCTGGCAGCTCTCTCTTTTCACTGTTTATTACTTCCGCACACAAGCCAGTTTGGATTTCATGTGATCGTCGCTCTGTTCACAGGTTGGAAAATAAACCAACCCACTTCAAGAAATTTGAGAAAGTAAAGGCAAGAACAATCTCTGCAGGATGGGTTATAATCTGACCTCTTGGACTGACTTTTTGAAAACCTTATTTTGCCTGTGGTGCAAGTCGGTTGTTAGCCCTGCTCCTGTTCTGTGGAGTCTCCTGGTTATTTTGAGTTTATTTAGGATTGTCTTCTTGCCCTTTTTTCCAAGGCCTGAATCCCAGTATCTATAGGAATTCCCTGGCAACCGAAAGGAGTTTACCTCCTACTGCTCATTTTTCATGATTAAATAAATACACGAGATTTAAACACAGAGACACAATTTTGAGCTTATCAAACAAGCAACAGAAGTCCCTTAAACACAACCAGGTTTTTAATTACCCACTTACTATTGATCTCAGGCTTTGGTAGTGTGCAGCAGCAGCAGCAGCAGTACCACATTCTTCTGCTGGGTAAGGATGTAAATTTGGGAGGATGAAACATTTTCGAGTGTCTGACTCTTGTTCCTGGAGCTGCATTTTCCTGTTTTCTCCCTGGCAAGGATTTTTGATGGATTTTCTTATTTTCTTGGCTATATGGCAGATCCTTGAAACCTTTCTTATCTGGCATGCACAAACAAGGCTTTTTTTCAGCATGAAATATTCATAGAATAAAACACTTACAAAGATGTTAAAGGACATAGAACATTTAGTCCCGGTCCAAACCTTTCCAACTTCATTTAACCCCATAAGGGTGGAATTCTCCTGGGAGTTTCCGTAGAGTTATGAGTCAGAAATAAAGTAATAAGCTTCAAAATTGTTGCTCATAGTTTACCCCTAAGGGCTAAAACCCTGTGTGAGGGCCTTCCTTAGAAATAACTGCAGGTAAACATGACAGGCTTGGCTTGAGCAATGCAAAGTTTTAGCTTGTGTTCTAATGTACCCAACACCCAGTTTTCTGAGTATTATCACGCTAAACTAAATTTGGCCATGAACAAGCCCAGATCAACTGGGAATTTGATTAGGACAAGAAAATTAATTGTTACTGGGATTTAGAGTTGATTTGAGCCCACTAAAGAGAGGGTAGCCCTATATTTCACCTTGATTAAAGAAAAAAATTCCAGTCAGGTGTTATACAATTACAGCAAAAGCGACATCGTGATTTATTGTGTCAAACCATTTCTTTCTTCTTACAGCCCCACAAAGGTCAGTGACAAAACAAGTCTGCTGAGTAAGATCAAGAAAGAAACTGGTAGTGTGAATAAAAGCCAGGAATGTCATTTTTAATTTTCAATGTCCCTGCTTTTGTGGCAGGGAGCCAGACCATAACATTTCACTTGCTTTTAAAAAAAGTTATATTCACTGCTTTTGTCAAAGAAGTTCACTTGAACTCTCTGGAGAGTGGGGGTCAGGCTAGAAAAAATATTTGCAAACTTTTTTTTAATGACCCAACCTGATCTGATGGGATTCTTAGTAATTTTTTTTTTTTTTAATGCAGTTTTGTGGCAAAAGAGGGGAAGAGGTTGCTTAGAAAACCTTGTAGTAGCACATGTTGTCACTGCCCTGCACTGTCATCGAAATAGTTTCTAATTCTTCCAACTTGTTGTGCAATTGGGAAGCAGGAAGAACACCAGCCACCTCTGCTAAAAGAATTTGTAAATCCGTATTATTTATAAATTAAGAGTATAAATAGCAGAGGAGATAAATGGCAAGCATCCAGCAGTCGAAGATACTTGTGCATGTTGTATTGAGTTTCTTCTGAACCGAATTGCTCAGTTCTTAAGACTATTAGTAGTGTGACTTCAGCACAATCTTAGTGCCACAGAATTACACAAGACTTTTGATCCTTAAGTAAGTAACTCACTTTGATTACTTTTGTACATTTCTAATGGTCAATGTGATTATCTTTAATGTGACGATGCCATCTTTGGGATGCAGAGCGGCTCAATTTTCCTGCCTCTTTTTTCCAAGCTTCCAAATTGTTTTATAAAGCGGCACCTTTCCGTGCCAGACAGCAGAGCATGGTAAGCACATACACCAAAGATCAGGGAGGTCAATAGTCATTTTTCAGCTGACTTCAGGGATCTTTGATGTGCTTGACAGTATTTAACCAAGTTTTCAAACGCTATTGTTCCTGCAGGTCAGGCTCAGAAGCTGCAATGCAGGAAGACTGAAACAAGTCAAATAAGCTGATTGTTCTGTAAAAACAAGCAATCAGCAAAGTTCTAGAAAATCTCATTTTGGCAAGAAAACACTGCAGCTTTGTTCTTTGGTGTTATGATGTTATGGAGAGCCCTCAGCAGTGCTATAAATTTGTGTTACATGAATGTTTATCTCCAGACCTCTGTGCATGTAGTGTATAATTTGAAACACAATCCATGCTCTTTGCTCACGCATTTGTTGCTTTGCCTCTCACATCTTGGTGTTTTTTACAGGAGGTCTCAATTTCCTACAGGCTTAGGTGATTCAGATAAATTAAAACAAGCATCTCCACAGACAGTGTTATTTCAGTTCATGTGACATATTCCACTTCACCGCAGATTGCCTGTGGTGCACAAATCTGTTACTCGTGGTAACGAGTTCCTGTGTCCACGACTTTAATCTGTTTTTTAAAAAAATGGATTTAAACCACGGTAAAAATGATTTATGAGGTTTACAAAGTCTTTCCACTAGTAGCTAGATTAATTTAAAATCGTGCTAAGTCAAATAACAACTTGGGGTAAGATAAGGCCTTATTCTTTCCCTATCTTTCTCTTTCACATGTCCCTTGTTCTTATAATCTCTTACGACTATGTATATTGCATGACATATTTTGGTATAATTTAACAACAAGAACTGTTGAGCTTTTCCCTGGAAGCTGCAGGAGATGGCCAGATTTTTGAAAGAAGATAGTTACAGCTTGCTGTTGTAAAAATAGTACTAATAGTACCTCAAGTTCATGGAAACTGCCCACATGCCCAATCAGCTAAATGTCTAGGAAATGTCTCAGTCTTTGAAATCCAGAACACAGTGATTTAATTTATGTCCATGTTTGGATAACTGGCTGAAACCTGACTGACTTCAGCAATACAACATTTGGGGAGGAAAATAGGTTGGCTCCATAAAATTGCTGCACAAGTCCCGTGATGTGTGGGTGGAAATTTGATATGCAGAGTTTGCACTTCTGGGGATATTTGCACATGGAGTTTGTCTAGTTGGTGCATGTGTGATGGGAAGAATGTTGTGGGACAGGTAACTATTGAATTGCTCCTATAGTGGAAATAAAGGGCTACGAAATCACTGTCAATCGAATGTAGCCAATTTCTAGTTAAGCATAGTAAAAGAAGGTAATTTTGGAAGAAATCTTAACTTCAAGTAGTTGTATATAGTGATGTCAGTGCTGAAGAGAGCTGATTGCACCAGCTGCCAGCCCGTTCTGTTCACACCCTGCCTGGCTCTTAATCCTGCTGCTGTCCCACCTCTGGAGAACAAGGTGGAGCAGAAGGCTGAGAGTGGCCTCACACCATATATAAAAGGCACCTTTGGATTCAAAAATGCTGAGGAAAGAGGGTTTAATTTAGCTCAGCAGGAAGTGCCGAGGACAGGTCCTGCCTCCTGAATCCCACCAGCTGTTTTCACCTTGCAGGGGGTACCTGAGAGGTGCTTTGTGGGTTTGAGGCAGGTGCTGGACACTGTGTGGGAACAGGGGATTGAAAGTAGGCAATAGCAAGGATTATGTAGGGAAAGTGGGAAGGCTGAACAGGTAAAATTGGGAACCTGGCGTTACATTAATTGTGTGGTACCAGGGAGTAGGATGGATTAGCATCCGTGGATTAGCATCCCTGCCTTCTTTTCAGGTTTCTAAAAACAGGCTGTGATGCCCTTAGTGAAAGTGAACAAAATAATAGCCAGACTATCCTCAAGGAGTCCAACGCTGTTCAAGCAAATACTGAGGAAAAACAAGTTCAGAAAAGTTCTGTGAAAAATGTGACTCTTTTCCAGGAAAAAAAACCCCAGCAAAACTAACAAACTTTTCAAAACTTCTCAAGTGATGCTCCACCTCCAGGCTGTCTGGGTGGGATTCAATATGAGACTAACCTAAATATCAGCATCTACATGCAGCCAATGTGTCTCATCTGCTGTGCCAGGGGAGACTTGATCGATGAAGCCATAGAGCCCTGGGGAGTGGCTGGGCACTGGCTCCCCATCGTGTTGCTCTGCAGATTCCTGTGTCTCCACGTGCTGGATCTCCAGTGGCGATGGATTTTAGGCATCTGGCTCACAGACCGGCTTATGAATTCCAACATGGAAATGTAATGTTCTTGTACTGCGGCTTTCTCGCCATGACCTCAGCCAGCCATGCTATTTTGGAGCTTATAAACTTTTAACTCCATGTTAATGAAGTTGAGCTAGTAGAAAGTCCCATATAAATAATTTAATAATATGTCTGGATGAAATGGCTGCTATCTAACTGGTAGAAATAACAGAAGTGATTAAATTAAATTCAATATACACATTAGCCACTGAACTACATAACCATAAAAGAATGAAGAGTGTGGTCTGAAGAGTTGTCTCTTTTCCTCCCACAGCTTTATAATTATATCTTCAGGGAAATGCCACAGCTCAGCATTTAACGATCTGCCATCAGAGACATTTACGAGGAGATTTTCAGGGAAGGAGAGAGTTGACGGTGTCTTTTGTACCAAAAAAAGCAGTCATTGAATACTCTGGCAATCGCCTGCTGAGAGGAGCATTGATCCATATATTTACATATCATGTGAAGTTAATAATTTTAAGTTTTTCCTCAAAGAAAATCCACAACAAGGTCACGATCTCTCAGGAATTGTTTGGATAATAGAGCATAAACCTTGGACAATGTCAATCTGTCACTGCCCTACAGCAGATTTGTGTGGTTTGAGAGAGCACAGCTAATCAGTTCAGGACACTGATTGTTTTCCGTGAGGGGTGGCTCAGGCAAACCCAGCCCCTTTTCAACGCTGACACCCAGGGTACACTGGGAAAGGGGGAGACATTTGCAGTGTAGGAAGCAGTGGAATGAAGTATTCACGAAGAATTAACAGATGACACGGAGTAAACAAATGGAGAAATTAGCAAAATACTTTTCCTACTGCCAGACTGTAAATCAAATTGAAATATTCTGTGTTACTGTAGCTGGTACAGATATTACTGTTGGGTATTACTGTTACCTTGGAGGTGGAAACTAAAAGTCTGGATGAAGACTAATCTCTTAAAGGCTCAGCATGAAAAACTTCCAACTTAAATACGTATTTAATTTCCCAAATGGACAAGGAAAAGTCCAGGCTGTCAAGTGTTTCTCAGACATTTCAAAACATGGCTCTCATAACTACTCGTCTCTTTGAGCAGATTAGATTGTCCAAATGGATTGTGAGATGCAGGAAAAGATCAAGTACCCTTAAGAAAAAAAAGACAAACTTAAACAGACCTGTGAGTGCATTTATTTGACTCACTGAAATGTTCAATAGGAGTTGAAGAAGTCTCTTTAATTAAGTTGCATGCACTCCTAATCTAGTGAGACAGGGATTTTCAAGGGGATATTGTCAGACTCTGAGTGAGGTGGTAACAACATCCACTGCTTTGTCATATATAGTGGCCGTTTATCACTTGCATTTGTCCCAGCATAGGTGGTCAAAGACATAAATTACACTCGTCTCTACTTGCAGCAAAAATCAAAATACAGTTTATTATTACATTCTATCCATTTTTAAGGTGTTAGCTCCTACTGACCTCGTTCATGGACTGGAGCCTCACAGAGTAGTTCAGCTGTTTGTGTGAGAGATGCTCTTTTCTTTTGAGCATCCTCTGCTGCAGCCCGTGAACAGGAGAGTCCCTCATCACTGCTGGGATTTTGCAAAGAGGGAATTACCAAAAAAAGCTGGTTTAATTTCAAGCTCCATTAGACACAGTGTTTGCCAAATGGAAGAAGACCAAATTGGTTGGAAATCTTGTCCTGAAACCTCTATGTTGGTATTAAAAATCAGAAGGAGAAGGTAGTAATAAACAGAAATCACGTAATGTATCATCTGAATCACTCCCTTTAAATCACTCTGAGTCTTTTAATTTTTATTTTTTTCTTGTGAAAATGTAAAGTACTTACTCTGGGACTATTGATTACAGAACTGTAGTACCAGCCTGGGATTTCCAGTACTAGGTTGTTGAAATCAGTATTTGAATGACTTGAAGGTAATTAGGCTATGTATAAATACATATATATGTGTACATACATACATTTTCCTTGACTTTTCTTTATCCTTCTTTCAAAATGTTCAAAATGCGTGCATGGCACTGTATGATGTGAACACTGCCATTAGAGGAAGGAAATAGTATTATTCATAAGGAGTAAAGCTGATTTTAATCCAGTCTGCTATTTTTACCGCAAATTTTAAGTGGCAAGGTTTTGTTCCTCAGTCTACATACTGAAGTGGTTGTCTTCATACAGAGCCTTTCCCCCAGGAAAATCTATGTTCAGACCTCAATCAGATGAACTGCCACTGTGATGTCGATGTGTTATTTGTCCTGCAAATGTTGTCACCGATGCTGGGGGTGAGGGGCTCCTGCCGAGGCACCGAGTGTTGGGTCTTGTTGAGTAGGTCAAAGGGTGTTTTACAATTTCACATTTATATTCAAATGACAAAGTCATACTCAAGTTTTTAAGGTCCAGCGAAAGTCATCTGCTTGTTCTACATCCAGCTCAAGTATTTGTAGGGGAAGTTGTTGTTGGCAGAGGTTGAACATGAGCCAGTTGTGGCCGAAAGGGCCGATGGCACCTGGCTTGTAGCAGCAGTAGTGTGGCCAGCAGGACCAGGGCAGTGATTGTCCTCATGTACTGGGCACTGGTGAGGCCACACCTGAAGTCCTGGGTCAGTTTCGGCCCCTCACTGCAAGAAAGACGTTGAAGGGCTGGAGTGTAAGATCTCTTGTGTGGGCGGATAGCGACGAGAGATCTCTGAAGTCAGGTGTTAGAGCATGAGGTTTATTGCGAAGGGCGTGGGTACAGGGGACCTTGCTTGGAGCTGCCAGCCGCAGCTCGAAACAGGCCAGAAAAGCAAAAGAGAGCAAGAGAAGCAAGAGAGAGAGAGCAAGAGAGCGAGGTTCTCGTTTACAATACAATAAATCATCTTCTGTGCTGAATATTCTAATTTTCATTAACCAATCTAGTAGTACAAGATACAAATCCTATAGCATCTACATACAGCCTGTAAGAATCATTACATTACCATACTGTGTTACATTTTAAACCCTAAAAACTACTCTTTGGACCCCTTCTGCCAAGCTAGCAGGGTCTGCTCTGACCCTTGGACCTGTCTGCAAGCAGAGGGTATTGTTCAATCAAGAGGGGATTACCTTCAGCTGGCCATACCATTATTTTCCAGTTGTTCAATAACTAAGGCTTGGTATCTCAAAGCTTGCTTTCGTTTCAGTCTCGCTTATAGTTTCCATATTCTCAGCATCTTTTGCTAGGCAATATGGCTTTCCTGTTTCATCTTCCCCAACACTGGAGCATGTCCAGAGAAGGGATTGGAGCTGGTGAAGGGTCTGGAGCACCAGAAGCAGCTGAGGGAGCTGAGGAGGCTCAGCCAGGAGAAAAGCTGGCTCAGGGTTACCTTACTGCTCTCTACAGCTCCCAAAAATGAGATTGTAGTGAGGTGAGGTTGGTGTCTTCTCCCAGGTAACAAGCACTAGGACAGGAGGAAATGGCCTCAAGTTGTGCTGGGGGCAGTTCAGTTTGGATAGCAGGGAAAATTTCTTGTCTGAAAGGTTTTCAGACACTGGAATGGGCTTCCCAGGGAAGCAGCAGAGTCACCATCCCTGGAGGTATATAAAAGATGTGTAGATGTGGCACTTGGGAACACGGTTTAGTGCTGGGCTTGGCAGTGCTGGAGGAATGGTTGGTCTTGATCTTAGACGGCTTTTCCAGCCTAAATGATTCTGTGATTCTGTGTTCAGTAATCAGTGTAAGAAGTATCTCTCTGACTGTACTAAGAAGCGGGTCGGGTCTCTGCTCTGATGTATGGGTTCAATTGATCCAGCAGCCAGAGTGATGGATAAAGAGGTGTTTGAACTCATCTCTGCAGGTTGGGCTGATGCCTTTGGCTGCGTCGCAGCCCCCGGTGCCATTTGTAGGCCTGCCAAGGCCAGGAGTAGCTGTCAGGCATCTGAACTGCATGGCTCTAGTCTCCATTTTTAAAATTTTCCCCACAAGAGCTATTAGCAGAATTGGCGATACTGAAACTATCCTTACTTGGGAAAATGGGAGCCCTGGGGAGGCAATAGTGATGCAGGATCTCAAGCCACAACCCCATAGTGGGGTGAGGAGGCCTCAGCCTGGAGGTGTTGCCACAGCTAAGGTAGACAAGGCAAGCAGCAGAGTTAAATTGGTTCAATGGATTGAATTTAAGTCAAATCTGATTTAAAATGGGTATACATTTGTGTGCTTGTTTGTTAGGAAAGACGGGATCAGTTGCCAGAGCCACCCATGGGGGCTGTGCTGGCCGCCCACATGCGGCGTTGATACGCTGTGCCAGCAGCAGGCTGAGCGTCCTGGAGTGCCGGGGAGTGAATGTCAGCTCCTTTAATCTCTGTCAGCATGGTCCTCCCTCACTTCATCTTCATGAAAAGAAAGTTTTAAAGGATGCATTTAAAGAAATGTGTTCAAGATTCACTGGAGGAAGTGTGTTCCTGGGTATTTCCCGGCTCTAGTTTAACCCATGGCTCTCTAGGCAAGTGATTTTGGAGTTACCTGCAGTGCCAGGGATGGAGCATTTAGTTCTTATTGTGCCTGGTAATACAGTGATTGCTCTGTAACTCAGGAGGGAAATAGCTCTGTGGGTGCTGGGCACTGTTGAAAAAGTCAGTGTTTACCATGAGGTCAGAAATCCTTACCTGGAGCCAGATCCATCCTTGTCTGTCACTTAAATTTTGTATGTGTATGTTTTGTGTTCAGGTATGTATATATACATATATATATGTATTCCTCTCTCTCCCTCTCTCTGTGCCTGTATATCAAAGTTAGTAAGGAAAGAAATGGTAATAGTCTCATATAAAGAACTTTAAAATAAATATTTTTCCATCTGAGTTTAGCACGAACCAAGCAATTCTCACCACTTTAGTGCTTAATTTTTTTGAAGATCTGACTGGTTGCTTTGAGAACGTTCTGCATACGTTGGCATGTTTGTATTTGTCAGATCCTTTGGATGCTGCAGGGGGACAGGAGACTTTTACAGCCGGGAAAGAGCAGCTCGTGTAGCCTTTCCTACAGAAGCCTCCTCTCCCATAGCAGTGATTTCTGCTTCCCAGGGAGCGGAAGACGGCACACACTGCTCGGCTTTATTGCAAGGCACTGCACCAGCTGAAGAAATGGATCCACTCATTCAGGACAAGTAAGCAAATTCAGCTGGCTGATGAAAGGAAGCCTAGACAACGGTGTTCAAACACTCGCTCCCATTTCCTCCCCCCATCCCCAGATGTCTGGTTTCAGTTTTAAAACATAATAACATTTCATTAAGGAGTCATAGCAACCCCTCACTAATTTGTGAAGAGTACATCGTGAGCTACATTCTGTACTTATCAACATTTGAGCACTTTAGATCTTGTTTCATCTCATTAGTGGATGTTTATGGGACCTGAGGGTTTCAGCACTCTCTGACTCATTAGTCAGCCTGTGGTGGGGCAGGTTATATACTACAGGAAACCATTTCCCCATCCTTTGAATGCTCACACAGCCCCCAGCATGAGTTCAGTCAGAAATGTTTTCTCCCATCAAACAGTCAGCCAGAAAGGAATGTGCAAAGGTGTGTTGTTTTCCTTTCAAAGACACCGCTTCGTACTACCCTGTGTGTATCAAAGTCGTACTGTGCTTGGTCGCAGACAGCTGCACCACCACAGAGATGTCGTTTCAAAGAGCTGGATATTTAAATTGCTGGTTCTGGAAAAAATTTAGCCACGGCATGGCATTTACAGGAAACAGCAAACCAGAAGAATGTGTCGTGTTGGAAATTGCTTGGTGTTAACACCAGAAAGAGTAGGAGTTCTGTTTTCCCACTCATTTACTGGACTGAAGCGTTTTTTCCTCAAATGCTCCAGTTAACTTAGGTTCGTGCAGGATTTAATTTGTACGAAAATAAGTGTTCTTTTTCTTCCGCTAAATTTATTAAGCAGTGCACCATTTAGTAAACTGTCAGTGGCATCTGTTGGAGAAAAGGCAAGTAAAATTCTGATGCACAAGGAGGTCGTTTTTCCAGATTTTGATACGTAGTTTCACAAATTTATGAAAAAATTCCTTGGGAGCATGATATATTTGGAAATAATCCACCAATCTGCTTTTTTGATACGTAGTTTCACAAATTTTTGAAAAAATTCCTTGGGTGCATGATATATTTGGAAATAATCCACCAATCTGCTTTCTGTGGCTTTGTTTCTAATATTGCTTTTCTTCCCCATCACAACACAGTTTTCTCTGAAACACACTAGCAAATAGGAAAAACAAATGCAAGTGTGAATGAACAGTGTGATGTAAACGATGGAGCAGGAAATGGCATCTTAAATTTGTTTACAATATGCTGTAAGTCAAAGCATAGGAAACTGCTTTAATAACAAGCAGTTGATAATCATGTTAATTAGGAAATCACAGAAAAAAAGTGCCACTTGTGTGATAATTGCCTTATTAACACTGCATAGACTGTATTCATTTTTCAAGGATTATTGTGGAATTCACGTTCACTTGTGCTTTTGCAAAGATGGTAGGGATTTGCTTCATTATAGGTGGAGCCTTGGTGCTATCACTGGGAGAAGATAGCTGGTAGGGTCCTTAAAAATCCCTGCCAGAATGGAAATGCAATGAAGATCAATATCAGATCTTATCTGAATAAATATTTCTGAATTTTACAGTTGCTACCTGGCAAACTATGCTTATGGAATAATAACTTTACAAATTGGAAATCTCTTGCCTCATTCATCAAGCGTAGCTGCACAAACACTGCATGAGTTTGTTGCCAATTTTTATGCGTGAGTCTCTGGGCGCCGTGTGGTTTTGATGGGGAATGGAAAACTGAGGGCTCTTTGAGGGGGCTTGGATTTGAAAGGAAAAAGGCAATATTTGATTTCAAAAGGCTGAAGTTCAGATAGAAGCAACACCAATGCATCTCTTCCCTGCTGAACAGCCGAACAAGCTGCTAAGTACCAGCACATCATCCTCCAAGAGCCTTGTGCTGCTGGAGCTGTCAGAGGACACAGCAGTGAGGCCCCAAAACCCTCTGTGAGACCAAGGCTGCCAGGGATGTAGCAGAGGATGTGCTGCAACTCCGGCATCGGGGCAGCATCAGCACGTGCTGCGTGTCCAGCTTTTCCCTGCCTCATGTGAATCCAAAGTACTTTGTGGGTGCTGGATGGTGTTCGAAAGGGTGAAATTGCTGCATTTAGTCCCCCTCACACGTTAGTTCAAGCTGACACTGACAGTTTTGCTGTGAGGACCCTGTTAATTGGAGCCAGCTCAGCTCAGTACCTGTGTGCCCGCTGGAGTGGCCGTGCTTGAGAACCAGGCAGAAGCTGAGAACATCTTCAGGCTCTAGTGCTTGTTCCATTTTATCCATGTTTCTTGATTCATTTTTTCAGCTGTACTTACACAAGGGTAAAAGCTGTGTTTCTAGAGCTGTCTGGCAGCACAGCTTTCCAAGCTTGGGTTTTTTTAATGTTGCTTGAAGCAAAGTGCTTCCCGTTCTGCCATGCAGAGCTGATGCCTCTGGAGCAGAATGGCAGCATCCGCACACACCTGGACTTGTGCCATTCCCGTATCAGCCTTGTGGAGACATCCAGGGTGTGGGCATTGGAACAGTTTGAGAGATCCATGAGGAACATTCTCAAATGGAAGCTGGAGGCTGGAGTCCTCCTCTAGGATTTGGGATAAAATGTGATTTTTTTTCTCTGATCAAGATGTAAACTTGATGGGAACAGTTGTAGCTCTGCCTGGAAGCAAAGCATCCTCTTCCTGTGGTGGGTTTTCAGCTTGATGGAGGATCATGACGAAAGTGAGCCAAGGAAATAATAAGGAAAAGGAGTAACATTTTAGGGAAGGTCTGTGCGTCTCTTTTATCTTTGGACTTTTGCCCTGGGTTGACACAGATTGTCCTGTCGCATTTCCTTCCAGAACTGTGTATTTCTGTCACTCTGACTCCATGGCCTGACATAAATCTTGTTCATGTGATCAGCCCCGCAGAACCAAGGGAAGGTTCTTTTCTCTGATCTTTCTACGGGCAAGAGGATTTGCTGCAAGAGCATGGATGACTTAAAGGGCCCAAACATTAAATTCTAAGCTTGTATCACTTGTTCTCAGGTGTTTTCAGTAGTCCAGGGCAAGTTAACAGAGTTACGTCAGCTCTTTGCTTTCTGTAAGTTCTAGAGAACAAGAGAGCATCAAAGCCCTGGAATGGCTGCTTTTAAAGGTTGTTTTGAGAACTTTTCTTTGGCCAGTACCCTGTGTGGGTGGAGTGTTTAGTCCTGGGCAGTAGCCACTGTTTTTTGCTCTTCATGTTGGCAGTTGTCACCTGATGACTCAAAAGGGATTTTCTCCCTTCATCTCTGCTGGCTTCCTTTTGTTCTCAGAATCACACCTCTCTTTCCCACTGTCCTTTCCCTGTGTTTTTCCTTACTCTGTCCCTGGTGTGTGCCTTCTGGAATTCAGGATGGGTCTGCAGTGCTGTCCAGGGGCTGAGAGGATGTTTCCAGCAGATGCCTGGAGAATCATGGCAGGAATGCGCAGGACGTGCTCCAGATCTGTGGTGCTGGTGGCTGTTGGGAGGACAGGGGCTATCCTGCACCTTGAGATGTCCAGATGGGAGAAGCCAATGGGCCATGCTGGTAGCCAGCACTGTCTCCCCTCCACAGAGAACCCCACTGCTGGGCTTCTGCTAGGAAAGATTTATAACCCCTTCAAAAGTACTAATAAAAAATATTTTTGTAGGTAAATTTGCCACACTTAAAGCATGACTTCTTATCTATAATCACATCTAAAAGTGATTTTGCAAAGTCTGCCTTTGTCCGAAGCATTTGTCCTTGGCCACGGTCCATCCAGTGTAGCAGCCTGGCTGCCCGGATTTGATTAAGTGGATGACTTACATCTTTACTGTGTAGTGATACCCTGATCTGGACACCAGTTCAGCAGACACTGAGGTGTTTTTTTTGGAGTCAGGACATGCAAAAATGTATTGCTGGACTGCCTTAGACAAAGTCTTTGGTGAGCTGGAAAATGAGGAAGGAGCAGGAACTGCCTCAGGGGTCTGATTGACTGCTCCATTATGAATCAGCTGGAGTGACTGGAGCCACAGACTGTCACAGTGCTGGAGCTGGTCCCTCGCCTTGCATTGCAAACACAGCCAAACACAAGTTTTTCAGTTGCTTTATGATTTTACCATGTTGATGCTGAGCCAGGGGAACAGGCACAGATTTCATTTCCTGTTGTTATCAATAACGGTGACGGTTCATAACTCCCCAGTGAGTTAGATAATACTTTTGTTCATTTTTTACTTTTATATAAATGAACCAAAGGAACTGGCAATAAGCACACGGTAGGCAAGAGCATCCTGATGTACATCACGTGCAAAATTTATACAGTGATTGCAGTAGTAAAAACAAGGGAATATTCCAGTTTAAATCACTCTCTACTTTGATCTGGCTCACCTACATGGCAAACAATATTTCTTCTAGCTATGAGATAGATGTCACCTCTTATAAAGATATGAGGAAAACCAGTAATTGTTCCAGTCAACGATGACATTTGTCATATCCCATTTAGTGAACTCAATCTCTTTGCTCGTTCACAGTGGTGTTTGTGAAATTCTTGATGTCTGACACATTGATTTGTCTGTGTAAAAAGCAGAAATACCTGACACTTGCCACAGAGCAAAGTTTCCCAGCAGATGTACAAGCTGCAGGTCCTTCAGGGCCACATGGTGAGAGTTTCTTTAGCTGCAGCCCAGAGGATGCATGGAGAGGGATGGGGGAGGCCTCATCCTGCCACATCCATCTCAGGAACTGGGAGCTGCCATCAGGTCCCATGTCTGAGCAAAGCCTTAGTGCTCCCATAGTCTCTTACTCATGGAGAAAAGTGTTTCTCTAAGGCACTGCCTCTCAGGTTTAAAAAAAAAAAAAAAGAAGAAAAAGAAAAAAAAAGCCAATATATAAATGTTGAGATTTTGATTTAATAACATAACTGACTCAATTGATGTTTAATATCTCATTCCATGCTGAACAGAGTCCCCAAACTCATAATGTTCTGCTTATCTAAATAGCAAAATACATTTTTTTCTGGTTTAAAGGTCTAGTAAGTAGATATTAGCTGATTTTAAGATACATGTACTTCATGCTCTGGTGTAAAGAAATTGTATTCTTCCCAGTTCTGTTTGATTGCAGTTCTACAGAGCAATGTTTCTTCTGCTCAGAAAATTTTTTTCCCTGTAAGTGTTTAATCTGGGGATGTCATTTGACTTTTTTCTCCGTTTAGGGCACCAGTACAAGTCACGCTGTGCAATGCACATTTTACATGGTATTCTGCTTTCACAAAAAGCTAATGAACATGAGCTTTTGGGATTCATTGGAAATGGTCTACTTAATGTGGTGCTTCTGTAGCAGATATAGTCCTTTCCAAAAGTTACTGCTTCTCCAGTCCTTGCAGCTATTCCTGTCAGATACACAGGGGAGCACTGGCAAGGACATGGAGTACACTGGCTCTTTTTAGTGCCAGAATGACTCTAATCGATCTTATTTATTCTTTACACTAACATTCAACAGGAAGAAAAGCTCCAAGTTCAGACTTGTGGCAGCAACTTCATTAGGGCATGAATAAGGAATACAGAGAACTTCAGTGCTTGGGACACTTCTTAACAGACATTTCAGAGTATTTCCATGTCAACAGGAATCTTAACTCTGATCTTATTCTTTCTGAAGCCCACAATGACTTTCCTATTAAATGCACTGGCTCAGCATTGGCTGTTAATAAAGAAGGGTGATTGTCCTTCATTCTAACCCTTTCAGCCCAGATCATTGTGAAAGTGGTATTAGTGTGATTGAGAAGATCCAGGCCAAGACTATTTAACTGCTTAATCTTAGAAATAGCACAGATTGCAGTGTGAATGCCTGGGCTGCAAGATCAGCACAAGAGGTGCTTTTAAAAAATATGTGTGTGAAATCGTCTTGCCTGTCCGTGAAAAACACTGGATGAATGTCTTTGTCCCACTTCTACAGTGAAAGCAGCAAGGATGCCCCATCCGTGGAAGTGTCCAAGGTCAGGTTCGATTGGGCTTGGAGTAACCTGGGACAGTGGAAGTTGTCCCTGCCCATGGCAGGGGATGGAACTGGATGGTGTTTAAGGTCCCTTCCACTCCAAGCCACTCTGGGACTGTGCTGTGCAGAGAGACCAAATCATCCTCTGCTGGGAAGTTTTCTGGGCCCCTCTCAGAGGGCATTTGAGGGACAGAGGTGTAACTCAGCAGTTATGTGGCTACTATGCCCTAAAAAGGCAGCAGACCACAGCTCGATGTTCTTCTGCTCCCTTGAACCAATCATTTGTGGAACCAGTCCAGTTTTAGGCTGGAGGGTTTGTTCCCACAGTCTGAATTTCCATCCGCTTTAGATACCAAAGCTGCGTGCTGCCAGCTCCCTAATGAATCCCTTGTTCTTTAATGTTTCAATCTTGATAATTCCTCTGTGAAGTTAGAAAAAGCACAGAAATTTTAATTGTGGCATTAAAAGCCACCTAGATCCTTGTACTGAAATCCAAAGGTACCTGTGAGATTTCTAAAAAAATCTCATATCAGGAAATCTGACAGGGAACTGAATCTGCATCCTTTTCATTACAGACTGCTGCTGTAATGATTCAAGCATCTTCTCCTCGTCAGGGACAGTGTATTTACCGTGCTATCCATTAGGGAGATGATTGCTCCTGGAAGAGATGCCAAAACACCACTTTTTTTGGTGTGTGAATGTTCACAGACACCTGTATAAATAGCAGTAGGCTGCTGGAGAAAGCTGTATTGATGCTTTTTGCCTTTGCTTCTGGGATTTGGTTTATTTGCCTTTCATGATCAGTGAGACTTCTGTAGAAGTGCTTCCCCAGAACAATGCTGAGAGGAGCAGGGGGGCAGTGGGCGAGCGCTGGGGGTCCTGGGGGGCTGAGCTGTCAGATGGAGCTGATTTCTGTCAGCAGCTGTGAGCTTAATTTGAAAAATATTCGGTGTCTGCAGTGGGTTTTATTTCTAGAGCCATACTTTGAGGGGCAGGGATGTGAGAAGAATTATCAGTTATTGTTGCCCTGTACGCTGCTGCACCGGAGCAGCAATAGATGCCAATGGATTTCCGGTGGATAATTCAATGGCAACTTTCTCCTGAGCACTACAGCGTGGGAGCCTTTGAAAGAAAGAGGTTAAGAGACAAGTAAGTAGGATTGGAGTGCTATTATTACAGCTATTTTTCTTTACTTCTAATACATGTCATCCTGTTTTATTAAGAGCTGACTGTTGAACCAGGAAAACTGATGCCACAGTGTACAAATGATGCCTAGGCAAGGAAGGATCACTGATAAGTGGTCTGTAGTATACTGACCTTTCAGAAAAATTGAATAAAAATATACATGCTTTGAGACTTGGAAAGGTAAAAGATCACCTGCATCCTCTCATTGTGCACAGAGAGCATGAGTACCTCTAGCAGTGACATGGAAAACAAAGCCACCGCCATCCCCACTGTGACCTCCCAGCCACAGGAACGAGGACAGCAGGCATTGTGTCTCACTAAAAGCACAACTCTTGCCATACCAGGGAGCTGCAGAGAGAACTGGGCGTACCAGAGATGTCAAATTGGAGTGAATGCTTCCCATGTCCCAGTTGTACAACTCTTCAGCTCCCCATACGTTATTCAAATATCAATTAATTAATGTTTGCTGTGGTGTGTGATTTAACCATATATGCAGGGCTTCTTTGTTCACTTAGCAGCAATGAGATGTCACTGCAACATCTACTGAGAGACTGAGGGGGGAAGTCAACTTTTAAGTGCAGCTTTGTGAGCTTCCAGTGATTTCCTGTAAGTTTGTACTGCCTCTCTCACAAAATCACACTCTTGTCTTTCCTGGTTTTCCATACCCATAGGAACCCAACCTTCCTGTTCCCCATGTGAGGTCACTGTGTTTGTCTCAAACATTAATTTTTGCATAGGTTAGAGTTTGTAAACACCTTTCTTTTTTCCTACCAGTCTGTTTAGATGCATGTGATGTGAAACCCACCTAGTTTGCTCTTTGTCTCCATAAAGAAGGTTTGTGCATCCTGCTATGCAGAGCCTGTTACTCTCAGCATTCTGGGACTCTCAACAGGGAGGTTTTGGTTGAGCTTTTGCTTGGCTACAAGAAAGAATCTTGGGGAAAAAAAGGATCAGCCAGCTAGTCACAGTTTGGTTACATCCCAGATTTCTGCTACGTTAGGAAAGAATTATCTTAGAGCAGAATTTACAGCAGTGTCCTAGACCAGCTGAATATAGCTTGGATGAAGGAGATTTTGGTCAGACTCATCCCATTCTCTAATGGAACCCAAACATGTATCTACAGAGAGAAAACAGGTGATGAGGCTGGGGATGAATGAATATGAGAACTTCCCAAGTTCTGCATGTGGATGTTCTGTAAGCAGAGAATACACTCACACATACTTACATCCATGTACACTTGGATCAGCTTTCCATTAAGGAATGCAGCTGAGGAGATTGGTCAAATAAGGCCCTTTAAACCCCCCATTTGTAGATGAGTGACTGATTTCAGCCTGTGTGACCTCACAGGGACACCGAGTGCCTGTTCTCAGGAGCTTGGAGGAGCCTGTGGCTGCCTGAGCGCTGGGCTGGAGCCCCTGAGCTGTAGGAGGTGGCTGCGGGGGGAGAAAATAATTTACACAGGAAACAGCATTCCTGAAAGGAGAGACAGAAATAAAAAAAAGGAATAATTGAAGGGCTCTAAATCCTCCAAGCATGGGTTTTCTTCTTCTAATGCTTGTTGTCATCAGGGAAATTAGGACAGAAGTATAACAGGAAGTTAGGAAGAGCTGATTTCCAGAGAGTGCCATGTACCATACTGCCAGGTAACTTGGAGTTGCCAGATTTCCCCTTGATCCTTTTTTCAATTCTTTTTTACACACTTCATCCTTGTTTGGATATTGAGAAGCTGGGGACAAAGAGAGAAAGGAACAGGCCCAATGTCACTTGTGAATTTGACTAAGATCTGAGCTTTGTGTTCTGCTGGTAGAAAAATCAACCAACTGAAGCGTTAAAAGATGGATTTTCTTTTAAATGAATTAGGTTGGATTTCACTTGATGTTCCACATCACAGAACTGTCAATCTTCCTTCTGTGAACCTGGAAGCTGTCGGTCATATGGAAGTGAAGGCCATATGTGTGTGAGAGTGGTGGAAAATTTTCATTTTGACCTTCAGCAGTTTTCCTTTGAGTAACACAGAACAAAACTGATGACGTCTTGCGAGTGACCAAGGTCTCTGGTGAGAGCTCTAAAATAGGGACAAGAGCCCTGTTAAAGGAAAGTGTCTTTCTCTAATCCGGGGCAAAAAGCTAGCAAGGAGACGGGGAGGTTAGGGGGAGCAATAAGATGTAGGGAGTGAAAGGAGAGCCAAGTGGATTGTTGTCAGGTGAGGCTTGACTCAGCTTGGCACAGATGGCCTGTGAGTTTTGGCTGAGGAACAGCTGGAGATGGCATTGGAAATCTGACTGATTCTTTGGCCTGATGTGTACAGGCCATTCTGTCATTTTCTTGGGGGAAAAAAAAACCCAAAACAAACAAAAAAACCTTCACTTCCCAACTGCTAGTGAAAAAAAAAATAAAAAGGAAGTTTTTTTCTACATGAACACTGCCTATCAGGATGTTGGGTGGGTGAAAATTACCTGGCAGCAAAGATCTGGGGTAATGACATTTTGTAAGGCACTGGCTCTTTCATAAGGTGGAATTAAGAGCTGATTAAGGGAATCACCACCTAAAGAAGCAGCAGCAGAAGGTGTTGACACCCCCACGGACGATCCCTTCCCAAGCTCCTGCCGCAGAGGAGGTGTGAGAGCACCTGAGGGGCTGCCTTACTGCAGGTGTGAATGCAGCTGTGCCAACAGCGGGCTGAAAACAAGAGAGAAGGAGATGGCAAAGCCCAGCTGTGTTTCTGGACACTGCTGGAATTCTCAGGAGCACGAAGGTTAATCAAATATACAAATTCTGCAGGTACAGAGGGGACTACAGGGCACTGGTGACTGTTCCCCCAGGGCAGTGCAGAGTCTCACCCTTGAGCTTCTCACTTTCCCTTCTGAGAGAGCCACACAAAAATGCAGCCTGTTAATTTACTTCAGAGATCGTAATGTAAAATGAAGGGAGAAATCCAAGCCTTTAGGGTGAGATTTTTAATCTTCAGGTTCAATTTAGATTGTTGCTTAAAGTATGCACTGAAATAGTGGTACATGAGTAATTAGCAAATTAATAGCTCACCACGTTGTGCAGAAATGTCAGCCCCTACAAATGTCATTGCTGTTTCTTTACAAGCTCAACTTTTCATTTTGAGACCAATAATTTTGTCTCCACTGAGACTGGGCTGTTTCACTGCTGATTAATGAAACAATATTTATAAGAAGGCTGAAATTTTAGCATTTTGAAGACAGCTTAATTGACAGTAATTGACACTTCCAGGAGTCTACATACATAAATGTTTGTTTGTGAAGGTGGTGTTCTCCAGGCTGCTGGAGACAGGGGTGAGGTTTGTTTTAGAAGAAACAACGGGACATTTTATTCCCCTTTAAGCCATAGTGACCCTGTGCTCTGGGGTGAAAAACTCATGGTTTGCTGTAGGAACCCAGTTTCAGGGCTGAGACAGACTGGTGAGGAGTGAAAGTGTGGATTGTGCTTCAGTTTCTGTAGAAATCTGTTTTACCATTGCCAGAGGCATCCCGGGATCTAGTAGCTCAGCAAGGAATTCAGCTCTGTTGCAGAGTGCACAGCACTACCAGAAAAAAAAAAAAAAAAGGCAAATGAATAATGAAAATACTGTATTGCTCTGCATTATACCTACCTGGAAAAGATGCAAAATGAGGCATGATTTCCATTCTGGTACCTGCCATTTAAAATTAGTTACCCCCCAGTTAGCACTCGTTTTTTGTTTGACTGGATAATTAGATGGTGATTTCGTTTTGTTAGAGTAAGTGCAACAAATTGATCACATTATTTTCAAAATGCTTTGCTTTCTTAAAAGTAATTGAAATGCTGGGACCAGAAAACCACCATCAATACCCATATTTATCTAATTTAAAGTTTTATAGAAACTTTTTTAGGAGGGAAAATACATAATAAGATGACTTTTGATGCTCATAGAAGTTAAATGGGGGTGAGTTTTTTGTAGGTTTTTTTAAGCTAAATGTCTTTATTATAAAGTCTCCTGTAAGAAGTGTTTGAAGGTTACTGTGAGAAAACAAAACTGGTTGGTAACTCCTTTCTCAGTTGTTTTTTCCTAATTAAAATACAGAATGTTTTTTACAGCATAATATTTGTTTAATTGAGGTTTGCAAAGCCCCGGCGACAATTTACTTTTATTGTTTCAGCAGTTCAGCTTAGTTTCATTTTGATCACACAAGAGCTACCAAGTAAACAATTCGTCTGCATACCAGAGATTATTTTATTTTTCCTGGTGGGAATTTTTCCTTGCAGATTAACCCTTTCAGCAGCGGCTTTGACATCATTGTAATTACTCCTCATATATAACCTATCACATCAGTAGGAGGAAAAAATTAAAGAGAAGCAGCCATTAATTTTGCTCATTCAAATTGTGTTTGCTTGCGAGAAGACAGGGTATTATTTCTTCTTACAAAAGCCATAATGAGAAATTTTCTGAGCTGATTGTTCAGATCAAGCAAAGGGCAATGTGCATTTGATTAAAGTCCACCCAAAGTCTTGAGCCTGGGAGTATTGGCTGGGAAAGCAAACGTGGTTTTTAAATCCCAGAAGACTTACGTAGACCCCGGGCATGGGTCAGCTGGGATTTTTTTATAAGAAAAAAAAAATATTTAGGGCTAGATGGACTGGAAAGGTTAAAACTCGGGGAGGAAAAAACCACCAAACTCAGGAATACCTGTTGTAGGAATTCATACCTTGAAAAGCACTGTTGATAAGATACAGATGAAATCTTTTCTTGCCTAGATTAAATGCCACTTAATTTTGTAAGTTCATTTGATTTTTAAGTTCAATCTTTTTTAGAGATTATTTCCCTCCTATGTTGTTAGCACCTTTGTTTCCCCACACGCAGCACCAGGAAAATAACAAGCAATATGAAATTTGTAAAAATATCAGTCAGGCTGATGGCCCTTTTAGTTGATTCTATCCATTATCTCCATGGGCAGACGTGCCATTTCACAGGAACCGATCAATAAGGCAGCAGCAGCAGCCTGGGAGCTCCAGCAGGGTGTTAATAAATCCCACTTTTCCAGGGAGCTGTGTATGAACTCGCGTTGGAGTCACTTGGAGTTTGGTGCGCTGATCAATGGCAGGGTTGGACTCAAAAGCCAAATGAAAAAGGAGAGAAATGATTCCCCTCCCTCAAGTAGCACTGCCTCGAGGAATATGAGAAACTTTACTGTGTCGTGGGACTTGCTGCACCAAGCAAAGTGTTCAGGTGTCAACCTGCAAGTTTTGCTGGTGCTTGACTATGTGGAAGTTACAGGAATAAGTTAAGGTGGCATATATCAGTCCCAAAGAGTTACTGCCATTTACACAGGCAAAGAAGAGGGGAAAATATTTCACGTCACAGTAGCGCTCCAGGGAACTGCTCATCCCTGACTTTCTCCGTCAGAGAAGAAGTTTCAGCTGCACAATCCGCTAAAAAGGAGCAGGGAGCAATTTTAGATGTTCCTAAGTGGATTTTTCCATGAAGAAGGTGTTCAGCAATGGGAAAGGGTGAATAGAAAATGATGGCTCTTTGATTCTAGTCTCTGTCTCACAGTGCTGCAGTTGTGCCCTGGCCTGGTGTCCCTTCCCTGCTCATCAAACACGGTTGTTGGATGAGACACAGGACAAAATGTCAGGAGATAAATAGGTACATCTGTAGCCATGGGATCATGAGCACCATTCCTCTTCCCACTGCCCTTCTGCCTCATTTCCTTTGCTCTCTTTACCTTGTCTTATCTACCCCAATTAAGTATACAAAGATTAACCACAGCAGTAAATGTGCTGTGTGTGTGTGTTCTAAGGGGAAAAAGAGAAGAACCTTTGCAAGCAAGCTGAAGTAACAGATGGAGAACCACTGAGATTGCTCTTTCCTCAGTTAGAAACTATTACCCATGAAAAGGCTCAAAGGACAGTGCAGAATTTAGACTTTTTGGGTTAAAAGGACGTGATATCAACATTTCAAACGCTACTGCATTTGAAAAGGAGCGATGGAAATGTTTCCTCTGGGTGGAGAGGGGCTCAGCTGAGGGGGTTTGCTGGATGATGATAATTACACACCGGGATGCATCTTGTCTTCTGTATCCTGGTGGAAAAGTGGAAAAAAACTCTCAACTTGACCTTCCTGCGACCATGATATTTTCCTTGTGGTTAAACAAAAGATATTTTTTAGCTGATACTCTGTGCGGTGAAAACCACAGTTTCAGTTTTGTGAAGCCAACTGGATTCTTCTGGTACTTCCAGCTGTTTTGGCATAATTTCGTGCCCATGAAAAGAAGTTCTGGAAATATTAATTGAAAAACTGAAGAATTGAAAATGTCTGGTTTCCTGAAAAAGTCTCTGGCCTGATAACCAGAAAGAGGAAGGACACAAAGTGCTGTGTCTAGTTGTAATTTAGCAGAAAAGATAGAGGCATATACATGTAAGTAATTTCTGCCCTAGGCAATTTCTAGTTAGCATTCACTGAAGTGTTTTCCAACAGATTTTTTTGCAGAGGACAAATTACAAGTGTCGTGGTTTTGTAGATTGATATTTGAAACCTAAGCAGCTTTCCTTGGATGCACTGGATCTTGTAGGGTGTTTTATCTCTGGTTAGGAGTCTGTTCCTGTGCTCAGCAAAGTCAAAGAAGAACTTCCATTGATCTGATAGAGTTATTATTAGGATGAGATAATTATGAGGAGGTACATGAGTGGAAAAAATTAATAATTATTTATGCATAAACATGATTATAAATTTAAAATTAATGTTCTAATTATATTCTTTTCATATTCTGGGATATTAATTTTAAATTCACTGCTTTGGTGATTAATCTTGCCTTAAATAAATCTGCCAAAATGTGGAACCCAGGGAACACAAAGGGACAAGAATGGAGTCAAAAGAAATTCTTTGAACTATGTGGATATTTATAAAACGGTTCCTGCTCTAGCACTTACCTAACATTAGGATTTTTTCTCTCTCAGTGTCTGTTTTGCCTTGTTTGTGCACTTGCTGGTTGATTCCTAAGTGAAGGCAATGGGAGTTTTTCCATTAACTCCACTGAACTATGAAACAGGCACTGCATGTCACTGCGGTCATCAGCCCATCAGTTTAGGCGTAGTGTCTTCTTCTTTTTGAATGGAACAAAATAATAACTCTGCAGGGCAGCTGATTGCCTTATTATTTTCCATAAATCTACATTACTGTCGCACACAGGAACTGCCTCTCTGCCAGAGAGGAGATTCAATTAAAAGGCTGCCAGAACAAACGTACCTGCCCTGCATCCCAAAGTCAGACACGTTTGGTTCCACAAAACACCAGAGCAGCTTTCTCAGATGGAGTCCCTCTCCTTGAAATGTCTCCCTGCCATTTTTACAGAGTTTTCATGAGGAATACTTAGCTGAAGTGTCTTTCAGTGCCTTATGAATCATAGCTCCCTTATTCTTTATCTAGACAGAGATCATGAGGATAGGGTTTTTCACTACAGTTGATAATAGAGCTCTCATTTCGCCAAATTTTTACGAAAAGTATCTGAATATGTTACCTCTTGTTTAGTGTAGAAGCTTTCTAGTCCTTCACAACATATCTCAGTGCTCGGTGGGATCATGGTAGAAGATTCCAATACTCAAAAGATTAAAAAGGAAGTTACTTTTTTCAGAAGCCACCCCTAAATTGGGAGGATTTGTTCAGGTGCCCTGCACTTCCACCAAGGGTGTATTTTCCATGTGTTCCCATGGTCTTACTTGGAAATAAAAAACAAACAGAACATTTAAATCAGAAATTCTCCTTAGGCCTTTCCCCTAATACTAATGGGGGAATATGTTGAGGGTATTTTAATTATTTACTGCCAGTATAATATAAGTGCATTGAGGTCACATCTTTAAAAGCTTGTGTTTAGAAAAAGTTTCACTTTTTTTATTTAATTATGGATATGAGAGTAAAGGTTTTGCACCTTAAGCCAGAACTTAGAGGAGTGATCCAGCATCTGATTTCTTTTTTAAGTATTATTTATCTTTCCTACTTGTTGCTAAGTTCTTTTTCAGGGTTACAGACATCAGTCACCTCTTTCAGTAGCCTTTTCTTTCTTATGGGCAATATCTAAGGGCAGCATAAATGCTCCCTGGAATCTCACATTTAGTTATTCACTTCGATGTTTTTAGTAGGCTGTTCAATACTAAACTCTTGTTTTGTTGTTTTACATTAACAAAAAAAGTCATGTTGTCAACTTTTTCCACATTAATTGATCTCGTAATTCTTGATTCTGTAGCTCTTTAGCTATTGGTTTGGGTTGGGAGGGACCTTAAAGATCATCTAATTCCAATCCCTTGCCATCAAATCGAATGAGCTCCTGTTTAGTAAGAAAGTCTGCCTTTGAGGCTTCATAGCAATTCAGACCAGTACAGACCTCATTTGTTCTTGGTGCAAGTGTCCAAGAGCAAAAGACGACAGGGGTTGGGAGTTGTTGGAGCAAAGAGAAGCTGCAGGTAGATTTAAAAAAAAAAAAAAAATAGTGATAAAGTTTGCATGAGTTGCATCTAGGATCAGGATATTTAAAGGGAAAAGTGTAATATTCTGCCTTAAGGAGAACTTGAGGAAATCCTTCTGCAGCAATGTGCATCAGCACAGAGCAGTTTAATGTCAAGGGATGCCAGTAATTGTACCATTACCGGTGCCGACTGACAGGCAATTTAAAGCTAAGCCCACATATTGATGGCCTTTGCATGTGAGCTTCCCTGCCCTGGGTACCTTGGGGAGTGATGAGGATGTGAGAAACATCCCGGCCTCTTCCCTGAAGGACTCTCTCTCTTAGGAGTAATTAGGCTCAGGGAGGTGTGGGGAGGTGTAATGACTTTTTTTTTCCCCTGTGCCCACGGTGCAGGAGTGATTCTGCCCTAAGCCAAACACAGTCCCTCAGGAAGCCTTTTTGAGGTGGGTTTCTAGCAGTGCAGTTGGCTCCCAGCCTTCCAGAAAGCCTTGGACACAGCAGGTATTTTCCTACTCTTTGCCAACTGTCTCATTTTCAAAGCTACGGCAGAAGTGGAGACAGGGTTTGAGGAAAATCAGTTTAGACCCAAGACAATTTAAAATAGTTTTAAGAGTAAAAAGCTGTGAAGAGCCTGTGTTGATCCTGTTGTGAAAGGTGTATATGTCATATCTGCCGTGAGCTCCAAGTTTTCATTTCTCTGAACTTCTGGCAGTAATTTTTTCTACAGAAAGAGCAGAAAAAAATCCCCTCCAGCAATATATAGATATTTTTATCCCAGCAAATGCCTAATGGTATGAGGATTTCTTTGATGACATGAAAGATTTATTTAATGCTGCTTTATCCTTTGGTAGCCCATCCAAGGAAAACAACGCTGGTATTTGTGGATTGCGTTTGAAGGTGGGGGGTTTTGCCTCCTGAAGTGCCATTGCAGAGTGTGTGAGTGAGGCTGACAAAGTTCTCGACTTTTTTCCACCTTCCTAAAATTATACAGAAAACAGGGCAATATTATTTAAGAGTAACAACACATGGAAAACCTGCAAGAGTGAGCAAGCTGGGGTCTCCTTGGAGGATGATGCCCTTTACCCCTCTCTCTACAACATTGTGGAAAACAGGAATTCTTTGTCTCTGTCCAGAATCTCCTCTCCTGCTCTGGGGTTTCTCTGCCAGCGAGCTGCGACTCTACCAACTGTTCGAGGAACAAAAGCTCTTTCCAGATCACATCACCCAGAAATAGCCTGCTGTCTAAAGTCCTTCCTAGCCCAGCTCCCTGCTCTCTATTTTAACATCCCCAGTCCTGTGGGGAAGATCCTAAATCTGCCGGGTATTTTTTTCCTGCAGGCCTGGCCTGGAGCACCCTGCGGGCTGGGCTGCAGGATGCTGTGCCACGGCCTCCTTTCAAGGCACAGGGCACAGAGGCTGCTGTAGAGAGAGGTCAGAGCACTTTGTGACCAGAGATCCAAGGGAAATGCTACTTCAGACGTTCTCAAACACAAAATCTTGCAAAGGCTTTCAGGGCAACAGATATGTAATATCTCAATTTTATTCTGAAGCTGTCAGACAATAAAATAACAATGAGTCCCTGGCCTGATAATCACATTTCAAGCAGAAGGTAACAGAGAAAAAATACTTTTATTTCTCAGGAAAAAAGTCTGTGTATGCTGGTTATATGCTGACATCCAGAAATCCTAAAGGAGCAGCCAGTAGACACTAGAGGGCAAGATGTGGGATTGCCCATTTAGTTTACAGATAGCTGGATTTAAAACAAAGAGTGATGTGAAATTATATGCACAGTGCGATGTACTGACAGGCTTCCCGAGGTGCATTCTGCAGAAAATACTTTGTGTGTTTTATCTCTGTGTCATAGACAGAGCAGGGTGTGGGATCCTGGATGCAGATCCACTCCTGGACCCGGCTCAGGAAAATCAGTGCAAGAATTTTGTTTGATCAGACCCATCCAAATTACTGGTGCGATCATTGTTCTCTGCTTAAATTAGAGTTTCCATAGCAGCAAACATAATATTATTAATTGGTAGGAGAAGTAGGTGAAACAGCAAAAATTACTTGAAAATTTGTAATATTCTTTTATTTCAGCTTCCTCTGATCAGAAACAGCTTCCAGGGGATTTGTTAATGTATTTTCAAATACACCTTTAAAGCTTTCCTATTTAGTTTTAGCAACTAAATGCATTAGTTCCACCAGAACAGAATATATCTACCAGACACTCTGAACCCTGGAGCTCCCCTCCTTCATACATTGCTGAGAAACTTTGTGTTGGGAACTTGGAGATCACGGATGACACTATTCCAGCTACCTACATCAAAATTTCTTGATTGCTTTACAGACTTGGCTTACTTTGCAAATCCTGCAAGTACATTTCAATCAAGCTTGAATTTGACTTAAAAATAAAAATATTTCATCCAAGAAATTGGATTTTTCAATTTATTATAACTTTAAAAAAGATTCAAGCTAGTGTGGATGACCCAATATAGTATGACTATGATGTTTTAAAAATCATCAAAGCAATTCTTTCTTATCGTGTGAATTTGCTTGCAAGTTTGACCTTACTTGCTACATTTCCTACATGTACTGCAGTGCTTTAACCACATCATTTCCAGTAATCTTTCATGGCTGCAGCTCTACTTAGAAAGTCAGATGGATAATAGCATTTCATTGATGTCCCTTTTCTTTATATCAAATTAATCTGAAAATGGAATGCAGTGAAGTTACAGGAAAATTGAGGGCGAAGCAACGGCTCTTTCTTCCTATGGAAATTATTTATGATTTTTCTATACATCTCATAAGTTAAAAGGCACAGTAGACAGAATGATGTTCCTCTCTTCATCTGTGAAATTCAGGAAATGATAGCTCTTACTTGTGTAATCTTACCGCTGTTGTAGTGAATCGATTGCTGTACGAACTGTACAAGTTACACTCTGGCATTTCCTACACAGATAAATCAAAATAAGGCTCTTCTGCACATTGGAGTGAGACTCGGAAGAACAGATGACAGAACTTATTAAGGCTGTGAATCAAGTCAGAAGGGGCTGTGATTCCTCCAACATACAGAGAAGTGGTTTCTGAGGTTTCCAGATAAGATTGTTTCTTGATGATCAAAGTTCCGAAAACAAAGTAGAAAAAATAATCTCTTGTTTTATTCAATGGTTCTGACTTTTTATTCTAAAATTATTATTATTGTCATTGTGTGGGACCCCAACACTGGTGGTTAAAGTCCTCCACTGACCAAGGATCCCAGTATCATGGAATAGTTTGGGTTGGAAGGGACCTTGAAGCTCATCTCATTCCACCCCCTGCCATGGGCAGGGACACCTTCCACCATCCCACATTGTTTGAAGCCCCGTCCAACCTGGCCTTGGACACTTCCAGGGATGGGGCAGCCACAGCTTCTCTGGGCACCCTGTGCCAGGGCCTCACCACCCTCGCAGGGAAGAATTTCTTCTTAATACCTAATCCCCTCTCTTTGCCAGTTTGAAGCCATTCCCTTTGTCTTGTCACTCCAGGCCCTTGTCCAAAGCTCTTCTCCAGCTCTCTTGGAGCCCCTTTAGATGCTGAAAGATGTCTTAAGTTCTCCCCAGAGTCTTCATTTCTCAAAGCCATGTTAAACAGTAGTAAGGAGAGTGTAATCAAAAATTCAGATTAACACAACCTTGATCATCTCAGGCACTCTTCTCTTTTTTCCTGTGTGTTTCTGGCCCCAAGGTACAAAAAACCACAGCTTTTTTATAAAACTCAGATGCAAAGTGATAAGAGCTGAAGGTTTTGAATGGGGAAGTTTAAAACCATGAGCTCTCGCAAACAATACTCTCCATGCAGTGTTTTATACTTACGCTTTTTACTTAATGTGTGGGCTCAGTCTTTGGAATAGCTTTAAGTGTTATAATTACAGCTCTGCTGAGTTCATGGGGCTTAAGGCCACAGCTCTTGAGCCATGGTACCTATGAACCTGGTGTCTGCACAGGGTGTGACCCCATTAGCTGGGCAGAGCTGAGTGTATTTGAGTCACAACTGCGCTTTGGGGAAATCTTCATCTTATTCCAATATAATTAAGGAAATCCAGGCCACAGTGGTTCAACACAGAGTGTTTTATGCTCACTCGAGTAGCATTACAGTGAATTGCTGAAGAGGTGTATTAAGTTCTCAAGGATTGTAATCTGGGACTTTGATTGCCAAGCAAAACACCGAGACGGATATTTGATGTCTTGAATGTTACGTTCTTCCACTTGTAAAGACGGTATTGTCAAACAGGATAATTCACTCTTCTGCCAAAACAAGTTCTGTAAATGGAGTTTGTATGTAGTAACTGTTTAATATATCGAATCTTCCTACACTGCACGTTCTTGGCAGCACAACCGGTGCTCCAGGGACGGGCCAGCTGTGATTCCGCGGTGGGAGCGGGCAGCCTGTGCAGCGTGACCAGGAGCGCACACTCTGTGCTGGTCACACAGGCTGGGGGACACAGGCCACATCCCAAACTGGGGTTTTACTCTTTGGATCTTTGTGCAGCAAGAGAGGAGTGAAATTTTGCATCGTTTGCATGTCTCAGAGGACAGAATGGAAATTCCCGCTAGAACAAGGTCAGGATGATAAAAGCGACATGAAAGAGGGTCTTTTGAGAAGGATGGCATTGAGAATCTTGGGCTTCAGAAGGAGAAAAATGTCTCAGGGAGTTGGTAATAAGACACAGATTATATTTCCTATAGGTCACTGTCTCTGTTCCTGCTCGGATCAGTGGTGGTGGCTGAACATCACAACGAGCCAGTGGCTGGGTTAGGCCGGCGCTGTGAATGTGCCGACTGTTCCAGCCTGTTTTCTTGTGGGATTATTCACATCTCAGAAATGCCATCTTGACTCTGACTAACTGCTGTCCCCATTAGCACTGTAAACAAGGAGGTCAAGGACCCAGCTGGAACAAAGGCTGAGCTATTGCCTCCTTTCAGGCTACACTGAGCCTGGGAGCTCACAGGGAGGATACAGTCCCTCTGTAGAGAGATTTCCATCTGCAAGGCACTCTTCTTAAAGGGCTGAAATGTCCAGTCACACATAAGAACTCATTAGAAATTAAAATAACGTGATTAAGAGTTTAAAAATGAGTAGTTCAGGCTCTTACAGAGAGAACAAGCAGTGTATACCTAAGAGGAAAACTGCAGCATTATTTTGAGGATGGTTTTCTGCCTCAGCCTGAAAGCATTCTTTAAAAAATTGTTATAGTATTTACATTTCTAATTTTATACATTTCTAATCCCATTTTCATGGACATTAGGCACTGGAATACATTTAGTCTCATTCTCTCCTCCTAAAACAGAATCTGTGCTTCATGACCCAGTGATTCCCTCCCTGATGGAGAACTGACTGACACCTTTTACAGTGAGAACCACCTTGAATCTTCCAGTCTCTAAACCCTGCTTTGCTGGATGAGACAAATTGTGTGTTAAAATTTGGAAAATAATAATAATAAAAAAGAATTTGAAGGGAACACCATCATTTTAATTTCCAGCCTAACGATGTTACCATCCCTTCAGGTTGTTCCAAGAGCACGTAGGGATTAATGAGTTAAGTAAGACGTAATGAGCATTTATTTTTCCAGTTGCAGCTTTTTACTGGAACACAGAACAAATGCTGCTTATCCACTCAACTCTGAGAAGTGAATTAAATGCTTCTACCTCCAGACCTCAATGGTAATATTATTTATGTCACAGGGATGCCGACACAGACACTGAACACTGCGAAGGATTAACTGTTGGGTCTTTGGAAAGGACCCGAGTGCTGCACAGCCCAGCACCCCAGCATCGTTTAGTATCCACAGCCTCAGGGAACTGCTCCCTGTACTTATGGATTGCCCAAGGGGAGAGATAGGACCTGGAAAAGGAGTCAGCGAGGGCCGAACTGCTGCAGGGCTGAGGATTAAATTGGGATGTGGAGGCAAAGGTCAGCAGGACCCTGCCACTTTTACAGACAAAACCAGCTCTGACGGAGCACAGGGATCCCCATCTCACTCAGGAATGAGCTCTGGGATCACAATTAGCATTTTGTCTTCTGTATTGCAGAGAGCTGCACTTCTCTCAGCTCTCTGCTCTGGAGGCTCCAGCTGTGCTAGGAAAAGTTGTCCCTCTGGACACAAGAACATCTACTTGGATCCATGGAGCTGTTCCTCATCGGTGCTGTACCTGCCCAGCTGTAGATGTTTTGGGCAGTTTCATAGGAGAAATAAAATATAGGGTTAGGATTTTTTTGGAGCCATTTTTGGATCTCATTCACCGCTGGCGTGGTAGTGGACGAAGCCAAGAGCGATGTGGATGTTCCTTGGTAGTGGCATGACCACATAATCTCTTTTATTAATTAATTAAACTCCATTGGAAGCTGATTGGGTTTATGGTGTACTTTTATCTCTGCTGCCCTTCCAGGGACACTTCCCAAGATGATGGGGTCCTTACAAGGAGCTGTCAACCTAAGCCTTACTATTCCTAGAGGAAATATATGGTAACTTACACCCTGGCAGTGCCATCCTTGAACACTTCCTTCCTCCTGATATCTGCTCCTTCTCCCTGTTCCATCCAGCCTTACCTGGGTGTTTTAAGATATGTGACACAAACCTGATTTTCTTGGTTTCAGGGTAATTAGCAATATATTGGGCCTGTATGTTTTCAGAAGGAAACCTCAGGTAAGAAGTGTAATATCAACATAAAGTCTAATTTTTCCATCAGTGTTATTTTGGAGTGATTCAGTGTGCGTGTCTGCAATGTGACTAGAAGGTTGATAAAGTAATTACCGTTTTTATGAATCTTGGAGTTATTATTCCCTTAGTACAAGCCCTTGTAACTTGTCAGCTTCAGGGGGAACATTCATCACAATTTTTTTTTTTTAATGGCAACATGATATGAAAATGGCTTATGCAAGAAAATTCACCTTACATGTTCTAATAGCTGCTTTCAATTTGTTCTTCCCATCAGCACCGTTAATATGCAAATACTATACAAAATTATGATGTCAAATCATAGACCTAATCAGTATATTCTACTTTGTGTATATTTGCTATTACTATAGAAAAATGCAAAATATATGAAAAAAAACCAAACAATTATGAGCCTAATCGTTGTTCACCAAAAGAATGACAAAAGACAGGAGAAAAGGAAAAATCAATATTAGAAAAAAGAATTAGTCCTCTGGGTCAGCCACTGGCAGGTGTCCTTTTTAGACAGCAAAAATCTATCAATAAGATCCCTGGAAAGCAATTGTTTGTTATGCGTTTGTTTTCTATTGAATCAGAAGGTCATATTGACCCTTGGATTTGTGATTTTGTCTGATTTGCTCTGGACTATTTTGCAATATATTTAAATAAAATTGTTTTTTAAATAATACTCCTGTTTCACTGGAGCAGTAACACATAGTCTTATAATATTTGTATTTATTTGTAAATTTTAACTTCTTGATACATATGTAACTTTTGACATATTCAGAGAAATGCTAACTTGTATCCATTTAATCACTGAAATGAAATTTCAGGAAACTGGACAAGGTGTATGCACAGAATGACTGCAGATGGCACGGAATTAATGTGTAAAAAAAACCCTGAAAAAATATGAGAAGAAGAAAAACAGTGTTTACAACTGCTAATTTGACTTGTCCATCCCTGGGCTCTATGAATCCACAGGCTGTGGTGTAAAAGTAATTTGTTGAAAATATCAATAGGCAGTTATAAAAAGTGATGTCAAAAACAAGAGTGGAAAACCAGCCATTAACCAGGGTCCTGGCAACCTGCTCCTTTTCCAATGTGCAGACCCACAAAACCCCATCCTGATGATGTGTGACTTGGACATGTTACTTAAAAGGGGGTTTTTTTGGGTAAGAAAAACAAAACAAGAAAGGCAGTGCATTAGGTAATATTACTGGAAAGCTAGGTGAACTTAGAATCAATTTTATTTTAACACCATATATTAATATAATTTCCAGTCCGGTTTGTTTTGTTCTTTAATAGCCCCCCTGGCAGGTGAGCCTGCACATATCTATAATTTCCTTCTAAGCATCGTCTGATGGCAGTGATTATAACTTTATAAACTCCATCACTGGATCCTCCCTGAGAGACCCAGACACTAATGGGAGATTTATGAAGTATTTAAGTACTCGCTCTAGAGCTGAGATCCAACAACCACCCTCCAGCTGCTGATTTTTTGGCTAAAGGTTACCCAGACATCTAAATTCTACAGAAACCCCTTGTTATTTTTGAAAGAGGTACCAGGCTCTGAGGGGATGTAAGCTGCCCCCAGCTTTATAAAGCATGCAGGTGCTGGGACCCCACACCATTACAAAACATACTGGGATCATGCCAGAAACTGGTTTATTTGCCCTATTTCCTGCCAGAAAGCCCCAAGACCTGGCTGTGCTGTTGGAGGGAGGGAACACTGCATATTCTGAGCAAAACACTACAAGAAGTAGTGATTTCCCCTAAGACCCCCATATTTAGACACACACCATGGCAATAGAGCAAGGTAGTTACATATTTTTAATTTTATTTATGTCCTATCGTACATTTTTTCCAAGACCGTAGATAAAGCTGCAGAGCATCCTGCAGGATTTCAGATTTATTTATTTTTTTTTTTATTTTTTTAAGATGATACAAGTTCAGGTCAGGTGTGATTAAGGAGAAGAATTCATGTCAGCTGTGATTAATCATTTGCCTCCTTGTTGGACTTGGTGGAAAACACCTGAACCCAATAAGGGTTCAGGAGGCAAGGGTGGACAAAGAAAAGCAGCAGCTCTGTGGTGCTCTAAGAGAAAGCAGCTTCTGGGATTTAATCTGGGAAGAAGGAATAATTAGGAGTATGGAGCAGTGCAGACTGAACAGGGTGAGTGATAATAATATTTAGATCAAATATACGGTTTGGGGATGAAAGAGGGAAGTGATCTTAATTAAGGGGGGCTTTGAGTCTGGAAAAAGTGTTGCTTTTTATGCTCCGTGAGGGTGAGGCTGGTGAGGAACAGGGAAGGGAAATGGGAAAGGACACTACAGAAACCTTGAGGCAGTGATTATGCTGAAAGAATAGTAAATTGTGTGAAGATAAGGGAGGTGAGGCAGGGGATGCTGTCTTTGGGGTTGGTCTCCAGTGTTCCTGCCCTAAGACCAAAAACCTTGAGGGCTCCAGGGATCTCAGGTGTGAGAGCTGTTCTGCTGAGACTTTAATGCACTGATTCTGCCCATATTATAAATTATTCTTGCTACTGGGTCTCAGGTTGCACTTGGGGGAAGAGCAAAGATTGTTTTCAGTGTTCAGAAACAGTGAAGTGTTGTTCAGGTCTGTTGGTAAGAAATTTGCTGTTTGCTTGCTCAGAGTCTGTGGGAAAGAAAATGTAGGGGGTGAAAGGAGCTGGTTTATTTTTATGGAAGACCCGTTCAAGCAAGTTTAAATACAAAACAGAGAAACACCCAAATGTTGTATTATTAGTGATGATTGAACTGGGACTGCTAATTGCTGTACAGAAATGGGATCACAGCAGTGCTGCAATGGCTGAGAGACACAGGGGGGCAAAAAGAAAAAGAAAAACCTGCCATGGGTGAAACCTGGACTGCAGCTGGTGTTGGCCCTGGCAGAGCTGATAAGGTTGTGTATCCTCCAGAATGTTTCTTCATAGTTTCTTTTCAGTTGGATGTGAAAGCACAGTGGGTTTTCATGGCATGAACTAGCTTGGGGGTTTATTTGTGTATTGATAAGGCTCCTTCTGATAAACAATGCTGTCTTGCTATCAGTTGGAATAAACCATATCCAACATACGTAACTCTTAGAGCAACTTGGATTGAAAAATACCTGCGTGTGTTGCTCTGCTGTGTCAAAGAGCTTTTGCCAAGCCAGACTCTGTCCCTGGTGAAAGCAGAGGAGAATCATTGAGGTTCTTGGATATAAATGGATGGAGAAATGGATTTGACTGGCTGTTTGAAAGTGATTTGTGTGTCTGGGTTTTATCGGTTCTGTTTCCTGAAGCTTGATGCAGCCACTCTGGAAAGCAAAGAGTGTTTCTTTGCTCAGGCACAGTGTGCTGTATCCACACACCTAAATAATAACTGTACAGCTTTTCCAGCTCTGGATATTCTGTAGCTCTATGCAATGCTCAGGAAAGATCTCATTCATATTTCCCTGTATTTTGGAGAAGAGGCAAAGAGGCTGCTGAAATGGCATAATTTAGTCGATCTGGAATATAGATGGGGCCTGACCCTGAATTTGGTTAGATAATGTAAATCGTGTTGACTTCCATAGCCGAATATTTTGGTTTTCCACTGAATTGCTTTAGTTTTCCCGTACTTCCCTGTATATCACAGACTCAGCATTCTCTCTGTTGCATAATATCTTATTTTCAAGGTCAAACTTAAACTTGCCTCAGCCTCTTGCTCCGTTGTATTAAAATGAATGTTCCTGGCAATGTCAGCAAAATGCAGCTGTGTAATCAGCGTCACACAGTGGATCCCTTCTTAATCTGAATTGAGAAGCGCTATCTGGTGCTGGAGGCTGAGTGGCAGCCCCAGAGCTGCTGTGCAATTTCAAATGCCAGGGTTATGTCTCGGGATGTCGTAGCGTTCCCTCAAGTCCCAGAACAATCTAAATTGCTCTTCTCTTTTCCTACCTGTGCTATTCAGCGCTGAGCTTTGTAGGCCGGGGCTAATGGAAAATGTGTCTGCCCAAGGGAGAGGGTGAGTTTTGTATCAAGTACTTCCTTCCTTTTAAGGAGGTTTGACGGATTGCTCCTGTTTAAAATTTTATATAAATAGCGACGGGAGCATTCCTTCACTGAAATACCTGAGATTTGTGAGAAGTTTGTGTTCTGTGCACAGTTAACAAAGGAACATCCCTCAAATGTAGTCGTACCTTTGTTTATTTGAAAAATGGAAGCTTATCAAACTTTCAAAACTCCCTTTTCAGTAAATGGAAGCACAAATATTATTTAATTTTTAAAATAAAGAAAACAACAGCCTTTCCAATAGATTTTAATTTGAAGTAAATTGATTTTTTTTTTTTCCTTAGACCATTTCTGACCTTACTTGCCTGTTGGCATTAATGCTAGTGGTATGCTCACAAAACCCAAGGTGGCACATTAAATGTGACAAAGGATCCCTCCAGTTTGTTCTAAACAATTGTAAAGGATGTGATGACCACCACTGAGAGATCTAGAGATTATCAGGAGCCTCCAAGATAAGGTTGTGTCTCTAATTAGCTGTTAATTAAAATCTTGATATCTGGCCTGTATCCAGTGGCAATTCCAGACAAGATGATAACATCATTCTGTAGTGTAGTTCAGTTATTCTAGAACTCTTTACCTGCATGTTTTACCAACAGCTGGCACATGGCTAAACTACTAAAACCATTTAATTTTTTTTTTTTTTTTTTTTTTTTTTTTTTTTTACTTTTCTGGAAGATAGATATGAAAAGGGCAGGATGAGGCACAGAGTAACTCCACAGAATCATGGGCTCGGTGGTGTCTCACTTCCAGTTGGTGTTATAAATTTAAGTAGAAAACTTAACTTAAACTTTGGTTTTCTTTAGAAGGACATGATATGATTTGAGAACAGAGCAATCAAAACCGCACCAAAAAACCCCCAAGCATGTGTGCTGTATTTGTGGAGTTTTACTTCAGCTATTTGCCATCAGCTATTGCTAGTGTTTCACTCATTTTAATTTCTGAAAGGATTAATCAAGTATCTTTTATTGCAAGCAGTCCATAAATGCCATGCCCAGGTGGTTTGTTCCCTTCCATCTTGAACAGAAGACGATTTTTGTTGGCAATTAATTCTGGTTGATTTCTCGAGATAGATTTCACAGGTTTATTAAACTTTTCCATTAACTTTTTTCAGGGAGGTTTGAGCATCCTCCTGGAGAGATGATGAAGGATGTAATTGGAAAAGAAGTTAGATTTTTTTCAAGGTGACTGTTGGGTTGTTTTTATTGTTGTTCAGTAATTGTTCAGTACAAAACTGTCTGAGCCCTGCTCGAAACAGAGGCCTGAGCCCACCCTGACCTGTCTGATGGGCTCCTTGGTGCAAAAGCTCTCTCATCTGGAGAAAGGAGTGTTCACAGATGATTGGGGATGTGGTTTCAGGTTTGGTGTTTCCCCTGGGAGATGGACATTTTGGGTGAGCTGTCTGCCTTAGCTGAGGAGTTTGAGAAGTCGCCCAAGTGCTTTGATGTGCCTGCTCTTAACCATGAGGTTCCTCACAAAATGGAGATTTTAAAGGGAAAAGGTGAGATAATTCTTGTTGTTTGTTTAGTGGATGGTGATACCAGCCTCGAGGAGAAGGCTCTGGTCTGGAACTGTGGTGTGGATGGAGGTGCACACCAATGGATTCAATCAGAGGTGAATCTGGGAGGAGCAGCACTTCAAACCCATACAGGCAGCATTCCATAAACTTTAATGCTAGGCCAGTCTTCCTCCAATGTGTGTGCTTTGGGGCACCAGTGCTGGGGTTGTTCAGGTGTCCCTGAACAGAGACCTGCTCCATTTCCCGGGGATTTCAGTGTCCTCTTCGTGGAGCCTTCCTGTGCCATCCCTGATACCAGCAGGAGTGACTGAGTGTGATGCAGCATCTGCTGGCTCCGGGCATGGTGTTGTTACAGCTTCAGCAGGGCTTTGTTTCTCTACAAGAGCACAAGCAGGGCTGGCAGTGTGACTCAGAAGCTGCTGCACTCGACTGAATATGAGTGTGTGTGCCCTGCTCACATCCTTGGTTTCATAAAGCTTGTAACAAACAGTCTGAGTGGCCAGATATCTGTTTGGTTTTTGGTGTTTTTTTTTTTTTTTTTTTCCTGGAAACAGGACACTGCTGCACTTGCACTGAAAGCTGGCAAAGGTTAATGTCATTTTGAGCAAAGCTCTTTGCTTATTTTATGCTAATCTTATGAAAGTTATATAAAAGTAACAACTCTGTGGCTCTTCTGAATGTAATTTTGCTAAGGGAAGATCCCAGCTCTTTTGAAGTCGGTGGCAAAATGCTGTTGACTGGTTCAGCCTTTAACCTTCTGTGTATCAACCAGACTGTGCAGGTGCATAAACTTTTTCTGTGACTTTGACTAAACCTGCAAGTTTTGCAGAACATTAAAACCAGGCAAAATGCAGCACATGTGCTATTTATACATGAAGAACTCCAATTTTCTTCAAAGGCAGATCTTCTGCAGTATCATACAATTACTTTCAACTGCTTTATATGCTTTTACTTCCAGGACTTGCCTTATATGTGTTTAAAAGATAGGAAGGAATTTCTACCAGGAGATAGCATGAAAGATCAAATATTTTCCCTGTCTTCAGTTTCTTTATCTCTTTAGAAGGCTTAGAGACAGCAGCAGGTAATTTGGGGTGTACATTTTTGAAGAACGTCAGCCTTTAGCTGTTCCCATTACCAAACCAAGCTTTCAGAAAAATGTGGTCACTTCATAAGGATGTCTGACAAGAACTGCCTTCTTCTGAGCAAAAAAAGCTGTTGGTCTTTATCTTCTATTTAAATAAAAACTGAAATAACTAAAAAAGATTAAAAGCAAAAAGGGAATAATATTCAGCAAACAGAATATATATGAAAAGGAAGTAGCCCCTTTGGTAGGGTTATACGAGAGAGGAAAACATATTTTTGCCTGGCTTTGTGCTTGTCTACATGAGTAATTAAAAAGAGGTGGTAGGCTTGGGTTTGAAAACAGGAGGAGCGTGTGCTTGCAGCACTCTGTGTGTGTGTGTGTGCTTAATCCTACTTTTAGAGTTCATGACAGTCCTTTCCAAAGTCAAGTTTCAGAAAATACTATGACAGTTAGCTACAATTGCAAACAAGTCATCAGTTGTCCAGAAACAAGACATGAAGTTTGTGTGGGGCGAAAGTAGTGGGGGTCTTCAGGGCTGTGAAAGTTGAATTTGAAGGACAGTGAGGTTTTTCACTCCAGTGCGTTCTCATAATGAATTTTATCACATACCACATTGCTCCTTTTCATCCTCCCCTTCATCTTTTCTTTTCATGATACCAAATAAGCAGGATCAACATTTCTTAGAATGAAAATACTTGCTGCCACTCCAGTATTTTACTTAAACAAAAAATGGGTTTAGGTTCCATAGATGGAGGACTTGTTTCCTTGCTTATGACTCCTTAAATATTCCTGTATTATCAAAAACCTAATAAAAATGAAGGCAATATGGCTTCCCATAGCTCTGTGCCCCAAATTCATCCTCTTCTCTCAGCTTTGTGCTGATGGCATCCCTGGGTGCTGCAAACCCTGGCTCCCCTCCAGCCATCTGCAAGTCCCAGGCTGTGTAAATTCAGAAAGGAGAGATCATAAACAGATTTAATTGCTTGTTTGAGTTTCATTTGTGTCTTTGCTATTTTCCCACATTGCTTTGTGTGTGCCCTGTAAAGTGTAGTCCAGTAGAGCCATTAAATTTGCTTATATTCACTGTGGATATTAAACATGCGAGTTTGAAGCTGGTGAGAGGAGAAACAAGCGAGGGTTGAACTTTTCTCCTCTCCTTTCTGAAATGGCAGTGTTCAGGAGTCTCAGAAGGCTTAAGGAAGGAGGTAATATTTTAATTGCCTTGTATTTCTCTGGGAGATTAATAGTGCTGTCAGTGCAGGAGAGGGCATGGAGCTGAAATACACACAGGAAGATGCACAACAAGAAATACAAACCTCACTTGATGGCTCTGAAGGGCCAAATCCTGCTCCTCTGAGTCCTGTGCGCTGTGGGGATTTAAAGCCAGCTGGTCGTGGCTGTGTCGTGCTGCACATGGACTAGATCAGGGCTGCAGGTCCCTTCCAGCTGAACTGTTCTATGTCACCTGCCCCCAGCTGCAGCATAAATGCTTGTGTGGGAATATAGGAACTTGCTCAGTGATTCCTACTGGAAAATCCATAACTTTTGTGTAAGGAAAGCATTTATAACTGAATGTCCATTTGCCAGGGCATGGAGGAGGGAGGGAGCTGCTGTTGGAACTGAGTAACAGGTACATTACTGAGGGGGTGTCAGGGGCTGTGAAGCTCTCTCCTGGATTTACTTGTAGCCTTACTTCTAAATCTGATGCCTCAATTTCTTATGCTGAATGGTTCCCGCCTCTAATTATTGTTCTGCTAGCATGAATATGCATCACTGCTTATGTTAGAAACCTGAAGGGCATCACAAATAAGTGGGAAGATGTGCTGCTCTTAGATTTTGGCACTTTTTTCCCTCCAGTATTCTTCATGTTGACTCTTCAGCTTACGCTGAGTATTAAAAAAAGCCCGAACAAAAGCCTTATTGTAAGGGAAGAAATATTAATGACAGAGAAAGAAAACATCAAAATTTGCTATTTGGTGTTTGGTCCTTGGAGTGTTTTTCAGTTCAGGCTGTCAGCTGGTAGGGGTTGCTCAGCTCAAACAGATGTTCCTGTTCTCAGCCAGAGTCCGACTGCAGAGGGACAAACTGGGTTTTTCATCACTCATGTTTCTCGTGAGAGAGGGAGTGATGTGAAACTTAGTTTGTACATTACCAGGGAGAAAACAGCTGTTTCCATGAGCTCCAACTCCAGATTTCCAGTAATCTTTTTTCTTAGCCCTGTGTTGAGACCTCTTGCTGCCTGCAGACACCAGTGGTTTGTACAGTGTGTGGTGTGTGCAGAGGGTGGGGAGAGCTGGCCTTTGTGGGTAAATTATACCTTCAGTGCAGGGTAGTGGATTTATTTGTGTAACTAATGGCTTCTGTAAATGGAAGTTACGCTGCAGGTAATGCTCAATTCAAAGTCTTTAGTAAATATGTGTAATGGGGTTGGGGGTACTCTTACTCAGAGGACTGAGCACGTGTGAGATATGGTACAAACATTTCCTATACATGGGAATTGTCAAACATCTCTTAGATCAAAGGAAGAAAAGATAGGCTACTTAAAAATAATAATAAAAATATAGCTAAGCTTCTATTTTATTTGTCCCTTTAAGAGATGGAAGAATGACTCTGCAGAATAATCTACACTATTGTGAGGAAGTTCTAGTTAGTCTCATGGTTTTCCTCAGCAGGAGAGATGGATGTGAGCTTAGTCCCCTGGTTTTATTCACCCTGGTGAATTCCAGTCAGGATTCATTCTCACTAGTGAGATCAAAGCACAGAGTTCCCCTTCCACTAACACGCTGCCTCAAAGGCATTAATTGCTTCTCCAAAATATATATACATACATATATATATATGTATATATATAAAAATATAAATATATATATGTATGTATGTTGGCAAAGCCACAGAGCTTCATTGTGTTATTGCAGGTGCTTAACCAACCTCTGAGCTTGAAGAAAAGTGTGATTTATTTTATTGCACTTTGTGCCAAATGAATGGGTGAGGGATTGCTCTGCAGCTCAGCTGACATGAAAGCAAAGCCTGGCAGGTCGCAGCTCCCTGTGAGCGCTGCCAAAGGTCAGTCCTGGGCTGGGTGTTGAGGCTGATGTTGGACATGCTGATAGAGATAAGGGTGATGAACTTCTATTTTCTAGCCTGAGAAATGGATAGGGCAGCAGAACTGATAGAAATGTACTGTAATGCCTTTCTAAATGGGCTTAAATAGGATTGGCACTGGAGAGGTGTTGGCAAATTATGGTGTTTTCACTTCTACCTTTGTGAAATGTTCATTGCAATTGGTTCTTACTGTTACCACCGATCAGAAAGGTTGGCCTATAGGGCAATTATTTTCCTTAGCTTAAACAGTCCAGGTTCTGGACAATGTTGTGCTTAAAATATATTTAAAAAAATTAAAATGAATAAAGTGTTTTTTTACAATCCAGTAGTTTCTTGATGCAAGTTAAATTCCAGCAGGTGTGTATTGCAGGTGTAGATGATCAACACTTTGTGACAATCCTGTTCCTAATTTTCCTCTAATTTCCTTGATTGCTTATGAGTTAATTGTGTGTGTAGTGAAAGAAAGACTTCAGAATGCTGCTTCATCAGTTAATTAAGAGTAAATCAACACATTTTAAAAGGTGGTAAAATAGTTTTAGACTTTTATTTATGTTTTCTTGAGCTGTACCTGCTTTTTGAAATTTTTTTCTTCTTCTGAACTCTTTGCTCTGCAAACCTGTTGTGTAATTGCAGTTGGCTATGGAATGAGAAGTTAACTATTCACATGCTAATCAAGAGCTACTTTTGGATTTGCAGATCTCTCAAACACCTTTGCACTGTGTGCAGAAGGAATGCTGAGACTGAGGGATGATTTGGTTCTAGTTTGCTAAGGAGTTTACATGAGCATATATGTAATTGCACCTCTTTTTGCCAATTGATTTTATTACAGTGCTTAATGGTTTGTTGAGTAGTTTATAGGATAATGAATGTCATTTCCTTGTATTATACTATAAATAACTTGGCATATTTTTAATTAGGCTAATCACGGTAGCTTTCTCTACTGCTGTAATCAAGCTTTGCTTTTTGCATCCAAGAAGTAATGTACATCTATATCAAGTTAGACCAATTATGTTTTTCTAGAGAGTACAAGATTTTGTTGATTGTATTTTTTTAATAGCACTTCCCTTTTTGAATCTTAGCTCTGTTCTGTTGAAATTATAATTAGCTCAATTGGATGAGTTTTATTTACTTTAATATTCTGATTAGAAGAATGAATAAGACAGAACTTTTGTTCCATGTCAGATTTTGGAGTTTGGCTTTCTGTAGCATTGGAAGACAAGCAGGCATTTCCTAGCATGATGTTTAAAGATATTTTAAAACCACATGAAGTTAAATGCTTACTTTTGATTTCAGTTGTAATCTCTAAGTCTGTTAATTATAGAAACTAAAAATACAGAAGTAGTGAAACAATTCAAGCAAAAGTTTGCGAGTGTTCCAAGTACTGTGTGGAGTGATCTCCTGCATGGGGGAACCCAATGTGCAGGAGCTGATGTCCAGCACAGCTTGGAGATGCTCAAGGGTCCCCAGCTCCAAAGGGCTGGCAGGATGGCAGTTTTGGAAGGGACCTTACAGATTATTTCATTCCAACCCCTGCCATGGGCAGGGACACCTTCCACTATCCCAGGTCACTCCAAGCTCTGTCCAGCCTGGCCTTGGACGCTTCCAGGGATGGGGCTGCCACAGCTTCTCTGGGCACCCTGTGCCAGGGCCTCCCCACCCTCACAGTAAAGAGTAAGACCTGAGACAGCAGGACAGAGAGGTGCAGTTATGATTAAATCTCCCCTGCCCGTCCCCTGCTGATGTCCCTTGAGTGTGTTCTCTTTTGGCTGTTTCAAAAGTTGTTGGTTGGAAATTTTTTCAATTAAGTCGATTAATCAGAAAAAAACCCAAACCTTTTATGAAGTGGTCGGTCTTGCCCGTAACTGGAAAGCTGTACCCCTTCCAGTGAAACTTTTTCCTGAAGGAGAGAGTCCTTAGGTTCACGAAGGAATTCTTGAGGAGAAAGAGTCTAACTCCAGTTTTGCTCTTTTGAGCAAGAAGCTGTTTTCTACCACCTACAACTTCATGAAACATTCATAAAGTTTATCTTAGCATATTGCTGTTTTATAAATGGTGATGGATCTACAGAAAGGCCAACCCCTCTTCTCCACAGAACCCAAAAACCTAGACAGATGCAAATTTACCATTTCCTCTGTTACTTTTGTAAATGTAACCCCGTTTATGGTAAGGGCTGCTTGGTTTCCTGCTTCAGCTGTAACTGACAGTGTGAATATCCATTTCATTGCTGAGATTTGGAAGTTGTTAACGTGGCTTTCACCACACCGCAGAAGGTTTCTGCAGCTTTGCAGCTCCTTTGCAGGGCTCGAGCTGCTCACTCGCTGCGGTTTTGCAATTATGTCATCAAATACAAATCTAAACATCTGGCCATTTCTATAAAATACTGAGCCTGAGGAAACCGGAGAGAGCAGTGATGAGTCGGAAGAAAAATCCAGTGGAAATAGAGTTAAATGTCAATGTCTGCATCGTGCCTAGTTAATATTTCACAGGAACGCCGTCAACTTGTTATAGAGCCCAGAGGATTTACACATTTTTCTGACAGATGATCATGATTCCCATCAGTACACTTAATGCCAACATCTGTAGGGTTCTGCCTAATTTGGGAAACAAATATATTCTGTCCTCGTCAGAAAAGAATACTTTGTATGTTCCAGGAAATGCTCGTTACCTTGGGGTCAGTGCAATTAAGTGGAGGACAGAGATTTTTCACGGGATGCTATTACACTTCCCTTTTGGCTGCTGGCTTTAAATGCAAGTGGGCAGGTGCCAGCTCCTGGTCTTGGCATTGCAGTGAAAAAATGCTTTTGATCATGGCTCTTCGTAAAAACATATGAAAATAAAGTTTAAACATGGTCATTAGGGAAGTTTTGGTCATACTGTCTGTGCTTTATGGGTGAAGAACGTTGGGAATGTGTTGTACACAACAGCTTTATATCCTAATAATCACTTTCTTTAAGCTCCACTGTATTTTTTTATTATTATTTTATGCCTTTATTAGTCATTAGGGAAAATTTCTCAGAATTTAGGTTTTCTAACTTTCTCTACCTTAAATCATGGCCAGTCTTGATATTAAGGACAAGGACACCTGTATAAACATTCCTTTTCCTTGAGTCTCTTCTACCTTCTTCAGAGCTGGTGAAGATCTTCCCATCAACCTCTGTTCTATTTTGCTAAATAAATAATTCACTTGATCTCTTCTCTTGATGATATTTATTCCATAGATGATATTTCAGCAGGCTGGAATTCTAAATTATTTATGTCAGTGTGATAATACTCAAGGAAAAAGTTATGCTTCATGTTGGTGTATGGATTAGTTTTGTTTATACAAATGCAGTTGTGTGATACCTGTGTAGAATAACTGCAAGCAGGAGGAGAGGTGGAGTAGGAGTAGAATTCCTTCTCTGGGGAGCACACCAGAAAACTCAGGGTAGGCAGCCTGCCTGGATTAATGATATATTTCCATGCATAGAACAGGAAAAGTCTAGCCATGAATTGTCAAAAATGATAACAGGATTTCTCATTAACTATTTGAAAAACAACAGAAAATGGGACATGTTAGTGTGGGTTTGGTAAAGAAGAAAAGGCAACTTTTCAAAGAAGTCATTACTTCTAGGTAACTCATAAAATTATTTTCTTTTAGTTTGTGTTTCTGCAGATTTCTGTTCATCACTTTTAAATTATGTAAAGTAACTATCTGTATTAAAATTGGTGTAGTTGAGTTTTAATTTAGGCAGTACTTAAGGCAGTTACCTTCAGGGTTGGGAGGAAAAATCAGAATTTTTCATGAAGTGGTCTCTTTTATGTTGGTGTTGTTCAACCAGACCATGACTAGAAAAACTTAGAAGGGATTTTACCTGCCACAGGATGCTGTTGGGATATTTTTAAAATAAAATGTTTGCTTTTGAATGATAAATGTACTGCTATGTACTGAAATGTCAGCCTTGAGATTGTCTTGGTCCTGTGTTCCTTTGACAAGATGAGGAAGCACAACGGTGCCTATCAGTGAATCTGATCAGAATAAAAATGAACTTGCAAGCCAATAAAGTGAGTCTCCCCCACTTTATTAGAAGCAGCATTGAGTTAAACAGGAGCAGTCCTGCATTTGGGTTTGAATGATGAATAGGGTTTCATTTTCAAAGGTTATTTTCTCTGTCTACTTGATTCAAACTCAGTTACCTCTGATGAAATGTTCCTTCTGACTCACCTGGTTCCTCTTTGGATTTGGATGTGCAGAGGTCCAGTTTCTAAGTGTATAAAAGATGTTTTCATACAAGGTAGCAACTCCTCGGTATGCTTTTTGTTTTGCTTTCATCCTGATAATTTTTAATATTTTTAGTTGTCTCTTTTCATCTTGTTTTTGTCTGTGGTAACATAATTTCATCTAGTTTTTGCTTCCTTAACAACAGCCCTCTTACTGCTGTCCTTTTCCCTTTTCAGATGAGGGAGACCTCTTTCTTCCCATCAGTTTTTCTAGGGCATTCTTAAATCCTGAAGTCACAGAATAGATTGTTGGGGAAGAGACCTTTAAAGGCCACCTAGTCCAACCCCTCTGCCATGGACAGGGCAGGGTTCAGCTGCATCAGGTTGCTCAGAGCCTTTTCCAACCTGACCTTGAAAGTTTCCAGGGTTGGGGTATCCACATCTTCTGTGGTCAACCTATGCCAGGGCCTCACTGCCCTCAGAGGGAAGAATTTTTATTTAATATCCCATGTGACCCTGCCCTCTGTCACTGTGAAGCCATTCCCTGTTGTTCTGCCACTCCAGGCCCTTGTAACAAATCCCTCTACTTGAGCTCTTTTCTCCAGGCTGAACAACTCCCAACTATCTCGGGCCTTTCTGCCTAGGAGAGGTGCTCCAGTGGCTGATCACCTTTGTGGCTCCTCTGGACCGTATATGAATCACAAATAGTGTCACTTGGTGGAAATGAGAAGGGAGATGGTGTCCAGTGATGTTTGGGCCTCCGCAGAAAACCATGAGGACCAAACAATGTCCTGAGGCCGGGCACAGTCAGGGAGTAAAACCGTGAAAATTGATTTACTTGCAAGTGTCCAGTGAAAACCTTAAGGACCTTCTTTTCAGAGGTAAAATCAGTGGAGTTTGGAAGAGCTCTGGAAATGTGGTTTCTAACCTATCTTTGTAAATTTTGAGAGCTTGTTCAGTTCCTTAGTGCTCACAAATCCACGAATGTTTCTGCTGCGGAAGGTAAAGTTCATTTGGCCTGGCAGATTAATCTCTGTGGGGGGTTAAACTGGTCACATGTCCACCAAAAGCGGGAAATTATGGTTCCAGCTCTACCTCCTCACTCTTCCTACTGCATTGTGTCATGTCCCTTTTAAGCTAAAATAGTTCCCAGTGGGATGTTTCTGATGGAACAAAAGCGAGGGAAAGTGCTGCCCCAGGTCTGGGCTTGGGTAAAACGCTCTTCTGTTGTGAATCTCCGTCAGCACAGCAGGAGATGGAAAGAGAGAAAATGAACCAGTGGCCAGGACAGTTTAAAGATTCTTTGTTTTGTGAAGCACAGTGTGGGGAGTTTGGCTGTTGGTGCCTCAGTCCATGGGTGTGATGGGAATGGTGTGCAGAGATCTCCACAGAGACTCGAATCGTGCTGGGGCTCTGAGACAGAGCTCACCTGGAGTGTCCTCAGGAGGCTTCACTCTGCCCTTCCAGGAGCTGCTTAAAACACATCAGTGTTTCCAGCTGGAGACCTTGGGAAAGTCAGGATCATCTGTATTTGATTTACCATATTTTCTGTCAAATTCTGATAATACTGATAAAAGTGTTCCTCGCTCCATTTATCAAAGCAATTAATAAACACTGTTTGACAAGATCATTTTATCCCATTTTTATTCTGATTTTCATTGATCAGAACTTTCACAATTTTGAAGCCTGTTTACAATACTACAATGTCATCTTTCTGTTTCCTCAAAAGGCACGTTTCCAAAATGCTTTCAAATATCCAGCCATTTTAATGAACACCTCAAGGGATCATTGAAATATCTTTAAACAGGTGGTGTGAGTTTAAAAAAAGTCTTCCCCTGTGTATCCATCTGCATTCATCACCTTAGGTCATCTTCAATATTCATGTTTTCTACCTAGAATGCTGGTTTTGTCCTCAGTGATAACATGTGATTTTCTTCAAAAATGAAGCATACGGTTTATTTTTCTTGTCAAATTGCCCTTAAAATCTCTTGGATTTTTTTCTGGTATTTGTATCTGCCAGGATTGGAAGACTTATTTTCGCTTAAACTATCTCAATATTTATGATAATGTTCATTACCAAGAAGCAAATAACAGGAAAAATATACTTTGTTTGTGCATCTACACAAAGCAGCTTTCAAACATACAAATAGCTCTGGTATGTCGCTGGATCTTACCTAAAGTTTTCTCCCAACCGATGAGAAATTTAGTTTACAATGCAATCTTTGGGAATATTTTCTAAACCCTTGCTGTGTTTTTGTTGGGTTTTTGTTGTTTTTTGCCCCCGTTTTAATGCCACTGCAGAAAATAAGTCTAAAAAAATTGTTTAAAAATGTGTCCTTGAAGTGTACAGTAGGATTGGGTGTTGGGAAAAAAAAAAACAAACAACAAAACCCCACAACCCTGTATTTTTATCACTCAAGTAAAGGTAAATGGTGAAAAATTATTAGTTTATTAATTCCTAGAGCTCAGTTTAGTTAGACTTGGTTCAATCAATGTTAGTTTTCTGCTACGTGAACTTGTTTGCTTAGAGTTCAAACCAACTTGTTGCAATGTGATAATTGTTCTTTACACTCTTCAACCCAAAATGGCTTAATGAGAAATAGATTTAAATATCCTGCAAAAGTCAAACACTGCGAGGGAAAGCCTGGACTTCTCTTAGCTTTAGAGGATTCATTTCTCTGCTGATCCCAGCATTTAGGTGGACTCAGGGCAGGGCTGGGGCGTCCAGGGAGGAGTTTGCTGCAGCTGTGGTGGTCTCTAGGGGCACTCAGCAGTGAAGTCACTCAATATCACCAGTGTGACATGACTTTAGGGGCTGCTGTAGTGGCAGTCCCCAAGTGAAGGTGTAATAGTATCTCTGATCCAGTTCAGGAACTAAATTTTTACCACACTTTTTAAGAGGAAGTAAATACACAGGTCTTTAAGGCCATCTTAGGAATTCATGTGCTGCTGTTACCACTGCTCAAACACATTTCAGTGGCTTGTAGCTATAATTCTTGATATGTTTTATATTTTTTAATTGTTTTTTTTAATTAGCTAGAAAAAGAATAGGTGTCCCTGTTCTGCCACAGGTGTGCTTTCTGTGAGATGACACTTTAAATCTACTTGAGTGTCATTATTGAAGAGACTCAAACAGTTTAGATCTTAATTGATATTAATAGGAATAACCCTCAATGACGTGAACTTGGCAAGCCAGAAATTGCAGCTGTTCTCAGCAGTAGTGGCAGTAACAAAGATAATTAATTGTTTTTCCCTGGGAGATATATTTAGATTGCACAAACTAAATATTCCATTCCCCGAGCCCTAATTCAAGCTTGTATTTGTTCTGCAAATAAAAGAAGTGAAACTGAAGTTAATATTTTTTGACTGTCACACCATAATGTGAGGTATTGCAATTATTTTTGAGAAATAAAGTATTTAAAAGATTTATTACACGAGTCTTCCAGTGATAACTTCAGGGGTTGATGTTGTGGATGACTTTTTTAGCATAAAATGTGTAATAATTTGATTTTTTTTTTTTTTTTTTTGGTTGGTTGGTTTATAAGAGCTGGTACTTTACCTGGCCCCAGCAGTAATGTGCAAAGGGGATCATATTGAATATTGCAGAGCATGTGTTCCTGGCAGAGTTTTAGACAAAAAGTATTCCTGAGCGAGCACAACTTCATTTGCTAAGAACTTACAGTCAGCATTATAATCCTCCTGGATTATGGAAGAATACATCAAGGTTCAGTTTTGAAGTGCACAGGGATGTGTTAATGGCACCGCAAAATGTTTATACCCATTGCACAGGAGGCCTCTGTCTGATTTATTGATTACCAGGCTTTTAAATTCTTTCCATTTTCCTTAAAAAAGAGTGGGAAGGAATCTTCCCAGATACTTTCCCTTTCTCAGCTGCAAGTGGGCTGAGCACCTGGGGAGTATTTACTTCTGGTCCTGGTTCTCGAAGCTGTAATAGACACCTCCGCAACAATGTATATTCATATGCTCTAAGTGTGTGGTTTTTATTAACGCTTATTTTAATAGTGGTTGTAAAACTCATGCATTTAAATGCAGTTCTTTAAAGGGATGGCATTTTGAGCGAGGGTTTCTTTCACCAGTTATTTATTTCTACAATAGAAAGTCTCTGGCGTGGGTATAATTTTGTCTATGCTGATAACATCCACCCTGAAAACGTAGCACGCATGGGATGCTCTGTTGCTTGCTACAGCAGTCATTTCCTATTACAGGCTTTCAATCTCTGATACCCTAAAAACGTGGAGCTGCCTCAGGCTGGGCTGGACACAGAGGCAGCAGTGCTGAGCAGAGCAGGTGCCCTTCAGCACCTCCACAAATGCCTCCCTTCACAGTCAAGAAATGGGGCTTTATTTCCCCAAACTAATATGGCACTGAACCACCAAACTAAACATTTACCTTTGTGATGTAAATATTTCCTAAGCTCAGCTTCTATCAAATCCTGCAGTTATTTGTGCTGCTCGGCAAGAGGCACGGACTCTGCAGCAGGAAAATGTGTTCTTTATGAATGGGATGAAGCTCTTTTCTTCACTTGCATAGTAAATGCAACCTAAATGATCCATCATGCCCTGCACACAGCAAAAGCAATAGGTGTGATGAAAGTCTGATTACATGTAATCAGCAGCAGTAGTGATTTGAATGTTTTGTTCTGTATCTTCCCTCAGCCTACTGCCCAGAAAAGCTGCTTCTTTAGTGTATTCAAAGAAGTTACTTGGATTCATCAACTGGGTTAGTTCAGAACCCCAATTCTCTGGATCTCCCTTGGTTATTTTGACCATTACATGGCTGGAATATCAGTTACTTTGGATGCTTTTAAAAAATATTAAAAATATCGAACAATCTAGGCTGGCATTCAGGTCCACAGCTTGTCAATAGCAGTGGATTTGAGAGGTAAAACTGCTTTTGCCTGTGCTCTAAAGTACAGAGAACTGTTCTTAACAAATCCCCAGCCGGGGGAAACTCTAGAAATGGGATGCCACTAAAAAAAAAAACACCTAAGAAGTATTGTTATTGCTGTGGTCATAGATCAGGCCAAACCATGTCTTTCTGGAGTGCATGTACATACATTTCTGCAGGAATTGTTGAGGATTGCGTCTGCTCCAGTGATTTAGCTCGGTTACTGAGATTGTGTGCAGCAGCTGCAAGGAGCAACCAGCGCAGCACCGACGGAGCAGTTCCCTCAGTAATTCTCTGACTCGAGCCCACTCGCAAGTGAAATCGTTCTGCTGCAGAGCTCCGAAGCTGTGTCTGTCTTCGGGGGAGAATTGCCTGCTCGTACGGTTCTGCGTTTCTTTCTTTCCTGCTGCTAGAATATAATTAAAGTTGCTAAAAATACATGCTTTCTAATATTGTTTTTTATGTGTAGGCGGCTGCTGTTACTCTGCTCTCAGGAGAGGAGATGGTAGAAAGATGAATGTCACTTAGCTCTATTAAGTGGTCCATATTGCATAGGGGTATAACAGCTCTTTATTTGTTGCCTGATCCGAAGTCCCATGAAGTGTTTAAATTAAAAAAAATAGATGTATATATACAGAAGAGTCTGCTGGCTTCATTAGCTTTGCAGAAGTATTTTTTTCCCCATCAGAAGAGAGGAGATTTCTGAACTGAAAAGTACCACCTTCACGTTAGCCTGTGAGAATTTACATTCTTAGTGCAAAGGAAATTAGTAGAACAAGCAGGGCCATAATTACTGAGCTTTTACACTACTGACATTGTACCTAATTATGGTTTAGTCTACGGAGCACTCTGTTTAATAATCACAGCAGACGTAGTCTGAGCATATGTTTTTGCATCACCTGGATGTAGCTGGGAACGACTGGCACCGCTGTCACCGAAGTGGCAGTTGACAATTTTTACCTATTTTACAGTATAAAGTGTTGGCTCACCTTTGATATGCATGAAATCACTTAAGGGTGAGCTGGAATCAGCATTTAGAGGCAAAGCAGCTCAATACAAAGAGAGTCTTTGTTCTCTTTTTGTGTGGTAAAACCAGGGCATAATTTTCTTTGCACAATCTCAGCAGCTCAAAAAGCTGGTAATAAAATCCTCAGCACCCCTGCTGATGAAGTGAGATCTGCTATTGCTAACAAAGGTTAAACATCCATCATCCTTTCGACCTGCTAAAATGATGACATCTGCAGGTTTGATCCTGAGTTTACCACCTGTCTGATGCCTTTTGGTTTCTATTTAAAGGTGGCCAGTTTTTCCTGAGTATGAAGTTTTCGATTTCCTCTCCTGCCTCCTCTTCAGCCATCATTTGAATTTTAATTAACTTTTCCTCACATATGGGAACTCTCAAAAATAACATAAAGATTTTTGGATGGAGAGGGGACAAAGAGGAGCCTGAGTCTGTGTTTGTGATGGATTTCCTCCAGCCTGTTCTGTGGTGAGACCTTCCCCTGTGAAACCTGGGTATGTCATATTTGTTCAGGTGTCCACTAACTCCTTGTTCAGCACATCAGGGTTATGAGCCTCATTTCCATGACTGCAGTGGAATTTCTTAAAAGTTAGGATTTTCTTGGCCACCCTTCAGTCCCCAGGCTCCTGGACAGATTGAAGAAAGCAGTTATGTTAAAAATTAAATTATTTCTTCTTGGTTTTTGTGCAACTAAAACATTTTGTGTGTGTGTGCAATCTTGTATACCATCCTATTGATTCTTTTCCTGATGCTGCCTTTAGTTTTCTAATTGCCTGTTTCTCTTGATCATCGTGTGTGACACAAATAGCCTCAGGGATGGCAGGGATTTGAAAAAGCAATAGCTGAGGAACGACTTCCCACAGGAATGCTGCCTTCGAATTAAGTGTTTTCCTCCATAAGGATATGTAGGGCTCTTTTGGTTTTTGTCAAGGGTCTGAATGTCTTGGCAAGAAACTTTTAAAATTATTTCGACCAAGTTGCTTGATAACATTGTATCCAAAGTTGTCTTTATTTTCCCTTTTTTTTTCCTTTTTACAGCTGTCTTTTTGCAGTATTTTTTTAATAGTAGTCAATACTTACAAATTTTAATAGAATGTCACCTTAATAAATCAAAGGAATAATTATCTAAACTCATGTATCCTTAGATTTGGTTTGCCTTTGAATAATTTAGTGCTTAATTTATATGTAATTGTTTTTTAAAAAAGATACTAATGTTTCAAAACATTCAATAAATAATTTGTATGAGTTTTTTAACAACATTAAATAATTCTGAGCAATAATACTTGGTTTTCCTTCCATGATGAACCAGGGGTGACTGTAGAATGCAACCTAAGACAAGAGCTTGTTCCTGAAATAAAGATCTTGTCACAGAAGGGTGACTCTTAGCTCCCTTTAAAAAGAAAGGTTTTTGTTATCAGTCCAAACTTGAAGCCTGTAATAGTCTTCCCATCCTTTTATCAATCTGACTCTTCTCCGTAGTGCCAAGGCTTTGACCATTTCCCCCTTGTTTCCAAGGAGCCAACGGGCGGATGGGCTTGTTAATCCTGCGTGTGGTCACTCACGGCTCACACAACTCACCCAGAGCCGTTCCCGCCGTCCTGGGGACGGGGAAATAAATCCAAGCAGAGAGGGTTCCAAAACTTGTTTGTGGGTAGCTGGGTGACACGGGGCTGATATCAAACCCATCCTTTAGGGATGGGATCCTTCTTTGGAGCATGGACTTCTTGGGCAGAATGCAAGCTGACCTCCGAAATACCATTTTAAATTGTTCAGCGGCAACTTTTTGCTAAATATTGCATCTTGCTGCCTGTGAATAATGTGTTTGCCTGTTCAGAAAATCTCATTGAAGACCTACTGACAGCAGCAGCTAATATCACAATACATTGCTCTCTAGTGGTGTGAAAATTATTATTCAATGTGCGCCTTTCCAAATTACACCTTAAATTATCGGTCTTGGATCATGCTATCAAAAAAGTCAGACCTTAACTGCAGAAGATCACAACTGTAACTACTTTCCCAACTGTTAAATTACAATTAAACCTATCTTAGGTGACACTTTGGTGTGCCTTTTAGTTAATTCTTACAGTTTAACTTAGAACTGTTGATTGTAGTTATTTAAAATAATGGATAGGATTTCAGTAGGGCCCAGCATAAATGTGGAGCCATTTGTATGATTAGAGTCAATTTTATAAAGTTTTACATGAAAAATAAATTATTTTAGTTGCAAGTTTCTAATATTACTACTATATTTTTCATATTTGGTGATGTCCAACTTGAATAAAGTAGTTTACCCTGGTAATGAGAATTTCCCTTTATCTCTTTATGTAGACATTTTAGAAAGGTGTCTTAGCTTGGTTTTCCCTTAGTTCTCTCATCCTTTCAATAATTGAGTGTAGTTTAAAGTTATCTTAGTATTTAACCCCATTTCCCTGTAGATTAATTATCCCAATGTAAAACAAATGTGGATTAAACATATGCAGTTGCTTACGGAAGCAGATTTGGCTGTTTCATTTAATATAAGTCTCTTGTTGCACAAAACAAACCCGTCATATTTAAGATTTCTTGGTCATTAAAATTAAATTATGTAATAGGCTTCCATCTGCTATTGAAACCTGTTCATCATTATTTTGTGTCATTTTAAGTGGGAGCGTTTTGAGAAATGCTTAGTGACAGCAGGCTTGGCTCTTGCAGCTGTGAGAGCAGAGTAGGGCCGAGCTTCCTTCCTTCCTAGCTGCAAAAAGATGTTGATTGTCTTCTGAGAAGGTTTTCTCCAAGAATTTGGTTCTCACTTCTCCAGCCTTGCCATCTTCCGCGAAGTTTTGTGTTTAATGCGTGCAGGTTGCAAGCTCCTCCCCGCGTCTCCCCCAGCCCACTTGGTTGATGGCTGTGGGACAAATCCAGCGCTGCCGTCCATCGAGCTCGGCCGCTGTCTGGGTGACACTGCTGGTGGTTAGCAGAGCAGCCAGCGTTAAATGATTGGCGATGGAGCCACGCTCCATCGGAGTGGGCAGGGAAGATGGATGGCCCCGTGCTGCTGGGAAAATGGGATCTGATTCCTGCAGATCCCGGCAGTGACAGCTCGGAGCCCAGCAGGGCAGATGCGGGCTCTGCTGGAGTAGTGAGCCAGGCAGGGCAGGAGTTCCACTGCTGCATTCAAGGACTGCATTGATAACCTGTGAAGGAGCTGGACTGGGTAACTTCATGAACAAACCATTTAGTTGATAGAAGACTCTGTTTTTTCAGGATTAACCTTTTTGTTATCCTATTCGAGATAAGATTTTTGGCAAAAGGAATAAAATTTGTGCTTGAGTCCTAAAACAACGACAAGCAAGTCAAGCACCAGTGATAACATAGCCTCAACGTTCTCCTCTGGAGAATTAAAACAGAAAGTAAAGAAGATGGTTCAACTCAGTCCAGATACTTTATAGTTCCTCCCATAATGCTTTGGATTTTTTAATCCTTTATGATAACTTATTTTTTCTGTTTTCTCAGTATAACTTTTTTTTCCCATTATGTAGTCATCTGAGTTACCTAGATCTTACCTATCTATATCCTTCCTTCATAAAGGTATCTGCACTTTAAAAGAAAACTGAACACTTTACTTTTATTCAAAGTGATGACAAGAGGAGCATATTTTTTTCTTTTTAGTCCCATAATGTTCCCAGTATCTTAAAATATCACAACAGTTTATGTGTTTTCCCTTCCTTGTGTGGACAGATGTCGTTCTATTAGAGTTTGAAATACTCAAATGGAATGGCTTTATTATGTTTTACATGGTAAGAAAACGACTACATTAAAACAATGACATCATTGATTACCCTTTGATAGATGAAATTTATCTAAATTAATTATCTTTCAGTATTTACTAAAAATGTATGTGAAAACTTGCAACGATAAAACATCTGCTCAGCAAAGGGCTTATCAAAGGTATTGTAATAAGCTATGTAATGAATGTTTCAGCTTTCAAAAGAGAAAACATTTTGTGTGGCATTTATTTAAATAATTTGTCTCAAGTTGGGATTTCCATCCCACTTTAAGAAAAAGAAGCAATTTTGCCATGAAAACATTATAATTGAATTTGGAAGCTTTACAACATAGCGAAGGAAAAAGCATAACTTGGAAATCTCTTAAGTTCCAAGAGCTAGCACAGATAGGAGATGAAAAAGATTCATTTGAAGTCCTGCTTGGAGGCACAGTGAGCGGTGCACTGCGGCGAACCGGGTTTGAAATCGGCGCCGGGTGACTTGTTCTCAGTCCCCACCCGTCTGCTCGTTTCTTCTGCTCTTCAGGAGCTTGCCTGTCAGGCCTTTTGGAGATTTGATCCTGGGAGCAGCTGAAAGCCTGAGTCTTTTCTCCATTGAGCTTCCTGATGAAGCAGCAAACGTGTCTGTGTACAAGAAATGTGTTATTCAAGTCATTGCTCCTAGAATTTCTTCTGCGTGTGAAAGTTTGTGTTGCTTATCCAGGTGTATCTCCTTGGACTAGGAAGTGTCCTTATATATGAGCCCCTGTGAAGGGTCGTGCCAAGATGCTTGCAGTTCCTTATAAAAACTTATATTTTATTTCTGTAAATGTGTTAACTTTTTCAAGTCTTCTGTTGCAACCATTTCTTCCTGCCAAGGAGGAAATGAAATTATGATATTATGAACACACTATGATAATACAGGCTAAGGTAGTGGAGAAGCTCAGAGGTTTTCACACTCCATACAAATGGTTTTTTCAAAGGCATTTTGTTCTTTGACGTGGGAAAAGGTTGTTTCAGAGGAAGTCTTTGAAGGCTTTCCACAAGTGAGAACATTTTTGCTCATGTTCCCCCTGGCACTGGCTGTCAGCAGCTGAAAGGGCACCTTGTTGACTGCAGTACAGGGCTTGTCACCCTTCACACACTGAGGGATAAGTGATGGTCACTTTGACCCTCCACCCTGACATTTACATTCAGTCCACGTCAGGCTGTTTGGAAAGAAGGCCCACTTCACCCTGGGGAATGTTGTTTGCATGTTTGCTCTGGTTTTCAAGGAAGTGGGGGATAATTGTGAAGAAATGGTTCAGAGGGAGTGTGCTGGGCCTTTAGCCTCCCTTCTGTGCAGGACTGCTTGGAGCAGGGATTGGCAAATGGCAGGATTGCGGGTAATGTGCTTCTATTAGGGTCTCTCTGTTGTGTTAGAGAAGGCACCTGGCTGTTCTGTGGTATTTTTGAGCCATTAGGGAACATAACTATCATGTCATTTCGTAGTTTGCTGAGATAGGTATTATTCTGTGACCCTTTGCTGATTAGATAAAAATTGGCTCAGGAATATTTGGGTGTTTCTCATTATCTGAGTATTTCTTAAATTTCTCTGCCCGTAGATTGTGCCAAGTTGAGTCTGAATAACCTTCTCTTGTTCAAATCCAGGAGGGGACTTGGCGTCACCTCCACTTAATGGAAGTATGTTTTTGGCAAAAGGAGAGCAAAAAAGAAGGTACAAGACAGCCCCTAAACTTATCACCTGCCCACTTCCAAAAATACTCCAGGATTTGCCTGAAACAATGAATGTTTCTCATCTTCTTGTTAATACTGACCTCTATCAATATTTGCTTCGTCTGATCCATAAACTATAGTAGCACAGAGCAAATCCAAAAAACACGAGGATTTCTTGCAACTGTGTGACGTAAATAACGAATTTGAGCATGAATATTATGGGCTGAGATCTAGGATGTCTGATGTCACTCCAAAGAGGACCAGACTCCAAACAAGATGCCTGTGACCTTGCTGAGGGGAAGATGTGCAGACTGAGGAAAGTTTACACATGGAATTTAAGCATATGTGGCTTAAACTGAGCATATGGTGCTTTTACTGACGGGTACCTGTGCGTGTGCCTTGCCTATGGATAAAGCAATTAGCTGATTAGGAAATGCTGAATACTAATATTAGAAAATGCTGATAACTAATATGCCAGGAGCTGAATAAATACACATAAAACATTCATGTTCCTGTTTAGAATGCTACATGTGAACATACCCACAGCTCTCTAAGCCCCTTTGCATTGTGGAAGCACAAATCGGGGTTTGGTAGATCTTGGGAGAGATTTTTGGGCTCTGTAAATAGAATTTCATGACTTTGAACACAGCATTATACTGAACTGGGCAGGACAGAAAGAAACGGTTTCATAATCGTATTTTTATACCCTGAATGCGAAAGTCTGTTTACTGTTTTGCAAGACACATTCCAAGGATTTTGTCTGTAGTTTAGTGCAGCCAAAATGTAAATGTTTTATTGTATGTTGGGCTCTACAAATGTAGATTTAACTCAAAAGGTAGAAAAGGTTTGAAAGGTATTATATAAAAGTCTGAAAGTCATAAGAAGGAAGTGCTGTGCATGCTCTTTCTTCACAACTCCCTTTCAGTTACAGTAATTTAGGTTTTAGCGTATGATGAATTCTGTCATAAATTACTACCGGAATCCACTTTTCAACTTCGGAGTAAATTTTGCTGAAATTAATCTGGAAACCCTCCCATGTTTCAGTGAGAGATCAAAGAAAATCCCAAATGGAAAACATGCTTTTGAGAGGAGGGAAAAAATAGTTGAGTTCTTAAGCTCTTGTAATGAAGATAACTTAATTAAAATCAAAGCAAAACTAATTAAGAACTTAAAAAGTGCAAGTTTTTGGTTGCATAATATCCCTGAAACATGGCAGAATGGGTTTGTTATCATTGGCAGAAGTTCCTGGTTGTGCAGACAGGTGATGCAGTCACCAGTGCATCGGGATGGAAATGTACAGCTGGATTGCAGTTCTCTGACTACTCCTTTTGGCCTTTCTGCTCTTTCTTAGTCTTTCTGCTCTTTTTCTTCTGAAAAAAAAAAAATAAAAATTGCTCTTTTGGCAGGCTGTTCCCCTTCTCTCCTATGAGTTTTATCTGGGTATGCAGCTGGGGACAAACCAGCTAAGAACTTCTATCATTTTATAGTTTTTATTCATGGATTTCATGGTTCATTCCTAGATCTTGCCATTCTCAAGTGGAAAAAGAAAGCATGTTCACACACACACCCCCCTAGTCTATGTGCACCTTTTCTTGCCCTCTTCCTTGAAAATAGAGAGGGAATTTAAAATTTCAACACTTGAAACACAGTGAAAATATTTTTTAAGTGCAAAATAAATGAAATCAATTCATGAGGCATTCTTACTTCACATTGATCTTAAGCTATTGCTATAAAAGCTTCTAAAAAGTATGTTGTGATGATCTTTTATCCTTCAACATTCAGTCCCATCGTGCTGTATCATATCCTTCAAAAGCTTCTGTTGGAATGTGCTTTTTGGGTTAGCGTGCACATGTGGTTTCTGTGAATATTTAGCGAAAGCCTAATGAGCAGACTCCCTGCTCTAACGGACGGAGACTTTGTCAGGCTGAGTTTGCTCACTTTGAAGAGCGTTGCCATATGGGAGGTTTGGTTTTTTTTGGGCTGTCTCAGGTGCTCTTGGCAGATGGAGATGGAAGTGCTCGGAACACAGAGCACCAAGCAACTCCCATCCAAGTGGCTGGGGGGTCACCAAGACCACAGCAGGAGCCTGGCAGATCCACAGAGAGCCCAAGCAAGGGACTGCTGCGAGTGGGAAGCACAATTCTGGAATTCAGCAGCTGCTCTGGGCACCTGGTTCCTTGACCAAGGCAGTTCTTAATTAGATTCACAGCGAATCGTTTCCAGTCTCAGCGCTGGAGAGCACTCAGTTATTTAAATGTTATCTCCCATGTAGTTCTTTTCAAGAGCCCTGTTGATCTGCTTTTCTTCATTGCATTCCCTCAAATAGGAAGGATGCAGATCCCTTTGACCCCTAACAGCCCCTGTGATCACAGGCAGTGATCTTTATCCCTTTCTTTAGGAGCAGAATGCAAGTTTACAGAGGCAAATGGCTTTTTAATCCAGGAGCATTCCTGCTACAGGCAGACATCAGTCACTGCCTTCTGTGTTGGTTGGTTAGTTGGTTTGTTTGCCCTTTTTTTCCCCCTTTTTGTCATCATAATGGAATTCTGGTTTTCCGAGTTCAGCGTAATTTCCTACATTATAATTGTAGTTGCTTTCCTAATGGAGGTTTTGAGCTTTGTCCTCTTTAAAATATGCTTATCTTTAAAAAAAACCATTAAAATATCAACATGTTTTTGGCTGTGGGAACATTGACTTTAAAAGGCACCAGCTTTTCTTTTTCTTTTTTTCAAACTTTCCTTCTAAGAGGCACTGCCAGGTGTTTGCAGCACAGGATAGGAGTATAGGAGTAGTGTCCTTAGGGAGGCAAAGCTTTCATTTACCCATAGAGGGATGATTTCTCACCATCTGCTCTGTATCTCAAAGAACCGGGATGTTAAAAATGTGAATTTTCCCATCCACTGGGAGCTTTCCTGCGCAGCTCACGTAGTACAGAAGGAAAAAGGTGTCACTGAAAAGAACTGTTGTACTCACTCCTGGGCCATCAGAGATGACTGTTTTTTAACGAGAGGGTTGTTGTGGTTTTTGTTTTATTTTTTTAAAGCTCCCTAATTAGTGTGTGTTTGTGATTAACTGGTCCAATTCATTCCGTAAAGATAACAGCTGAAAATAAAAATAATTCTATAGTTATGCAAAATAAAAACGTTTGAGGAAGAACTTTCACAGCCAATAAAACCCTGAGGTAATATTAAACTGCTTTATTCTAGACAAAATCTCTTTTTCAAAGTGTTTTATAAGTTAGTGGTATTTTCACTCTGCTAGGTTTTTCTTGAGATAGAGAATATAAAAAGCTTAGATCTCCATAATTTCTGTATTGTTGCATAAAATTCCAATGAAGAATTTAATAGTATGGAAATAGCTAAATTATTTCTATTAAAAAAAGTAGCAAACAAGCCTTTTTTTCAGGCACACATGCTCAATTCTGAGCTATGTATGAAACTGCCTTTTAGAACTTCTTTATATGCAGTTACTTAGGCTATTTTCATAATCTTTACCCAAAAGAGGAACAAATGTAAGATTTTTTGGTGTAGACATATGTGACCATCTGCAGGTTTGAAAGAAGCTGTTGCACTAGGGAAGGGATAATCACCCTGCCAGGCTTTGTCTCAGAGCAGATTTCTATTCTATAGGTATTGTACATGCAGTTATTTGGGGAGGTTCATGTGGAACCAGACACTTGTGTGACCTTGACTGTAGAAGTGTTTTCACAACTTTGCATTTCTATATTTATTCAGTAATACTTTTTCACTTAGTTGTCAGTTCAGAAACCTCTAAAAATAAATAAATAAATAAGTAGATTTTGTTAATCTTAATTAATGAAAGGCTTTTCTACTATTTTTTGCTCTGAGGAATAATAATTCCGGAGTCGAATGAATAAATGGACATGTTTGGCAGTGCCAGTTTTAATATTCCCAGGTCTGTTATAAGCAGATGTTCAATACACAGAAAATTACAGTTCATCCTGTAGTACAAGCAGGAATTTATTATGGATTTCAAGAATACTCTAAACCCAAATACTACAGAGTTCTTCTGTGTGTTTCTCATACTACTGTACAGCTTTGAAATGCTAAAACTTGCCAAACTCTCTCCCTCTTTCTGATTTCCAGGATGGTTTTTCAAGATGTGCTATCAAAGCAGGGCCTTTAATCATCTCCCCAAAAGCTTTAAGCAAAACCATTCCATGTAAACTTACACTCTTAATTATACAGTCGCTCATTTTTGCTGTTGAGGGGAAGGAATTAAGATACAACAAAAATCCTTTCTTTCTTGCAGGCTTATAGAAGCTGTGATATACTTAGTTTAAGAACTATGAACTATATGTACACAGTAGTTGAAAATTTGGCTTGCTTGAAATTGATTATCATCAGTAGTTGGGAACCTGACCTCGGAAATGAGGCCTGCACAGAGGAAATGGTTCAATGATAACTTTATTAAAATGTTCTTGTTGTTGTTTCCTTCAGTAATAATACATCCCGTGGCTTTTAGAGTGAACTAAACTGATGGAGAGACCTGCAAGTGGATTGGGTGTTAATTGTCTCCTCCTTTATTCCTGGTTTTATGTCTTTGTGACAGTATTGACTCCAGTGAAGTTATTTCTCTCTTGTGCCAGTGTAAGAATAATGAGGAAACCTTTTCCCAGCAATCTGCAATGTAACCTTGTGGAAGACACTAGTGTAATTTATATATTGATAAAATGAATATAATATATTGCACAGAGGTTTTGTGAGCTTTAATTAATATTAGAATAGTTTTACATTGAATAATGATGGAATAGTCTTGAGTTAATTAACTCTAGATCTCAAGGACATCGGCCTGTGGTGGTTGAACGCAGCAGATAGTGTGGGTGTGCCAAACTTCCAGACTTGCCCTCTTTTAAAAGCCATTGTTTTCAAGGTGCCCCACTGTTGACTTTAAATTCTTTGTTTGCAAATTTGTCATGTGAACTATAAAATAATTTTAATATCAAACTGAGGTGGGATTTGGTCATTAAAATGCATCTAAGGAAATAGCTGAAAATAGATATGTTTATTTAAGTAGAACTTTGCTTACAAAAATACATCCTTGAAAATTTGATTACTTGAAACAATTTAAAAATATTTTCTGTGGCAGGAGAGGTGAGTGGGGGGACCTCCCTGCTGGTAACATGGCATTAAACCTTGTTGGTTTCTATCTAGTGAGCAAATTTACTTCATGGTGAAATATTTAGAAAAAAACCCCCAGATTTTCTTTAAATTTTATTCCATAAAAGCAGTTCATGGTGACGTTGTTCCTGTCTGGTTGGAAGGGTGCTGGGCAGCTCCCACTGAACTCTCAGCTGGATGTTAGAGTTCCCTAAGTGAGGGTATCAGATACCATTGAATTATTCCTTCGTGTTGTTCCTATCATTTGCTTTGATTTTTTTCTTTCTGAATCATTTCATTTTCACTTTTCATTTTCATTGTGCCATATTTTTTTTTTTCCTTTCACCTTTAACCATTTCATTGTAACCCATTCTCATTTCCAGAAGAGCATCCCTTGTGTGACGTAGGGGAGTTCCTGTGCCGCGATCGCGTCACTTGTGTGCCCTGGCACTGGCTGTGTGACGGGGAGCCCGATTGTCCCGATGGTTCAGATGAGTCCTTAGACACATGTGAGTAAAGGAGGAGCCACTCTTTCATTTTATCTCCCTTTTAAGTGTAACATTTTCAGTCACACCAACTACACAACTGAGAAGGCAGATTCCGTTTGGTTTTATAAATCCTGTGTGAATGTTCCTGTCGAGAGGAGCCGGTTACATCCTTTGTGTAGGTGAGAGACAGAAGAAATGGAAGGTGTTTTGTTCTTGTGCCATTCTGTAATGAGCACTGTCACTGGAGCAGATGTGCCCTCTGCTCTCACCGAGCTGTCGATGGGCTGAGAGGGCAGAGGCAAAGTCAGGCACAGGAAAATGTGCTCCTCTAAATACATTTAGGGCAAGGTGGGGTGGAAGAGTGCAAAATATTTTCAATACAAATATGAAAAGCATACAAACATCAAAGGGAGGAATGAAAGAAGATGTGAGAGCTGTGAGGGGGAAAGAAGCAAAGAAAGGAAGATGATGGAAAGCTTTAATAAAACATATTTAATTATAGTGAAGACCTTGTTGGTTTTTTTGGGTTTTTCTAATGTGGCTAAGAGCTTCTGAACACCAGAGTAGCAACCTTACAGACTTGTAGACTACTAGCCTTGTAGACTACTGATGAGGTGTTATTAAATCTTAATGTTCCCTTGTTTCCTGTGTTCTGAGGAAAATGAGGGAATTTCCTGATTTTATCCCCAGGATAATCACTTAATGTAAGAGAAGAACCACGTATTTTGTATCAAAGCAATACTGACAATCAGGAAGGCTGGAAATGGGGTTTGCTGCTCAAAGAAAAGAAAATATCAAACATCAGACAGTATTTAGGAGTCTAATCTTTAAAATGAGGGACAGAAGCTCAAGATGTCTGGGAGCCATTTCTGTCTGGGCAAACACTGCGGTGCTGATTGCACCCTTCCTGCTCTGGCGCTTGTTCTCTGGAACAGATCGGAAATTTGCCTCTGGGGCTGTGGCGAGGGTGCTCTGATTAACCACCTTCGACACCCTTTGGGGCTCTCAGCAACAACATCCTGCAGTGGGAAGCCTTGGGTACAGCTGGGGTTTGTTACTGCGCTGCTGATCGATGACTGCCTTCTCTGAGGTGTTTTCAAGCACAGTGTTTAATGTGCGCAGGTAAAAGTTTTTCTAAGTAATGATTATCAAGATAGGAGCACAGAAATGGTCACACACAGAGTTTTTAACTTGCCTTGTGATATTCACCACGTGGTTCCAGATCCAACAGCTTGCTGGATGCCCAGGTATTTTCCTCTTGAGAACTTAACGTGGTTATTGCATTGCTTTGTAAGACCTGTGTTCAGCAATGCCATTCAAAGTCATGCCGTATAAAAAACCTGGCATTTGGAGTTTATTGATGGCTTGAAGGAGAGGGGAAGGGGTGGGAAAGAGACATCCTGACATCAACCAGCATGGTCCTCTCGGAAACAACTTCCCCTTGGTGAATGTGAGCAGTTTGTGTCAGATGCTTTACTTAGGCTGTCCTAAGCCAAAGGCAGGAGTCAGCACCATGGCTTTCCTGGTTATACAGAAGGAAGGTGTTTGAATCTTATTCTTTTCCAGCTTCCACGGCCTTTTGCTGACGAGCTGCTGGTTAATGAGGTGCCTGGGCAGCACCTGACTGTGTGGGCTGAGATAATAATCACCTTAGGACTGCTGCCCTCTCTCACCCTCTCAGTTCAACTCAGCCCGGGACTGAGTGAGAACCAAGTGGCAGCGCTGGGGCATTGGGTGAAACTTTGTTACATAATTGCTCACGATTTTGTTTTGGACTGGATGGTTCTGTATTTTTTTAGTCAGCATAGTTTGCTGTCAAATTGTTGAAATGTGTGCCTACTCTGTCAGGTAAGTTGTTTTCTCATTAAAGATGGATATCATGGTCCTGAATTTTTCTGCTGATACTTTGCACCGTGGTGTCTGTAGGAACTTATAAATTACATTAAAAATATTCTTATGATATATTTGATCCCTGGTGCTAATGCCAGGGACACAGCACATTCAGTTTTTGTGCACTGAGTCATGTGTTTGTTTATAGATGAATGCAGCCCCTGTTTGTCAGCTCTTTTTTGACTTACATATGATGAATTATTTGGTGTAGCCTGACAGATATTGCTAGTTGTTCCTATAGCCGTAAACAAATGGATTTTGATTGATTTTCTGTGGATTTGTGCCTAGTAATAGGGTTTTCTGGTTTCTAATAATGTGCAAGCATTGATCAAAGCTTTTCCTGCAAGTGGAAGTTCTTAACTTCTCTCCTGTGGGGATTTCAGAGTGTAGAAAAGGAGAGAAATTCTCAAGCTGCAGCTTTTCCCGTGGTGACAATATGAGAAGTCTTATTAGTCTCATCACTCAAGCATCTATTTGCAGAAAACATCTAGGAACTAAATATCTTTGTGAGCTCTTTTCTGTTGGCATTTTAACCAAGTTTTGCAATAGAACCTGAAAGTTATTCTCCTGTACAAACACACGTGATATGCCTGTATCAAGTACTTGCCTCAGGAACCCACCTGAAATCCTACAATCTAATTCCTTTATTAGTGTTTGTAAGGAGATCTAGGATGGGACAGAAAAGAAGGAAAGGGTGGCATTCCTGGTTGTTGTTGAATTCCATGTCTGCGTTGGCAAAGGCTGGGGCAGGGGCTCTGTGCAGGCACAGCTTCCTTGAGCTTTCAGGGGCTGTGGTGGAGCTGTCCTGGCTCTGCCTGTGTTGTTTTCAGTCAGCAGACAGCTTCCAGCACCAGTCTGTTCCCCTTCTGCTTCCCATCTTCCTCTAAACGGTCTCACAAACAGCTTTGTAAAACCAGAAGTGAATTCCTACAGCACCTACACTTGCGTTCTCTTCCATTTCTTAGCAGCTGTAGTTCTTTCTGCTCTCTGAAGATGCTGGTTTTTACAGTAATAAGGAACCTGGCTCAGTAACTCATAATGAATAATTTAGTGAACAAATTCTGTTGCTTTTCTGTTCCAGAGTTGTTCGCGAGAAGATTGATTTTTTTTAAAAATAAAATGCATTAATAAAACTCTTGACCAAGTAATTTTTACGCTGTCTTGGGTGGTCTCTTGGTTGTTCATAGGGCTTTTGCAAATAGTCAGGATTCAAAAATCAATTTACTCAACCTAATCAGATGATGCTGGGTTCTTCAGCAGGCTAAATCAGCAAGCTCACTTGAAATCAATAGAACTTTATCAGACAGCCCAGAATCTGGCCAGACAGTTTGGCTTTTACAGATAGCTCTGAGTCTGGAGGTTGATGCAAATGTTCAGAGGGCCTTTCTGTAAAAAGGAAAAATGAAATGGCTGCCTGCAGACTCCCCTGACAGGTGGTTTTGGTGGGATAATTACAAAACTCAAATCCACTGTTAAAAAACATAGAGTTTAAAAACAGAAATAGTGACAACCATTTGTATCATCTGACTTCACTGCTGCCCGCTGCAGGCAGTTACTACTTAGAAACATCAATGTAATACTCATTTTCTTGGGGGTGGTTTTAGTGGTGTTTTTTGGTTTTTGAGGGTTTTTTGGTTGTTTGTTTTCTTTTTGGTGTTTTGATTGGATTTTCTTGCTTCTTTTACCATTGTTGCCACTAGTATTGGTCTTAAGCTGCAAGTATTTTCCTAACTCAGCAACTGCTATCGTGGCGTAAGTAGAGAACTTCACTAATTGATTGTATTTTAAAGATCCAGTTTATAACATTGTTATTTTGGGGCACCTGTGTGTTTTGTATTCCACAATTGTACCTCTGAATAACATATTCATCCTAAGTAATCCATCCCCAAGGAATACCATGGTTTCTGAAACCAGACAAATATGTGATGTGATGTGCTATTACCTGCTTTTCTCCTCAGCCTCCTCCTAACAGAGCTGAGATCTAAAAGGTGCATTGGCAAATTACTCCTTCCATTTAGCACTTAAGGCTTTTTCTGTGTGTTTGCAGCTTCAGAACTCGTCTGGCTTGCGTGTTGTTTTCAAATCTCAGCTCACCAGTGCCTCTCTGTCAGAACATGTTGTGCCAGGGCGAGGTGAAACAAAGGAGCAGGGAGAGAAATTGCTTATTTTCTGTAGCTTCTCTTTGAAATTGTGCACACTGATTATGTTTGGGTACTGTAACTCTGGGTGCAGCAGTTCCAGCACAGGCTGATCCATTGTCTCTCAGCCATGGAGTAGAGGAAGGTGTTGTAACACTCCCTGATAGTTGCCCTGCGAAGAGAGACTTGAGGTCTGGCACGAGGTTCCCCTGAGCTCCTTTCGTATCCATCTGTGGCAGATTGCAGGCAGCAGAGCTTTGCAGCAGCACAGCTGCCCATTTGAACCATCTATGACCCCAAGTATGGCTGGAATGTCATGAATAACCTGTGAGAGGGAACAAAACCCTGCAATATGAGATCTCCTACTAGCAGAGCTCTAGAAAGTACTGTCAAGTCCGAAAGTGCCTGGCACTCATTTATTTTAGCAGCAACAAAATCCTGAAAACATTACTCTGCACAGCCAGACTGCAACCCTTGTCTCTCCTGTTGTCCTCAGCTGACCTTCGTTTGTGATCCTGACATTGTTGCTCTGGTATTTGAGCTTTCCTGAATGTTATCCAAATACTGTTTGCATGCCTTCCACCCACAGGATTTATTTGTGGCTGACTGGTCCTGAGTTGAAACAACTCTAGTTGCCATTAATAAATCATCAAATTTGAATGGTCCCTGTCTCCGGAAGTTTGAGTAGATGTAGCCTTATTGTAACATGTTGAAATTATTTCTGATAATTACCTTCCTCTGGGATTTTGAGGGAATGTCACCTTCTATAATCATGATTAAACTGAAGTTGGAGGAGCAAAAGAAATGCAGCAACCAGAAGTGCCTTGTTTAAAAGCTTCAGTATCACTTTGTTTGCTAAAAGTGTGTCTTTCATTCTCTGGATGCTAATTATGGGAGACTAGTTTCAGAAGCTTAAAAATTGTTAATTGGATACCTCTGTTGTATTCTTTTACCAGCAAAGGATAAGATAATTGGATGCAATGTTGCTCTTGTGGTATGAAACAATAAAGATAAAATTTCCTAAAGCTCCTAATTCTTTTATGAGTAGATTCATTGAAATTCGATAGAAGCTGGGATCCCAAACCACTCTTTAGTAGCTTTGGAAAAATCCCAGATCAATAAATTATGTGCATACTTTGAAAGTGCACTGCCATGAAGCTGCTAAAGGTAAATGAAGAAAATGCTGGACATGAGAGGAAAATGTGAACTTGTGTTTTCACTCTTTATGATTTTGCTGTGTGTAGTTACTGTTGAACAAGGAATCTGCTACATAAAACAACTGCTTACACCTATTTTTCAGCAAGATATTTGAACTTGTTACTGGCCAGGTATTAATTTAATCTGCTTTGAGATGATGTTACTCCCTTTTTCTCTCTGTATCAGGATTGTTCCTATCAGTAGTGTAAAACTTTTAAAGTTCTTGTTGGAAGTGAACCACAACAAAATGACAAATGTCAACGATTTTTACGAAACTACTGCTAGTTTACATAAAATTAAGTTAAATGCTTGATGCAGCAATACAGTATTGCCAGCTTTTATGTTAGCTGGTGAGAAGAAGTGTTTCTGACAGAACAAGATGAATTTTTTGAAGGAGTATTAACTTTCCTGATACTGTTTGTACAGACCTGAAACAAAACACACGTCTCACCGAGGCTCTTCTTGCAGTTTACCCTGCCAAAGCTGCTGTGGCTGGTGAACACTGGTAAAGAAAAGACTTATAAAACATATTTATTTTGGCTGGAGCCTTTGCCATCCTTTTTATTGGCTTGTAGCCTCTCAGGGCTGCTGTGCTGCATCCCATCTAGGTAGTTTGCTGTTGTCTGCCCCCTTTCCCTGTGGAAAACATCTCAGGCTTCAGCTTTTGACCTCTGTTTTCTCCTTACTGCATCATTTGGGAAAGCAGAGAGCTCAGCCCCTCCAGGAGAGATGATTTTGCTGGTGTGATGGGATTGCTGATGTTGTGATAGTTAACGGGGTGTTAGAGCAAGCAGTCTGGAAAGGATGGGTGTCAATGGTGCTCGTACCCTCCAAGCCCTTTGGGAAGGTCACAGAGAAGCACCCCACTGAGACAAATCCTGCATTGCTGTCAGTGGGGAGGAGCTCAGCCTGTTCCGCTGTGGTGGTTGGGGCTGCTCTTGATGCCCAGTTGTCATCCTGAGGGGGATCATCCTTGGAGGATGTTCCTGCCTTTCGCTCCACTGATTCTGCTCCTCTTCCCTCTGGGCTCCCCATCTTTGGCTGCTGGGGAGCGCTTGCCTTGGGCTTCTGCATGCTTCTTGGCCTTTGATGCTTCTGCATTTCCTTTCTGCCACTGCCAGCATATAGGCAGTGCTGCTGAGGCTCCAGAGAACATTCAGAGGCAATTCCTTTTTATAATTTCCCAATGGACTGTAACACTCCTTCTGAGGCATAAGCACGTTGTCCCATCACTGGGATACAAGCGTCTGCCTTCTCTGTGTAAACTAGTTTGTTCACTTTTGTCAAGGGAAGTAACTTTAAATACTTACTGGGATTAGAGAATGCCAGGTAGCACTATGGGAGCTAAAATTTACACCAGGCTGAATGTAAGGATCTTGGAAGAGCAAGGTGTGGGTCTGTCCAACTTCAGTCAAGAGTGTAGAGAGTCTCATTCCTGGTGAGTCAGGCACTGCTGCCTGAGCTGTAAAGGGCTGGAAACAGGGGCTTGGCCCCCAGCAGCTTCATTAAGTAGGGGGCTGCAATTTCAGCTCTCTCGATGAAAAGTATTTTTTCTTAAATAATTATTTTCAAAGTGCCCTGAATCAGTCAGGTAAACATTGGAATTTGGTGGGGAATAGAATTACTTGCTTGTGCTAATTTTCTTTAAAGCATTTTAAAGACTAAAAATACTCAGTTACGTTTTGTGCTTTGTTCCTTTTTTCTTCCTACTTTATTTTCTATTCTGTGTGTTCATTTCACTCTGGTTTCCAGTCTGAATGTTCTTTGACATTGTTCTTTACATAGTCCAAACACCCAAACCTGTTCCAGCCAAATAAATTACCATAAAAAGTAATTGAAGACTTTGATTTTTTTTATCATTCTGAAGTTAGCATGTTACATATGCAGGTATTCAATCAGTTATTTATACCTTGCCAATATAAACAGTTACATTAGCTTTTACTGTAGGCAAATGGTTTTGGTAAGGTGAGCTCATTTCTGGCGTGTTAGGAATGATTTGTGCCTTGCAAATGTGTAGCAGGAGATTTGTGTGGTGGACAAAAAGTTTAAAAAAGAATTCCTTTGTTTTTTATTCTCTTACGATGTCATGAAAGCATTTATCCTTGTACAAGATTTTCCCTTGTACTCAGTCCAGTGCTAGAGTTTCTGTCACCATCTGAGTCCATAAAATGCAGCATAATGCATAAAATTAGATTTCATTTTGCCTTTCGTGTGGTGCAAAATATTCAAAATCTTCAATTATGAATTTGGGGGGTTGATGGTGTCAAAACCACAAAGTTTCTGGTCTGTGTCAAAGATGAGAATTACAAGGGGAGGAATCATGGTCCTGTTATTGCACAGAAACCTGGCATCTCTGGCAAGAGGTCCAGGATCAAATAAGTGTAATTTCAGTGGCTCTCTGGCTGCATATTTTCCTTTGGAATAAAGTAAGCAACAAGAAGTTCAGTGCTGAAGGATGTAAAGGTCATTGTATCTCTCAGTGACACGGTTATTAGAAACGCTACCTCCTTTTTCTGCCTCTGCCTGATTATCCTGAGCATGATTTTCCAAAGTGATTCACGGGGAATTCAATTACATGATTGCCGGCAGAATGAGCTTCTTTGAGGTCTGTGGCAACATGGAGGTGTAATCCAAGGCCAGCACAGAGCCTTTGAAGGATGATGCCCAATACCTAAAACTCTGAAATAGCTCATTTATGGATTAATTGCTTGCTAAAATTGCAGTTCCTACACAGAAGCAGATCTAATGGGATATATACTCCTAAGACGAGAAAATGAAAAGATCAGTCTTTTGAAAAACCTATAAAAGTAATTCATACTTTGAGGAAGACTTTGTTTTTAATGTTTTTAACCCAAAGCAATTTTATTTTCATAGCTAAGCTATAAATTACAATCTCCACCCCCCCCCCAAAAAAAAAAACCCCAAACAACCAAAACAAACCAAAAAAAGTATTGCATGGGAAGAGAAGAGATGGAAAGACTTGGCATGGTGTGTCTTTCCTGAGGTTGCGCTGGCTGTTAAGCTGAGCCTAATGGCTTTATTTTTTCTTTCTCAGCATTGACCTTCTTGGCAGCACTTGGCCATGAGTAAGACACTTGTTTCAGTGTGAAGCATGGTTCGAGTGTGGGTCGTCTGTCAGGTACAGATGCTGTGCTCTCTCCTTTCACAGGAGGGATGTGTCTCCTGCACTGGCAGCACAGGAGACCCCAGGGAGGAGCTAAGCAGGAGCCCTGTGGATCAGAGAAGTGCACCAGTGAGATACACTGGGGCAGAAAATGCCCCCAGATGGGCCAGGAACTGGTCATAAAGCAAGTGAGGGAGCAGGGGTGTGAGGTTACAGCGTGGGGGGTGTGTTTGGGCTTCTTTTAGCAACTCCATGATACTTCAATTCCCATTTCTATGCACATTTATTTACAATCCATTTAATTTGTGTTCTGTTTAACAACAGCTTATTTTTTTTTCTTTTCTCCTCTTTCCTTTCATATTTATGTCCTTGCAAATCTCCCAGGGCCTTCTGTACATCAGTTGAGCCCTTTCACTCTAGCACTGCATTTTCACACAGTATTTTGTTTCTCCCTAATCCTCGCTGTTACTTTATTCATTTTCTTTCACACTTTTCTGGCTTTTTTCTTAGTTCTGCTGACAGACTACTAAAACTGCTATGAAAACTCTTTTTTCATTTCCCATGTTCCTTTATTTTTCCTCTCTCATCGTCCTCAACAGGTTCCTTTTGCCCTCTCATAGGTCTCGTCTATTTTGCTGATACCCACGCTCTGGCTCCTTCATTTTCTGTCTCAGTTTTTATCTTCCCATTAACAGTCCTTTGTGCCTTGCTGTCTTGCCATGCTGCTGCTGTTCAATAGTCAGCTTCAGGAAAAGAGAACATTTTGGGAAGTGAGGAATGCACCTTTTGCAGGATAACGCAGCCAAATCCCAAAGCTGGTAGTGAGGGTGTTGATTTTTAGGCTGCCATTTAGAGTTTTTCTGCCAGGAATAGCTCTGGTATAAGGGAGGTGGACAAATTGCTGTATCACAGCATTGTCTATTGATTAGACATTGATAAAATGTAGAAACATATTTAGGAAAAAACATAAGTCTAGAGCATCATCAAACCCCTTCTTGGCTCTGCTGACATCAAAAAGGTAATTTTTGATAATGCAGGGTTTTATAAATTACAGCAATCTTGGGTGTGAAATGGCTTGTTGAAAGATTTTTATCTGAGGTGATGCTACTTCACTGTGGGCCCCAATTGCACTGAGGCTCATTACAAATGTTTATAATTATAATGATACATCTGGCCTGTAGATCCTACACTGGGAGAAGTGTCACATATTTAACGAGAGGGCTGGATGGAAATCTTTGTTTGTCACCTAAAATTGCCGGAGTAAGAATCATTTTTCTTCTCCTTCAAAATTACCGATAAACACAACTCTTACTAGCAAGCAGTTGAATTTCTGGAAGAAAAGTAAAACTGCTCCTTTTGAAAATAGGGCAGTGATGTAAAGTAAGAGTTTATGTGTGTTTTTAGTGATGACATGCACAGTACTTTTAGTCAGCAAAGAGGGCACTTTGCTATGGATAAGGAAACGGTGCAAGACCAAAACCTTTGCTCACAAAGAGTAGTGTGTAACTATGACAAAGGAGTGGAACTTAATAAAGCAGAAAAGGAAAATACAAAAAATAATTTCAAACGAGCTGAGATTTGATAAGGATTTAATTCCTTGTGTTAATTTACAGATGTACAGATCTAATCCAGAGAGTCCGTGTTTTAGCAGCTCTTACTCGTGCCCAAGTACTTCTGAGGGAAACTTAGCTGTGCCAAATGAAACATTTTCAAGCCTGCATTGCTAAACCCCCTCCACGTGACATGATTCACAGATGCATCAGCGTGTATGTGCAACCACTTTGGAGGACTGTGAGCTGTGCCCTCAGAAACAGGTCTTAAATTGTATGTAAAATTTGGGATATGCCCAGTATGAGGTAATTTCAAGTTAGTTTTACTCATGAGAGCAGCCATTTATAGGACTGGACCCAAGTTTGTGTTTATACTTCCTCACAGAGAATGCTAAATTAATTTTTGCCATCTGCCATTTATAACCTCGTTAAAGGCACAGGTATGGCTGTTAATGGTGGATTTGCAATAACATGAGTTGCTTCAGAATAAAGATGTGGCAAACTTATTTTTCATTATTTAAAATTGGGGGGGCTAGGGGGGAGAAACCTGTTTTTTCATAGTATAATAAAATTACCTCTGAAGTGTTTCTTGTCCTTGCTTCACTCATTAAGCATTCATAAATAGGCCAGGGCTGCAAGGAGTGTCTCTTGCTGCCTTTGTGCTCAGGCCGTGGAGAATATTGGGATGGCATTTTCTAACTCATTCTTGTTTTCTCTGCTCTGCTTCTACACCAGGCTACTGATCTTTGAGGCAGTTTTTTAAAACTATTTAGACTAAAGTTGTCTAAGGTATTTCTCTTATTTTTGCAAGAGAAAAAGGTATTTGTCTAAGGTATTTCTCTTCATTTACAAGAGTGCTGCATAACCTAAAGCCAATGAGCTCAGGTACAAAAAAACCAGGGACAAATAATGAATAGTATAAAAAATGGATGTCTGCTACTCTACTAAGAGAGCAGTTATAGAGTATAACACCTGTTTGGTTCAATAACAAAGTGAAAAATACATTATTCTCTACCGAAATCTGTCTGCTCTGACTATATTTTTGTACAAAAAAAGCATCTGTTGTCGTTTTGCCTTTCGATGAGTTTGTCTGCACCTTCCTAACCCTTTTCAGTCCCAAGTGTTGCTGGCATCCATGGCTCTGCCTTCAGTCCCAGGGAAGTCCCGTGCAGGCGGACGTGCAGTGAGCTGGGACCACAGTGTCAGCATGTGCTTTGTCCAACACATAAAATTAATAAGGGAACCTGCTCAGACACTGGGTTTTCCATAATAACAGAAGCTTTGTTGCATTGATTTGTAATTCCCAGTTCTAAATGAGACAATTCGGTTTAGTAGCAGTCTGATTTTCACAGCTGGGTTTTTATTCAGTAGTAAGTTCTCTGTCCAAGGCAGAGAATAATCTTCTCTCCCTCTTTCCTCTTTACCCAAAGCTGGGTTTTTAGATTTTTTTTTTTTTTTTAATTTCTGCTTGCAGATGGAAGTGTACTGAAGGCTGTAGTTTTACTCATTAGGCTCCTCTAACACCAAGTGTCATTTCTTTTTGGCTGCACTGGAGATGTCTCCAAGGTCAGCCAGGTCAAAGCTGCAGTCGCTGCAAGTAACTATAAAACTTCTTTCCTGCTAACAATCCAAGGGATTTGAATGTGCCTGATGAATAAGGTCAGTTGAAATGAACTACCTTTGTATTTACAAAATTATTTAATTTGCCTTGTTCTCATCTTCCCTCACGGTGACTTTGGCCTGGCCTTCCACCCGAGTCACTCCTTCGTCTGTAGTGGATGTCGTGCATACCCTGACTGTGTGACTTCATGGCAGGAGGAGGAAATGACAAGAAGATCGTTAAAGTGTGAAATTAAATTCTTAAAGATGACACACCTAAAACAGCTAAAATGTTACCCCCAAAACAAACAGTGCCATTGATCCTACTTAATTACATGCCTAATAATTTTATACCAATGTAAAGCACATTGACGGTGCACTAATCCATTTCACATTCACCGCCACCACAGATTTTCTCCTCCTTATTTGCTTTGAATCTCATCATTATCGTGCACATAAAACTAGTATTCTTAGAATTTTTATAGTAGTATTTCCATATAAAATGAGGAAAAGTCTGATATGTGAATACTAAACAGCTCATTAACATGGTTTGTAATATATTTATTCGTGATAAAAGCAGCTGAGAAATGCTGATATAAAATAGTACTTCAGTCCCAGAGTATGTCTAAGATTAGAAGAATCATGCCTTGGATAATCAATACTTCAGGGAAAACAGGAAATCTTAAATACAAATAACATCAAATAAAGAGCTTTGTATGCTTAATTAAACACATTAACAGATGCATTTATTTCAGTTAAATAATTAATATATTAATAATACTGGCAGCAAGAAAATTTTTGTGGTTAAAAAAAAATAACCCGAAAAGGTTTTTATTTCAGGAGAAAAAAATGTTGCCTTTAAAAGACATTAAGGACGTTCTTATCTGGAAGTGGCACAAAGATTGTTAATGATCAAATTACACAGCGAGCAAAATGCGTGGAAGGAGAGCCTAATCTACCATGTCAAGAACCCTGATCTTTAAATTTGCTCTATATGAACAAGCCATTGTCTCCAGCCTAAGGAACAGGATGGGCTTTGAAGCAATTTAGGTGATGAACAGTTCCTTCTCTGTCCATGTGCATTAAATGTTGGTCCTTGAAGTTATTTTCTCCGGCCTCTCAGCCGTGCTTGCTGTGCCCAGGCCAGAGGAACAGGCTGTTGTGAATTACGTGTCCAGAGCTGGCCCAAGGCTTTGTGACAGAGAAAAATCCTGCGTTCACTGGAAGCAGTTTATAGAGACTGGAGCGGGAGTTTAGGAATGTATACTGCGGGGTTAATTGATGCACTGAGGGTTTGGGTTGTTATAAATTGATAATTTGGTATAGAATTAGCTCTGTGCTTATTCCCTTTCTGCAAGTGTTTTATACTGACCCAAAGCAGAATCGTTTGCTGTTTAGTTCCAGTTGGGCCATATTAATTCAGCTTAAGTTTCATATTCCACATCAGGATTCCAGCCTGTCAATAAACACTGCTGACAGCTCCAAAAAGGGGTCAGGTAAGGTCCTTGATCTTCGCTCAGATGGCAAATTGTACAAATGGTGATTAAGATCAAGAGATAACAGTGTTTGGTCATCTGAAATGTCAATAAATAAATATCCAGCCAGTTACTTCTACTAGAAACACATCTGGTGTTGTTGACAGGAAGTATTATGCAGTGCACTTTCCACTTTGCTGAATATTGAGTCCCAAATTGGAGAAATCCCACTGATACTTTTTTGTTACTTTGGATGAAAGGGAATTTCTCCTCCAGTTTTCAGCTTGGGTTCTTGGGGTCAATCACCAAAGGAGGAAGAATAGGAGGTGGCTCAGAGGGAGAATGAATTCATATATATGCAAGGTAGGATGCAGAGGTGTGTGGAAGATGGGCTGTTTTTAATGTCCATTCTGCTTGTGAAGGAGAGAGCACAGTCCTGGTTCAGGGCTTGGACACAGGACTGCCTTCCAGGTGTTCCTTTCCTTGTGTACCAGCACTGCTCACAGTAGTGGTGCAGATGAGCAAGAATCTTAAAAGAAGCCGTTTCACAGCAGTGTTCTTTAGTCTGCCCCAGCAAAGGGTGCTGGAGGAAGGACTTGGCTAATTTACTGTTCCTGTGAAGTGCACTTGGTTCGAGCATGTTTATGGGTTTAAACATTTTATTTAACATTTTGTATTTCCCTACAAGAACTGGAAATGTGAAATAGATAAATGCTCCTTAATAAGCTAGAAGAAGGTCACCCTTGACTAAGCCAAGCTTAAAGAAAAAGAGGTTTAGTGGCTGGTGTTTCTTTTTTTCTTGTTTTGAGCTGATGATAGGTTGAAATGATGCATATAATATTCCTTGACCTTTAAGGCCTGGCCCCTCTGTTTTTTGGCACGCTGCTGTCAGAAGCAGCACCCAGAAAGATGAGAGCACGCCGTGGTTATGCTGCCAGCATCCATAATGCAGCCACGGGGAGGGGAACACAGCTGCTGCTGCTGCAGGGATCTGCTGCTGCTGCCCCTTGGAAAACCCTCTGGAGGCTGTGCAGGACAAATGGCTGAGGAAGAGCCCTTGGCCTGGCGGGGGGCAACGCTGGAGATGGAGGAGCAACAGGATCTAATCAGTTTTCAAGTCTTCTCACAGTGTACAGAGGTCAATGCGAATGGAGCAACCTTCACACCCGAGCCTGGATTATGAAATGCTGCTGCCAGGCAGGGGCAGCTCGCAGAGCCTGGCACTCCTGAGTCACTGCCCCAGTCACTGAGTGATGCTGAGCACTTTTCAGCTCCATTTCTTACAGTCAAACAGCTTAATCTTGTCCTGTCTGCATCCTACAGTTTTTTGGTTTTTGTTTTTTTTTTTTTTTAAGAATTGGTTTTCAAAGGGCTTAAAATAGTTTGCTCTAATTGGGAGCAATCCAAGTCAAGAAAGGAAGAGAAAATTGCAGTCATCCAGACAGCTCAGTGGCTTTTCTGGGGTAAATCATAAAGCCATAAATCATGGTGTGTTTATTCTGTTTTTCTGTGACTCAGCTGCATTTGTGGCCACATTTTAGCTGCCAACAGGCTTACAATTTTGAGTGTATAGAAAATGCTGTGAGATTCTGTAAGGAGATTTTACTTTTTTCAGTTTGGTTTTTGTATGACAGTAAATAGCTGACAAACTTCATGCACAGTCAAGGGAAATGTCCCTTTTCCATTGTGGAGAAGAAAGCTGAGACATAAATTGCACCTGAGGAATCAACTGTGAGGAAAAGGCAGTGATGCAGCACCCATAATTACCTCAAACTTTCATTAAAAAAAAAAATCCGTGTTTCATAGAGGCATAGAATGGCTTGTGTTGGAAAAGACTTTAAAAGTTATGTCATTCCAGCCTCCTGCCGTGGGCAGGGACACCTTCCACTAGACCAGGGTGCTCCAAGCCCTGTCCAGGCTGATCTTGAACATCAGCAGATTTGGACTCCTTTCATGTATGACCCTCACTGAAAGGAGTTTTTTACTGGAAAATCAATGTGAAAAGTTGCTTAGAGCAGAAGGAGGTGGTGGATTTAATGTGGATTTGATATGAGTCTGTTGAGATCTCTCTCTTGTTTTTTTAGCTCTGTTTGTGTTTTTGTGGCTTTGCAGAGCAGCACTTCATCGGATGTACTTTTAGTTATGTTTGAATTTAAAGACTTCTTTCTATTCTCAGAGCAGTCCAGAAGAACCTTGTCATTAATGTGTGTGTGCATGTTTCTGTAGCAATCCAACTTTTACCTGTGTGAGGAGCTCCACTCCTGTAAGTGCAGAGTGCAGGGGTTCGGTTTAGGCCTGACAGCAGATCTTGTGCTGCTGTGCTGGGCTGAGACTGAGCCCCATCCCTCAGGGAGAGCACCTTGCTGCCTTGATCAAAGACGTGTACGTGGTCCATCTGTAGCCCTGCAGGTCAGCAGAGCAGGGCTCACCTGGCCACACTGCAGCATGGCACTGTCTGATCTTTTAAAGGCTGAGATCAGAGGGTTTGCCCGAGGTGCTGGTGTTCCAGTGCGCAGGAGTGGGCAGGACTCCTCTCAGGCATAGCCTTATTAGTGGTACGGTTTAATGAACCTGGGATGCTGAAGGGATTTTGCTTTATACCAAATATATGCATCAGGTTGACAGTAAGGTCTCTTTTAGCACTGAAATTGCCAGAATAAAAGAGTGTATGCAAACCCCTCCATGCCAAGTACCAAAGCTAATTCCCATCTCCGTGCGATGGCCTCGGTACATGCACTGCCCCGTGTGCCCACTTTATTGTTACTTATTTGTAATGACAGATTCGTTTTAGCAGGATGTTTTTAGCTTGTTAAGACTGCATTAGTTAGTCTGCAGCCAGCAGTGGCATTTGGAAAGTGATCCATGCCCTCCCCAGCAAACTGCTCACGAGGCAGTGATCTTTGGTGTGGCCTCCGTGCATGGTTGTGCTGAGCTCATTAAGATGTCTCAGCCTCGAAGAAGGTATCAGCTATATTAACTACGGAGTCCTGGCAATAAAAACAAATGCAGCATGGCATGGAAATACATTAACAGCCCCTGGTTCACTGTAGCATCGTGTTTTCAGGGAAACAAACAAAGGCGGTATAATAAACTGAGCTGGCATCAGCCCAGTTACTCTGAGCGAACAGTAATAGCTTTCACAGGGTTCAGGGTTGGGTCTTCTGCATCATTAATATTCCTCTAAAGGCATGCAGGATGTTTGCAGCTGAAATAAGAAGTGAATAAAATAAAAATTAGAAATCTCCGAGATCTGTACCAGGTGTATCGCTGGGAGATGTTTAATAAAAAGCTTGGCACTGGTGTGATGGGTTTCCCTGGTGGGTGTTAGGGCCTCCTCCAGCCACCCACAGCACAGCCAGACACTGTTGCCACTACACTGCTCACTGTATTGCTGCTGCTCGTTGTTGTTGAGGACTCAGAGATTAGTTAAAATCAGTCTTTTCTGTATGTCTGCTTTGCTCGGTGCCCAAGCTCCGAGTGGTCGGGGTGGCTCACTGACAGCAGCACTGCTGCACGGCCAAAACATCTCCAGGTGACAGTCCTCTGCCTCGTGTTTTGCCAGAGAAATGTGGGGGTGTACAGACAAGTCAGGAGGAAGGTTGCTTGTGCAAACCAGCTGTTTCTCCCTAATCCATGTGGCACCTCCCGTGCCCCCTGGATAGCAGGGTTCATCCTCCCCAGCAGCTCTTAGCTTTTAGCTGGTCTTGGAAAAGATTTGACATAAATTCAAAGTCTGCTCTTAGTTTGGGCTTCATGAATCCTTTGTCTACAGAGCTCAAGCGCTCAGTTCAGACTTTTTAAAGTCTAGTTTGTAAATCCTCTACTGGTAACTGTTTTTTTTTCTTGCTTTTTCCCTTCTCTCCTCCTCCAGAGGGACTTTTGGAAGGCTGTTTTAGCATGGATGCCATGCGGCTGATTATGAACTGCAGCTAATTCTGGCATCTTGTAAATATCAAAACAACACATTTTGTTTTTACGCTAATGCACTAAGGTCAAAATTGCCTTTCTATTTGAACAGATAAGCATTTCATCTTTGTTAATATCTACAACTTAAAAGCAGTAGGAGGATAACAGGAATTTTTAATAGTGATATGTTGATGTTTCGGCTTGCTCTCCGAGGAGAACTTCTGAAGACAGAAATATAACATGATGGTATAGCATTCTGGTGTGTGCCAGCTCGCTCTGAGTGCTCTGCATGCAGCTTTATGTGCTGCTTTCTAGACGTTTGTACTGTGAAAGAACCAGTCTCTGCTTTTCCTGGAGTTGTTCTTAGCTCTTGCTTCAGCATCGCTCCCTCTTTTAATAACATCTCTCCAGGTCCCAAGCTGTCTGTTCAGGTTGGAGTCTGACAACCACTGGACATTTCTGTGCAGGAGGTTTTTCGTATTGCTGACTCAGTTGGCATCGTTTCCCCAGTATCATTGCATCTTATTTACTTTATGTGTGCATCTGCTTAGGTCTCATGCTCCCTCAGGGCGTACAAGACCACTAATGTCCTCAGTTTTAGCTCACCACTTTCCTGCTCTTGTGGTTTGATGTGCAGTATAAATATCTTTGCTGCTTGAGCACTAATGCACGATTTAAAAATAATAAATACCCCATTTGCTGAAGGCTAATAGTCAATTCATTTTGTGCTGCAATATCACCAGTTACTTCTGTGAAGGATTTGTCCTCTCAGGAGGTGGTTTTGTGAGCTTTGCTGTGCCGTGCAAACTCTTGCAAAGTGATGCGATTTTGGTTCTTTTGTCGCTTTTTTGGTAAATTCCAGACACAGCCTCTGCTGTCTGTCTTCTTGTGGGTTTGGCCTGCTGGCCAGAGTGCCTTTGCATGTCAGGGCGACCACTCACCCCAGGGCCATGCTTTGAGTGGTGGAATCATGGTAAAACCTCCAGTTCTGGAAGAGTTGATGCTGATGCTGCCTGGGCCCCACTCAAAGGAAGGTTGTTTGGAAGTGGATGGCAGAGCATCAGGATTTGCCTGGGATGCACAGCCTTTGCCTTACTGCTGGCATAGCTTGATTTAATGTTGTGTTACCCCCAACATTTTTAGCAACGTTGTCTGTCCGTGTGAATTCTGGTCCTTAAATTTGACACCTTTTTTTGGTGTTTATATTTTATCTTTTAGGGCTGATTCATCCACGAGCAGTACAGTTTCTCATTTCAGTCTTGCATTACCTTGAATCTCTTCTACGTTTTCACTTTCTTTCTGTATAACCTATAGCACAGGATAGTGATCACTATTTTTTATATTTAAGTGGATTGCAGTGGGAAGGTTTAGGTTGGACATTAGGAAGAATTTCATGAGAAAAAGGGTGATTGGACATTGGAATGAGCTGCCCAGGGAGGTTTTGGAGTCCTTAGAGGTGTTTAAGGAAAGCCTGGACGTGGCACTAAGTGCCGTGGTTTGGTTGACAAGGTGGTGTTTGGTCAGAGGTTGGACTCAGTGATTTCAGAGGCCTTTTCCAACCTTATTGATTCTGTGCAATTCTGTGGTTCTTGTGTTTCACAGTTTGCTTTTCTAACATGGGTCAACTGGAAAATTTCTGCTGTTTCAACAGAATTTTCACCCCACATTTTGAGGGACAGCATAGCCTGTGATAGGCTCGATTTCAGTCACATCATTATAAAAATAAAAAAAGTTACAGAATTACAAATGTTATTCTTGAATTACTCAGCCAGGAAGGACCTGAAGGAAGGTTGGTTAGGTGTGGCCATATAAATATGGCCAGTATATTGCAATATTAGCTTTGGCATAACATAACCAGCGCTTTCACACTCTTCCCAGAGACTTTTTACACAGATTCTCACAAATTAAGCCTGCTCTGAGAAGTTCCACAAATTGTGGGAGGATAAGAAATGTGTTAGCCCCACATTTGTTAAGGATTTGTATCTGTGAAGTGTGTGGAAACATGATTAGAAAACAGGAAGCATAAATAACTTTTTTTGATTTTAAAATTCAAAGTGGCATATAAAGAATATTGATCTTTCTAGAAAAGAAATTTTTATAAAAGAAAAATGTTTTCTATTTTATTATTTCCAGGTTGTCTCTGGGAGGAAAAAAGGTTGGTATTTTTCCCTTTTTGTTTTATTTTTTGTTTAGCAGTGAGGTGGAAGAAGGAATATCATCAGCTTTTGTGGTGAGCAGTGGTATAATCGGTTTATCAGCCTGTCAGCATTTGATCAGTATCTGTTGGAGAAGATCTACCTATATGAAAAGCATCTCATATGAGATAAAAAGCATGGCTGTGTAACCTCTGTGGAGTTCTGGCAGTAGATGTTACAGGCATCACATGGGAGATGCAGCCAAAAGGCAAAGCATTGGAGTTTCTTCTAAAGATAATTGAGGTGAAGATCGACACGTACACAGGAGTCACACCTACATACAAAAGTTCTCTCTCGTGTGGTAGTTCATTCTGGAGAAGGTTTATAATGGTGCCTCAGATGAAGTGTGTGAGTGTGGGGAGAGAAGCAGGTGCTTTGGCTGGTGTGTTGGCAGAATTCTAACAGAACACCAACAGGAAAGCACAGCGTGGAAACAGTGATGTTGTGCACGAGGGAGTTACAGAAGCTGAGCTAACACTGAGCTTCGAAAAGTTTCTGAGCTTGAATCAGCAGACTTATGGCTTTCAGAATCGCCCTGTCTCTTGGTGATGAGTTATTTTCAAGTTGGTCATAATCACTTAATTGTTTGAACAAATTCAGTATTTGGGAGTTTTAAGAAAGAAAAATTTTGACTGCCTGTACTCATAGCCTGAGTCTGCAGAGCACTGAAGTCCATGAACCAAGACAGGGAAAAGCAGCAATGGAAATGTGTCCTGGCAAGACAAAGGAGCTGTTTCCATCCCCTGCACAGGGTCTTGTACAAGTAGACCTTTCTCCTCTACTGTTGCAGGACTACTCTTTAAGGCAGTTTCCTGGTTTTTTTTTCTGAAAATTTAATGAACTGTATTAGTAACACGCTTGCCCAATGTTTTTCCAGTAAGTATTTTTATTTCATAATGTGTAAGATCACAGTGATACTTACCCTGTAAAATAAAACAGGCTTCAAAATGATCTAAGCATATATAAGGGAAGAGCAAAGTGTGTTGTGTGCCAGAAATAGTAGGCAGAAGTGGAGCCTGTGGTGACTTCATCTTTGGCAAGTTTCTCTCCCATCTACATTTCCCTCCACATTTACATAAACATGCTGAGGTTTTTTTCACTGTTTTTCAAATCTGGGTTGATTCAGGAACAGCAGTTTGTTAGATGATGGTTTTGTAACAACTGCCAGACTTCTGTCATGAGGATGACAGAATAATATGATAATTAAACTATTGATTGTTCTTCCTGTCTTGCAATGATCAGGTACTTCCAGACTCCTCATTCTGGGGCACAGGGTTGTTAAAACTGCCGGGTAAGAACCACTGCTTGAGCTGGTGGGAGAAGAGTTGCAGTTTGTAACAGGTAAAGGGTAAATTAAGCTGCCTAATAACTTGGACAATTTGCTCTGTATCAGGCAAAAAGTGCCTCCCAGCATGAAGTGCCCTACCTGATACGTTGTGCAAAATATATTGAAAGAGTTCAAAAAACTTTCTGCTGCGATGTAGGATCAGTTAACGTGCTCTAGAGGAGGAGGGCAAGGACCATGTAATGGTAATGATTTATGCTAATGATTTAATGATAGTGGTTATTACTGGTGCAGATAAATTGCTAATGAACCAGGAGGCACACTTGTAAGCTTTCCTAAGCCTTTAATTTCCGAGGTAGCAGATATAGATGCATGGATTCCTTTCCCTGGGCACAGCAGCGTGAAGCTGAAGAAGAGCTTTGTTGCAGTGTTTGTGGTGGCCTGCAGCAAACTGGTTCAAAGGGAGGCGAGGCTCCTGCCGTAGTGATTTTTCAAAGAGAGAAAAATGTGAAAAGGAGTTCTCACTTTGAAACATACACGAGAAAAGTGTGTGGTGGGTTTGAGCTTGGGAAGGGAAAGGGGAGATGGCAGCTTTGATGGTGTCCCCTTAGTGTGGCAGTGGGCGGCTGTGTTTGGGCGTTAGGAGTGTCACAGCCGTGCGGAGCTCATTGAATTGGATTATTGGCACATTTGGGTGTTTGTCTGAATTTCCTGTCACACACCATAGCAAAGGATTTCTTCCCTCAGTGCCCCAGGCTGAGACAGTCGTGTACTTAGATGTGGGTTCTTCAGGTAGACAGGATCTACACAAATGTATTTCAGGAAGCAAGGAGATCGTGGTTATTTAGGGCATTGCTCAGTGGTTGCAACAACACTGAGCTTTCTTTAAAGGCTTTTCTAAACCCATAGATATTTTCAATGTAAAATACAGTTTTCCTGTTTGTTTACCTTTTTAACTGTATTTTTCACACTAAACCTCTTAAGTGCCTTTCTTATCTATCTTCTGCAAAGTATCACAAATAAAGTTGAAGACTTAATCTACAAATCCCTTTGTCATGTCCTGTAATAAAATATGAGCAGAAGGTACTTAAAGCTATTTATCACAGCATACTTGGCAAGTCTGGGACTTTTTAAGTTAGATAAATTGGCAACTGCTCCATTTTTTATCTCATAAGACAGAACTAAACCAAAATGAAACATAGAGCCAGCCTTCTTGCTTTAGGAAGATGCTGGAGTTTGCTGGTGTATTTTTTATATCATAGAAACTGTAAGAGAATTTAGGACACCGTACTTTTGCTTCTTTTTAAAATTATCTTCTCTATAGTACGTTTTTATAAAATATAATTTCCCCTTCAAAGTAATATTTTTTTTAAATATGTCTGTCAGGAAATTATTACATATTCCTGGTCACTTCATCCACTTACAGTGCATGCTAAACAAACTCAATAAGCATTTCATTCAGCATTAATGGGATAATTATTGTATGTGGAATACTGATTTATGATAAAAGGCACTTTTACTGGGATCTGACATTTGTTCAATTCATTACTCATGTAAGATAGCAATTAAGCTTTACAAGGTTATTTTAAATTGATCGCTACAGAATTTTTGTCACAATAGTCTTTATAATACATCATCTACAGCTGCAGTGCCACGTTAACCAAACATTAATTTTAACTCATGTGTGGATGTTCTGCTGTTAATTGTAGCTACTCATTGTTTACACTACGTTGCAGCATAGGGGGCAGAGTATTGTTAGTTGGCGTGATGGGTATTTTGTTCAAGAATGGTATTGAACTAAATTCTGGTGAAACCAGTGATGTGGTGCTTTTGGATCTCTTAATTACAAGTAAAATTGCATCCCAAAGCTATGTAATAGAATGGAAAATGCATCAGGAATTTCGTCCCTCTGAACAACTGCGCAGACAAACACAGCTCTGCTGGGTTTCCTGAAAGGCACTTTTAGCACCTCCAGCTTTCCTCTCCTGTTTCCTTGATCTCCGTTGTTGGGGTGCACTATGTGCTGGAAGAGAGGCCCTGAGGGCCAGAGAGAGCCTCTTTCCTGGGCCTGGAGGTGATCCTGGGAGTGCATCCAGGTCACCGGGGATGGGCTGAGAGAGGATTGTGGGGTTCTGGACAGTGCTGGGCCTATGAGATGTGATAATTGTAGTTTGTGACCTTATAGGGCATTGTTTACCTGTTACCATAATAGGCAATGTCTGTGCACTGCCCCAGGTGATTGGGGGAACACTGAGGTGAACATCTTTCCTGTTTATATGATGTGATATCCTGTTAGGTGCTGGTATTTAGGGAATTCTGAGTGCACAATAAAGGCTTTGCACTTCTCCACCTTGTGTGCAGAGTCCATGCCCTTGCGTGATTACTTCACTCCATCCTTTTTGGAGAGGCCTTGGGGAGTCACTGTTTCATTCTAATGAATAATGGATGAAGTCCCTGTCCATCCCGAGAAAAGGCAGAGAAAAGGAGGAAGTTTCACTGCAAGAACAGGGGTGTGTTAGAGAGGCTGCTGGCCCTGCTGGTCACTGCCTTGGAACAGGGAAAGCTCTCAGCATTCCCGGAGAGAAGCGATGCTGCGCTGGGAGAGGAATCCTGAGCTCAGACAAGGGAGGCAAATGAGCAACTGTGTCTCTTGTGTGAGGCTCCTGAGCTGCCTCCAGGGCTCCTGCCAAGATTTGCTGTCAGGGAGCCCCTGCAGCCCTCGAACTTCCCTCAGGGAATGGGCAGTTCCAGGCTCCCTGTCCCCACTGGGAAACTCCTGTTCTTCCAACAGCACCAACAGTCCATCCTGAGCAGCTGGGGCGCCGAATCCTAAAACCATCCCACTTTGGCCTTGTTTTGTTGCTTGCTTGCTGTTTCTTTGCTGTCATGTACTTAGTAGCTGTTCAAATCCCACTCCTGCATAGCTGGTTTTTTGGGTTTTTTTTTCCCCTATCTTTTATTTTTTCTCCAAAAAATAAAAGGGAGGTATAAAAGGAACAGGATGCTGACATGCGAGGGTGCTCTGAAGACTAGAAAAGAGTAAAAAAGGAACCTGGCTATGGGAGGGAGTTGAAAGAAAAAAAAATCTTCAGTCCAGCATTAAGTCAAGGCTGCAAATTCAGAAAACTGATATTTCTAAGCCTTTTAAGTCTGTTTCCTGCCAAAGATGCCTTCCTTCCACCAAGATAATTGCTCTTTATTGGGCAGAAAAAGCATGAGCAGGATTTGCAGTGTTTGGTTGAGGGACCAAAAATACATTTTTGCAGGAAATGCTCCACACAGGATAACCAAATAACCATCCTCATGCATGGAAGCTCTGGTATCTAAAGGAAATAATTTTTAATACAGTTTTTAAGCTGGTATAATAGCTCATTAATAGCAATGGTGTGAGGCTACAAATGGCCGAAGGTGGAAAATAATTAGGAAAATATTAGCAAGTACTTAACTTTAATTAGTAGGATTTTTAATTTTGTGGTTTTATTTTAAAAAGGGGGAAAATTTTTTTTTCAATAAATTGGAGGAAGATGCTCAGACATCTAAGAGTCCTAAGCATACAGAGGCCAGCAAAGTGCAGCATGCCATGAAAGATCGTATGCCTGTGGGTTAGTGTGCTGAGTTATACTGAATTTCTTACAATATTAAAAGTTATTTGTCTTCTAAAATATCCCAGGGTTAAAAAAAAAAAAAATCTTTTGTCAAAGTCAGATAGTTTCTAAGAACTTTATATATTAGAAAACTCCATCTTTTCAAGCCCTTGGAAATTGGATAAAGTTCTTGTAGAGATGAACTCTAATCTCTTGCTCTGATTTATGTAACTTATAAAATGTATCCATTCTTTTTAAACTTCCAATTAAATAAGAGATACTCACTCATTGTTACACTGTTCCAAAGAGGAAAAAATTGTAATTTTGTGGAAAAAGAAGAAAACGTTTTTTTAAAAGAGAGACTTCTTGCTGCTCTTTGGGTTGACACATGGGATTCTATGTAACAGCCAGTGACTGAAACATCAGTTCAGAAATTAAAACTCCTCTGTAGTTTTGAAATGTATCATCAACTTCCCAATCATTCCTGGTTTAATGTTCTTGTGATTCCAGAAAGAAATGAAAAATTATCACAAGAAGGACGCTGTAAATGATTTTATTTGTATTTTTCTCTGTGATGATCATGGATGACCTAAATCACGTGTTGATTAAAAATCCACAATATGTCAGTCTTTTATTTGTTACACTTTTTTAATGTTTAATGCAGGAAAATGATTGATGTTACTTGAAAGTAGGAAGAGAGAACACTTTGGATACAGCAAGATGAAACATCTCAGGTTTTTAGAGTTTTGGGTGAAGCTGCCCCCTTGAACTTGTGCATCAGATTCTATCTGGTGTTAACCCCAGACTGTGATTTTGCTTTGTTCTTTTTTTTTTCCAAATACTTTTTCTTTTTTGGGGGTCTGAAACTCCTCTTACTTATCAATATAGAACTTTTCCTCATCATTATTTCTCCATGAGGCATATACTCCTCAGAAGTAAAACTAAGTATTTTTAAGGTTTTTGCTGTTAAGGTTAGAAATAGGTTTCTGCCCTGTACCACAAAAACTAAAAATGGGCTTGTACGTTCAGTATCCTGAGTCCATGTGCTCTTAGAGGAGATATTCTTAATATAAGGCCAAAATTAATTATAAGCACATTTGATTAACCAAAATGAAAAAACAGAGCTGAGAACACTATAAAAAAGGACATGAATGGGCTGTTGGATTTTTTTTTTTAGGTTTGAGATACATTGAATAATTCCAAGTATATAGCATGTTTCAGTGGAATTAAAAACAGCATTTCCTGCCTTATTTTTCATATTTTTAGCTTTCAAATTTTAGCTCATATCTGGAGAACTTTCTAAAATAATAAATGAGGATAGATTTTTGTAGCTCCAGCATATTTGATTACATAGGTACTTTTGGAAAAATTAGACTCTTTAAGCAATTAAAAAAATGAAGCATTAGTTGAATTAAAAAAAAAAAAAGACCATAATTCTGACTTTCTATTAGGCAATTCATTTATTTAACTAAGCAGAGAGAAATGAAATGCCCCAAAGTATGTCTTTTACAGAGGATTACTCCCACAGCGTCATTTAATTTTGTCTGTATGTACCCTACTAAAATTGCCTGTATTCTTCATTTCTTTATTCCTGTTTGTACATAAAGAATCTTATTAGCACATCAGTAATTTGCAATCTGAACTCCCTCGAGGGACTGTGTTTTTCCTACACTTTTTATGCGGATCTCCCAGGTGCTGCTGTTCAAAGTACAATGCCAAAATCTCAGGTTCATGGAAGGAATTATCCTGTATCAGCAAGGTGCTCCTTCTTTTTATATTGAAGAAATGCAGGGGACAATGTAATTGAAAAGCAAGTTACGGCAAAAATGGCTTTCTGTCCCAGTCCGGTGTCTCGGCTCCAGAAGTAATAGATTGGATTGGGAAAAGCAAAGTTTAACTTGCAGCCTCAGGCCCTAATGGGTCACAGGACCTGAGTGGTTTTACAGATTTGCCTTCTGGAACTTTACCTTCCTGTTTTTAGCACATCTCTTATGCTGTGTTAAAGTTCTTTATCCTTCTAGTTATAGAAGGGGGGAGCAGTGGGGAGAGCATCACCTCCAGAGATTCCCTGTTCGCTTTTTCTCCCTCCGGAACTGTGAGTGGAGCTGCCCCTCTGCTTCCAGCGGAGACCATCCTCCCTCCTGGAGCAAGGCATCTTCCCAGGACTCACTTTCCCTGCTGTGTCCAGGTTAGCAGCCCCAGCTGGCAGAGAAATTCCCTGACTGTTCCATGCTTGGCGTGCTGTGCTTCCCAGCGCCGTCCCTCGCGCCGGCTCCTCGCGTGTGGCTCCGTGTTTGGGGGCGCGCCCCGCTGGAGCGGGACATTGGCACGGCCGTTCTCCTGTCTGCCCGAGCTGCCAGGCTCCACCACAATTAAAGGCTACATCCACAGAGCTAAGACAGATGCCTGTCACTTCAGAAGTGTGAGTCCAGGCTTTAGATCTTCAACAGGCAGCTCAGCTGCCACTCAAACTGGCATCTTCCCCCAGCCGCTTGTGCTTTCGCAGGAATCGTGCTCAGCTCTGCGGAGGGTGCGTGACGGATTGGGTTATGTAGGAAATGCTGGTGGCAGCTGGAGATTAAGTATTTGGCATTCACTGGAGCAGGACTCCAAGTGAGGCAGTCATCATTAGCTGACTGTCCTGCCTGGCTGGGTCTTGAATGCGAGTTTTGGTTCAAAATGCTCTTTTGATGCCGACCCAGTGAATATTATCTGTGTGACATGGAGCTGTGCCAGCAAGCAGGAGGAGATTGCTTTGCCCAGGGATGCTGCACAGGGCAGCCTGTGGAGTGGAAGGAACAGGACATGCACACTCAGATCCTTCTGATGTGGCCCAGGACAGTTTTTGAAAGACAAACTTATTGCAGAGGTGTGGTGTTGGGGCACTGGGATGGGAATGAAAGCAGCAGCATGCTTTCATCTTAATGCCACAAAGTAAAGAGCTGCATTTCATATCTGCTCTTTGTGTTTTAATTAAAGTTATGGAAAGATGAAAAATAAAAATCTCATTAATCATAAATGGCTTTTCACCTGCTTCAACATTTCAGTTCATTTTCTACTACTCCTCTTTTAGGTTATAATAGGCTTAGAATCTTTTAACTTTAACTAAGGAATCTCTTGATCCTGCCTTCCCCTTCATCCTGCCCTGCCAGGGTAAGGGGATGGGAATGGGCCAAAGGGAGGTTTGAAATTCAGTTTCTGCGGAGTATCTTGGCCAGCCAAGCCTCTCTTTGGGCAGGTGCGGCTGCTGTGCTGCTGCAGACCCAGAGAGCATCTCTGCTGGGGCAATTACTGACAGCACCAGTGCCCTGTGGTGCTGTGCCTGCAGCCTCTGAGGCTGAAAGCCCAAATTGTGCCCTTCCAGAGGCTGTGGGTGATCCACTTTGCCTGTAGGGTGTTTGGGGGAAAAGAGGGATTAGTGGTTCAGTAAAAAACAGCTTTTCTCAATGTAATGTAGAAACAAGAAAAGCTCGCTTGTAAACTGTGAAGTGTAATATTTTCATCCTCTGGCTTTTCCTTTCATACATCCCTGCAGTGTATTTGTTTCCTGTAATGTGGTGTCTGTGTCACAGATATTAAATCTTTGAAAAGGAATTGAACCTACTAAACGAAAAAATATTCCCAGTCGTCGTACGCTTCTTAATACCGTAGGGTCTCTGCAGAGACCCTTTAATCTTTGTTAAGGTTAATAATTACATTATAATTTTTCATAACTATATGAGGGTTTATGAAGCAGGAATGTGGTTTATGGAGGAATTCCTTTTACAGAATTGCTTTTAAAAATTTTTCAAGTGGAATAGTGTTCAACTACATATTTTTCAGTTCAGGAAATCTGTTTCAGTGGGAATTACATGAGATTCAGAGAAAACTTATTATTCCAGTGCAACTGATGTCTTTCATTTTTAAAGTCATCATTTGAATATTTTATCTGTGGGATAACTATACTCTTGGTGGCTTTGCCATACTGATATCACTTACAGCTGTCATTTAGTTAAAAAAAAAGGACATTGATTCCAAAAAAGAAAATCCTGGCTGGGACCAATCCTATAGTTCATTCCAAATCAGTGAAGTCTAGTGACTTTAGTCAAGGTGGTGGCTTTTCCTAAACAAACTGGCCCAATTTATGTATTGCTGTTGCTTAAAGGTCATGGAGAACACAGCACAAGTAGTTTTAAAGTTCCCACTAAACTAGAAAGGGCGCACAATAATTTCCTTTCACCTCTGGGACTTGAACACAGACACTGTTGTGTAAAATAAGTTATGAACTCGTGCAGAAAGGAGTTTCCAGAGTCCATCTGGTGTATAAAATCGTAAAAACTCACCCTCTGAAGGAGAACAGGGTGTAGAAAAAGCATAGCGGGTTCCGCTCCCTGATCTTTCTCAGCTGCTGTCCACAGAGGCCTGGGAGAGCTTTAATGCTGCTTGGAAAGCCTGGCTCCTAAAAGGCAAAGCACACCAGGGGAAGCTGTGGAAGAGCAGCAGGAAGGCTGAGGCTGCTTTCCAGCCTTCCTCATGTTGCACAGCATTCAGAACTTGGGGTTCACTGGGGAGGGCAGCCTGGGAGACAGTGGAAATGTGAAGAAGGGGTCGAAATCTAAAGTGATTCTGCCGTTTCCGGATAAAGCTTGTATTTGTGCCTTTGCTCCGGGGATGGGGAAGGGGCAATGGAGTGTGCTGCATCCGTAAGAACCAGCAAATGACAATTTGCTCAGGAGCCTTCCTAACCTGGTGCCAGTTGGCAATCTGGGCTGCTGTTCAAGCATCAGTCAAGAGATTCTGGGATGAAACTGTTTTGCAAACAGTGCCTCTTCATGTGATTTTAATGACAAGTCTACAACATCTGGCTGTGGTTTTGAACTCAGAGCTCATACATTTGTATGCCCTGGTCCCTCCAGAAATGATTTCTCTCTTGGAGGGTGAACAGTGGCCTCTGTATAAACACTACATCCGTGGTTTGTAAATATCTCCTCTTTTGATTGCTTCTTAGCAGCTTAGAACAGATATTTTAAAAACACTTGAGCATGGTAATTTGAAGAGTTTGCTGGAAATCTCTCTATTTAATTGTCTCTGAGTTTGGTTATTTTTTTCTTGTTGTTTTCCAACTCCTTTATAAGTTTCTTACTGTTTTTTCAGTTGGTTCTGTTCCCTCAGAACATGTGGCTCTGGGAACCTTTCCTTGCAAAGCTGAGATGTCAAGGGCTCTGCTTTACAGAGCTGACCTGGAACTTGGACACAGGAGTTTGCATCTTGTAATACTGAGCTCCAAACCTGCTAATTCTGATGGAACAGAGATGCTGCTGTCAAAAAGAATATACATTCTCATGTTCATGTTGAATTAGTAGTAAAACCTGAATACATTTTGGAGGTGATTTAATTATCTCAGTGTCACCATTAAGGGTACTAACTGAAAGATGGGAGTAGAAATAATTGTAATTGTTCAACAGAGACAGAAAAATAGAAGCAAACACAGAAATACAAGGCTGCAGACTGTATGGGTGGGAATGGTTCAGCTTGGGCTGACTGTTGTGCAGTGCTGGGGTTTAATTCTTCGTTTGGTTTTTCTTTTGACGTTGCACTTTTCCCTGTTCCGAGTTTGGATCTGAAATAGCCTTTATTGCAACTTCTTTCTGCAGTGACAGAAAATGAGGAACAGCTAAAACACAATGATACAGTAAAGATAATCTCCATTGATGGATGGAGCATTAATGGACGTAGAGCCCTCCCTTAATGACCAAAGGGCTTCCAGTGTCCCTGCATGCGATGTGAAATACACTTCTTGTGCAGCGCAGTGTCAACTTTATTGTCAGTGGGCAGTTCCTGAATTCTGTGCTCGGTGTATTTCCCTTCGGAGTCTGGAAGCTGGAGGTGTTCTTTGGAAGTGCAGTGACTGACAGTCCTGTGGCGATGGCTCAGTGCACCTCCAGCTGCACCACAAGTTGTCACCAGGAATGGAGTGAGAGATTAAAAGGGACTCACTGAGACAGGCAACAAAAGCAACAAACTCATCCCTACAGAGGCACTTCAGTGTGTTCAGAAAATACCTGAGCTTGAGTCACAGTCAACTCCAGTCACTCAAATACCATTTGAGTCACAGTCAACGAAACTGATAACTGGAGAAGCAGGAGATGGATTAAGTAGTAATTACACTGGGGGAAGAGGTGTTCTGGTAGTAGGACTAGAAGTGACTAACTTTTTTTATAAGCAGTCATAATCTAAGTCTTTGATGACTATACCAATGTATGGGAGATCCAGAACAAAAACATTGCATTTACAGTGCTTGTAATGGCCCATCTTTCATCACAGGTGACTTGTGAATCATTGTGTGCATCAGACCTTATTTTCTGGGTCACCTCATTTTCTTTTTGTTTATGGTAGCACAGACAGATTTTTTTTTTTTTGGATGTTCTGTGGATTCTTCATTTAAATCTCCATCATAAACGCTATATCCCAGATTTTACCCGAAGTTTTCAGTCCTGTGATCTTTACTAAGTCAAACTACCAAGCATAAAGGCCCCCTGGTGTGATCCATGATGAATGAGTGGTTCGTGGCTGGCGCTGTACCCCTGGCACCACTCCCTGTGAGGAGCCCCCGCTGCCGGCCCTGGGGTTCCGTGTGTGCCCTGGGCAGAGGCTGCCCTGGATTCCTTTGGCATTTGGTGCCACACAAGTCATTGGTAAAGGCTTCATTGATTCCAGTGCACTGGGATCAATTAGTCTTCAATTAGAACGTGACCTTGATACTCTTTCTCCAATCAGCATTTCCCTGGTACATCAGTGCTGCTTGGCACTGTCCTAGCTCCAGTCTGAGTAATTTTATTTTTTCTTATAGATCTGCATTACTGCTTTTAGATTGGAGTAAAGTCAATTGGAGTAAATTTCGTCCTTTGCTTTATGCCTGTACCAACACACATCTTTTACTTAATGCAACCCATTAGATTTCTTTCTCTCTCATCTCTTAGCCATTATTTTATTACTTTTAATTCAGAAGCTCTGGATTTCCTTCGGTAGTCTTTCAGTTTTAGTATAGATCCTGTAATAATTCTTTTTTTTTTTTTTTTTTTTTAATTAAAGATGTCCTATAACATGTACACAGGCAAATACTCCAGTTGTTAATCATATGAAATTTATTTATTAACTTTTGAGAAACAGAACTACACATTTCCATAAATGCCTTAAATATTCTAGTTAATTGGGATGTGATCTTTCCTAAATGTGCCAGATCACTTCAGCCTGAGTGCCATTCAAGGTTGCAAATTTTGTTTTCTGACTTTTAATCATTAGTGGTTATTCCCCTGATGAGCTTATTAGCCTTGAATACAAATACTTCATCTACCCCAGTGAAGAACTAAAAGTCTGAGGAACTCCTTAAAAATGCATGGATATATAAAGTTCTTTTTTTTTCGTTATTCGCAGGAAGTAAAGTGAAGTGATACTGTCATTATATAACATCATCTTCTGGAATTTTACTGTTTTAAGGACTCTCATACTTTGTAGGGATAGGCAATATCTTTAGTTTGATATAGATGGAAAATACAAGCCTTGTACATAGAAGCTATCTGAAAAAAACCTTCGCATTTTATCTGTTTGTTGTGGAGTTTTACCCCAGAATTGTATTTACTAGTCAAGCAATAGACACCACATTTCTGTACAACTTCCATCTATTTGAATTCTTTAGACTGTAACATGTACTGTGTTTTGTTCAGAGCTTTTTTAACAAGGACTGAGTGTAGTCCAAGGACACTTTATCAATCTATGATAACAGATATCAATCTATGATAACCTAACTATGTAAGATATAAAAATGATAAATTAGAACAGGCGAGGCTTATTTTGGTGATCATGCTTTCTCTTGAAAACCGAGGTGACTGGTTTGAAGCTTTGGTAACACTTTTCTATAGTTTTCTTTTTGCTCTCAAATGTTTCTCACTTGGGTCTCTTTTGTGTAAGGCAAGATTCTTCTGAGTTAAGCATTGTTTTCAGGTTTTTATTGCTCTATAACACAGCAGAAAAATCCCTATGACCAATTTGAACCATCTTCCTTCTAATGGAACGTGGAACAGGATGGAGGAACTGGGACCTGAGACAAGAAGACAGCAGTAGGGATTTTAAGAAAAGGTTTGTGTGTAACGTCACATCCATTTCTTGAGCTGTTTTTTTAGCTGTCGATCAGTTACTTTTTCTCTTTAGTTTCTTGAGAATTTCTAGACACTGGCATCTCCAAGCATACTTCAAAGTTTTAGAAACAATTATTTTCATTGCTCTTTTACTTGATTTTACACTGAGGCACAAAGGTGGAATGTGGATTTCTCCAGTTAAAATGAGAATAGTGGAACATTAGAAACCTGTATTTTAGCATTAAATGTGTTTGTAGTGCTTATATATATATGTGCAGTGCTAAAAATATATATTATTTTTCCCCAACTGTCTTGTTTTGCTGGTCATAGCTTTAAGTTGCTTTATTTTCTTTTCTTTTTTTTTTTTTAACCTACTTAAACTTTCCTCAAATATTTCCAAATACTATGAACCATTTGTAGCTGTCCTAATTCTGGCTCATAAGCAATGCTAAAAATTCCTCCCCCAATTGACAGCTTTCTTTGCCAGATTACAATATTCCCAGCTGATTAGTTATCTTAACTGCAGGGTTTTTTTCTGAGAAGTACAATTAGCAGAATTTGTTTCAAGCTCCTACAAACAGTTTGCTGTAGAACGTAATTTATTTCATGTTTTCTGAGCAATGAATGTTATTCACGTATTTTTGAAAAATCTGCTAAGAGTATATTTTCATCCCTTTCCATTCTTTCTTCTTCCTCCAATGCCAAGAAATAAAAATTGAAAATGTGGTTTCATCTGGGACTAAGAACAGCCCTGGCATTTAACTGAGTGGGATTCTGGGTGTGCAGCAGTTGTTATTGTTAAAATACCACGATTTATGAAAATAACACCATGTGGAGAGGTAGCTGGGAGGAGGGGGGAAGCAGGGGGATTAGGGGCTTTCAGCAGTGGGCGTTTGTGTGCCTTGCAGCAGGGAGTGTGCTGCTGGGCTGAGTTCGAAGAGGTTTCGGCTCAAAGTTGAAGCTATGGGGAAT